>JAJHZJ010000629.1:4251360-4851360 GCA_023548195.1 Bettongia penicillata ogilbyi
CCCGCTTACAGGTGGAAGTATAATGTTAATATCATTTGAAAAAGTGAATCAGAATGACCTACATCTTCCTCTATTTGCTTCCTCCTCCAACCTTACATACCTCAACTTAATTTAATAAACATTTAGTAAGCACTTACTATGAGCAAGGCACTGAGCAAGGCTCAGGGAATACGAACACAACAGTATCTGCCCTCAAAGCACATGCAACTCTACCGTGGAGGTGGGGATGGGATGGAGAGAGGAGAAGAGATGTATGACAGCTAAGTATAATATGAGATAATTGAAGGAGGGAGAGGGCACTAATGACTATGAGAGGGATGTTGGGGTTCACTAATAACTGGGAATTACAAAGAAAGTTTCATGGAGATCCTGAACATTAAAGATGAGGATTCTGAAAAGTAAAGATGAAGAGGAGACTGCAATCAAGATATGAGAGAATTCTTGTGAGTATACAGTTACAGGAGACACAAAGTCAAGTATAGGGAACATCTTAGTAGTCCAGTGTGGCTAGAATCTTGAATGCATAAAGAGAACATGGAATGAGGCTGGAAAGATAGGATGAATCCAGATCATGAAGGACCTTGAATTCAAGGCTAAAGAATTTGTATTTTATCCTAATCTATTGACCTATAATGTCCCAGGGATGAAAGTCAAGGAATAATTACAAGAAGTCTAATAATTTATATTGCAGTAAAAACCCCAAACCTAATGTTTTCTTTAGTTCATATAAATATTATATATATATATATATATATATATATATATATATACTTATTACCCTTTTTCAAATGTATGTAGATGCTGTTAGGATAAATCAAAATTTATCCAAAAGCATCAGAGCATGGATAGTAGCTTTTGGCCATTATGTATTTTCTCAATAGGAATAAATTGCTAATGATAACTTTATTATATATTTAAAAGGGATAGCAAGTTGTATATAATAGATTTGTAGTTTCATGTGCAATCATCTTTTCATTATACTATGTTATGGAAAGTTTGTTTTATTTCCTAAATCTATAAAAAATACATGAGAAAAAAGTCAATGTATACATTAATAATTGTTACACATAAAAATATTTTTAAAAATAAATTGCTATTGCTATTATGTGAAATTTTGGACATTAAAAAGGGATTCTCTCACTTGAAAAGGTTGGATACTATTGTCTTAGATATTGGGAGCCACTGAAGCTAATTTAGCAGGGTAGTGATATGGTCAGATCTATGCCTTAGGGAGATTATTGTGACAAAAATACGTTAGACAGGGCAGAGACTAGAGTTGGGGTTCTCAACCTGGAGACTGTGAACTTTATTTAAAATTTTTTTTCCATAACTATACTTAAATAAATTGGTTTCTTTTGCAATCCTACAAATTTTATTTTGTGAATTTAAAAACATTATTCTGAGACAGGTCCAAAGCCTTTACCAGACTCCCAAGGGAGACTCAGACTACAGTCTGATATACAGATTAAGAAGTATAAATGAGAGATGATGAGGGCTTCAAATTGGGTAATGGCTGTGTGAGTGGAGACAGGGATGGATTCAAGAGATGTAGATATAATCAATAAGACTTAGCAACTTATTAGATATGGGGGGAAGGCACCCAAACTTGGAGTGAGGGAGACCTGAGTTCAAACCCACCCTCTGACACCAGCTGTGTGACCCTGGTCACAATTTCCTGTTCTGTAAATTAAGTTGGAGAAGGAAATGGCAAACCACATCAGTATCTTTGCCAAGAAAACCCTAAATGGGGCCACAAAGAGTTGGATATGACTGAACCAATTCAACAACAATGACAACACAACAAAAATGGTGAGAGGGAAGCAAGTTGATGATAATTAAGATTACCGAGAAGAATATGAAGATGACAATGCCCTCCGCAGAAAGAAGAAATGCTGGAAGAGAGGAGAAATTGGCAAAAGTAGAGGTTAGGAAGATGTTGAATTCAACTTTGGGCATGTTGATTTTGAGGGGCTGATAGGACATCCAGGCAGAGATGTCCAGAAAGCAGTTGGCAATTAGTACTGGAGTTCTGAGATCTGAGACTAAACAGCTATCTAGACCTGATAAGTAAACCCGTGAGAGCTGATGAGATTACTAAAATAATGTAAGAGAGAGGAGGCTTGAGGATGGAATCTTGGCGGATATCTACACTCAGCTGATGGTAGATAGATGATGATCCAGCAAAGGGTTCTGAGTGGAAGTGATCAGACCCACAGGATCTGAAGTGATCTCTTCCTCATAGGAGGAAACCCAGGAGAATGCAATTCCATGTAAGCAAAAGGAGAATATGTAATGGTATCTATCAAAAATGGCAGCAAGGTCAAGGGAGGAAAGGATTAAGAAAAGTCCATTAAATTGAGCAGCTAAGACATACTGATAGCACAGAAAGAACAATTTCAGGATAGCAGTAAGATCAGAAGTCAGACTGCAAAGAGATTGAGATACAGGTGCATGGTAAAGCAGTGAAGGCAAGGACAGCAGTCAGTTCTTTCTAGGAATTTAGCAGTGAAAGGCAGGAGAGGTATGGGATGATAGCTTGAGGAGGTGACACAGCTAGGGGAAAGTGTGTTTCCATGCAGCAAAAAGGAGTTATTGGTGCTTTTTATCTTCTCTTACAAATTGGGCTTGTGATTTCTTTTCATACCTTCATAGGAAGATTTTGGATATTCCCACATATTCTCTCCTCAACTCCAACCCACAACAAGCCATACAAATCCATCACAACACAAATGAGCATAAATACATTCCATTCCATGGATATGGCTACTTACCTAGTCATTGAAAGATTAATAATAACAGATGAAATTTATATACCATTTAAGTTATTTTTTAAAGCATGTTTTTCATAACAATTCTATTAGGAAGGTAGTTCAAGAATTTAGGGTGTGTGTGTGTGTGTGTGTGTGTGTGCGTGTGTGTGTGTGCGCGCGCGCATGCCTGTTTGTCTATCTGTCTCTGTCTCTCATTTATGCCTGTGATTTCCTTAATGTAAGAAACTCTCAGTGAGATAACTTTCTCCATCAATGTTGATCAGGAACTTTTTGCAACTTACAACCATAGGGCAGAGGTTCTTAACCCAGGCTTTGTAGACCTTCAAGCAGCCCATAGATTGCAGAGGGTGCATCAACTTGGATGAGAAAAAGAATCCTTATTTTTGCTAACCTTTGCTTCCTTTCTTGGGAATCCTATGTATTTTATTTTATGCATTTAAAAGATGTTATTCTGAGAAAGGATTCATAGACTTCACCAGACTGCCCAAGGGGCTCTATGACATAAAAGAGGTTAAGAACTTCTGTTTCTTGTGCAAGGATTATTATTTCAGTTTTACAGATGGGGAAATAGGCTGAGAGAAGTTGTGATATGCCAAAAGTTAGTAAGCATCACAGACCAAAGTTTAAACCCAGATCTTTGGGCCCTGAAATCAGTGTTCTTTCCATGATGCCACTCACACACACAAAATGACAAAATCCTACAAATAAGATGTAAAAACAAACAAAAAAGAGATTCGTTAACTTTGATCACTTTGCTGTTTTAGTTCCAAAAAGTTTTTTTTAATAGTATATTTCCACTATGGGCAGTTAGATGGGGCAGTTGATAGAATGCTGGGTCTGAAGTCAGGAAGACCTGAATTAAAATCTGACCTCAGACACTTACTAGCTGTGTGACCCTGGGCAAGTTACTTAACCCTGTTGTCCTTGGGTCCCTCATTTGTAAAATGAGCTGGAGAAGGAAATGGAAAACCACTCCAATAGGTTTGCCAAGAAAATCCTAAATGGGGTCATGAAGAGTCAAACACAACTGAAACAAGTGACTGACAAATACTTCCACAATATCAAAGAAGCCCATATCAGCTCCAGAGATCATGCTATCAAACTGTGTAAGGAGGCATTAAACTAAACAATCTTTTATGCCAAAATATAGTTTAGGATTTACATATATCCACTGATTGATCTTTATTTTTTTAACTGACCTAAATTTTGACCTAATTGCCTTAAAGTTTTATTTTAATTTGACCTTTAAAAATTTTTCTGACATTTTTATTTAAAGTTTTGAGTTCCAAATTCTATCCTTCACTCCTTCCCCTCTCCCCTCCTTGAGACAGTATTCATGGACAATTATGCAAAATATTTCTGTGTTAGTCATTTTGTACAAGAAGCCTCAAAGAAAAGAAAAAAAAAGTGAAAGATAGCATGTTTTGGTCTGTATTCAATCAAAATCAGTTCTTTCTCTGGAGGTGGACAGTATCATCATTAGTCCTTTGGGGATTGTCTTGGATCATCACTCACAATTCTTCATCAAACAATATTGCTATTACTGTATACAATGTTTTCCTGGTTCTATTCACTTCACTATGCATGTTCATGTAAATCTTTCCAGGTTTTTCTGAAATCATTCTGCTTATCATTTCTTACAGAACAATAATATTCCATTACAATCATATACCACAGACTGTTTAGTCATTCCTCAATTGATGGGCAACCTTTTGATGTCCAATTCTTAGCCACCACAGAAAGAGCTGCTATATTTTTGTACAAAGATGACCTTTCATTTTTAACTGGACATGAGCTTAGGACTATTTTAGGGTTATATTTCGACTATCAAGGAGATTCCATTCTTTAAAAAATATCACATAGTAAGAAGTCAGAAAACTGAAGAAGTTTTATTGTCTTGATAGCTGTTCGTTAAAGATCTTTTGCACTGTCTCGTATTGTTACCAGACTCTACCCGCACTGCCTTTTTGCACACTCGGTATCCTACCTCTCATCTTCACATTTTTCCAGGCCTGCAATGCTTTCTCCCTCACTTCTGCCTCTTGAGAATCTTTAGCTTCCTTTAAAGCGTAAGACCCCTGCCAGTTCCTCTGTCAAGTCCTTCTTGATCCTCTCACTTGCTGCTGCTCTCTCTTCCTCAAAATACTTTATATTTACTTATTTCTCAGCATGTTGCATCTCCCCAGTTGGCCACAAACTCCTAAAGAGCAGAGATTTTAAAATCCTGGTCATATCTGTCTAGAATCTGGGTCAACGAATACTTGTTGAATTTATTGCGCTTGTCACAATGTTGTGCTTGAAAATTTTGTTGTAGTTCAGTCATGTATGACTCTTCATGACCCCATTGGGGGTTTCTGTGGCAAAGATACTGCAGTGGTATGCCATTTCCTTCTCCAGTTCATTTTACAGATGAGGAAACTGAGGCAAATGGGGTTAAGTGACTTGTGAGGGTCACAGCTGGTAAGTGGCTGAAATCAGATTTGAACTTGGATCTTCCTAATTCCTGCTGTATCCACTGCTCCCCCTTTAGCTGTCCTTAAATGTACACGGTCAGAATAAGAGTGAGATTGCAGTCCCAAAGAAGAATTTAGGTATAAATTTTTCTTTCTCAAGTGTCCTCTACCTCCTGCAGGGGACTGGCTTGTTGCTGAGACTTGACTGAACCTCCTAGGGCTAATGAAATGGAAGCTAATTAAGCTCAGCACCTGTTTTATGGAGGTCAGCTCTACCAAATTGTTCCATACCCTTTGATGGCCCCTACATCCCCTTGGGGTAGGAAGTCCTGTGTGTCTCCTACTCAAATGTCCTTTAGAATTGTTGTTTTCCTTTATTTCTGAAAAGTACCAATGACATCACAGCATGCTGTGAATTGGATTTAAGTGAAGCAGAGTTTCAGAAAGTCATCAGCTATATTCTCTCTTCCAGAGTCTCTAAAATCCAGTGACAGGGCAAGTCAGGAAGATGGATAGGATGGTCCAGGATGGTGGATAACCTTGGCAACAATATGTTCTCATCCGCCTATTCTGCCAGGCGATGTCTTCGCATGCTTGGGGTAGACACCTCCTCATTTACTGATGGGTTACCCTCAACGGGGTTTAGCCTGTCTGCCAAGAAGGTTTTAATGGGGTGTGGCCAAAGTTACTTGGGTTTCTACCAGATCCTCTGGGATGATCAATGCAGGCACAAAGAAGACATAACAAAGCTTTCCTGGTACTTCTGGGCTGATTAGCAGAGCCTGGGGGAACTCAGGACATTGAGAAAGGGTCCTGGAGTAGTATGTCAGTTGGATGGGAAAAAAAACCTAGGAAGAGAGAAGATTTTCCTCCATCTTTTAGGAAAGTTTCTGTAATAATGAATAGGCAGAAAAGGTTTCTGAATGCCAGGTCTGGTGACATAGAGTTTCTACATATATAAATATATTCTGAGTAGGAAATAGGTGACACAGAGTACCAGACCTGGAGTCAAAAAGACTCATCTTCCTGAGTTCAAATCTGGCCTCAAACACTTCCTACCAGTGTGGCCCTAGGCAAATCACTTAGCCCTATTTGCCTCCATTTCCTCATTTATGAAATGAGATTGAGAAGAAATTGGAAAACCATTCCAGTATCTTTGCCAAGAGAACCCCAAATGGGGTCATGAAGAATCTGACATGACTGAAAAATGACTGAACAACATTAGGAAATATATCATTCCCTTCAGAGTCTGAAGATGGAACCTAGAGTCAGGAGATGGAATCTTGTTCAAAGAACAGTCAGTGTCACTGGATAGCGCATGTAAGGTGATCGAAGTGTAGAAAGACTGAAAACTGTGAGGGTGGCAGGTTATTAAGGATAGAGGATTTTACATTTGATGTTGGATGTCACAAGGACATGTTGGAACTTTCTGATGTGCGTGTGTGCATGTGAATGACCTTCACTATATCTCAGGACCCCATCTGTCTCCCATCTCCCTGCTCTGGGTTACTTGGCCTAAATCTTTACCACTGGATGCCACACACTTCTCAATGGCTCTCCGGCAGTTTCATAGAGAAATGCTTTGCATTCTCATTAGTCTCATAAATCCGTGAAGCTTAACTATACTGAGGCTTTGATAGGGGAGAACTGGCCTCAAAAATGGAAACTAGAAACAAAGCAAAAAAGATTTTGCTCTTGAGAGATGTGTCATGACATTAAGCAGCAAAAATTTTTCAGAAAGCCTATGGATGCTAAAACACAGGACGGGTTTTTCTTTCCCTTTACCACCCTGAATCATTTCTCAAGTGGCAGCTTGGCTCTTTAAATGTTAATAGTCAGTTGCCTTATTTTCTATATATAGCATTGAAATTTATTGGAATTTTAATTTTTTTCACTATTTGTATGTGCAGGTGTGTGTGTGTGGGGGAGATAAGGGGGTTGTGAGTTGTGGATGTGTACTTCAAATTTACCTAACCAATTCCATTTAGTTTGGGCTAATATTAAAATAAAGATAATAATATTTACAATAAGTAACATTTATATAGTGCTTACTATGTGCCAGATACTTTACCACATGCTTTACAAAAATTATCTCATCTGATACTCACAATAACCATGGAAGGTAGGCACTGTTATTATCTCCATTTTACAGATGAGGAAACGGAGGCAAACAGAGATGAAGTACATTGCCCAGGGTCACACACCTACTAAGTATGGTTTTGAATAAATATAAGTTTATGGTTTTGAACTCAGATCTTCTGGACTCCATGACTGGCATTTGATCCATTGTGCTTCCGAGCTACCCTTGAAAATCAACTTTCACTTTTGCTGGGGCAGGCTCACCCATAAGCAGCGCGGGCATTAGTCGGAGGTCAGAGACACAAGGGGCAGAATAGTTTGAGATTTAAAATCTGCTACTGGGAATTTGCAGAGGAAGATTACTGAGAGTTGAAGGTAAATATAAGTCTCTTGGGTTTCTGTGTCTGTTGGTTTTAAATTGACTTTCCAGAAGCCTCAAAGGGATGTAGAGATGATAAAATGGAAACCCAAATTAGTAAAGAGACTTGCTCAGGTCACAAAGTCCCAAAATGGGAAAGCTAGGATTTGAATCCACAGCTAGGTGGTTCAATATATAGAGTGCTGGACCTGCAGTCAGGAAGATCTGAGTTCAAAATTGACCTCAAACACTCAGGAGCTCTGTAACCCTGGGCCAGAAATTTAATCTCTTTGCCTTAATTGCCTAGAAGGAAATGGCAAACCACTCCAGTATCTGCCAAGAATATTTCATATCCAATACTGGCATGCTATGGTTCACAGGGTCACAAAGAATTGGGCACAGCTGACTAACTAAATAAAAATAACCTCCAAATTCAGCACTTTTTGCATTTTAATGAGCAATTTACCTCATATTTTGTGGCATCTAGGTGACACAGTAGATAGAGTGCTGGGCTACGAAATCAAATGTGACCTCAGATGCTTACTAGATGTCTGACCCTTGGGAAGTCGCTTCACCTCTGTGTCAGATTCCTTATCTGTAAAATGGGGGAAAATGATAATACCTACTTTGCAGAATTCTCATGAGGACCCAATGAGATACTGGAAAAGCATTTTGCACAGCACCTTGCACAAAATAAGTGCTCTATAAATGTTACTATTACTATTATTGTAGCGCTGGACTTGGATTAAGGACTTCGAATCTTAACTAGTTAAATAGACATAGTTATACGGGCAATTCACTTAACTTCATCCAACCTCATTTTCTTCATTTGTGTAATGGGGATAACAAAAATGCCTATCTCTGGGGTTGCTGTGAGGTTCAGTATTTATAAATTTGTATGGTATTTATAAAGCACTCAGAAAAATCTTAAAGTACTATATAAATATTATATATTATTAACTCAGAAATAAGTTGGATGGTCTAGACAACTTCTAAGGTTCTCCCTGATCTAATACTCTATCTTTCTACAAGAATTAATGCATCTTAGGGGCAGCGAGGTGGTTTAGTGGCTATAGCACTGACCCTGGAGTCAGAAGGAACTGAGTTCAAATTTGGCATCAGAGATTTGCTGGCTGTGTGACCCCTGGGCAAGTCACTTAATCCCAATTGTCTCAAAAAAAGATCTAATGTTTCTTCCTCTTTGACCTTCTTAATTTGCGGGGATGGGGGGTGGGAGTGGAGGAGGGGGTGGGGGGTGCATTTTCACTATGTGACCTCACAGAGTTTTCCACCACTAGAAATATCATGAATTTAGAGATTCCCACACAGCTTTTTCTTCCTCTAAGTCTCAAGTTAAAAACTGTCCTCACCTGATCCTGCCCCATTTATTTATTTTTAAATCTCTCTGGGTTCTTGCTTTGTCTCTGAGGACTCATTTCCTTCCTTGGTGTTCATAGCAACAGTGAGTTCCTTTTTCTGTCATTTGGTACACTTCGATCATGTGGCTTCTCTGATGCAGTTTCTATTTCTAGATTTTTCCTTTAGGTTTTTTTTTTTTTTGATTCAGGGCTTGTCAGGAGATAATCTTCTCTCTTTCCTGGCCTACCTTTTAAATGTCTTTCCTCCTTTGCAAAAAGTCCAAAACAAAACATTTTGACCTGTTCACTTGAAGACAACTTGGGTTACAATCTTTGACTACCCAGTGCGGAATTCCCTTTACCTGATACTCAAAACATTTGTGACTTGATATATCAAAGCAGATTGCCATCATTCTCTTCTTCAGGATCATAGATCTCAGGCTGGAGGGGACCACAAATGACATCTAGTCACTCTCCTTTTGCAGAGGAGGAAAGTGGGACCCAGGTGGTTGAAATGACTTTCCCAAAGTTATATAAGTAACATACATCAGATGCATGATTTGAACTCAGTTCCTTTTACTCCTGAACCGCGTCTTCTTTCACTATACCATGAAACCTTGTAGATAAGCCCTAGGGAGTAGCTTGATATACAAAGGAAGTTAAGTGAATCTATTCAGACACAATACAGGAGGTATCACCTGTGATTTGAAGTCTTTCTGAGTATGAGTCCAACACTGTAGCCATTATACACCCTGCCTCTGTGTACCCAAAACATAGCACAAACCCCAAATGAGATGAAGGATGAAAAACTCAAACAGTGGATTGTTTTGTCTATACTCTACAAAACTGACATGGCCATTTGGCTAATTTTTAGCACAAATAATCTAGTTGCTTTTGTCAAGAGGCATGGTTCAGTGGATAGAGCACTGGGCCTGGAGTCAGGAAGACCTGAGTTCAAATCCAACCTTAGGTACCTCATGGCTGTGTGACTCTGGGCAAGTCATTTAACCTCTGTCTCAAATTCCTCAACTGTACAATGGGGATCATAATAGCACCTACCTCTCAGGATCATTGTGAAGACCAAATGAGATAAAATTTGTAAAGCCCTTAGCACAGTGTTTAATAGTAGGGGGGTGTTTAATAAATGCTCACACCCTTCCCCTTTCCCTGTTTTAGTATTGTGTAGTCTCAATCTATGTCAAGAAGATCACGTAAAATAATGGTGGGTTGGCTAGCAGCCCATTGGGTATATTCACAGTAATGACTTGTCTGCATCTGAGAATACTCTGTGGCAACTCTTTCATCTTGGTTCCTGCTGGAAATTAGTCATGGAGCTGTTTCATGGTCATTCTTCTTAGAGTTTAACGAGATTCTTGGGTTGGGGATTTTATGACTCATAAGCAACCATGTGCATACATACAGGACTTTGCCAGGATGAATTCCTGCTTTATTACATTCGTGTGTACCTCAGCACCAACCCTCAAACATGAAGGAATCTGAGCATGTTGAAAACCAACCTGTGGGTTTTTTCCTGTTCCCACATCAATCTTCTTGTTCCTGGCATAGCGCAGCAGCACTCCTTTTATGTCTTAGTGCAAATTCCCTGCTCTTCTGGTTCCTTTACTTCAGTAACCACAGAGGCACAGTTTTTGATTCTCTTTCTTAATAGAACAATATCTTCATTTTTGACAACTAATTCTCCCATTGTCATCTTTAATTTTCAGTCATCTCTACCTGAAACTCCATAAACTTCTTTATCACATATATGTAGTATGCCCCCTAATTCCTGGGTACCCAAACCCTAAAGTTACATGGGCAGTAGGTACGCTAATGGTTGCAGACATCCTTATCTCTCCCTCCTTTAATTGCAACATCTTCTCTAATTTCTCTGACTACTGCCCTTGAGTTGCCTCTACAATCCTTTCAATATTCCACTGGTAGAAGAGAAAGCATGCTGCAATGGTAGTCAAAGGACCTGAGTTTGAATTCTGGCTCTGCCACTTCCTGTCTTGGACTCACCTGTTTTGGACTCAGTTTTTGTGTTTGTAAAATGAGGGAATTGGACTAGATGGTCTCTAAGATTCCTGGAAGCTCTAGATCTATAGAACCTATAGATAGAACCTATAATAATATCTAGAACCTATAATAAAGTTTGGACAGTGCTGCTAGCTAGGTCCATTTAGCCCCCTTGAGGAAAATTCTATTATCCTGTAGCTACATTCTTTGCAGTGTAAAGCAATATAAAATATAACTTTACACCGCAAAGCAATATATAATACAATGTTATGGCTAAGGGAGACATACACATCTACACATACACACGATGAAAGCATCAAAGTCCCAGCTAAAATCTTATCTTTTACTGGAAGTTTTTCCTAACTCCTCTTAATTTCAATGTTTTCCCTTTTACTTATTTCCTATTTATCCTGTATAAAGCTTGCTCTGTATTATATTTGCTTGCATGTTGTCTCCCTCCTTAGATTGTAAGATCCTTGAGTTGCCCCCCCTTTTTTTTGTATCTCTAGGACTTAGCACAGTGCCTGCCATATGGTAGGTGTTTAATAATTATTCATGTACTATACATATATGTTTTAAGTCTAAATCTAGGCAAATATTCCTTGATAGCATTTCTTGACCTGTAGGAGGGTAGTAGACTCAGAACAAAAAAAACCAACTTAAAGCATTTTCTCTATGACGTTATTGTTGTTTAGCTATATCTAGTTCTTCATGACCCCATTTGGGGTTTTCTTGGGAAAGACACTGGAGTGGTTTGCTGTTTCCTTCTTCAGTCCATTTCACAGATGAAGAAACTCAGGCAAACCCGGTTAAATGACTTGCCCAGTGTCACATAGCAGGTAAGTGTCTGAGGTCAGATTTGAACTCAGGAAGATGAATCTCCCTGACACCAGGCCTGGAGCTCTGTGCACTATGGCACCACTTGGCTGCCCTTATGATATAACACCAAAGTAAATAATTTTGCACATGCTCTGTTGTTTTTCTTTTTCCATTACAGCAGCCTCATAAAACTTGACCTGTAGGAAAACTTGAAAATAACTGACTTTTCTCTAAAGAATTCCCCTGGGTATGAGTAGATTTTTTTTTTAATTCCAAAGAGAAGCTAGACGAGAAGTGGTTCAAATTGGTTCTTTACCCAAAGCAGATATTTACTTCTGAAAGTGTAGGAAAGTAAAGGATGGGGATTTTTTCTTTTAATTAAGATAGATTTTCACAGATCCCAAGATGTTGAAGGAATGATGCCAATGTGTGATTCCTAGCCACACTCATGTGAAACATGGAAATTTTAATGAGTTCTGTTAATTCACCTGGAAAAAAATATCATCATCCTCTCCTTTATTGGCAATTTAAGAGGTAGCACCAGCGACGTGTTCTGTCCTGTCAGCAAGTACCTTCAACACTCCCTAATTTGAAATTTCCATCATCCAGAGGTAGAGAACTATGGTTATTGAACCCCAAACCTGGAGATCACAAGGATTACAGGAATGGAACTGTATCTGTAACAAGTCTCCAAATTCATTTTGCCAAGAGTTTGCCCTCAGATCATCAAAAGCTCCTCCATTTTCCATTTCCTCCATTCAGCTTCTTGGCCTATTCTTGTTATGGAGAGTGAGATGATTTCCCCCCAACCTCCCTTACCTTGTTGAACTGGTGAATAGGCATTTGTCAGAAAACGGAAAGGCCCTTTGTTGTACCAGCAGATCAGAGACATATTTCCTTTCATCTTTATTCGGTACTGCCCTCGAACCTGGGGAACATCCGAATTATTCAGCATAGACAGAGGTAGGCCAGTGCAGTCACTTTTTCGGGAACTCAGCAGTCCACAGCAGTAAATCTCTGTGTGGGTGGGGAAAAAATAATTGTAAAATATATACATATTATATACATAGAGGCACAGGAAAATTAAGTGACTCACCCACCTTAAGTGGGCTCTTAATAAATACTTGTCAAATTTAATTTAATTTCTAACAGCAAATCCACTTTTCTTATATCTATTTACTTATATTCCACTGTTACATCAAACTCATTGTTTATAGAATGAACTGGAGAGAAGAGAGAGTGGGGCAGGTAGACAGATTAGGAGATTAATACACTAGTTGTGTGGAATAAAAGCTCTTTGAAAGCAGGGGTGTTTTGTTCTTGTCTTTGAGTCCCAGGGTCTAGCTCAGCGCATTGCACATATAGGTCCTTAATAAGTGCCTATTGAACCGAATTCAGGTATTAATGATGGGGGTCTGAACCAGGGTGGTAGTAATGGAAATGGCAAGAAAAAAAAGGGACAACATATCAAGTGACTGAATGTGGAGAAAGAGGGGCAATGGATGATATCAAGGTGTCCACTGGAAATAGAAATCTATTCATTCAGTGAAGACTTAGAATTTCATAAGTAAAGCTACCATATGCAGAGAACTATATTGGGCACTGAGGAGGACACAGCAGAAACAAAAGACATGGTTCCTGTCCTTTAGTGAATCTATGACTTTATTGAGGCAGGATTTATACCCATAATCATAGAGCCTTAGAGGTAGCGGTAAGCCTGAAGACTCAGGAAACTCAACTCTTACAAGAAATGCAAAAATATTCTACTTTAACATACAGGTAGGGACTGGACTATGTTTTAGTGATTTAGTTGTGTCAAAGTCAAGTAGAAAGGAGGATGGCACTAATCCATAAATAAGGATCCCTGGTATATATTGACTTAGAAAACCACATATTAACATTATCTGTGTTTTATTACATTTTTATTTATTTTGTTAAATATTTCCCAATTACATTCTAATCTGGTTTAAGCTGCTCTCAGGGGTCTCATGGGACTAATTATTGACACCTCTAATCTAGAAAATTTCCCAGTGGAAGTCCCTCTACTGGTACTGATCAGTTCCATGCCTGGAGCCCCAAGAGTTTCAGAGACTTGTTCCAGGTCAGTCAAATATACAACTTAAATAGAGTTGTTCCTGGTTCTGAGGGCAGTTCTCTAGCCATTATCCCAGAATGACTCATTTTAACAAGAATGAGTTAAATTACAATTTGAGACAGAATAAAATTAAGATCCCAGTGAATTTGGAATCCTGAGAGAATGCTGGTTCCATTCACAGAAATAGCAAAGTCCAGACGGCAGGGGTCCTTTGGAAACATTATGAAGTTGGTTTTAGACATGAGAAGTTTGATGTTACAGAGGAATATAAGTAAATAAATACGAGAAGTGGGTTTGCTGTTAAAAATTAACTTAAATTTGACAAGTATTTTTATTAAGAGTCTACTTAAGTAATTAGAAAAAAACCAGTGGAATTAGCAGCTAAGGTTGCACAGATTGATTGTTCATATCACTTGTGTGAATCTGTACGCATTATTTCACCTTATGAATATCCCATTATCTCCAGCTTTTACTTGATCCAACACCTGTGACAAGGGGAGAACACCAACCTACCTTATGGAAAGAATATCAAATATAGTTGTCATGAAATTAAACGTATATTCTCTAGACAAGTTTCTAGAGTCCACCTGTTCCTCCACAACCTCTCCTCTGGGACTTTAGATAGGCCCACCGCTAGAATTTGGGGAAAACGTTCTCTTGTCTCAAGTAAGGTAATAAGTACAAAGCGCTTAGCACAGTGCCTGACGCATGGTATATGCTATATAAATGTTAGCTATTTTATTATCATATTCCTCTTTTCTCCTTTGATTACTGAAGGTTGAATCAACATTTTAGGCCCATCAGTTGGTAGGTCAGTAACTTAAAGAAACAAACAAATATATATATGTATATATGTATGTATATATATGTATGTATGTATGTATGCATGTATGTATATAAGAATACCCACTCAGGAATCTTTCTTTTGCCCAATGATTTTTGAGGCCAAAAAAAGGAGATTTTTTTTCTTATTCTTATTTTAGTAAGTCCCCCCATACTCCACCAGCAAGTTTGTCAGGTGTGGTAGGCGTCTGATAAAAGCAGAGGAAGAAGGATGAATGAGCCCCTTTGCTAAAAGTAAGAATGAATAAGTGCTTAATCATTGTTCATACTCTTCAGCTGCTCTTACCAAGCCTCCCAGAGTGGGAATGAATCCAGGATGCACCCTTATATATAACAGCAGCCAGAGCAATTTGCCCAAAATAATTTTTCCTCCCCCTTTAGTAGGAAAATATCTGTTAAAAGGGGGAAAAAAAGGATGGGATAAATGATATCAGTTAAAATTCTATTTTTTAAAAAATGACTTAAAGTATCCAGGAGATGAGAGACTATTATTCTTCTCTATTAAGGAATGTTTCCCTCTCTGATGCTTGAAAATACTGCAAAGCCAGGATCAATCTGAAAAATGTTCAAGCATGATGAAACCAGGGTTCATGCTCATGCTAGAGGAAAGGCAAAAGCCATGCCTAACAGATTCTGTATCTTTATCTCTATATTCCTTTATGTGGATAAGGACAGATGTGTCTGCAGGTTGGCTCAGCCTGCTTTAAAAGGGTCCTGTTTGTGCCCCAGCAGGAACAAAACTTTCAGGCACACATTCTTCTCTCACATGAGGCCGCAGAGGCTAACTGACACAGAGTAGTATGATTTCTCAGTACAGGGGCAAAGAGTCTTGGTGGCTTACCAAAAGAGGCCTGAGATATTCTTACCTGTTTCCCAGCCTTCTCTTAAAAACAACAGATTTTAAATCTTAAAATTTGTTTCAAAGAGGGAAACCCCAGGCATCCCCCCTAAACCACTGAAATTAGACTGCAAGACCACCAGTTAGAGCTTAGAAGTCTTGTCATCTAAGGATGGAAGCAGTCTGGTATACTGGAAAGAGCCCTGGCTCAGGAGTCAGAGAAGCCACTCCTGAAGCTCCCTACCAGTGGGACTTGACAATAACTCATCCTCCCTGGGCCTCAGTTTTGGCAGCTGCAAAATGGGGAGATCATATTAGATGGCCTCTGAATCCCTTCCAGGTCTGGATCAAGATCCTATGATCCCCTTCATTTTACAGATGAGGAAACAGAGAGTTCTAAATGCCCTTCTAGGTGCTTTCCAATTCAAAACTAATGATTGCTGTTCAGCCTTTTTTTTCAGTTGTGTCTTACTCTTTGTGACCCCATTTGGAGTTTTCTTGGACAAAAAAAATGATACTGGAGCAGTTTGCCATTTCCTTCTCCAGCTCATTTTACAGATAAGGAAACTGAGGCAAACAGGATTAAGTAACTTATCCAGGTCACACAGCTAAGTAAATATCTGAGGCTGGATGTGAACTCTGGAAGTTGAATCTTCCTGCCTCCAGGCCTGGCATTCTTTCCACTGAGCTTCCACTGAGTTGACCAAATTGATGGTCCCATAATCCTTTTAACTTATTTCACATAAGTTACAGCTGGTAAGATCAGGACTCAAACCCTAGAGTGTTTGACCTCAAATTCAGCAATCTTTCCACTAAAACTTGTAAGAAAAATATTGACAACATGTCACATATGACAATAGCTAAGGTCAGATACAATTCTGCTGGGGCGTCAGGTATGACTTAGTTTCTGGGTTACTGAGCTAGTCAAGGATGCAAATTTAGTTCAATATGCCTATAATCCCAGCTAAGATTTCATACTTCTTTTCCTTCCTAGAACCAGGGCAGCTGTGGCATGAACCCTCCGGAAGATGGCAGCTGCACTGCAATTCTGCCCACTCAGTTGCATTCGTAGGGGCTTTGCTTTTCAAATTAACTCATAAGACCATTTCATGACCACCCCACAGAAGACAACATTTTCGTAATATCTCAACTTGACTTTCTCCGAAAGGAGCCTGAGGCTGAATCACACACCCAACTAATAAATGGGCAAAAAAAAATATTTGGTTTTCAATCCATAATTGAAACTGGTGAAAAGAGATGCAAAGGGAGGGGATCCGAAAGAAGACAGCTTTGCCTTTAAAAAAAAAAAATCAATACTTTCAGATAATCAGTATTTGTATGAGTGAAAGAAATACATGATATACATTTCTGCCATGAAACTCTTCCTAGTAATGCCTCATCTTGCCAAAGAGATGACCCTGGACTTCAAAGCTCATCTATGTCAGTGGATTGCTCATTTTCTTAGGTTCTATTCACCAAGTTAGAAAAGTTTTGATAAAAGTTCTGGCAGAAAACGGTATTCCAAAAAAAGCCCTAGATATGCTAGACCACTGGATTAAAGAACCTAAATTTAAACCACAGATCTTCTCCTTAGTATCTGTGTGACCTTGATCACACTTTTTAACTTCTCTCGGTTTCAGCTACTTCATTTGTAAAATGAGGGGGTTGGACCAGATCAAGAATTCTTATTCATTTTTTGTGTCATGGACCCTTCGGCATTCAGGTGAAGCCTGAGGATATCTTCTTAGAATAATGCTTTTAAAAATGCATTGAGTAAAATACATAAGATTACACAGGAAATCAATTATAATACAGGTCTCAAAATACAAGGCAACCCAACATATTAGTGCAGTCCCGAAACTTTAATAACTTCAAACTGAACTTTTGGAGGACCCTGCATTACAAAAGCAAGCTCTTGGACCTCCAGTTTAAGAACCGCCCCCCCCCCCAGATTAACTGATATCTAAAGTCCCTTCCCTCCCTAAATCAAACCTACAATCCTAACTTGACAAGGACCAGCCTAGCTAAGGGCTGAGACTTATCACCAGAAGCTTGGCATCCAGGTAATGAATTCTTTTGGCCACTGCAACTTACGGACTGTCTAATAACATAACAAAAGGTTGACATCCATGTTAAGCATCTACACTGATAAAATATCATATTTTCAGGAACTAACAAAAAGGATACAGAATTGGAATCTAGCTCTTGCAAGGTGGGATGGAAAACAGGAAGGTGGAATGTGATGGGGCATGGTAGGAAAAACCCTAGATTAAGAGTCATGCCTCACTTATACATGTGTGACCTTGAGAAAGTCATCCTTGGTGCCTCAATTTCCGCAAATCTAAAAAGGAAATAATACTTACACTACCTATCTCACAGGGTTGTTCTGGGAAGCAAACACATGTGAATATGTTTTACAAATGCATAGGGCTAGATCAAAGTGAGCGAAAAAGGAACCCAGCTGTTTGTCTCCCCACTTTTCAAGCATACTCTGTGCATATAGGCAAGGGGGTGGCAGACCTCTGTTTTCATTTCCTTCCCAAAGAACCAGAGATGCTCTCTCCATTCAGGATGTAAGCCACATGGATGTTTTCAAAGGACATTTCATCAGTTTGCATTAACTCAGAGGTTCTCAACTCTTCCCTATTTAAATTCTTCTCAACCGTCTGTGTGGTTTCTTTTACTCTTGACACTGCACCTTACCCCTCCCCCAATTTCTGCCTTCAAATGCCCTTGTATTGAGGTTCTAATGTGTGTGAAATTCTACATAAGAGAATAATTTGGGGTTTGCAAGATCAGCTCTTTAGAATGGCTTAAAGATTTCTACCCAGTCAGGCATAGTAGATAGAAAGTCAGTGCAGAGTTCGTTCGTTCATTCGTTCCTTCCTTCCCTCCTTCGTTCGTTCCTTCCTTCCTTCTTTCCATCCCTTTCCCAAAACCTTAAACCCAGTGCACTCTGAAGGCCATAGACTGTAGACCAACAGGTTCCTGCCCAAACTCCACTTAATGCCTGTTTTCTGGATCCTCCTAGCTTAAGAGTGATTATCAATAGTGATTTTGCTCTTTTCCTCCCACCTTGATTTACATATACATATATATATATATATTTTTTTTTTTTCTTTTTCTCATTGAAAGGGTCATTCCCTGATTACTTCTTAAAGAGGCTTATTCACTGAATGGGCATCACCTCACTCTAGGCAAGAACCTGAATGGGGCCTAGTCACAAAAGGTCAAGGTCTCCCATCACATCCTGGGCCATTTCCAGTCATCCTGATGAATATCTGGTCACTGGACCCAGATGGCTTAGGAGGAGAAAGTAAGGCTGGTGACCTGCACAGCCCTCCCTCACTCAAAACAAAGTCAAGTGCAAGCCATCTCATCATTTCTCTGATGGCATGGCCTTCTTCAAAAACGAAGGATAAACACAAAATAAAAAAGTAAGTCCTGCCTCTGACATATATTGGTTGTGTGACCCTGGATTAATCACTTCTAATCACTAATGCTCTAAGCAACTCCCTAAGACTGTGGGTTGCAAAGAACCTGGAGACCTGCAGTGATAGGATGAGTTTTTTCACCTTGGAAGTCTTTATAGCAATGAAATCACAGGTCAAGTTCTTACCCTAGTCTATACTTATTCTTATTGTGCCTGATGTTTTAGTAGATGCTATGATGAATGGGATGAATGGAGATTCCTTGGATCAGCTCATTGGAGTGGACCAGCTGTGATCCCGAAATGTAGGACCAACTTTTGAATACCATCAGATTTTCCAGATGTCCAGGGAGGTCTTTGCAGTATCACTTCTCTCCTCTCTCCCATACCCCTAGCAGCCATGACAGTGCTTTTCTCATCCACTGCAACAATGGAAAAGAGCCACCATCTTCCCAAACTTTTGTGAAGTCAGTTTCATTGAACCCTGAGCTAAACTGCATTCTGCTGTGTAGTAACACAGTATCTTCTATATTGGGAGGGCTCATCAATTCAACCTGGTGAAAGCTCACAGGCACTTGCCCAAACGCTAAGTGAAGAATTATAACTGCAAAAAAGACAAACCCTCCCACCAACAATTAACCATTCCTAGAGCACAATTCTTTGGTGGTCAGTTGCCAAGAACAGAACACACATGGAGAAACAGCACCAGAACCTTGGGTAGAGCTGATTATCTATATGGTCTTAAAGGTGACTTCTTACACTAAAATTTTATCACCTCGAGGCATTTGTACCTCCAACCAAGTCTCTTCCCAGAGATTTCATTTAATAATTTCTAAGCAGTTGCTCTCAGAGCAAATCCATAGTAGAGGTTGCTCACGCCACCACAAACCTTGTTTTGCAAATTCTTCAAACAGGGGCAGGCTGGTGATGCTGGGCCCGGTGAAGATGATGTAGTTCTTGCCGGCTGCATTCCTACAGAGGCTCTTGGCCACCATGCTGTGGAGCTGGGGTTTATTCTTCAAAGTATCCAGTCCATCCGCACCACCGCCTTCTTTCAGGTGTACATAAATCTTTAAGAGAAGGAAACATACAAAGAAAAAGAGATAAAAGTCAGTTTAATCACAACAGTCTAAGAGAGTGATTGGGTGACAAGAAGCCTGGGTTGCTGGTTCTGAATCTACTACTAAGTGAATTATGAGTGATCCCCTGAGGCTTAGTTTTCTCCTCTCCTCACCATCCCTTGGCATATCTCATGTGGGTATGCGATCAATAAAATCTGATCTCGTAGACAGTCTGGGCAATCACTACTCAGCCCGAGCAGTCTATGATTCAGAATACACCTCACTTTAAAAAGACACAGGTAAAGCTAGAGTTGAAGAATTCATCCACAGCATGGTAATTTTCACCTTCATGAGGGTATAGCAAATATTACTTTTGGCTGAGGTTATAAGGGAAGAGCCTCTTACATAAGAAATTCTGTGGAGATTTTCATGCAACAGTATAAGGTTTAACAATTTTACATTCTGAAGGAAAGAAATCAAACAAGGGTCTTCCGTGAGATGAATGAATATGTGCAAAGGTGAGAAAGTAATGGAGATCAATAAGCAGACAAGATAATGGAGGCATACAACATGTAATCATTGAGGCATCACAGATGGGGGCAGTGTAGATTGTTGGGATGTTTTGAGGAAAAGGTAAAGTACTTATAAATGACTGATAACAGCAACTAAGGTACTTCTACCGTCCTGAAGAAAGCAAGGTTTCTCATAGGAAAGTTCATTCTTATGGTCTTTCAGGACAGAAATATCTCATCTCCTCTTATCTAATCGTAGCAAGGCTAACCTTTAGAAAAACAAAAAGTAGGTCTAGACTCTATGAATCCCAGAATTCTGACTTTGTACCAGAAAGGCAGAATATTATAGTAGAAAGGATACAAATTTTGAAGTGAGGAGAGACCTCAGTTTGAATCCCATTTTAATCACTTCATAAGTGTATGACCATGGGAAAGTAATTTCTAATGATAATAGTAACTAGCATTTACATATCATTTTAAGGTTTGCAAAGTATTTTACAAATATTATTCCATTTTATCCCCCCAAACAACCCTAGGAGGTGGATTTTATTATAATTCCCATTTTATAGATGAGGAAGCTGAGACAGAAAGAAGTTACACGAGTTGTTTACAGTCACATGGTAAGTGTCTGAGGTCCGGATTTGAACTAGGTCTTCCTGACTCCAGGTCTAGGGCTCAATCCACTGTATCATAAAGGTGATTCCAAATCATTCATCTCCCCAAGTTTTAGTTCTTTCATCTAAAAAATGGGAACATGAATATTTTCACCACTTATGGTTTGTTTTATTGTTGAGTGAGGAGAGTTCTTTGTAAACCTTAAAGCAATATAATTGGGAGATATTGTCATAAAAAAGCTGGAGGGATATGAGTGAAATCTATAAAACAATGACTAATATGGAAAAGGTTGACAGAGACTCATTTACTCAATTCCAAAATACTAAGATTTGGGAATTTAAAACTTGTATAATGTAATTTTAGGAAAAATAAAAAGAAGTATTGCATTATTTCACACAGTAGGCAATAAACTTATAGAAACCATTATAACATATGGTCCTAAGAGGAATGAGAAATAGATTTTTGAAGGGGTAGGACAAATTCATAATAGAGTCACAAATGGCCAAGGAGGTTGACAAAGTTTAATCTTTAAGGTACCATAAAATAGGCTACTCATGTCCACCCATGGCATCTCCCATTGTTCTGTGTTGCTAACAGAATGTCAGAGGAATGGAACATGAATCTGATCCACTATAGTGGTTCCTATATGTCTATAAACTTTTGCAGTGAAAGTGTTTCCAAACTTCAGGTTCATCATGGGATTATAGAGTGTGGGGGCAAAGCTTTGGTGTCATCAAATGGTTGAAGCAAGATAAAGGCAAGTTAACATTTCAAAGCCTGGTACCATTCATGTTAAGTATAAAATTAACAAAGAAAGAGTCCCACAGAATTGCCCTGGCTCTCAGACAAAATACATTTGTGATTACAGTAATTTGGCAATAATGAATTGGTCATTGAAAAATATGCTGAATATGGCCAGCCCAAATATTTCTTCATAGGAGCCACAAGTTAGCTCTGAATAACCATTTGACCTTGGCTCTTCGGTTTCCTCAATTGCAAAATAAGATTGTTTAAGTTTCCTCCCAACCCCAACTCTTATATTCTTGTATTTGGGTCTCCATTTTGCAGAATGAAAAAGGGAGGTAGAGTGGAAGGAGGTAAGTAGGTAAAGAAAGAAGGAAACAAGGATGAAAGGAAGGGAACAAGGAAGGATGGGAGGAAAGATGAATGGAATAAAGGAAGGAAAATAGAAGGAAAGAAGGAAGAAAAAAGAATGAAAGAGGAAAAAATGAAAGGATGGGAGGAAGGAAAGAGGGATAGAAGGAAGGAATGAAGGAAGAAGAGCAAAATAAAGGAAAGAAGGAATAAGAGGTGAAGTAAGAAAATATGGAACAATGACCTTGAGTGCTTTGTCTTGGTTCAGCTTATCCTAGTATGAAGAGCAAGAAATTCCTGAGCCTAAAATGAGGGAACATTCATTCTCTACCCTTGTACTATTTAATTACAAAGACCGATACAAAGATCTAGAGAAATTTTGTTACATGTTTAACAATCAAATAATTCTCCCTCCATTAAATTTCCTGGCTATGACACATGTTGAGTTAGAATTTTTCAGTGCATAAATCTTTTTAAGCTTTTGCGGGGTGGAGTTTTATTCATTTGAAGGCTACTGGAGTGTTTTGGATATGACGGGGAAGGACATACGTATTTATATAGTGCCTATTATGTACCAGGCACTGCGTTTAAGCACTTTGCAAATATTATCTCATTTGGTCCTCACAACAACCTTGTAAGGTAAGTGCTATTACTATCTCCATTTTGCAGGTGAGGAAACTGAGGCAAACAGGTTAAGCGACTTGCCCAAGGTCACACAGCTAGTAAGTATCTGAGGCCAGACTTTTAACTCAAATCTTCCTGACTCCAAGCCCAGCACTCAAGTCACTTCACCACCAGCTGCCTGAATTTCTGAACTTGTCCAAATGTACTGAAAAACAGTTTGGAATGATACAAAAAAAGTTATTAAATTTTTTATTTTTGACCCCCCCAGATCCCAGCACTAGGAATTCAGACAAAAAGAAAGTTATTAGAAAAATTAATAGAAGTGCTTTTTTTGTGATAACAAAAAACAGAAATGAAAAAAATGAGTGCCCATCAGGTAGGAAGTGGACGAACAAATTGTTCTGTATGGATGCAATGGAATATTATGGTGCCTTAAGAAATGATAGAGAACCATAAAAAGACTTGTATGACTTGACAGAGTGAAGTAAGGCAGGAAATATATATGACTCCAATAATGTGATTTCAAAAACTCAGAAAAGCAGCAGAACTCAGAATAAATGCAATCATCAATATCAATTCCAAAAGGCAAATGACTGCAGATGTCAAATGTGGTAGATGTTGCCATGCATAGCTGCTGTGTTAATTTTGCTTGACTTTTTTTTTTGCAACAAAGGATGATTCAAGGGAAGGATAGAGAGGATCTACAGGGAAATAATTGTCATATGAAAAGCATAACTACATTAATAAATATTAAAAAAATAGTATGACATGATTGCTGAAAAATACACATAGTCTTAGGTTGCATTCAATGAGCTATAGTAGGCAGAATAAGAAATGTCAGAGCTCCAGCGTAGCATGGCCTCTTCAGACATCTGCCACGTTGGATTGATTTCTGAGTGCCACTTTAGGAAGGGCATTGACAATCTGGGCAGCATTTAGTGGAGGAAAAGTAGGATGATGATGGGACTAAAAATCATGTCATACATGGATCAGTGGATGGAATGACTGATGTTTAGTCTGGAAAATAGAAGACTTAAAGGGACAAAATAGCTTTCTTCTAGTATTCAAAAGGTTTTCATGTAGAAGAGGGATTGATAATTATAGTTCACATTTCCATAGGACATTAAAGTTTGCAAAATGCTTTACATGATATTTCACTTGATTCTTACAACACACCTGTGATACTATAAGTATCATTATCTCCATTTTAAACATGAAGAAACTTAGTCTTAAGAGGACTTAAGTGCCTTGCTCATGTTCACAGTGAATGTCAGAGGCAGAATTTAGACCCAGATCTCTTCTCTTGCCAAGTCCAATGTTACCGCCAATATGCCAAGGAAAGAGCTTGTTTCATTTTGCCGTAAAGCACAAAGCTGGGAGCAATGGGGGGAAATTTTGGAGGGGAAAATTTGGGGCTCAATGTAAGCCAAAATTTCATAACAGGTAAAGATTTCCTAAGTAGATGAAGCTGCCTTGGGGGTAAATAGCTTCTCCCTCCCCGAAGGGAGGTCTTCAAAATAAGGTAAACCATTCATTTGTCAGGAGATTTTGATTTAGGAATTGATTGAATTATATGACTTAAGTCCCTTCCAAAACTGAGATTCTGTGACCAACAAACCAATCTGATATAACTCGTTATGGAGATGTCCCCTTTTCTCACCAGTCCTTGTGTGACCCTCCCAAATTGTACACTTGGTCACAAAGGACAACCGTCTTCCACACCATGATTCACCTGCTCAAGGTACATAGTAGCTGAGCTCTCCTTCTAGAGACTCTACTAAGAGTAATTTTCTAAATGATACCCAAATTCCCTGAACAGATTAAAGAACTGACCTCATATGGTAAAAGTGCCTTTATTTAATTTAAATCAATGGAAACTTTCTCTGAGAGGCAGCATATGGCACTGGGACCTGGAGTCAGGAGATACAGGTTTGAAACCTGGCTCCAATATTAGCTATTTGATCATGGGGGAGCCATTTACTTCCTTGAGCTTCCAGTTCTCCAGCTATAAAGTGAGGCTAATTACACTTGCACTGCCTACTCAACTGAATAATTGTGAGGAAAGAACTCCGTGATCCCTAAAGCTATCTATAAACATCAGATTTATTAATAAAGATTAGAGAATTATCCTATTCTACTGCTCCCTCTTTTAGATGCACCCTTCAAGCATTTATCAAAGTAATTAGACAAGTAATTAGAACACGGGAAAATCTGAGTTTCAGACGACAAATTCTTTGTGCCTTTCTCCAAAACTCTAGTCAGAGGCATTATGAAAACCATATATCAAAAGGAACTTTCCTCCCTCTCTGTGCTCCCCAAGACTTAAAAGGCATTCAAAAAATTCAAATAAAAATTAAAATGAATTAAAATGGAGTGGCCAAGTTTTAGGGACAGAGGGTCAATGCCACTGGCTCAATATTTTTTTTAATTATTCCCCAAAGGTCTTGCATTTTTTTAATAATTTTTAAAATTTTACACTTAAATACAAAATGAGAAAAGAAAAAAAATGATTACTATGTACACAGCAGACCATAAGAGAGGATTCAATATAAAACAAATTTCCCTTTCGAGTAAATCTATATAATAAATTCTACACATGGTTTTCAAAACTGTCCAACTTTTTCTTTGCTTCCTTATTGGTTTTCTCTGCTGTGCACTTTTTACTTAATTTTTTTCCCCTCCCTCCCCTTCCCCCTAAAGAAGTCTACCATTAAGTGTGAATGTGTATTTATATATATATATATATATATATATATACACACACACATACACATGCATAAATATTTATGAACATACACATATATATACTCATACACAAATATATAAGATCATACTATGCTCCTTCTATCATCTGTTTCTCTAAAGATGGATAACATTTTCCTTCATAAGTCCAAGTTTTTTCATGTTTTTTTCCTAAATCAACCAGCTCGTCATTTCCTACACCACAGCAATATTCTTTTCTAATATTATGATAAGTAAACCCATAGGTTTACTTCCTTCATAGGATCTTTCAGGGTAACTTGGATATGTATAATAGCGAGAATGATTTGATTGCTCGAAGTTGTTCTTAAGATAATAGTGCTGTTTACTGTATATGATGTTCTCTCAGCTCTGTTCATTTCACTCTTCATTATTTCATGGAGGTCTCTCCATACTTTTCTAAAATCATTGAGTTCATCATTTCTTAAAGCAGAGTAATATTCCGTCATTAAACATATACCACAATTTGTTTAGCCATTTCCCAATTGATGGGCATCTGACAAAGCAGCCCATGAACGCATCTACCATTACCTTCTGCCTTTGTATTCACAAAAATATAGCTTTGTCAGCTGTATTTCACAACTGCATGAGAGCTGCTCCCTCCTCATTCCCTAATTTTGTTAGCTTTATTAAAATCTGAGCATTTAAGACCATTGATTCTAAATGTCTATTAAGAAAAAAAATTAATTTTCAGAAACAAATCTCACATTAGTACTAAAAAAAAATAAGAGTCAAATGTCTGAGGGCTGGGGAAGGGATCGTTGGGTCCATCCCTCTGTTTTCAAAGAGATGTCTAAGCCTTCCAGGATAGAGGATAACCTTTTCTCTTTTTAAGGGTAATGAGAGCAGCCTTACAAGATACAACATCTTGTATTTAGATGGTTAAGAAGCCCTTTCTTCCAAAACCCAAGCAAGGGCTGAACACATGTCAGGTGTTTAATAAACATTTGTTTATATTGGATTTACATGATCTCAGAGTAGTTTAATACTTATGAAAGACACTGGATTTAGTTGAAGCCAGAGAAAGCACAGGGCTTTTCAGAGTTTCTGCAGCCCCAGGATCTTTAGGTTAATACATTTACGACAATAGGATACAGCAGTGAAGATTTAATGGCATTAAAGATACCCGATAATAGGGCAAAATGTATAACAGACTGTAGACCAAAGTTATAGGCTGGTGCTCCCTCCCTCTCAGTAAACAAGTGAGGGAGCATCCACATACATAGACCAGGAGCTCTGCAGAGCCAACCTCATGCCAATTTGGAGCTAATTTAATCTACAGTTGTCTCTATACTTGGTACTCCTCTAGCTCTCTACTTGGCAAATTCCTTTTTCATGCTACACTAATCTTTATGATTCAAAATTACCTTCTGCCTAGTTGAGGAATCTTTTCATCTTCTATCTCCACCCCACCCCTACCACACACACTTTCATTTCTATCCTCCTTAGCTCCTCTGATTGAGATCTTTTTCATGGCATACCTTCCATCTTTTTTTTCCTTGTAAGGAATTTTATTAAACATTTTTATTTATTAAAAGTAAATATTTTATTGATGCACCCCTCCCCCCTTTTTCTTTTCCTTGGCCTATTGACACACCTTTCATCTTCTGAAGCTTACTGAAACCTGGATTAGGTATTGAAGCATGCACCAGCAGAAAGAACACTGACTGTTAGGGGGCCTAGGTTCAAATGGCACTTCTATTACAGACTGTCTTGTGTGACCTTGGGAAAGTCACAACTTTTTCTTTCTAGTCACAATTTCTTAAGGCCTCAGTTTTCCTCATCTGTAAAAACAGGGAATTAGACTAGATGGATCATAAAGGTCCCTTTTAGCTGTAGATGTGTGATACTGAAGACACCATCTCTTGGCAATTCAGTTCTGACTGAAGCTTCTCTCTCTCCACTTCCACCCCCAACCCTACTCCCCACAGGGCAGAGGAGAAGGAATCAGTATGCTCTTTGCACCCTACTCTAAGCTGCTGACCTTCCTGCTCTCATATCCCATTTATCAACCTCTTCTTTTTTCAAAGTTTGCAATATCTCTTTATATTAGTTTGTACTGACCTTGTTAAGACCATCGTACAGGTCACTCTCTTTTCTCAGAGTTCTGTATATAGTTCACGGCCTTCCTCTCTCCTTCAAGCTGTACCCTCATCTTTGGTAATTAATGCTGAAGATTTTTGGAACACCCAGCCTCCAAGTTCATCAACATCCTCAAGACCTATGATCTCCATCTTCATTCTACTTCAACATCCCATGAGAATAACCATACCTTAGGCCTCATTATCAGCTAAAACTGTTCTACTTCCAAGATCTCGAACTTTGGAATTTCCTTTTCACAATCTCCTTTCATTCTCTCTCATTGCAGTATGCCCTCTAAACTCGTTCTTCAGCTCACAACAACCCTCGGTCCCATAAGCACTCTCAATTTTCTCAGTCCATCAACCTTCAGCCCATTAACCTTGCTCTGGCCTCACTTTTATTCCTTCAGTCCCAAACCTAGAATTCACCAGAAAAGGAACTGTTTTCCATTCTGTCCTCTTGCCTTTTTGTTCTTCATGCCCTGCTAAAAGCTCAACCCTGGGTCATCCCTAATATCTACTCTGTTCTTGCTCCTGGAAAGTCACAAAATCATAAGGACCAAGTTTATTACAAATTCATATTGTGTAAAGGCAAATGGGTCCTCACCACTTCATAGCAATCTGTTTATTCCTCTCAAATTGGCTCCCCATCATACTGTTCACAGTGTCTTTTTCAAGCCTCTCCTTAGGTTCCCAATTCCACATCAGTAGATGACCTCATCTCTGTGATACTTCATGATGAATTCTCTCCCTTCTCTTCCTTTACACATGAAAATCTCTGTGTATCCTCATATATTTTATTCCCCTTCTATCTAGTCTCAGGAAATGAAATGGTTTATCTCCTTGCCAAGGCTTACTTGTGTTACAAATTCCATATTGTCCTGCATACTCATAATAAACATCTCCCTTTACCTCTTTCTGAAAACATGCTCCTGTCTCCCTTATCTTAAACACGCACACACGCACACACACATACACACACACAGAAACACACAGACTTTTTTAAATAACCTTCCTATGACCTTGCAATTTCCTCAGGTAAATTATAGCCAGTGGCTCAGGGGAAACCAGGCATTTGGTCAGTCAGTAAACGTTTATTAAGTACCTATTATCAGGCTACTGGATGGCTCGGGAGAAGAAAGTGAGGTCGGTGACCTTGCAAAGCCCTCCCTCCCTCAAATCAAAGTCAACTGCAAGTCATGTCATCATGTTGATGTCAAGGTCCTCTTCAAGAATGAAACACAAACATGGTTATGTGCCAGGCTCTAAGTAATGGAGATACAAAAAAGCAAAAGACATTCCCTGCCTTCATGGAACTTAAGAGTTTAATGGGGGAGACAACAAGTAAATACATATATCGTGTATTAACACACACACACACACACACACACACACACACACACACAACCATCTACAAGATAAACAACTGACCACACTCAATCTTGGAAGCAGTAAAAAATCTTGGCAATGTACCATCTCATACTTACATCTCTGGTGACCTCACTGATGCCTTTTACTCTCTTTCTTTTCATTAGTTATCATTTTTTGATGGAATGCAAGGGTTGCCTGTCACATCCTTTGCAAACTTCTGTGTAATTCCATATGGTGTGTGGGATGTTTTCTTGCTTTTTTTAAGGTCCTTTAAAACCAACAGGTACTTAGAAACTTAGGAAAACTCTCAGCAATGACTGTTGCTAGTTACATCAATAAAGGCTTTGATCAGGAAAAAACAATCATGGCAACAGACAAAAGTCCTATCTCTTTGCTTCACTTTCCTGAATTTCTCTTTTTCTTTTCCCTGGGAACCTTATAATATAGCTTGGATATAGGGGTGGGGACCTGTGGCCTCAAGGAAACATGGACCTAGGTCCTCAAGTGTGGCCCTTTGACTGAATCCAAACTTTGCAGAACAAATTCCCTTAACAAAAGGATTTGTTTGTAAAACTTGAACTTAGAAATAAATAAATAAATTTAAAAAAACAAAACAAAAACAAAAACTTGAACCTAGTCAAAAGGCCATGCCCAAGGACCTAGAAGGCCACATGGGTCCTTGAGTCGCAGGTTCCTCACCCTCTAAGTTTCTACAGATGTGTGTAAAATGTCTCCAAGGCCTTTGTAAACTAGTTTAACAGTGCATGTCAGATACAGGACATATTTGATTTCTTTGAACACTCAGAAAACATAACAAAGGATTTAAATTAGTCCATAAATAATCAATACAGTTCTCCCGTTTCCTAGTTAATCGTGCCTCTCTCTATCCAGCCCTATATAGTCCCTAAAATTCACAGCCACCATCCTTGGCCTTACCTCAGAAAGAAAATGTACTTGAGTTATTAAAAAGGCAAGCCCCCAGCCCCAAATTCTGGTGTCTCACTTTCACCCCCGAGACACAGACAAGCAGGAATGTACTTGTAAATGTTTAACAACTGATTCTCTGAAAATGTAGGATACTTTTAAAGTTTAATTCGCATTAATCATTTTTCATCACTTTCTTAAGTCTAGACAATCAAAAAGATAATAAATCAAGCCCTAATTTTGTACTTTTTGCTGATTTCTGAGGAGTTATTGCTCACCCTGAAAGTTTAACAATCAGTTCCAGGTTGTCCAAGGTAGCTCCAGGCTGATAGGCCTATGTTATCACAACCTTATTGTATCCAAGGCTTGGACTGCCCTTGAACGGAAAATGAATTTGGAATCGCTAAGATCAGCATTGTCCAAATAACTGCTAACAGTGACAAAGGGCAAAGTTCAGGGTGTTTGCTTCACCACTCTAAGGATGGTCAATTCCATGGGCTTTCAATCCCTTATGTCCCCTTATGGCTTATTAAAATTCTTAGAAAGGGGAACTTTCACAATTTCTCAACATGTACCTACTTTAATTCCTTGTGAGCTGACTTCTGATTGTACTGCTCTCCTGAAACTGTTTTCTTGAAGGTCACCAGTGATCTCTTAATCTCTACATCTAATAGCCTTTTCTGAATTCTCATCTCCATGACCTTTCTGTAGCATTTGCACTATTACCCACCCCCTCCTTCTGAGTGGTCTTTTCTTCTATGGCTTCCTTTTCTCTATTTTCTGCCCCATCCTTCTTGCTTTGTTTTGCTGGATTTTGTCCTCTTTCCAGTCTCTAAGTGTGGGTCTCCTGAAAGGTTCTGTTCTAGGACCTCATCCCTTTTGTCTCTAATAATATCCCTTTGTTTATTTCATCTGTTCCCATGCCATTTCTAAATGGATGACTCCCAAACCTATGTATTTAGGGGGTTTTTGAGGCAATTGGGGTTGTGACTTGCACAAGATCACACAACTAGTTACACTTAGGAAATCCCTTTCCAGGCCCAAGCAAACTTCTAAGGAGCCCTAAGATTCTGGGGGATACAATTTAGAACCTCTTGTTCCAATTACCCAGTGCAACATTGTTCTCCCAGACAACAAACATTGTGCAAAGACATTTTAAAATGCAGCTATTTATGCTGAATGACAATGGCTTTGGAATAATGGATTGGGGCTCAATCTCTGTCACTAATGAGCTGGGTGACCTTGGGCCATAAGGACACAATTACTCACATTTAGAGAGCACACAGTGGTTTACAATAATCCTTCACAATAATCCTGTTCAAGTAGTTTGAGGATTGTGCCTCCATTTTACATATGAGAAAACCAAGGTTCTGAAAATTAAGAAACTTGCCTGTGGTCACACACCTGATAAGTGTCTAAGTGGGATTCAAACCCAAGTCTCGGGCATTTACTATCAAACCATGCTGCCTCTAACAACAGACAATTTGTTCATATGGTAGGTCATAAGATTTAGAACTCTGGAGGGACCTTAGAGTTTAACTCACTGGACCTCATCTGATGAGGAGGGGAGGAGCACTAAGATCAAGAAAGGGGAGACGAAGACTGTATGGGATTAGAATTGAGGTTCTTCTCCCCAGCTCTCACCCTCATATTAGAAGACTTCAATATACATATTTGATGCTCCCTCAAACATCCTAACATCCAAGTGCTTCAACTTACTCATTAGTCAAACCCTTGATCTTATCATCATACATTAATGAGCCATTTCTATATCCATGAACTCTGAAATTACCTGATCTGATCACAGTCTATTGCCATTGCACCTCTCCCTCTGCCTTGCAACCCCAAACCCTGTTTTTCAATATTCAGTTTCTTGGTTGCACTGTTCTTTCGGAGGCAAATCATTCTTGCTCTAGTTGTATGCTCCTCCCTGCTCTGTCTTGACCCTTTGGTGAACCAGTCAACTTCTAAATTGTCCCCTTAAACTATCATTGATGTGGCTCTGCCAAGTTTTCGCCATCCTTTTCCTTACTCCTACTCACATGCTTCTGAATGAACCCGGAGAAAAAATGCAAAACTGTGCTGACTGGATCTACTGCAAACTTATGTTACATTATCTCAAGAGGACCCTCACTGCAGCAAGGTAATCCTTCTTTGCTTCCCTAATTGATTCTCTATGCCAGTCACCACAGTGGCTTTTCCAAACATTTCATCTCTCCTCTGAAACTTTAATAGCTCCCCTCCCCCTACCCACTCAGCTGAGAACCTGGCCCCCTATTTTTTGATGGGGAAAAAAAGAGGCCATTCACTGAGAATGCTTTCTTCTCTCTTCATTATCTCACATAATTCAAATGCTTTTTGCCACTGTCTCCTCCTTCACTCTTATCTCACATGAAGATGTAGCTCTTCTCTTTGCTAAGGTAAATCCCTCTACATATGTAAGAGATCCCATTTCATCCCATCATTTATAATAGATTGTCCCCTCTATTGTCCCCACCTTTTACTTAACTTCAGTCATTCCCTCAATTTTTTGTATATATTTTTAACAAACATACTTATCATGCCTCCCCATATTCAAAAAACCTTCACTTGATCCATCCATATCTACCAGCTAATCTCTCACATCTCTTTCCACTTTTGTGACTAAACTCCTTGAAAAGATTGTCTACAGTTGATTCTTTTATGTGCTTACATCTCACTTTCTTCTGAACTCTCCACTGTCTGGCTTCCAAACACGTCACCCTATGAGACTGATCTCTCCAAAGTTACCAATGATCCCTTAATTGTCAGATCTAATGGCCTTTTCTCAATCCTCATCTCTAACTTGTTAGTGCTCTCTCTTTTAAGATCATATTGCATTTATTAATCTGTTTAAATGCTCTTCCCTCCAAGTAGAACACAGATTACTTGAGGGAAGTTATTGTTTCCTTTTTATCTTTGAACCCTCTTCACCTGCCGCTTTACCTTGTACACCGTAGGTGCTTGATGAACGCTTCTTGCATTGGATTGAATTAAACATACATTGAACAGCCTTTGTCCTTGCTGAGTCAGTCTTGTGGATACCTCTGGGAACTGAGCTGCTTTGAAATCAAGACTGATAGCAGAATGAAGCAGATCATTTTCTCTTGTGCTGTTTTATTTTGTTTTAGGGTTTTTCCCATTCATTCTGATTTTTATATACATGACAAAGCTGAACGTGTATTTAATAGGAATGTATGTGTAGAATCTATATAAGACTGCACACCACCTTGGGGAGAGAGTAGAGAGGGAAAGGGAAGGAGGGGGAAAAATCTAAGATATATGGAAGTGATTATAGAAAACTGAAAACAAAATAATTAAAAAAAAAAAGAAATCAAGACTTGAATCATAGAACGTTAGAACTGGAAAAGCCCCAAACAATCCTTTGGTCAGACCTCTTATTTTATAGATGAGGCACCAGAAGAAGTGATTTGTCTAAGATCACATAGCCAAGTGGTGACAGAGTCAGAATGAGAACTGGAAAAATAATGGTAACCAAGGTTCTGTCTACTCAGGTATCAGGGTGTTGGCCCCAGGCTTACTTGATTCCCAACCAGAAAGATTTGTCCCTTCTTCTAAGATAGGAGCCATCAAGAAAGGAGAGTGGGATAACAGAATATTGGACAGTAACTGAGGGGAGCTGAGTTCATGCCCTGGTTACTCATAATACGTCCTTGAGTCTTGTCTTTCTCTCTTGAAAATGAATGACTTGCTACCTATGTGATCTTCAGCAAGCTGTTTCACTTTCCTGGCTTATTTCCACAAGTGGAAAATAAGAGTATTGGAACAGCTATAGCTAGTGTCGATATCATTGTTATGTTTATCCTTCATTCTCAAAAAGGATCAATAACATCGTGAGAGAGATGTCTTGACTTTTGTACGAATTGGATTTGAGTGAGATAGGACTGGCTAAAGTCATGAGCCTCCCGCTCTCCTCCAGTTATCAAAGTCTAGTGGCAAGACAAAGGTTGAGAGGACTGTAGGTGGCCCAGCAATATTTATATATCCCTTTAAAGTTTACAAAGCACTTTATACTTGCTATCTCATTTGTTCCTTGCAACAATCCTGTGAGACAGGTGCTATTATTATCTCCATTACACAGCTGAGGAAACTGAGTCAGACAAGCGAAGTGACTTGCTCAGGGCAAACAGCTAATAAGTGTCTGAGGAAGAATGTGAATGTAGGTCTTCCTGGCTCCAAGTCCAGCACTCCATCCACTGTGCCTACTTCACTACCTAAATAGAATAGATGGTCTGATCTCTTTTCACATTAGGTCTGAGTTACCACAAAGCATGTACATAGATAATTTCTAAGGTCTCCTCCCCTGCTGAAAATTCTATGACTTTGTGATGATTATCCATTGGCTTATAGGAAAGGGATGGGCTAAATTCACCACAGTACTCTCAGACCATTAAGTTTAGAGCTCTAATTAGCCTCAATCAATTAAGGCCCAGCAGAGGAACGATGTTGTGAATGTCTGGTTTCTGGGAAATGGCCCAACATAAACTCACTTTTAGAGAGGCCGGTTGATAGCAAAAAACTTCTCTAGTGGGAATGACCCAGGCAGTTTTGAACCGCTGGCATCTGTATACCTTGTTAATTGATTCCCTCAGCTATCCTTGATTCACTCAAATATGCTGAAACCTACATATTGTGAAGTGCTTTCTTGGGGATGCCAGTGACTTTGGGCAAATTCTCCCTCTGAGGAGAAGAGTGCATTAGCATGAAATAGTCAATGATCCTCAGGATATGAAGGGCATAGCACTTCTTATGTGAAGTCAAATGCTCAATCTGTGTTGCCAAAGTGCAGGACTGTGGCATGGTTCCAAAGGGTATATGATAATTTAATGGGTTTCATCCTGACAACATCCAATCATGAACTTGTTTCCAACAGCTACTTCACATGCCTCACCTATGACTTTTCAAGACAGATCCTTCTTTCCACCTCTTCCCATCATATTCTCTCATCCCAGTGGTATCCCCTGGGCATGTCAGACCCTCAGGGCAATATATATTGCCTATATATTGCAAAATATATTAATATGATACTATATACAATATATATTCTATTGCAATATATAACCTTCACCTGCAGCAGTTGGGTAGGTAAAATTCTTTACCTCAGGATGCCCACAACCCGACCTGCCCCCCTTTCCCTCGTAACCTCATGATTGCAACAATTATTGGGTTTTGCACTCTAGGTCATGACTGAGAAGATTCTTACTGTTGCTGTTAATCATGTCAGACTCTTTCTGACCCAATTTTAGGTTTTCTTGGCAAAGATATTTAAGTGGTTTGTCATTTCCTTTTCCAGCTCACTTGACAGATGAGGAAACGAGGAAACTGATGCAAACGCAGGGTTAAATGATTTGTCCAGGGTCACATAGACAGTAAGTATCTGAGGCCAGATTTGAACTCGGATCTCTCTGACTCCAGGCCTGGTGCTCTATCCATATCCACCTAGCTGCCTCCAAAATCCTTGACCTCAGGCTTTTATTTTTTGGTGGAACAGAGTAGGTCCCATAGGATGAGCAGATATGGTTTGGTTATGAGCTGTATTGCAGATCTCCTTACATTATCTTTTCTCTAAAACCCACCCGTCTTTATGAATTTTTCTATTTCTGTAAAGGATAATACTATCATTCCAGTCACTCAGGCTCACCAATTTGCTGTTATCTACAATTCTTCACTCTCCCCTTCCCCAACAGTGACATATCCAATCAGATCCCAAGTTCAGGACTTCATCATCTCTCTCTTAATTGATCTTCCTGCCTTGGATCTCTTGGGTTGCCAATGAAACCATATTCTTACCGTGATATTAGATGTTGTGCTAAGCACTGCGAATGCAAGAAAAAGCAAAAACAGTCCTCGATCTCCAGGAGTTCACATTGTAACAGAGACGTAAATGATTAGGGACATAGAGAGTATACACAGAAGGTGATCTCAGAGGGGAAGACACTAGGAGCATGGCAGATAGAAACAAATGTAACTGCATCTTGAAGGAAGCCAGAGAAATCAAGAGGAAGAGGTGAGGAAACACAGTATTCTAGGCACCAAAAGGGATTTTCCTAAAGCGAAAGTCTGACCAAAAAGTCTCTTACTTAATAAATTCCAGTTCACTCCCTATTGACTCTAGGATCAAATATCATTTCATCTTTATTTCACCCTTTTAAATTTCTATTTTGTTTAAGTTTTCAATGCACATAATTTTTAGTATAGAAGTATATAACATATAAATAAGAAAATATTTACATGCTGGAGATGCATGATAAAAAATATAGCTCTACCTACATATCTATCTATAGATCTATCTACACACACAACTAACTACATATATAGGTATGTATATTCACTGATAAGTGTTATGATCAAAATGGTCTGGAGACCACTGAGCTAGATGAAATTGCTTCCATCTTTGGATGTATTTATTCTGAATACTGGCATGTTTCCAGGTTCCAGCCAGCCTGTACAAAGAGGTAAGTAAACAGCATGTCTCAGCATCGCAGGAGAGGAAGGATTTTAATCAAAGGGTTACATGTTCTTCCTAGGGAATCTGGAAGTGAGCTGAAGTCACAGTGGTTTTAGATCCAGGAGTTAGGAAGAAAATGGCATCAAAGATACAGAAAAGATTAATTAGGCAATACCTTCAGGACAGACAATGACCTCTGACATGGATCCAAATAACTTTTAGTTCCTTCAAACCATCAAACCCACCCTCAGTGGACAAAGATCAGTTACCATTAAGGGTATCAAAAAAATCTCTACTACAGGCCCAGGAGACAATTTCTATAGACCTTCTTTAGAAAGGATTTGAGCAATGGAAGAACTGTTCAACCAAGTGTACAACTTTCCAAAATGACTCCTTTGAACAATGGATGGACAATATTCTTTTCTGTGTGTAAATACCAGGATGATTATTTTTTTTAAATTCATCCTATATAATTTTATATACCCTGTGGGATCATCCCTGTTGATATACAGTGGATATATCCATATATCCATAATTTTCTGAATACATATTTTTATAATCTTGACTAGTCATTTGACAAGTCTCATCGAAGTATTATAGGTATTCAATATATGTGTGTATATAGACACATAAATACGTGTGCATGTATAATGCATACATGTCTATATGTCTATGCATGCATATATACACACATAAAAACACACACATATTTCAGCTCTAAGGACCCATATCAATGAGGAATTTTGAAAGTCTTAGTAGGATAGAGATTCCAACAGCCTTTGACTTCAGAAGTTGGTCGTGGTCAAGGGCATTAATACTAAAGACCACTTTATAATGAAAGTCAGGAGCTCTAGGAATAGCAAGGGGCTCAGCCACAGCACTGAAATCAACAATTCGGTGCCTCCAAAGCTAGTTTCCTCACCACATCCCCCTGCCCAAGTCACCAAAGCATGTCACCAACACTAGAAGTGCAGCCAGAAATTCCAGGTCAAACTGTGAGGGAAGGAGAAAGCTGCCAGAACTAAAGTCTGCATTATGACAGATGGGCTCAAGTGCTCTAGAAGCTAAATATATCGGTAACTTCCTATAGAAGGCCCAGGTGGCTGATGGAAACCTGAAAAAATGGGATCTGAAGCCTACTGAGTCTAAGTCTAGCAGTGTATCCACTATGCCATGCTGCCCTTTCATGTCTGTAACATGAAATTAACTCTTGGATTGCTAGTTATTTTTCTTATTTACGTAATGGGGGACCGGCCAGTGGTCCTTAGAGTAAGTTTAGGGGTCTCTGCCTGCTGTGACATATGTGGGAGGTTTGGTGAGCCTACTTCTGGAAATCAATGATATGTGATGGAGAGTCACCCCCAACGCTCATTCAGAGCATGCATGCATATTCTATAACTATTTCTTGTCCTTTTAATTCATAGTGAAAAAAAAGCCTTTTCATTGGCTACTAATCCAGAGCTAAGAGTTCATACAAAAAGTTCCAGTGGAGAAACCAGACCATTCTTTTCCCTGGCAGTGAGCAACAAAGGATTGCTGCAAGCCTCCAAGTGGGGCAGGTGCAGATAGTTTGGTTGTTTTTATCTTTGCCTTTAACCTTCCTCTTCCCTGAATAGAAGTACTATCAGATTATAATAAATACAAATCAAAATAAGAATTGTTCATCACCAGCACACTTTGTGATTTTATTGATTTAGGAAGATCTCAGTGAGGAACTTCCTCTAATAATTCAACTTACAGTCTTAGGGAATTATGTCAGGGCATTGAATGTCTAAGTCTTCTGGGATTAACATGTGGCCATAAAGACATGGTGCCTTTGTTTCTTCGTTGCCTTGCCTTTGTTCATTCTTGCTCTCAGGTGAATGAATATCAAGACAGAGCAGACCAAACTTCTACCCTGTGAGCTCTGCAAAGGTGGAGGAGCCACCAGAGATCCAGTGGTAAGAGTATATGGCAAAGACTGCCATGGCCATAGTGCCTGCACCCTAGCACTGGATTAACTCGATAGCCACGTGTTGTAATCAAGAGTTGTGCAATACCAGGAATTAACATTTTGTTGGAACATATTTTTATTAGCAACCCCCAGAGGCTACAGCATGCCCTAGTTCAGAGGAGGTGCTTCTGTACTTTGGATCTTGCTATTTTATGTTCATTCTTCATTGCCAGAGAAGACTATGCCATCAGAGAAATGATGACATGACTTGCCCTTGACCTTGTTTTAAGTGAGGGAGGGCTGTGTAGGTCACCAGTCTCACTTCTCCTCCAGTCATCTGAATTCAGTGACCAGATATTCATCTGGTTTTTGTTATAGCTTTTCAGTAAATATACCTTTGAAAAAGCTACTCAATATTAATTACTTATCAATGGTACCAAGGAGATATCAAGGGATTAAATTACACTGGAGAAATAATAATTGGCGCTGGCAAATGATATTGGGGACAAGGATCACTTATGATTGATATTGAGAAGACTATACTGGAATAGGAGCTGGAGATAACTTAGAAGAACCCCAAAGCTGCACAGGTGCACCCCCTAGAAGCTTAGGGGGGTAATTTAGCCAGCTATGATCTGGGAACTCTACTTGCTAGTGTGAGTGTGGGTTGAGAGACTACATCCAAAGCCTTGCTATAAGTTTGCTATTTGTCTCTCCCCAGTGGATTATAAACTCTTTGAAGGCATATAATTGAACAACACACAAAGACTCAAATAATTAGTATGCCTGTTTTTAATCCATCCTCTTCCCTGAATGGAAATTCTATCAAACTTTATAGAGCAGAAATTAAGACAAGGCTTTTTCATCATGGGAGGGAGCCACATAGCTCAAAAAAACAAACTGGATCTGTGATTTTATTGGTTTAGGAAGATCTCAGTTGGCACAATAATAATTAATGTTAGTTTCACTAACAGTCTTAAAAAATTACTTGGGGCCACTGGAAGTTTAAATGACTTGCCCAGTATCTCACAACCAGGACTTAATCAAAGGTGGCACTTGAACTTAATTTCCTATCCATTAATTACTGCCTACCATTGGTTGGTTGCTGTCCTTTGTTCTGGAAGAGAACCAAAATGACATCACCATGACAAAGTGAAGTTTCCATGTGCATGACTGTGACTGATCAGATGAGAACTCATAGCAGCTACATATTCTTATTTTTAACATAGGCTGGGCCTATATTAAGTGATAAATGTTATCTGATTTCATCAAGGTCCATGCCATCCCAGGAGATACGAACAAACAGCTCCAGAATGATGAATGAGATAACGCCACACAAGGGGACTGATGTCAAAGTGTACAAGTCACTTTTTTAGGGATTCTTGGAAGAAACTTTTGGAAAGAATTTTGAGGAAGGACAAGATTACCATAAATTTAAAAAGAAAGCTTGTCAGAAATGCACACTATCATTTTTAGAATTCATAACTCCTATACAAATGAATTTCATGACCTCATATCTAATTATTTTTTTAAAAAAAACCTTTGATAAATTCACCATTATTTACTGAAGTCCTACTCTTATTGGGGTGTGGATCCTAAGTGATTTTAGGTTTCCAAACATTGGGCCAGTAGAGTACAGGCCCTGGAAACTCCTGTAACCTAAAAAGGTTTTATGTACATGCCAAGTATTGACCACCAGGTGATGATTTTTTTACGGTTACAGTTACTTACTGAACCCACCTCCCTTTCACATACTTTGTGTATGTTCTGAAGTGACCAACATTCAATCTTCCACCTCAGTGTCTTAACAGGCTGTTTCTTACACCCACAATGCCCTTTGTCCTCATCTTTGCATCATAAAATTCCTCTTCTCCATTCAAAGCTCAACTCCAGCCCTGTCTCCTCCATGATGCCTTTTCTGAGCTCCCTACCCTCATCTATAGCGAGCTAGGCAGCAAAGGTAATAGAATAACTGACCTGAAATCGGGAAGACCTAAGTTAAAATCCAGCCTAAAACACTAATTGCATCACTCTGGGTGAGACACCTAACCTCTGTCTGCCTTAGCATCGTCATCTGTAATATGGGGATAATAACAGAATATATACCTCCCAGGGTTGTGAGAATAAAATGAGACAGTATTTTCAAAATGAACTGCAAACCTTAACATACTATATCAATGCTCATTAATATTATAATTATATCTCTTCCAGAACTTACTTGGCATCACTTTGTATATACAGTACATTTGCTTATATGAGTACATATTATTATGCCAATGGAATTTAAGGTTCCTAAGGACGGGAACTATTTTGTTTTCGTGCCTAGAGCAATGTTTGATACAGAGTAGGTGTTTAATTAGTTCTCAATGATTGCTATATTTACTTAAGTGTGAAATGGATATGAGCTGCTTCTGTACAGAGGGAATACCCAGTATGAAGCAACAAGCTCTTATTAAGCATCAGTAAAACCAAAGATCACTTGAAGTGCTAAAGCATAATGTCACCATGTGTCTTTTTTTTTTAACTCTCAGAAACTAAAGACATTAATTCATTATTTTTCAGAGCCATCATGCTGACTTAATCCCCTCACTTCACGCTCTCACAGCAGATTACTAGGCACAGGAGACAACTGCCTTTATGTGACTCTAAGATCAAGAGTCATCTCTTCAGAACTGAATTCAAGTGTACTAATCCATGAGAACTTCAGACTGTAAAAGATCAGAGGCCTTTCTACTACTTTACCACTAAGCTGACAAAAGGAATTCTATCTTTTAGCAAACTATTTTAGCAAAATGTCTCTAACTTTTTTGTCCACCACTTAGCCATCTTTCCAAGCACGAACAATTAGATGGAGTCTGTCAATATGAAAATGAAAGCTTTCCTTTGGATTTTCCCATTGACTTGCTCTGTGACTTTCTCTATGTCACTCACCATGATGGAGTCTTCTCTCTCCTTCTTGCCCCTGACTTCCAAATATCATAACCAAGCTTATCCTTTGCCTGGCCCTCACGTGTAGATTCATTCACTTTAATTCAACAAATGTTATTTAAGCAACTTCTATCCATAAAGTGTTATCCTCCCCCTCCCCAAAACTTCCTACCCCTCTTTCCAATTTCTAGGAAAAATTCTGCCATTCTCCCAGACTTCCCAATTTGTAACCTGGCATTATCCTTGACTCCTCAATCTTTATCCTTCCACATATCCAGTCAGTTGACAAATTTTTCTATTTCTACCTCTTAATACATCTTACATCTGTCCCCTTCTCACTACTAACACAGTCACCACCTTACCACAGACCCTCATCATCTTTCTCTTGGACTATTGCCATGACCTCCTCATTGGTCTCCATGTCTCAAAGCTTTTACTTCTCCTACTTATCCATTATAAATCAACCACACCATTTTCCTTAAGCACATGTGGCTTTTCTACTCAATCAGTCCAGCAGCCTCATCTTGCCTTTAGGAGAAAAGACAAATTCCTGTGTTTGACTGGTCCCAACCTATCTTTCTAGCCTAATCAGTCTAATTATATATAATATATATACATACATAATTATGCATGATTTTCTCACACTCTATTAGGGTTTAGTCAAACTAATGCTCTTGCTGCTTTTCTCAAAACATACCCCATCTCCTATCCCTATGCCTTTGCAGTGATTGCTCCTGTGCCTACAATGTGGTCTCTCCTAAACTTCTTCACAGAATCCTTCAAGACTCAGCTGAAAGTTTTTAAAGATTAGGAACTCAAGGGATGATGTCACAACACTTTCATCAAGCATAAAGTAAATTTATAGATTTGGAAATGGAAGAGACTTCAAAGGTCATCTGGTTCAAACTTTTGATTTTATAGATGAGGCAACTGAATCCCATAGAAATGCCTTGCCCAAGGTTACACAAGTAATCAGGAAGCAAGGTGGCCGCAATGCATTAGCGTGCTGGGCCTGGAGTCAGGAAAACTCATTTTCCTGAGTTCAAATCTGACTTTAGACATTTACAAGCTGTGTGTCCCTGGACAAGTTACTTAACCCTGTTTACCTCAGTTTCCTCATCTGTCAAATGAACTGAAAAAGGAAATGGCAAACCACTTGCGTATCTTTTTGAAGAAAATCCCAAAGTGGGTCACAAAGGGTTGGACATGACTGAAATTAGTAAACAACAATACACAAAAGGAGTGTGTGGGAGGACTAGAATTTGAAGTCAGATTCTCAGACCCCAATGCTATTGAGGTTTCCATCGTACCATGCTATCACCCTAAGTACTGACTTGAACATGATCCTAGCTATATAGAAGAGCTAATATAACAGAGACAGTCCTCTCGAAAGTGCAACTTAAGGGGGACAACCCTTTTATTTTTCTGATTGAGCCTATGATTTCATCAATAAACGGAACTCCTAATGAGAAAGTTCCCTCTACCGTGAGGATCAACCTATGCTCTGCAATTTACTGTCTTAGAGACTTGCCTCAGGCAATGGTATCAAGTTCAATTGAAACAGGGACCATTAAACCTACAGAAACATCCCTATGGGTCACATATTGACTTAGAAAACCATATGCGAATATTATCAATGTTCTGTTGTATTTTTATTTATTTTTGCTAAATATTTTCCAATTACATTTTAATCTGGTTCAGGCTGTACTGCAGGCAGCAATGCAGCTAGTGGGCCTCATGTTTGACCCCTCCAGCCTGGGTCATTGAAAGAATTAAGTGAGTTGCCCAGAAATCCCATAGCCAACATTGGTCAGTCATATCAGAACCCAGTTTTACCAGTTCTCAGGCCAATCCTTTATCCATCTCTTAGCATAGTGTTTCCAATGCTTAGCTCAGGGCCTGGCTCATAATTGGCACTCAATAAATGTTTATTGCATTATATGAATGTTTTTGTCCATTACCTCCCTCTTAAGGGATGCAAAGATTTGAATAATAAACAGTGTATGCAAATATGGGGTTATGGATCCAGAAAAGGAAGAACTGCTTTATTTTGTCTGATCTGGTTCTAGGACATTCATTCACATGATTGTTGGAGCTTACCTGAAAGCACAATATCTGTTCAAAGATGTTTAGTTCCAGTTCAGATATACCTGAATATCTCTAGACATCAGAGCTAGCCTGGATCTCTGACCCACCTCTCACCTAGAACCTAGATTTGGTTCTAGGGGGTCTAGGAGGCAGTCTCTAAATGAGGAGAATCAGATGATATACAGGCAGCATGGTGCGATGAAAAGAATTTTGAACTTGGAGGCATAGGAACTGTGTGTATACTGTGACTTTTACTTACTCTGTGATTTTGGGAAAGTCACTTAATGACTGTAGGCCTCAGTTTAAAATGAATTTAAAATTCTTAAAATGAGGGAGTTGGATTGATCTTTAAATTTCCCTCTTGCTTTTAAATCTATCATTCTATTTACAAAGGCAGGTCCCTCGATTTGATGCTAAGAGCTGGTATTTCATAGATACTTCTCCTTCCAATAATCTTTTGAGATAATAGGCATTATTCCTATTTTATACATGATGGAACTAAGATTCAGTGAAATCAATTCATTCACCCATGGTCAGAGGGAGAATCATGGTCTCCCCTGATTCCAAATTCTGTCTTCTTTCTATATGTTATATGATCCTGCTGAGGTACAGACAGGCCATACACCTGATATATCATGATGACAAATCTTTTTCGGCTCAACAGCAGTAACTTTTGAGCTTGAATGTCTGAGGGTAGGAAAGGAATTTGGAAAGCTAACTGGTGACCTTTACCCAGGCAACAACCCAATATTCCCACACAAGAGTGGGAGGCCAGCACAATTTCAACCTTGGAAACAGATCCTGCCAGGCCTACCCAAAAGTGCTGCCACACTTCATAGAGACCATGTTGGACAGAGACAATCAGCATTTTCCCTATCCCATGCTTCAGCACTCTCTCCATAAAGTTGGCATATGGTTTAATTACTGTCTCCAAGCAAAGGATTCCCAGACCTATATACCCAGTTCATCTCTTTCTTTTAAGCTCAAGTTCCATATTACTGTGTATGGGATATGTCATACTGGATGTCCTCTAGGTATCTCATTTTCTTTCCCTTCACAAACCTTAGACTCCTATATAAATATTAGTTATGAAGTACTAACTTCTACCAAGGTTTTCTGGATCTCCCCAGCTATCAGTGCCCTTCCCCCTCCCTCCACATCGCTTTGTGTCTACTTTAGATAAACTTTCCCTGACATAACATAAAGTCCTTAAGATAGGGATTATTTTGTGTCCTCAGCACTATGCCTGGCACATGAGAAATGCTTACTTAATAAATGCTGTGGATTGATGATGTGGTCCAAATTTTGGTGTGAAAATCCTCTCTATTCTGCATGCACATTCTTGACTCCTTTTGTTTTTTGTTGTCTGATCTCAAAATAATAATAATAATGAGGAGGAGAAGTGACATTAATATGGCACTTGAAGATTTACAAAGCATTTTGCATACATTATTTCATTTCATCCTCACAACAATCCTGTTAGGAAGTGCTACTCTAATTCCCCTTTTACAGATGACGAGAAAGCAGCTCAAAGGCTAGGAACACGCCTAGGGCCAAATAGCTGTATTAAAAGAGAAGATTTGAACTTGGAGCTTCCCAATTCAAAATCTAGCCCTCAAGTCACCAAAAATCCTGTTCCCTCAAAAATTACTTGCTAAGAAAGCTCAGATAACCAGGTTATTGCCAGATGTGAGAGGACAAAATCCAATCCCCCCAAAGTAGGCACTTTCTGGTTGACTGGGTGGATAATCACCCCGTGAGCTATTCTATCATCTGGCCATCAGTAGCAGCAGGGTGAGAGATGTAAAACTATTTCACCCCATGGGGCAAGATATTTAAGCACAGGTCCCACAGTTTACAATTCTTTCCTCCACTCCAATGTCTAGATTTTTCCAAACTGCCCATTAGGCAGGGTACAAATAGATAGACAGCAACAGGGCTAGAAAAGACCAGACCAGCCTCCAAGCTGCAGAGGGAAACAGATGAGCCCCAGGAATTATAAATGTTCATACACAAGGTCCTGTATCTCAACAGTCCCCAGATAAGTCACCATATAGTCACTGATCAGGAGACAAGGGGAGTTCAAATGAGGCTTCTTGCCATGATGTTCACAGAGAAATCATGATTAACTGTGGTTAAAGAAAACAGCGGGAACTCACTGGAAGAGTCCAATAAACCATTTCCAGTAGTTCCCTAGACCCCCTTAATTACTGAAGATGTGTTGCGTCAGTCAAAGTGAGACCTGTTAAAGCCCTTAGATTAAAGAGGCCAAGGTCTCCCATTGCAAACCATCTCCAGTTGTCCTGATCTACATCTGATTACTGAACCCAGATGGCTCCAGAGGAGAAGGTGAGGCTGGTGACTTTGCACAGCTTTCCTCACTTAAATCCAATTCACTTGCATATCATGACATCACCTCCCTGAAGCCATGGTCCTCTTCGAGAACAAAGGACAAACACACAGCACACCCTGACAGAACAGGTGGCATCTCATAAATGGCCACAGCACTCTGAATTTGCCCCTGAGAGTCAAGGAAAGAAATGGACAAAACCAGAGTAGAGGTTTTATCTGCTTTAACATGCATAGATTATTTTTCCTTTTCTTATCTTTCCAGATAGGGGTTCACTCCCTCTAATTCTTTATTCTTAATTATCCCTTTAATTTTCTATTTCCATTGGTGATTGCAGCACACTTTCATTTAGCCAGGATTACAAACTCAAGGTGACCTTTGTTCGCCTCTCACCCTCACGTCTGTTTTTATTTTCCTCCCCTTTCTACTTCTCATATCTATCTCCTTTCAATTCCCACTGCAACCAACTTTCTTCTGGCCCTCATCTCCTCTTACCTAAATTATTGTAATGAACACTTAACTGGCCTTTCTGCCTCCCAGCAACGCTTTCTCTATTTTTGCCCTTCATACAGTTGCCTAAGTAATCTTCCTAATGCAATACTTTAATGTAGCTACTCTATTAAAATTTTTAATGACTCCTATCACCTACCAAGTATAAACTAACATTTAAGGTCCTCCACAGTCTTACTCTCAGCTATCCTTCCATCCGTAGCTCCATACTATTCCCCTTCATGGATTCCATATTGTAGCCAACTGTCTTATCCTCCATTCTCATTCTAACCACTTTGTACAAACCTGTTCTCTCCTTTCTATTCCTCCATGTCCTTTTCTTCCTTCAAGGCCCAATTCAGAAGTCACGTCTTCCATTATTCCTTCCCTTACCTTCCCAGGTGAAATTAACTTCTTCCTCTCCTGACGCTCTCCCCTTGCCCACATCTCAAACTCCTTTATATGATACTTATCTGTGTGCATTTCTTTTTTCTCCCTGTTAGACCAAAATCTCCCCGAGGGCACAGTCCTATCAACAGTTCCTGACACATAATACAGTTGTCCCTTCCACATCTTGGGGTTAGGGACACAGCATCGCCAACACTGGAAAATTTGTGTAAAAATTTTTGGCTCTCCCTTCGTACCAGAGAAGAAGTCTGAATTTTTTTTCTTTTTCTTTTATGGCATGTTTACAGCACTACATTATAAAATTTGATTTTATATTATAAAATGCTATACATACATGTTTATGCATTTCTGCATTTCTAACCTTTTTCTGTATCATCTACTGGCCTTTGTGTGTCATCTGTGGCTTCCACAAAACTCCCCCCAAACTCCCATTTAATTTCTTATGCTGACCTAATGTTAAGTGTTTGTTGAATCATAGAATTTGTTATGAGAGTTCTGTTTTTTCTTGTTTTCTTTTCCAGGGAGGGGAAAAGTAAACGGGAAAGAAATTAAATGCTTGCTAATTGAAAAAAATAAAATTTAATTTAAAAAACAATTTCATCTCATAAAATGTTGGATATTTACCAGTGTACTTTATTGTATTAACTCATACTGCAGTTATTATGTATGTGTGAGAGAGAGAGAGGAAGGAGGAGTGATGGGGAGAAAAAGACAGACAGACAGAGAAAGAGAGACACAGAGAGAGAGAGAGAGAGAGAGAGAGAGAGAGAGAGAGAGACAGCGATGGGGCAGGGCGGGAGGAGAGAGTGAGAGAGAGACAAATGTTTCTTGAAAAACTGAACTGGAATTTGAATCAGAGGATGATCCTGGCTCAGTGTAGGCAAAAGGAGCAAATGCACTAAACAGAGGAGTCCTTCTTTAATCTGTTGACTTTGGGGAGGTGCCTCTGGAGGAGAAAAGTGGGGAAGACACCTGACCAAGGTCTCAGCTATATGGGTAACACCATTGTGAAGGCCATCACCAGAAAGAAGCTTTTGTAACTGGATTCAAGTTTTCTGGATAGGACCAGGAGATAGGACAGGAGGGTTCTTTTTGCTTGTTTTTTCTGTTCAGTGAGCATTTAAAGTGCTTAGTGTGAATAAGGTACCATACTTGGTCCTGGGTATATCAAGAAAAAAAATTATTAAATCCCTGACCTCAGGGAGTTTATATTCTACTAGGGAGGAAATAGGATGTTCACAGATAAATTAATACAAGATATGGTCAAAGAAAATACAATATAATTTGGATGGGGGGCAGGGGTTAGCAACTAAAGGGAATCAGAAATGCCTTGTGAAGTACTTCTAAATTGAGACCTGAAGGGAACTAGGAAATGTTTTCCAAGCACTGGAGAAAGTTTCAGGGAAGAGAGAGCTCCACAAAGACAAAAAGGAAGAAAATGGAATGTTGGGGAACCACAAGAAGGCCAGTTTGACTGAAATGTAGTTGGCCTCTTACAAAGCAGAGTTATTGGTTAAACTTTCTGCAACTGCCCCATGTATTAGAGATTTCACATTGCCAAAGTCAGAGAGGCTAGTTATTAATGATGTCAATATCAGGATGTGAGTTTTCTGTGGAGACAGGAAAGTCTTGGGGTGATGACAGCAGACCGACTAGAATTCTTTATCTCCCAACCAAGTCATTCACCTTAATAATGAGAGGACCACACTAGGCTCACCAATTGTTTCACTAAGCTTCAGCCAAAGGATTAGTAAAGGCAGGACAAAGAGTTGAAATAGGAAAGCCATCTGCGAGTTAGGAAATTAAGCCAGCCTTTCATTCTCTCCCCTCCATCTGATCCATCTACCCATGCTCACCTGACTGATGAAGCCTGTGGAGGAGCACTGCCTGACCCAAAGACTAAATTTCCTTTTTTTTCTCTTGCGCAGTTCTCGCTCTGTGCATGTAGCGATGAACACTGGGTCCTCATCAATCAGGGGTTCATGTAGCACCTGTCAATATGATGAAAAAAGATAAATAGTAAAGAGATCTCTGGAAACATGTCCCCCAATGCAACAACCTCCACCACAGCTCCCTGACATAAATACCTCTGCTCAGTTTCACTTAACTATCTTTTTTTACCTTATACTTTATTTTCCCCCAATTATATGTAAAAACAATTTTTAACATTCATTTTTAAAATTTTTGAGTTCCAAATTCTCTCCATCCCTCCTCTCCCTCACCTTCATTGAGAAGGTAAGCAATTTGATGCAGGTTATACATGTACAGTCATGCAAAATATATTTCCATATAAGTCAAGTTGTGAAAGAAAACACAGACACCCCCAAAACAAAGAAGAAAAAAGAAAAAGAAAGTTAAAAAATTGCTTTGATCTGCACTCAGACTCCATCAGTTCTTTCTCTGGAGGTGGATAGCATTTTTCATCATAAGTCCTTTAGAACTGCCTTGAATCATTGCATTTCTGAGAATATCTAAGTCATTCACAGCTAATCATGGTATATTACCGATACTATGTATACTCTTCTCCTGGTTCTGCTCTCTTCACTTTGGTATCAGTTCATGTAAGTCTTTCCAGGTTTTTCTGAAATCCATCTGCTCATTATTTCTTATATCACAATAGCATTCTATCACAATCATATACCACAGCTTGTTCAGTCATTTCCCAATTCATGGATTCCCTCAGTTTCTGCTTCTTTGCAACCACAAAAAAAGCTGCTATAAATATTTTTGTAAATATAAATCCTTTTCCTTTTTGTTTTAATCTCTTTGGAATACAGACTTAGTAGTGGTATTGCTGGGTCAAAGGCATGACTTTCTAGCCCTTTGAGTATACCCTCCAGAATGGTTGGATCAATTCACAACTCCACTAACAGTGCATTAGTGTCTCAATTTTCCCACTTCCTCTCCAACATTTATCATTTTCCCTCTCTGTTACATTAAACAATCTGATAAGTATGAGGAGGTACCTCAAAGTTGTTTGAGTTTGCATTTCTCTAATCTACAGTGATTTTTACATAACTATAGACAGCTTTGATTTCTTTAAAAACTACATGTTCATACCCTTTGCTCATTTATCAAGTGGATGACATATTGCGGGATGACTAGTATTCTCATAAATTTGATTGAGTTCTCTATATATCTGAGAAAGGAGACCTTCATCAAAAAAAACCTACTGTAAAAGTGTTCCCATGGTTACAATTACTGTGTATTTCCCTCCACCTTATTTTTCCCTTTTATCCTTTTCTTTCTCTCCTTTTACCCTGTCCCTTCCCAAAAGTGCTTTGCTCTGACCTCTGCTTCCCCCATCCACCCTCCTTTCTATCAGCCCCACCTCTTCTCCTGCTACTTCCCTGTAGGGTGGGATAGATTTCTATACCCAACTGAGCATATATGGTATTCCCTCTTCAAGTCAATTCCAATGAAAGTAAGGTTCAAGTATTGTTGGCCACCGTCCCCTTCTATCTTTCTCTCCCTTGTAAAAACTCTTTCATACCACTTTTATGTGAGATTATTTACCTTTTTCCACATATCCCTTCCCCCTTCTCTCTGTTCATCCCTTTTTATCACCCCTTTAGATATGACCCCATCATGGTCAACTCACAACCATGACTTCTGTCTATGTATACTGCTTCTAACTGATCTAATAATGATAAAATTCTTTGGAGTTACAAGTATCACCTTCCCATGTAGGAATGTAAACAATTTAACCTTATTGAATCCCTTATGATTTCTCTTTCCTGTTAGCTTTTTTGTGCTTCACTTGAGTCTTGTACTTGAAAGTCAAATTTCTACTCAGCTCTGGTCTTTTCATCAGGATTTCTTGAAAGTCTTCTATTTCATTAAATATCCACTTTTCTCCCTGAAGGATTATACTCAGTTTTTGTGGATTGGATGATCTCTTAAAATAGTCTATTCTATTGTTGGAAAGCCCTAATTCTTAGAAAATCCTTTCTTAGATTGAGCTGTTATCTATTTCCCTATAATTTTGATCTAGTTCTGCCCTCTGGGGTTGAATACAATCAATTTATTCCCTTATCACTAGGCCATACCATATACATGAAGGCAACTGTCAAGTTCTCCTCAAATCTTCACAGAATCAGAGTTTTAGAGTTGGAAAGAAATTTCAGGAACTTCTAGTCCAACTCACACTCAAAAAAGAATTCCTAATATAACATAATAGTAATAGCTAAAAAAGTATACAGTACTATATTATTTATAAGGCTATTTCTTAAAGCACAAATTATTTCATTTTTGGGAATATGATTGTGCTGTAAGAAATGACCAGCAGGATAGTTTCCAAAAAAACTCGGAAGACTTAGATGAACTCATGCAGAACAAAGATAACACTGTACACAGTAACAGCTGTGGAGAACTTAGCTACTCTGATCAATACAATGACAATTCCAAAGGATTCATGATGAAAAATGCTATCCACCTCCATAGAAAGAAGTGATGAACTTTGAATGAACTCTAAAAATATGTGAAGCATACTTTCTTTCACTTTATCTTTTCTGCTTTCCCATCCTCCCACATGACTAATATGGAAATAATTTTTGCATGACTTCACATATATAAGGGGATAACCTTGCTTGCCTGAAGTAGGCCATGAAGGGAGAGAATTTGGAATTCAATATAAAAAAGAATATTTTTTAAAAGGATGAGTAAATACAAATAGAGAGGAAACTAGTCATTACCATACATAAAATATAGGAAATATGATGTAGATGATGTCGATTAAAGGAAACTGAAAAATGGAAAAAACAAAACAAATATCTCATTTTTTTCCCTAAAAACAATCCTGGAAAGTAGGTGCATTATTATCATTCCTATTTTGCAGATGAAGAACTAAGGCAGGCAGTGATTAAGTTACTTGTTCAGGGTCACATAACTAATAAATATCTGAGGTTAAATTTTAATTCAGGTCTTCCTGACTTGAGATCCAATACTCTCTCCCCTTCGTCACCTAGTTGTCTTTATGTAATATGCATCGACCCTCTGGTTGAAGAAGCCAAGAAGGGGAAATATATTACTTCTCTCAGTAGATCATTCATTTGAACAACCCTATTAACTCAATTTTTTGGATAGTTGGACAATTCTAACTTGATTGTTAACAAGTTTTTCTGGATTTCAAACATATATTTACTTCTTTTCAACTGTATTGTTAATGTATGTTTGCATAATGGGAAGATCTTTCCTTTCCATTAATAGGCCCGTGTGACCTGCTTGAGTCACATGAGCCTGAGTCACATGAATCTGTGGTGGGAGGATTTTGCTGAATGGGTAGAGCAGGCAAGGTGGAGAAGAGCTGAGAGGAAGTTGGTCACAGCAGTTGGAGCTGAGGGAGAGAGAGGAAGCAGATAGTGAGCTGTGAGTGTTTGTTTGTAGGAAGGCCCTAGCAGGGAGAAGGTTGGGGATGGTGGTGCCCCCTGCATTGTTACTGTGTATAGATTTCTTTGTTGCTATGATGTATTTGGTTTTCTGGTGTTAGGATTTGGATTTCTGGTACTTAAATAGATGTTTTAGTTCTGTCTTCCATGTGAAGAGTCTGTTATATTTTGTGATTCAGAATTACGCTGGCATATTCATAGCCATGTAGGTGCTGTGAATATTGCATTGGCGCTACAACTTTCACCTGTCATTCCTGGGTCTGCATCTGAGGCCAAATCAAATAAGTATAACACCATTTCCCTGTGGCAGCCCTTCAAATACTTAAAGGAAGTGATCATGCCTTAACATCTCATTTCCTTTGAATTTTTTCAAAACTCCAAGCTCAATTCTCCCAGTTTCTTCAAATTGCTCCTCACATGGCATAGACTGGGAGATTTAGATATCTACATCCTGGTCATCTAGCTTATATCACTTTTTCTTTTCTTCAAAGGTATGAATGTTCTTCTGTTTCATGCTCAATAACCTCAGTGTCCCAAACTATTTCCTTACTCTCCTCTGTAAGGGCTCTAATTGCTAATATCTATCTGTAAACATGACATCCAGAAATGAGAACACTATTTTAAACACACATGGTATAAATAGGAATTACTTCTTATCATCCAAGTACTGTATTTCTATTAATGCTATCTAAGCTTGCATTTCCTGACTACTCATTTGCCTACTCTGATGACTCAATGGGGCATGGAGGGGACCTGAGATCACAGGGGCTATGTACACTACCAGGGCAAAGCTCTAGCAGGCCCTAGTAGAGCAAAGAGATTGAATGAGGTCCCAGAAACAGCCTGGATATTTACCATACAAGGAATAATCTGGGTAACTAATCTCATTAGGTTAGAAGAGACTTATCACCAAAAGGCTGGCCTTTAAGTGATTTATTTTTCCAAAAACAACACCTTATGAATATTTATTTTATGCAGAGGAATAAAATAGGATGGACCTTTTTAGGCACGGTCAACGTGAGGATTTTTTTCCTTGACTATATTTATTTGAGGTATATACGTAGAGAAGAGGTGAGGCAAGGAGAGCATGGATGAAATAGTGATAGTAATACAAAAAAAAAGATAAGACAACACCAATGAAATATTAAAATACATACGGAAGAGAGCAAAAGGATATTTGAAGGAGATATGAATAAGCCAGTCAGTTTTGCTATTTTCAGGTGGTGGTGAAGTGAATAAAGTGCCAGACCTGGAGTCAGGAAGATCATTTTTCCTGTGTTCAAGTCTGGACTCAGACACTTAATAGCCGGGTGACCTTGAGCAAGGCACTTAACTCTGTCTGCCTCAGTTCCTCATCTTTAAAATGAGCTGGAGAAGGAAAGGGCAAACCACTCCAGAATCGCTGCCCGGAAAACCCCAAATGAAGTCACAACTGAAAAATGACTGAACAACAGGTTGTTACTTTTATGCTAAATTTAATATGCACTGAAAAATGCCATGTAATAGAAGTTCACAATTGCATATAAAATATTTTTGTTAATAATAACAATAGAGGTCAGGTATAAATTGTCATGTATTATATGCACATAACAGAATATATATTTTTACAATTATTTTTAAACATTTTGAAAGTGGAGGGAGTTACAATTCTGCAACCTTAAACAAATATTGTATCTACATTAATTAAATAAAGGACTCTTTAAGTATTGAAGCTAAATCACATTAGTTTTATATTGAATTTTTTGAGTGGCTCCATCAACAATATTGGCTCCTTTTAGTTAGCTAAAGTATGACAAGTCTTTTTCACATAAACAGCTTTCAAGGTAGGATCTTTTCATCCTGTACTTGCAAAGACAAGAGAATAGCAAGTCCTGACACAGCCTGAAACTCACTTCTGCCTTCACATCCACTTCAGCCCCTCCTGACTCATAAACCATTTACAGCCTCATCTGGACACACTAAAGCCAAATGGACAAATTACACACAGAGAAATCTATTGGTTGGTAAGGGATAGAGGTAGGGGATGACAGGTTCTGGGAGCAAGCAAAAAATTTGAAAAAGAAAATATTATCATGCCATTTGCTGCTAAAGCATTCTCTGTCCAATTGTGCCTTCTACAGGAATGAATCATCTTCCTCCTTTGAGGCTACACTAAATGAACCTATTCACTCTCATCTTCAAAAAGAAAATGTACTTATAATCCATTTGCATTAAACATATAATCAGGCATGTATTTATATTTAATCCATGCTCCATCAAAGATTGGGAGTCAGCAAGAATTTCTGACCCATAATGATTTTTTCTTTTCTACAATCATTTAATGAATTTTTAATGGCTCATTACTAAAAGCAGTCACAGCTCAGTATGTTCCCACAGATTCTCCTAAAACTTTGAATGCCAGGAAGATCACTTTCTTCCCATTATGGATTCAGATCCACCAACTTTTCCCTGTTGTTCTACTACTTATACACTGTGCACACATGGGTGGGAAAAGTCAGAAGGTGAGGGGGAATCAGACAACTTTAAATTTTTTTTTTTTTTATTTCTGCCACATGAATCTTTCTACCCCTACTTCCAGTTTAGGAAGAGAAAAAGTTTTGTGTTTTTCCTTTTTTATATTTGAAGTGTTGTGTATGGAAAGGGATTACATTTATTTTGCTTGGACTCAGAGGGCAGAACTAGCACTAATAGATATAACTTATATGGAGGCATATTTTGTCACAGCGTAAGAGGTAACATCCCAATAAAAATGCTCAGAAATGGACTGGGCAGCCTTGGATTCCATCCAGATTACTTAGAAGACATAATAAGGATTTGACGTTTGAAAGCCAAATGAAATTTTAAAAACTGAAATTAAAAGAAAAAATTATTTAAACACTGTTCTTATCTCTTCAAGCTATCTTTAAAAAGGAACTGCTAGGGGAGGAATTAATAGTCCCTGCAGGATTCCTGACAGTCTACTTCTGGTCAGAAGCTATCGCCTAGGGCAATTTGTTCATATATATAACCCAAAAGGATGGAGAATTGCTCAAATACAGGAGAAGACCAGGACCGTGTCACTAAAGAGTTCACAATTTACTTAGGGACATATGAGAATACCCTTTATGTTGCTTTATAAATTTTCATAATAAAAATGAGTGGTAGTTAATAGAATTATAGAATGCTAAAGCTAGAAGGGACTTAGATCATGTAGTCTAGTCCCTTTATTTTGCAGATAAGGAGGAAAGAATTAACTTGTCCAGTCACATTATTAGTTGATGGCTGATCTAGATAGGAACCCAATCTCTGCACTCTGCACTAGTCCAGTGTTGCTTTCTACTAGACTGTGTTCTATATAATAAAGTATTATCAGTAATGAGAGGACCCCAGCCAAAGTTCATCCTTGGCATTATTCGGTGCAATTGCAACCAGGGTTTAAATCTGCTCCTTTTCAGTTAAAATGGAACCACCACAGAAGCACATAAAAGAGAGTTAGAGAATCAAGAAGGCAGGAGAAGCATATAAAAACAACCTCTTCTTTAATCTTGGCTCTAGGGAAGCCTTTTAGGAAAGATCAAAAAAGTAAGGAACTAGAGATGACTATTCCTAGAAATCAAAGGAAATTCTGTATCACCAAATTTATCCTTAAAAGACTTAAGAGTTTTTTTTCATAAGTGAAACACCAGTGTATTGTAGGGTAAATATATCCAACTTCCAATTAGTTGGGGAAAGGAAAAAGGTGGCTTGGCTTTTTTTTTTGGATCAGACTTGTGATTTCTTTAATGTAGGGAATGCCTACTAAGGAAATGCCTTCTGTCAATGCTGGTTAGTTACTGTTCTTTAATGCATAATCTTAGAGGGTTGCCCGGAGACACTGAGATATTAAGTGACTCTCTTGGGCTAGTATGCTTCACAGACAAGACTTGAACCTAGGCCTTCTTGACTCTGAGAACCCCTCTCTGTCCAAAACTGGAGGCCACAACTGGTATGAGAGAGCTAAAAGGTTCTCTGGTTTCAGCCTCTTCTGTTTTAAGCTTACCTCGACTCTAAACTTTTGCATCTGGGGTCATCTTGATGTGTATCTGGTCACTGGACCCAGTTGGCTCCGGAGAAGAAAGTGAGGTTGGTGACTTTGTACAGCCCTCCCTCACTTAAAGCCAGTTCATTTGCATGTCATGGCATCACCTCCGTGATTTCATGGTCCTCTTCCAGGACAAAGGACAAATAACAACTCTAAACTAATCCCTTTTCAGTCTATCAACCAGAATTTTTTCAAGTGCCTACCTACTGTAGGCAAACATTATGCTAAGTGACGGGGATACAAAGAAAGACAAAAAACATTGCCTGCTTTTGAGATTATAGCTTAATGGGGGCAACGTGCAACAGAAAATATGCAAAGAACAAACTGAATGGTTTTTTATCCCTCAAGATGTATCTTCCTCCATGAAGTCCTTCTTGACTCTCTTTCCCCTTTCCTTACCAAGTAAAACTCAATCCTTCTTTGAACTTTAAATTGCACTTTATTTTATATCTTTGTTACAAATGTATCTTTTTCTGTTTTATATCATAATTAATTGTGTATGTGCTAACAGAACGACTTGAAACCCTGTCTTTCTGATGCCAAAGCAAGCTATATACCATGCCAGGATGCCTTTCCCCACTGCATACTTCTCCAGTCCTATGGCTAACATGATCCTCCATGACAAGGACATCTTCCCTCTTCTGCTTTTCAGAATCCTTATCTCCCTTCAAGACTCATCTCCTTTTCTACCTTCTCCATGAAGCCTTTCTTGATCCTACTCCATTTACCTCCAAATCCTCTCTGCAGCCACAGATACTCAATTTAACAATATTTCATATTATATTCCACCACTACCACTCCATAGAATATAAGCTTCTTGAAGGCAGACTATCTTTTTTTAAAATCACTTTCTAACACTTTGCACAAGTTAAATTGCCTAAGAAAAGTTAACTTCATTGAAAAATTGCTAGTCATTTGTGTGATTTGGGTAAGTGCTTTAGCATTCTTTGTTTCAATTTTCTGTTAGATGGAGGAATATCACCTAACTCTTTCAATACAGGACTAAAAAGTCAGACTATAACATTTTGCAGACAAGATAGAAATAGATACCATGGGGAGAAGGAGCATGACGGGGAAAAATGTAGGTGATGGGAAAACAAAAGGTATACTAAAATCAATTTTTCAACAAAAGAAAGAAATAACATGAATGGAGAGGAAACACTTGGCAACCTGGGACTTGTTTCTTTAAATAAACCCGACTTGCCAAGCAGATACTTTCTCATAGTGTGTGTGTGTGTGTGTGTGTGCGCACACACACACACACACACACACACACACATATATATATATATTTAAATCATACAAAAATACAGGAAAAAAGATGAAAGACAAAGAAAAAAAAACAAAGCCAAAATTCCCAGCACATTATTTTCCCACTTTGAAGAAAATATTTGCAAAGTGCCTGGCACACAGTAGCTATTTAATAAATAAGTGCTTGTTCCCTATCCTACAGAACACACACACACACACACACACACACACACACACACAGGAACCAAGGCAAAGTAGAGAGGGGTTTTATCAGATCTTCATTCAGATTCATCAACATCCCCTCATATTCACTTCTTACATACTACTGCCATCTTTTCCTGAAGAGTCTGCATGTCCAGAGTTTTGAATTTGCTACTACTAGCAAAACGTTTGTATTATAAACTCCATGAGGTCAAGAATCATGTTTCATTGACCCCTGATCTCCTCAGGGACCTATTACTGAGCTTCACAAATATTAGTAGATATAAAGGCAATATTGCTGGCCTCAGAGTCACTTAGACCTGCCACTGACCCACACTGGCTATGTGACCCTGGGCAATTCTCTTTTACACCATGGGATGGTGTCCCAGAAATCTCCCCCACCTTATTCAACTGAATTGTCCCTAGCACTAAAATTCCTACCTAAGATTCTGCAGAGACCAATACAAAGAAAGTATATATGACTGTGACCTTCTTACTGAGGACATTGTCCTCTACTGAAATGACATAGAAATGTCAACTGGTTCCCACAACTGGGTGATTGTGCCAAAAATGACTGGTGATTGAGTCTAGGGGAACTGTCCACCCTATGATTTATACAGGGATCAAGAAAAAGGGGTTCCATCTCTTTCTGGGGGCCCTTCTCTGGTGGGATTTTTTTCCCTAAGGAAAATTAACATTGTGCTGTATTGTTTAATAATCAAGGTTACTCTGTGATTCGCCCTTTTGCTCATTATATCTGATTTGCACTTCTGAAGGAAAGGCAGTTTCTGAAGCATGTGACTGAGTAAAATAATCACTCTCAGCCCCCAAGACTTCATAATCCGCTTGACGTAGGCCCTCTTCAGGGGACCGGTCCCTTGTCCTTGCTTTTCCTTGTTCTGTAAGGAGGAGAACCTAAATGTGAGCCATACCTAACCCTTGTTTTAGAGATTTCTTTGGAGTTACTCTAGGGTGGGAGAGAAGTGCAACCAACACCTTCCCCTCTCTTCCCTCACCAACCCCAAACTAATCAGAAATTGCTTTGCCATCTAAAGTACATCTCTCAACCACAAGTCTCTGATTATTACAATACAATTTAGATTTGGAAGCAAACCTGGAGCTCCTCAATTTCAACTCCATTATTTTACAAATGAGAAAACTAAGATCATAGAGATGAAATGACTTTCCCAAGATCATTCAAGTTACAAATAACAAAGTCTGGATTCAAAGTTATTAGTAGATAATGGCAAAGAATTGGAAATTGAAGGGATCAGTTGAGGGGAAAGGTTGAACAAGTTGTGGTATGATTAAAACAGAACTTTACTATAAAAAGTGATGAGCAGGCAGATTTCAGAGAAACCTGGAAAGACTTACATGAACTGATGCAAAGTGAAATGAGCAGAACCAGGGGAACATTTAACACAGTGAAAGCAATAATGTATGATGGTCAAAGGGAAATGATGTAGCTGTTCTTAGCAATACAACAATCCAGGACAATTCCAAAGGACTCATGATAAAAAATGCTACCTGCCTCCAGAGAAAGAAATGATGGAGTCTGAATACAGATACTACTTTTTACATCTTCTTAAATATTTTTTTCATGTTTCTTTTTTCCTTAGGGTCTGTGTCTTCTTTTACAGCATAACTAAGGGTAATATATTTTGCTTATTTGAACATGTATAACCTATATAGAATTGCTTTTAGGAGGGAGCAGGTAAGGAAAGGAGAGAGAAAATTTGGAACTCAAAATTTTTTAAAAAATGATTGTTAAAAACTGTCTTTACATGTAATTGTGGGGAGAAATAAAATATTATAAAAAAACTAAATTATAAGCAGAGTATAAAATTAAATGCTAAATTCTTGTGACATGGATACAACTGCTAGAGAAATTTAGAAAAGGAGACAATATGAATAATGAAAACTTTTGAGGTGAGGTGGGACTTGAGTTGTACTTTGAAAAATAGGGTGTGAGATAAACTTTTCAGTCTTCTATAGACCTTTGAACTAATTGAGTAGTACGCTGAAATCCTTTGTTCTTTAATGTATATATTTTAGTAGGTAGCAGAGGGCTTTATATTGAATATTCATTAAAATCCCATTCTGAATGGGGTAGGGAGGTGACCTTTGATTCTCCAATGTAGTGCCAACAGAACACAAGACCTAACAGATCCAAACAAGCTGAAATAGGTCTACATGTGAAATGTCCTAGGACTAGCCTGGCTAAGTGCAGACAGGCTCATCACCAGAAGAATAGCTGTGACTCAGTGAATTTTGGGGCCAGAGCAACTCATAAAAGATTAGGAAATCTCCTAATCACTCCCAAATTAATGATTTGTATTAGTGAGGAAAGGCTCAATACTGATGAAGAAATCACAGATCATTCAAAGTATTAGAGAATGGAGAAATTAGACAAGGCTGAGAAAAGCTTATTTTCTAATTATAATTTAAATTCAGGTAGAATGTAAATTAAAATTATCCCTTCCAATGGGGGATATGATGGTGTGTCCATCCCCAATCTGGAAAATCCATGTCAAATTTTTTGGGTCCTCCCTTCATACCAGGGAAGATGTTTGAATTATTATGGTATTAAAAGATCAAGTATATTGATATTATACAATACTATCTATATATTTTATACATTTTTTAATTTCTAAGCTTTTTCTGTGTCATCTGCAGCTTCTGAGAAACTCCCCCCAAAATTCCCATTTAATTTTTTTATGCTGATCCATGATATACTGAAACCATGATAGAGAAGGTCAAGCTGTGGAAGAGATAACTGTACTACATGGTAGGGATTGTTTCATTCTTGACTTTATATCCCCAGAGTTTACAGTAAGTGCTTAATAAAAACTTTATTGGTCAGTAAATACACTTTTTAAAAGAAAAGTTAAAAGATCTGAAGTGATGTCAGTTTCTATTGTGATGTGTATTTCTTGTTCCCATCTAGGACAAGAAAGAATGGGTTTTAAAGGTAATAAGAGTTTCCTGGCTCTAAATACTGGTAAATATCACCAAAAGGTTCTACATCATATACTCTCTAGAGAAATGTAAGAAGAAAATAAAGAGTTTTATTCCTAGGATTCCTAAGCAAGCATCCAGTCTTGCCTTGAGGCAGGGAATGAGAGAGCTCTCTTTTTTCTAGTCTTGATTGGTGAAGATGCACCCCAAAAATCCAATTCACCAAGCCCTTTGTTGCCTTGTAGGGGCTCCAAAAGCAGAAACAGCTGGTCTACACTAGCAAAAGGTCTGAAAGCCAGTCCTCACAACAAAAATATCTCTGTAAGGCAGGTACTGAATTTAAAAGTCAGTCATTAAATACTTACTATATGTATCAGGCATTCTACTAAGCATTGAGGATAGAAGGAAAGTCAAAAATTGGTCTCTATTCTCAAGAGTTTACATTCTAATGCAGGGAAGGACATACAAAAAAAAAACTATGTATATACAAGATAGAGTATAATGGGAGATATTTTCATGTTATAGTAAAATAAATGAGAGGTAATCTCAGAGGAAAGACCCTAGCAGTGAGATTGGGGGGAAGGGGAAGAGCAATGATGACAAAGGCCTTTTTATAAGAAGACGTGATTTGAGCTGAGTCTTAGAGGAAGCCAAGGAAATCAGGAAGTAGAGGTGAGGAGGGAAAGCCTTCTAGATATGGAGGATTGCCAACATAGAGTTGGAGAATAGTCAGAAGACTAGTATATCTGGGACAACACTGTTATTCCCATGTGCACTTGTTAGCATTTTTATGATGTGAACAGTGACCACCACAGACACTGCTTTTTTGTTTGTGGCCGCAGGAAAATACATCATATATTCAGCCATTAGTCACTTTTTTTAGCATATTTCCAATCCTAAGATGACTTCCCTCTTCTATCTCAGAAGCTTCTGAGGTGTTATCCACAAAAGGCCAGTTGGCATGTGCTCAAAGAATACAAAATGTTAAATTTAGACCAAGCAAAACATAATTAGGAAGGTGAGTCTGCTATCCCCTATCACCCGCCCCTTCCCTGAGTGAATCACAGTGAATTCCAACGTTGAAGATAAATGATTTTTGTAAAAACCTACTGCTTCCAGAGTAAGGTAGCATGGCATAGCAAATAGAGTAATGGGTTTGGAGTCCAGGTTCAAAGTCAATCTTTGATACTTACTGACTGTGTGACCTGGGAGAAGTCATGACCCCTGTGTGCCTCAGGTAGCTTCCTAGGACTTCTATATGAAGTCACAGGTGAATTGCAGTCTGTTGGTGGGAGATTCCTATTTCGCAAAGCAATCAAGTGGCATAGGAAATCCAGTGCCAGATCTCAAGGTGGAAAAACCTGAAAATCCTGCCTTAGATTCTTACTAGTGATGTGATCCTGGTCTTCCTGACTCCTTGTGCAGTGGTCTAACCCTTGTACCACCCATGCCATAACTATCTAATACTTGCTGCTTCTAGGACAGGTTGAACACAGCCTATTTAATGAATCACACCAAGTTGGAGAAGTATCCAAATGCAGAGAGCAGTGGGATGGGAAGGCTTCCAATGGTCCCTGGGGAAAAAGGCACACTTACCTGGGTTTGGGAAGGCCTAAAAGCAGAGTCAAAGCCGTACTGTAGGGAATCTAGGAAGGGTTGGATCTTGTAGAGGCCGTGAGTGGTCTGGCTAGAACGGAAAGCCACCACATGGAAGTACTTGAGTATCTTCTCAAAACGGGACTGGCTCATGACGAGGGCAATGCTTTTGTTACTGTAGAAGCCGCTGCTCCAGATGCTGAGAACAGACTCGCAGTGGTAGATGCTCGTGGAAATCATGTAACCCAGGAAAGCCTTCATCTCAGTCAGGGTCACTTCTGCCCAGGCCCCATCACTCCCAAACCTCTCCTGATACTTCTTGGCATACATGTTTGTCTGCACCACCATGTTTTTAAGAACATTGTCGGGGACAAAGAGCTGGAAGAAGTCCATGGCACTGGAACTGGGGGGCATCTTTCGAGTTGGACCTAAACCCACAAAAAAGAAGAGGTTTACTTATTATCACTCTCTGTAGATTGCACGGTCACAACTATAAATAGGAAACCTAGAAATTCAAAGAATCATAGCCTCACAGATTTTTGAACCAGAAGGGACCCAAGAGATCATTTAATTCAACCCCTTCATTTTACATGTAAGAGTTGGGATGCATTGAGTCAATCACTCCACTCCCACTTAAAATAGCTAATAAGATACTCTAGTCTTCATTCTTTTATGAAGTGACATGTTAAATCATTCAAATAAATGTTCACTCTGTCATATAGCCTGGGGGTCCCCTACAAAACAACAAAACAGTCATCCTTGGAAAGGCAATGCCTTGGGTAGAGGGAGAAAGGAGAGAGAATTTCTATCTTCTCCTTCTCTATTTTGACCAGAGCATGACTTCATGAGCTTTACGAGTCTTCAAAGATTTAGACTTCTCATCAGTATCCTAGCAGTATCATCAGAATAGCAGTGATTGGTAACAGTGTCTTTTCCATCAGGAGCCAAGAACAAACCAGATACACTAAGGGGAAAGCAGCTTTAGGGTTCAACAAGGAGCTGAGCATAAAGACACACCATACACAAGAATAAAGTCCAAATGGGTACATCATCTAGGTATAAAGATTGTTACTATAAACAAATTTTATAGGGGAGCTAGGAATGGTATATTTGTCAGATTTGTGGAGAATGGAGAAATTTTTGACCAAACAAGAGATAGAGAACATTATGAAGTGCAAAATGGATAATTTTGATTGCATTAAATTGAAAAGTATTTGCACAAACAAATCCAATGTCACCAAAATTAGGAGAGAAACAGAAAACTGGGAAAGAATTTTTGCAACTAGTGTCTGTGATAAAGGCCTCATTTCTAAAATATATAGAGAACTGAGTGAAATTTATAAGAATATGAGTCATTCCCCAATTGATAAATGGTCAAATGATATGAACAGGCAATTTTCAGAGGAAGAAATTAAAGCTGTATATGTCATATTAAAAAATGCTCTAAATCATTATTATTTAGAGAGATGCAAATCAAAACAACTCTGAGGTACCATATCACACCTATCAGATTGGTTAACCTGACAAAACAGGAAGATGATAAATGTTGGAGAAGATGTGGGAGAGTTGGAACACTAATTCATTGTTGGTGGAGCTGTGAGCTGATCCAACCATTCTGGAGAGCAATTTGGAACTATGCCCAAAAGACTACAAAAATGTGCATACCCTTTGATCCAGCAATCTAGGACTGCATCCCAAAGGGATCATAACAATAGGAAAGGGCCCCACATGTACAAAAATGTTTATAGCAGCTCTCTTTGTGGTGGTCCAAAACTGGAAATCAAAGGGATGCCCATCAATTGGGGAATGGCTGAACAAGTTGTGTATATGAATGTAATAGAATACTATTGTATTATAAGAAATGATAAACAGAAAGATTTCAGAGAAGCCTGGAAAGACTTATATGAACTGATACTGAGTGAAAAGAGCAGAACCAGGAGAACTTTGTACATAGCAACAACCACAGTGGGCGAGAAATTTTTCTGGTAGACTTAGCCCATCATAGCAATGCAAGGACCTAAAACATTCCCAATAGACTTCTGAGGGAAATGCCTCCCACATCCAGATAAAGAGCCATGGAATTGGATTGCAGAATGAAGCAGACCATTTACTTTTGTATTATGTTTTGCCTCATTTTGCTTTGTTTTATGGTTTTTCTCATTCATTTTAATGCTTCTATTCAACAGGACTAAGATGAAAATGCATTTAATAGGAACATATTGCAGAACCTATATAAGATTGCACACCACCTCAGCGAGTAAGTGGGGAGGGAGGGGGGAGAGAGGAAGAGGGAGGGGAAAAAAATCTAAGATATATGGAAGTGATTGTAGAACACTGAAAACAAATAAGCTAAGTTTTTTTTTAAAAAAAAAGAAAGACACCATAAGTAAGGATAACATTGTGAAGAATCCAACAAAAGGAATTCCAGGAGTTGTGAGTTTGCTAACTGGAACTTGCTTTCCCTTGTACCCTGAATATACTTATGAAAACTATGTCACCAATTTTTATGGAAGGGAAAATATTTTGTACCAACTATTTTTACTAAATTGTATCAGTAAATATCCTGAACTAAAAGCTAATAATCAATCCAGAACATTTATTGAGCTCCTACTATGTGCCAGGTACTGTGCTAAGTGCTGAGGATACAAGAAGAGGCAGGACATAGTCCTTGTCCTCAAAGAGCTTACAATCAAATGAGGAAGATAACATGCAAAATGAATATAGACAAAGCAAGTTATATGTGAGATAAATAGGAGATAATTAGTAGAAGGAAGGCTCTAGAGTTAAGAGGATATAGGGAGGGCTTCCTGTAGAAGGTGGGATCTTAGCAGAGGCCAAGGAGGACAGTAGTTGGCATGGTGGAAATAGAACGTTCAGGCTGGGTTAGGAAGGGCTTTGAATGTCAATAAGAACATTTAAAAAAAAGACAATAGTTTATTGAGAGGGGAAGGAGCAACATGATTGCACCTTCACTTAAGGAAAATCATTTTGGTGTCTGAAAGGAGAATTGGAATGAAGAGAGAATTAAGGCAGGCTGATCTACCAGCAGGCTATTGGAATAATCAAGGCAGGAGGCAATGAAGGCATGCACTAAAATGGTGGCAGTATCAGAGGGGAGAAGGCGCTGTATTCAAGAGATGTTGCAAAGGAGAAATCGACAGGCCTTGACAACAGCTTAAATATAAGGTATAAGAACTAGTAAGGAATCCAGGATGACTCCTAGGTTGTGAGTCTAAGGGACTGGATGGACCATATTTTTATAAAAGTAAATGACTAAAAACTCCAATTCATCTTTTCTATCCAGCTCCTTATCCAAAAGAAAAAGAGTACCAGAATCCCAGATGCATGATTTTATAATTGTAGGAAGGTGAGTTATGTAACATCTTACCTAAAACATACTGGGAAGCCAAAAAACTCAAAATCAATGACCTTGTATTAAAGGTTTGGTTCATTCATTCCTCCCTCTATGACTTTTCTTATGATGTTCTTTGCTTCATCTCATTTTCTCCTTCCTTCCAAAACTCAGGATTTCCCTGCCTGTTTTCTTCTGACTACCATAATTTCTTTCAAGTCCTGCCTTGACTCACCTCTGAGAAATTCACCCCAACTTTGCTGATCACTCTCAATCTAATTCAGTTTAAAAAGTTATTAGGCATCCGATATGAACATGGCACTGTTTGATACGAAGATGAAAAACTATATCACCTCTGTCCTTAAGAAATTTATAATCTAATAGGTAGACGGAGATATAAACAACTACAATTTTGGGGGGAGGAAGGGTCAAGGAGTCAGGACCTGTGATTTCATTTGTGTGGTGAATTTGCAGCATGGAAACTCCCTCTGCTAATGATGACCAACAATTTATCTGTAATTTAAATCTCAGAGATTCTCCTGGGGCGCTGAGTGGTTAAATGACTTAGAGTCAGAAAGCCTTTCAGAGGCAGGACTTAGACCCAAGTCTTTTCTGAATCCAAGGCTAGCTCTCTATGCCCTATGTGTCCTGCTATCTCTCAAATGAAATATGTTGGAAAATACTGATATGTCACAGAATCACATGATACAGATACCAAAAAAAAAAAAATCCCTTCTCTGAACTTTGATGACAAGTGGTCATTTAACCTCCACCTGAAATTACTCAGAAGAGATCACAGAAGGTCTTGAGAGTTAAGAAGACACTGCTCACTTTCACCTGAGTGGGGCACCTGAGTGGATCCTGGAGGGAGGATGTCAATAGGTAGAGGTGGTGCAGGACGAGATGCCACTCAACAGTCAACAAAAGGAAAGAGGAGACTGGGAAGATAAGTAGTCCCATTTGGTTAATGCAGAGCATGGAAAAGAGAATTTTATGAAGTCAACTTGGGAAGAAAGACTTCAACCAGACTATGAGGGCATGAAGACCAGGCTAGGTAGTTTATATTTTATTCAGTAAACAGCAGGGAGTTGTAGAAATTTTTTGAGAAGGTAGTGACATAGTAGGAAAATTATCTTGCACTGAAAATAACTAGCACTGAAGTGCCACTGCCTTGTCGAACTCTAAGCTCATGGAGAGTAGAGATAACATCCCTTCTTTTCTATAGGTATCTCCCCAGAGCATCCATGTGGCACTGAGCCCATAATGAGGGATAAAATAAACACCTGTCGAACAGAAATTAAGCTGAATATATCTGGACATTTATTCAAATTAAGAAATCATGTCAGTAAAGTAAATCCATCAAAATTACATCACTGGGGCGTTAGATGTGCACAGGTTCACTTGAGGACATTAGCTACGTCAATATCATGACTGTTAAGGACTTGGAGTATTCCAGAGCCTAGATCCTTCCTGCAAGATTGTCCATGCTTTCAGGGTGATTTTCCAGACAAACTCTTGATGCACCTAATCCTATCATCTCTAGTAACTGGGGAAATAATACAAATGTTAACCTGCAGCAAAAAGGACAAAGTATGTGTTCATGATTGGGGGTGGGGGAGAAGGGATGTTAAAGGGCTGCAACAATCCCACTTAATTATTCATCTATTTTCTCAGGGCCCTGCTAATATTTTCTAAATCAGTCTTCTCCTACTGAGGACTTTCCTGATCCTCAACCTTCCCCACACCAGATTTCCTTACATTTAGTTGTATATACTTCTATATGTGCATACTATCTCCCTCAAGAGAGTATAAACTCCTTTTTAAAATCCTTTTTTGAAAATCCCTTTTTCCTCTGTGCCCTCTGTCTAACACTTGGAAGACACCTAATAAAAGCTTATTGATTGATCTTATTACTTTGCCTAGTGAAGTAAGGAGGCAGGCTTTCACCACCGAGCTCTTACTTTCCCAGGTCCCTCCCCTTATAATCTTCCCCTGGTTCAACTACACAGATGAATGTTGCCATCCACCTTCCAGATTGTTGCTCATTCACGTCCAACTCTTTGTGATCCCATTTGGGCTTTTCTCGGTAGAGATATGAGTGATTTGCCATTTTCTCTCCAGCTCATTTTACAGATGAGGAAACTGAGGCAAATGGGCTTAAGCGACTTCCCAGGGTCACGCAGTCAGTAAATATCCGAGGTCAGATTTGAACTCAGGAAAATGAGTCTTCTTGTTTCCAAGTCCAGCACTCTATTCACTGTGCCACCTAGCTGCACTGAATATTCTTCTACTATGGATAAAAAAAGTTTAATTCATCACCAGTTTTTCTGGAGGCATATGTAATGTCTAATAGCTACTGATCCAATAAATCTTTATGGATGGAGGGAGGGGGTCTCTTTATTCAAGACGATCTCTAAATAAATGCAATCTTTCAAGTTCATGTAGTACTTCAAATTAGTTTAACACAGCACGGACGAGTTAACATAGTCACTCCTATATAAATCAGTCCAGGAGTGTTCTGGAGCCAGCTGGGACTGGCTTGTGAAAGTTGGTTGCTACATTTTCTTGGGAACCAGCAAACACTACAAATTGGGCTTGATTTATTGTTTTTTTGATTGTCTAGACTTAATTTAAGAAAGAAATGGAGAAAATGTTAATAATACAAATTATATTTAAAAATAGGCTATGTGCAAATTTTCCTCTCAGAGAGCCAGTTGTTAAATATTTTTCAGCAGTCCTAAATCAGTCCTTCTTAAAGATTTGAAAAATTTGTATCTTTGAGCATCTTAATCATCCTTCCCCATATCTTGTTTCCTGTTAAATGATAATCTCTTTTTTTAATTTTAATTTTGATTTTTTTTTAATGTTTTACAATCATTTCCTTAAAATTAAGATTTTATCCCCCCCACCCTTCCCCCAATACCCCCGTCCCTCCCCATGACAGCATACAATTCTGTTTAGGTTCTACATATACTTTCCTATTGAGCACATTTTCACTATAGTCATACTATGTAGTCGAACTAAAATAAATGGAAGAAATCATATAACAAATCAAAACATAATACACTGAAACCCACACACACACAAACATGATCTGCTACATTCTGCGAATGACTTCCATATTTCTTTCTCTGAGTGTGGAAGGCATTTTGCCTTAGAAGACCAACATGAGGATTTTTTTTTTCTCAGTAAGTTCTTGTGTTATTACAAAGTTCCAAGTATACCAGAAAAAACTCTCGCACACTGTGGTCGTTGCTGTGCACAAAGTTCTCCTGGTTCTGCTCCTTTCGCTCAGCATCAGGTCATATAAGTCCTTCCAGGCCTCCCTGAAGTCTTCTTGTTCATCATTTCTTATGGCGCAATAGTACTCCATTACATTCATATACCATAATTTATTCAGCCATTCCCCAATTGATGGGCATCCCCTTGACTTCCAGTTTTTGGCTACCGCAAAGAGTGCTGCTATAAATATTTTTGTACACGTGGGACCCTTTCCCGTTTTTATAATCTCTTGGGGGTACAGTCCTAGTAGCGATATTGCTGGGTCAAAGGGTATGCACATTTTTGTAGCCCTTTGGGCATAGTTTCAAACCGTTCTCCAGAAGGGTTGGATGATCTCACAGCTCCACCAACAATGATTTAGTGTTCCAACTCTCCCACATCCTCTCCAGCATTTATCATTTTCTTGTTCTGTCATGTTTGCCAATCTTACAGGTGTGATGTGGTACCTCAGAGTTGTTTTGATTTGCATCTCTCTAATCAATAGTGATTTAGAGCACTTTTTCATATGATTGTAGTTATCTTTGATTTCTTCCCCTGAGAATTGCTTGTTCATATCCTTTGACAATTTATCAATTGGGGAATGACTTGTATGGTTATATATTTGAGTCAGTTCTCTATATATTCTAAAAATGAGGCCTTTATCCCCGAGCTTAGCTGTAAAAATTTTTTCCCAATTTACTACATCCCTCCGAATTTTGGTTGCATTGGGTTTGGTTGTGCAAAAACTTTTCAGTTTAAAGTAATCAAAATTATCCATCTTGCATTTCATGATGCTTTCTATCGTTTCTTTAGAAAAAAATTCTTCCCCTCTCCATAAATCTGATAAATAAACTATTCCTTGCTTCTCCAGTTTATTCATGGTATCAATCTTTATACCTAAATCATGTACCCATTTGGACTTTATTCTTGTGTACGGTGTCAGGCATGGGTCTATGCCTAATTTCTGCCACACAGTTAGCCAGTTTTCCCAGCAATTTTTGTCGAACAGTGAGTTCTTATCCCAGAAGCTGGGATCTTTGGGTTTATCAAACAGGAGGTTGCTAAATTCCTTGCCTACTGTGTCTTGAGTGCCAAGTCTATTCCATTTGTCTACCCCTCTGTTTCTTAGCCAATACCAAGTGGTTTTGATAATTGCTGCTTTATAATGCAATTTGAGGTCTGGTAGCGCTAGGCCACCTTCCCAAGCATTTCTTTTCATTAGTCCCTTTGATATTCTGGACCTTTTGTTTTTCCAAATGAATTTTGATATTATTTTGTCCAGCTCTAGAAAATAATTATCTGATAGTTTAATTGGTATGGCACTAAATAAGTAGATTAATTTAGGTAGAATTGTCATTTTTATTATATTAGCTCGGCCTACCCATGAACAACTGATGTTTTTCCACTACCTTAAATCTGACTTTATTTGTGCAAAAAGTGTCTTGTAATTGTGTTCATATAATCCCTGGGTTTGTTTTGGCAGGTAAACTCCTAAGTATTTTATAGTGTCTACTCTAGCTTTAAATGGGATTTCTCTTTCTATCTCTTGCTGTTAGACTTTGTTGCTAATATATAGGAATGCAGAAGATTTGTGTGGGTTTATTTTGTAACCTGAAACTTTGCCAAAGTTGTTTATTATTTCAAGTAGTTTTTTACTTGAATCTCTGGGATTCTCTAAGTATATCATCATATCATCTGCAAAGAGTGATAACTTAGTTTCTTCTTTGGCTATTTTTATTCCTTCAATTTCTTTATCTTGTCTAATTGCTACCGCTAACATTTCTAGTACCATATTGAATAATAATGGTGATAATGGGCATCCTTGTTTCACCCCTGACCTTATTGGAAATGCCTCTAGCTTATCTCCATTGCATATAATGCTTGCTGAAGGTTTTAGGTAAATACTGCTTATTTAAATGATAATCTCAATCAAGAAAAGTTTTACTAAGCAAAGATGTTTCAGTTTCGTTTCTAATTCATAGCTTAGAGGATTATAGTTTTACACCTGGAAGGGACCTGAGAAATCATCTAATTCATAAACCCAAAGATGGTATCTTCTGGGATAGGAACTCACTATTTGATAAAAACTGCTGGGAAAACTGGAAAATAGTGTGGAAGAAACCAGGCACAGACTAACACCTTACACCACATGCCTTTAAAATAAAGTCAAAATGAGTACACAATTTAGATATGAAGGCTGATAATATAAGCAAACTGGTAGAGAAAGGAATAGTTTACCTGTCAGATTTATGGAGAATGGAAGAATTTATGACAAAACAAGATATAGAGAAAATTATGAAATGCAAAATGGATAATTTTGGTTATATTAAGTTGGAACATTTTTGCACAAAGCCAATGCAACCAAAATTAGGAGGGAAGCAAAAAATGGGAGAAAATTTTTTTACAATGAGTGTCTCTGATAAAATATATAGAGAACTGAGTCAAAATTATAAGAATACAAGTCATTCCCTACTGGCCAAAGGATATGACCAGGCAGTTTTTAGATGAAAAAAATTAAGCTATCTATAGACATATGAAAAAATGCTCTAAATCATTATTGATAAGAGAAATGTAAATGAAAAGAACTCTTAGGTACCACATCATACCTATCAGATTGCCTAACATGACAGAACAGGAAAATGATAATTGTTGAAGAAGATGTGTGAAAATTGGAACACTAATACATTGTTGTGCAGTTGTGAACTGATGCAACTATTCTGGAGAGCAATGTGGAACCATGCCCAAAGGGCTATAAAAATGTACATACCCTTTGATCCAACAATACCACTTCTAGGGAGTTAGCCCAAAGAGATAAATGGGAAAGGATTCACATGTCCAAAAATATTTATAGGAGCTTTTTTGTGATGACCAAGAATTGAAAATTGAGGTGATGTCCAACAACAGAGAATGGCTGAAGAGTTTGTGGTATATGAACATAATGGAATTATTGGAATGTAATGGAATTATATCATTGCCTAGGAAATGGTGAGCAGGCAGACCAGAAAAACCTGGAAAGACTTACATGAACTGAGGCTGAGTGAAGTGAGCAGAACCAGGAGATCATTGTACAGAACAACAACTATATTGTATGATGACTAACTTTTATAGACTTAGCTCTTCTCGGCAATGCAAGGATCCAAGACAACTCCAAAAGACTCATGATGGAAAATGCTATCCACATCCAGAGAAAGAACTGGGGAGTCTGAATGCAGATGGAAGCACAATATATGCTGTCATTTTGTTTTGTTTTGTTTCTTCTTCCTCATGATCATTCCATGGGTTCTAATTCTTCTTTGAAATGTGACTAATGTGAAAATGTTTAATGTGAATGTATATGTAGAGCCTAGAATTAGATTGCTCACCATATTGGAGAGGGGGAAGGGAATGGAGGTGGAGAAAATTTAAAACTGAAAAAGCTTACGGAAGTGAATGTTGAAAACTAAAAAAAATACATTTTAAAAAATAAATAAGAGTTTGAAGGAAAAAAAGAAATCATCTAATCCAATCCAAGTCCTGTCTCCAGCCCATTTTACAGATAAAGAAACTAAGACCTAACGAGGTCAAGTTACTCATCCAGGATGGTAAGGTATCACATGGATAGTGAACAGTAGAACTAGATTTCAAATACAAATGCTTTGACTGCAAATTCAATATTCTTTCCATTTCATGAATAAGTAAAATCCAAGTTCATTCTATTTCATATATTATGGAAGAAAATATTATAAAGAAGCATCCTATTCATTTTTACCAAATATAAGGTAGAGTTAGCAATGACTGTACAAAGGAGGAATTGGCTCTCAAGATACAAAATTACATTTAAAACAAAAACAGAAGCAACTATAGTTTCTATCTGGTGAAAAGTCTTACTGGTAGTTCATTAGCAAACTACTTCATAAAGGTACATTAAAGGATCTGCTTCTTGCCCACAGCTCCCTTTGGCCTAAGTCATCTATACTTCCCCTTTATATCCTAAGGTCTTGCTAAAGCATCAAATCATGAGCAGATGAAATCATATATTATTCAGGGGTAGCCTTTAAAGAAAGAGGAAAAAGAATTTTTGCTGCTGCATCATGCTGAGTTAACAAAGCACAACAGAGAATAAATATTTGTGATTAAAGTAATTTTGTCTCTCTGGTCATTTCAAAACAAATTAACACACACTGATTTGCAGGTAGCATTTGGCAGTACCATTCAGGAGTTTCAATCAATCAAGGATGCCAGGTAGGTGTGGATACAAATCTTTTGCTTTATGAAGAAAAAGGAACTTATCTTTTCAAAGTGTACAATCCACACTGGTCATGCTTTAATATAGTTGATCTGTTCAGGAGATTCAGGACACACTTATCCTTTAAGAGAGATGTGGGAAACAGGGCAAATCACATATCCTTCTCCCCTCGTCATCTCCTCTACATTTTGATACAGTTAAAATCCAGTTGCAAAGAACATCAAGGGCTACTTTCAAAGGAAAAAGGAAATTCAGAGCAGTTAGCAAATGGCCTTGAGGGAACAGAGGGGTGGTGTACATGTGGAACGTGAACTGGATTCAGAATCAGAGGACCTGAGTATCAATTCTTGTTTTGCTATTTATATAGCTGCATGATCCTGGATATATCATCTCACTTCTCTGTGACTCAGTTTCTTTCCTTGTCTTTTCCCTTGTTGTTCAGTTGTGTCCAATTCTTTGTGACCTCGATTGGGATTTTCTCGGCAAAAAAAAGATACTGGAGTAGTCTGTCATTTCCTTCTCTAGATCATTTTACATATGAAGAAACTGGGGCAAACAGGGATAACTGACTCGCCCAGGGTTGTACAGCAAGAATCTGGGGTGGGATTTGAACTCAGCAAGATGTCTTTCTGACTCCAGGAGGGGCACTCTATCCACTGTATCACCTAAATTTTCCCTTACATGCTACCAACGGACTCTTCTCTAGCAGGAATTTAGGTCTTAAAGAGAAGTAACAGGAGAGAGCAAGAGTAGTTTAGCTCTTGTTTGGATGGCTCTATAGTTCTGCCCTCCCATTTCTGATGCAAGAATGGAGCACTGCTGCAGGACTTTCTCTCCTGTCCTCTGATGCAACCATCTATTAGGTGTCTGCTGTTTGCCAGCATTGTGCTAAGAGCTAGGCATACAAAAAAAAAAAAAGCCCCATGCTATCTCAAGCCTCTCCTTCTACTCCTCCTTCACCCTTAACTCTTCACTTAAAAAAGAAAATACAGGGAAGTGAGAGCTGTGAATGGAACTATTTACTGGGTCCCTTTTGATGCTTTACCCAAGGCTCAAGATTCCTGGGGATTCAGCTACCACATGTTATATATCTTTATCTCCATTTGGGAGTGAGGGAGGTAATTTTTTTTAAACTCTGTAGTGCCCAGGCCACTCTCAGGACCTCAAGCATTGACTTCAAGATGCGCTGAATGAATGTACTGGTGTCCTGGTAGCATATACTGGAATTTACCTGGTAAGAGACCAGGATCCAAGGAGGGGCCTTTGAATTATTTGACTTTCAGCTTAATCAGAGTAAGGATGATAATAAGAACTAGAACACTCTGTATCACAACAGAAACACTCTTCTCCATCTGAACACCTCCAGTCACATCCCATAATGGCGTGAGGAGGAAAATAGCTTGTTAAAATGCTCTGAGAGCTAGCTGCAGCTGCTCCTTATCCTCAGCTATAGACAAATCAACATTTGCTTTTTTTTTTCTTTTCTAGCTAGTGCGGAAGGAGAACAAGTTGTCTCTTTGTGGAACACCTGAGACCTGTGTTTCTGCTAATGAGCCAGTCATTTCAGACACTACCTTCCTATCTCCAACTACACAGCCAATGACTAATTAGCAGGCAACACATGGGGTCATAGTGAATATGGGGCAGAACTGGGATTTGAATCCAGCTCCTTTGTCTCCAAATCCATTACCTTTCCCACGGCACCATGTCATCATCTGCGTTGGACTACCAATGTATTGAGACTCATTCTCAAGTCAAAAATTAGAAGCCAATGTGTGTCTCTCTGAGGGGAAAAATTACCCACAATACAATTTTAAGTTTAATCTACATCAACTTTCTTAAGTCTAGAGTCTAGACAATCAACAAAATAATAAAAGAAAACAATAAAATCAAGTCCTGATGCATTGCATTTGCTGATTTCTGAGCTTGCGCTCAAAATACAACAATTGGTTCTCAAAAGCTGGCAGGGGGTAGCTTCAGTACACACCAATTTTGTGTCTCCCAAAACATGCTGAGCATGATGCATGGGGCTGACGATTCTTTATAAGGAAGGATAATTCTGACATTTTACTTTCCTTCTTCCCATACCTGCCTCCTCCATGTGACATTCCTTTTCATAAAAATAACAAAGTCTAGATGAACATTGTTCTCACATCATCTTTCCACAAAGAACAAAGCTTACAGGAACTCCAGTTAGGTCACAGGAAGCTAAAATGATAAAGATTTGCCTAAAGATTCCAATCACAGGCTGGAGCAATAGCTGAAGGAATCAGTTACAATCCTTCCATGCAACAAGTTTTCCTTAAACGCCTATTACATGTCAGGCACTATACTAAGTGCTAGAGATACAAAGGTGACATCCCCGCTCCCCCTGCCAAAATAACTGCTGCCTCAGCAGGTATCTTACATTGTAATAATCCCTAAAGACAATGTATCCAGGCATGGAGTAAATTCTATGTGCTTATATAGCAAGATGACACCATGGGCTTACTATCAATAAGGTGAATATATTTGAGTTTTTCTAGCTGTGTTATTTTACCCTATCTACTCCTACTCTCTTGTCTTCCTTACCAGTTCTGCCACTAATTATCTGTGTGATCTGAAGTGACAACTTCTTTGAAGGTACTGAGCTATAGTCTATAACCAGTAAGACAGCTGGCTACTTAAAAGGAGCTGGTTTACATCCCTCTTCTGACACCAAGATGGCTCAGTGAATGCAATGCTAGACTTGGAGTCAGATAGACCTGAGTTCAAATGTGACCTCAGACATTTATTAGCTATGTGACATTGGACAAGTCACTTAACCTCTGTTTGCCTTAATCCACGGGAGAAGGAAATGGCAAACCACTCCAGCATTCTTGCCAAGAAAACCTCATGGACGTTGTGGTCCATGTGGTCACAAAGCATCAGACACAACTCAACAACACTACATGTTGGGACTTGACAAGGAAGCCATAGATCATGAGAAAATTATCATGGAGTCTGCCAGTAAGTTGGACTTTTAAATTTTTGCCATATATGTGATTTCAACGGTGTAGGGAGTCATCAAGACAGAAGTTCCTTCCATCAATGCAGATCAGCAGATGCTCTGCAACTTAGAACCTGAAGCACAGATAGATCAGTTGACTTGTACAGAGTCCCACAGACAGTATATGTCACTGGAACTCAGGTCTTTCCGCCTCTAAGACTGTCTCTTTATTTACTATACTATACTGCTGCTGCAAGCCAAATTATTCACATGATATACAAACTACATTAGCACTCAGTGACCAATGAAAATAGTAAAGCTAATTCAATTCCCCAGGAACTGAATACCTAACTTTAGCCTGTTCCATTCAATGAAGGCATGCTCTCATACACACAGGGAAGCATTAATCTTTATATACATGTATACATGACACGACCTTAAAAATAACCTGACTTTTTAAAGAAATAGACCATGTTGCAAACATATCCACATGTATCCAAAAATCCTACAAAATCCAGAAACATAGAAATAGGCAGTTTATTTCACTTGGCAGTTTATATTTCATGTGAGATATCCAATTCTAACTCCTGTCAAATACATATAATGACATTCCCTGAAGAATTTGGGGAGTTAGTGCTTCTCACATTCCTAATACAGAGTTGCTGATGGGGGCAACATCATAAATAAATGAGTACAGAGGATTGTGCCAAAGTGCTACATAAATACTCCACGCCTGCATATAGCCCTGCTCTGGGCATCCCATTGGCCATTAGTTCAGCACTCAGTACAAGCCTTCTCAGTGATCTAAATCCATTCATATGATTTCTGCCTCTATTTAGGAAGACACTATTTGCTTTCCAGTACAAAGACAAGCTGCCCTTTAGACTCTGTTACTGAACAGAAATCAGATCATGCTAATGCATTTATTTAAAAAAAAAAAAAAAAGCTATGCAATTTTAAGCCTTCAGGCTGGATTCAACCTCTGACCTGAATTCTTAAGTTCTTAGATGGTATGCTCATTTATGCCTATAGTTGCAAACATGAACCATGATTTTAATTATTTTTAGTGGTGAGGCCAAGAACAGCTACAAGATGGGAATTTTCTCCCTCTTTTTTTAAATGTCTATTAATAGCTAATCAAAATAATTAATAAGTTATTTTGTACACTATGTTCATAATATATATGTATTTACATTATATTATGTTAGCTAAACCTTGTCATAATAGTTAATAATAATCACTTTGGGAAGGTAGGTGGCACAGTGAGAGTGCCTGGTGTGAAGTCAGGAAAACTCATCTTCATGAGTTCAAATCTAACCTCAGACACTTAACTAGCTGTGTGACCCCGGAGAAGTCACTTAACCTTGTTTCCTCAGGCACAAGAGCATTGTTCACTGTCCAGAATCCGGGCAAACATGCCATCATGAAATTGATGTATAATATTGATGAACTTCTCTGGGAAACCAAATTTTGACATAATTTTCCATAAGCCCTCATGATTAACAGTGTCAAAGCCTTGGTCAGATCTACAAACATTGCATACAGACATCTGTTCTGCTCCTGGCATTTCTCTGCTATCAGGCAGCAAACACCATATCAACTGTTCCTTGACCCTTTCTGAAGCCACACTGGCTCTCAGGTATATGACCATCTTCCAGGTGAAGGATCAGCCTATTAAGGAGGACTCTAGCAAGAACTTTGCCAGCAGTGACCAAGAGAGAGATCCCCCTGTGATTGTTGCAGGACAATCTATTCCCTTTATCCTTATGGAGATGGACAGTGGAGGCATCCTTGAACTCCTGGGGGATAACCACCTCTTGCCATACAACCTGGAAAATTTCTCAGCTTTTGTATAAGCAGTGATCCCCCTACCTTGTAAATCTCAGTTGGAATAGAATCAGCACCAAGTGCTTTGTTTCAAGAACAAGCTACTCCATTTCTCATCTTGGAGCATTTTCTCTGTCTCCCATGACTAGAAAATTCTCCTTCTCCTGCTCTGCCTATTGACTTCCTTGTTTTTTTTTTTAAGTCCCAACTAAAATTCCATTTCCTAGAGGAAGTCTTCCCTAACCCCTCCTAATTCCAGTGTCCTCTCTCTCTTAATTATTTCCTGTTTATCCTGTAAAAAACCTTGTTTTGCATATTTATTAGTATGTTGTCACTCCCATGAGATTGTAAAAGCCTGGAGGTCAGGGATGGTTTTTTGTCTCTTTTTTGTATTCCCAACACCTAGCAGAGTACCTGGCACACAGTGGGCACTTAAAATGTTTATTGATTCATTGAAGTAGGTTTTAAGCTCTTTTGGCCTCCTTGTTTTGGCAACCAATTCACATCGCTAAATTTCTACAGGAAACAGTGACATTTATCTGTTAGACACCTCCACCTGGAGGTTCCAAATGCATCTCACTAGAGCCCATTATCTTTTTCTTCCACACTCATCCCTCTTCCTTGTGCCCATAGTTCTGTTGAGGACACCAACATCTTTCCAGTTACTCAGTCTAGCCCCTTTCAAAGCTCTGACACTACATACTATAATTTCAAAAGTGAGATTCAATTTCATCTGTCTCAAACCACATCAGACTCACAAGATTGAAGTTTCAAGCTTTTAATTTTTGGAGGAGGGGAATAGGGTGCAACATTTACAATCTTCAACACAAAAGCCATTCCAGTTGCCATCATCTTATTGCAATGTAATTTTCCTCTTTAGTTGAAGTTTCAACATGGTGGGTTCATTTAAACATTTTTTTTTAGTTTTTAGCATAAGGATGATATTAATGAGACAAATATTACCCATTATTTTTTACTTCCCCTTCTTTCAACACTAATGCTGCACTGGACAGTACTTCTTTGGGACCCTAAGCATAACAATGACCCATAGCCAGGCCTATAAACCACCTTTCTGGCAAGTGATGAGCCAGAAACTTTTCCCTTTTGGTTTACTTTGCATTATGAGTTGCATATTTTTCTTATTTATGCTACGGGAATTCTCATTTTTCTTTGTGACCTCAGCAACTAGAGCAAGGGTTCTTCACTGGGAAGAGGACCCATAGATCAGATCAGACAGATTCAGTTCAATTCAGTAAACATTTATTAAGCACCTTCCAGGGTCAGGCAAGGTACTAAGTGCTAGAGATACAAAAAGAGGTAAAAGACTATCCCTGCCCTCAAGGAGTTCATAACCTAAGGAGGGAGACAATATGCAAATATAAACAAAGTAAGCTATATTCAGGATAAACAGGAGATAATTAACAGAGGGAAGGCACTGGAATTAAAAGGGGTTAGGGAAGGCTTTCTGTTTGGAAGTGGGATTTTGGTTGGGACTTAAAGGAAGCCAGGGAGATCAGTGGTCAAGGAGGAGGAGGAGGGAGAGCTTTCCAGGCATGAGGGACAGCTAGATTTCAGGGGGTCCATCAGCTTGAATGGGAAAACAATTGAATTGTTACTTTGATGTAATTGATTTTCTATGTCATCCTATTTTATTTATTTAAAAGTATTGTTCTGAGGAATCCACAAGATCCACTGAACATCCAAAGGGGTCCAGGACACAAAAACGGTTAAGAACCCCTAAACAAAAGCGATACCTTGCACATAATAGGCTGAATAAAGTACTTAGATTTCTATAGTCATCAAGGAAGAGCTCAGGAAAGACAGTGATAAGGCTTGTGTCTCTCATAATAACCCTGGCAGGCAGGGAGCATAAGCCATACACTGGCTTCACTTTGCACATAAGGAAGCAGGGGTTCAGAGAGACGGAATAACTTGCCCATTCCCAGCACCACTCAATAAAGCAAATAAACTATTATTATTCCAGTTTTACAGATGGAGAAACCGAGGCCTAGAAAAGTTTAAGTGACCTGCCCAAAGTCACATAGATAGGGAGTGGACATGTCAAGATTCAAATGAAACCCTTTAGCCTAGGACACCAGTATCCTTTCCACAGCTTGTTGATGAATTGATAAGGCAACTGCCTGGGGCCTTAAAGGAATGAAAATCTTAACTCAGGAGTGCTTAATTCTTTTGTGTGTGTGTCATGGATTCCTTTGGTGAAACTTACAATAATGATTTCAAATGTATAAAATAAGAGAGGGTTACCAAGGAAACCAATCATACTGAAATACAGTTATCAACACCAAATTTTTTTAAAGTTCAGAGACTCTAAGACTCCCAACTCTTACCCAACTGTCTTTTTTTGATGTTGGATTGGCCCAGGATTGCAGGAAAGAAAGACCTGAGATAGCAATATACATTGGAAAGAGTATTGAATCTGGAGAACCTGACCTCAAACTCTAGTTCAACAACTTATGAAATCTCTCTGACTCTCAATTTCCTTAAGTATAGACTGAGGAGATTTTACTAGATAACCACTGAACTCTAAATCTTTGTTCCCATGATCCTACATGAAGAAAGCTTTCCATTCCATTAGGAGCGTTCAGTCAGCTGCCTTCACAGTGAATTGTACTCAATTGATACATTCCAGATTTGTAAGGGATAACCAGGCTTTTTCCCATTTCAGGAGTCATGCTGCTCAAGTGAACCATCTCTGGAAAGCTTTGGCAACTGCAATTCTGTGATGAGAGTCTAGGGAGCAGTGAACATAAAGGCATCGTTATTGAAAAAGTTCCACCATTTGGCATTCCACTTCCTTCCGACAAATCTAATTACCTGGGTTAGATTGGATTGTGCACATGTTTAGAAAGCAGTTGCTTTCTGTTTCTGTTTCCCACCCCCCCTTAGATTCCCTTCCTATTAATGTGTTACTCAGCTAGAAAGGTCAATTGCAAAGTACATGCACGACTGCTCATGATCTGCACACATAAAGCCAAAAAACCGAGGTGACTAATCAAAATTGAAAGCTATTATAAGACACAAAACTCTGAAAATCATACCCAACAAATGCATGATAAACACATTAGTGTACTTACTAACGTGCTCTGATTTCATGATAACTTATTTGCTCCTTGGAAGAAAGGTACCATCTAAACACTACATATTATTACACTGGAGGCAACCTTCCCCCCAGTGTCTCCTACCTCAAATAGGAGTTCTCCAAATTGGGGAGAACATAAGGCATAAGGCAAGTAAGTCATCTAATAGATTCTAATTATTCCACATATTCCTCAGAGAAATGGGGTTGTTTGCTGTTAACACTGGCTAAGCAGCAAATGAATATTTTACTCTCCAACTCCCACTTTCAAAGGGATTCTTTGATTTTTTTTTTAGTAGTACTGAAGCAGAAATTGGGTAGAAGAAATTAAGCTACTAGACTGATCCCTAAGCAAAACTGTGTATCAGGAAGAGCTTGTCTATGACTTCCCCGACCCCACCCCCAACCCTCCAACATGGTCTTATCATTCCTCCAGCCTCATCTTTCCCTTCTTCCTGTTAGATGCACATCCTATGAGTAGTAGAAGCATCTAGTAGAAAGAGGACAAGGTCAGGAGTTGAGCTTAATACTACCTAGCATTTTATTTATACAGCACTATAGGATTTGCAAAGTGCTTTCCCCATTTCATTTGATCCTCACAAAAACCCTGTAAGGAAGGAGCTACTGTTATTTCTTAAATGGGGAAACTGAGGCACAGAGTGATTAAGCGCCTTGCCTAGGGCCACACAATTAATAAGGATCTGAGGCGGGTTTTCAACTCAGATCTTTCTGACTTCAAGATCTATTCAGTTCCCTTGCTGCCTTGAGTCCTAGTTCCAAGCACACTTGTTATATGACCTTGGAAAAATCATTTCCATTTTCTGAGCCTCAGCTTCCTCCTCTGCAAAGTGAGGATAGTACCTGGGGTTAGTAAGGAACAGAAGTGTATGGTCACTTGTCTTTTCTGAGCTTTCTGGGTGTCTAAGATCTTAGCTGAGGACGAAGGGTGAAACTCCAAGAGACCAGAAGGTCTTCAAGACTCAAAGAAACAATGGGAGGACAAAAAAAGTAGAATCACAGAGGGTAGGGTTAATGTCTAAGGGCTGGGGTAGGGGGGTGACAAGTGACCCTGTCCCTGGTACTTTGAGAAATATCCTTCTGGGTGGTTCAATGACCCCCGTGCAAACAGCTGCTCATTCCAGGATGTGAAAAAATGATCATTTGATACACAACTTCAAAAAAGTAGCCAGACCTCTGGCATTTGTATTTTAAAATATTTGTCTTCAGAGTTATTATTTCTTAACTTCTTCCTCTAGTTTCATTTACTCATTCAGTTTTCTTAGTTTTCCAAATGGTGGTGGTGGTGGTGATGTGTGTGTGTGTGTGTGTGTGTGTGTGTGTGTGTGTGTGTGTGTGGCACATCAAAAGGATGAAGTATGCAGCTTTAGGTGAAAGGGAAAAGGACAATTTTAAGTTTATGTGAGCTGGGGTCCTTCAACTCCATTCACCCAATTTTGTGGGATGAAGATTGGATGGAGTACTAAGAGACCTTGATTCAAATTTGGTAGCTATACCATTTTGGACAATAACTTCACCTCTTCAGGTCTCAGTTTCCCCATCAGGGTAGACTAGATGATTTTCAAGCTTTCTATGAGTCTAAGTTATTGAAATATACCAAAATTCTTTGATGATTCTTGAAAAATATCTTTCTGTTCTTCAAGGCATCAAGATGGTTAGAGTCTAGTGTTTCCTTTTCTCCTCAAACCAGGCTACCATCAGGGGAAGAGGAGGAAAGAATAGCAAAGACTACAGGTGAAATATCTTGGCCTTTCTCAAGAACATTAACTTTGGTTTAAAGTCAATTATCCTCTCCTCTCAAATCTCTCCTTTTCTTGTACTATCCCCCATGATACTTTACCAAACCCCACCTCTTGATACCTCCCACCATCTTACTCATGTGCCATTATATGGGGCTAGAGGAAACATGTTGTCCACTTTACCAGGTCCATAACAAATTTATGTTATCTAATCTGAGTTGAGATCTCACTGCAAGAAAGTCTCACTGTCTCCTTTCACTGCTCCCTAATGGATGCTCTATCACATTTGCCACAACTGTTCCAAACCTCTTTTGTCTTCAAGCCTCCCCTACCAAGATGAGGTTTGCCTCATATTTTACTAAGAAAATAAAGACTATTCACTGTAAGCTCCCTTTCCCCACATTACATATCCTCTTGATATCACCCTCCTCCATTTCCTCTGTTAGTCCATTCTCTCAATAGGAGGTGACATTTTTTATCCATCTTCATATGATTGATTCTATCTCCTCCCTTCTCCAGTAGGTTATCCTTTCAAATCCCCTTAATACCTCCCCCAAATCAGTCTTCAATCTTTCCCTAACTACTAGCTCCATCTCTTCTGCCTAAGAAAAGGTCCAAATCTTCCTTATATGTAAAAAAAATCATGACCATCCCTTCTAGCTATTGCCCTTTATCTCTCCCTTCCATTCTGAACTAGATTGATCTTTCTTGACTTCTCTATATCATTTACCTTGTTGATTGTTTTTCCTAAATAATCTCTCCTCTCTGGATTTTCCTGACACCACTATCTCCTATCTTCCCCCTCCCACTTCTCTAATCTCTTCTTAATCCTGTTTTCTGTATTATCATCATCATTATCACCACCACCATCGCTATCATTATTATCACCAAAACCACCATAATTATCCATATCCTTTCCTCTAATTGTACGTATATACCAAGGCTCTAGGATAGATCTTTTCTCTTTTCTCTTTACCTTGTATTACTTGGTAATCTCATCATCTCACATACATTTCCATTTTTATTTTCTTGATTCCCAGATGTATATGCCTACATGCATACGTAAGTGTATACACACACACACACACACAGACACACACACAACTTTATATTTGCATCCCCAGGGTCTGACATAATATGTGCTTAACAAATATTTTCTAATAGATTGCATTCATCATAAAAATGATTCTTAGAGAAGTTGGATCAATCTATTTCTATAATAGAGGGAAAGAGCTTCTTCCCTCCTCAGTAAGTCTAAGAAAAACAACAAAAAATCAAATATGAAATATTTGAAAAGTTGTAGGAACTGTCTTAGAACAAATGGCAATGAGGTCTGAAACACAACAGAGACCGGGCATGTGATGATCAAAAACTTGCTCATACTCTCTATCCATCATAGTCGTCATTAACAGGGTTGGGTGTCACTATGGAGTGGAGAGTTGACCAGACTATACTCAATCCTCTCTCTCTGCTCCTTCCTTCCTACTAAGTGGGGGTGGAGCAGAATCTTTCCCAGACTTTGCCTACTGCCCTCTCCTCCTCTCTGAAGATTGCTGGTCTCACCATGCCACAACCATGAATTTGTTCTTGTTTTGTTTTGAGCCTGCAGGGCTCAGGTGATGTCCTCAGGGCCACAGGGTCCCCCCCCCCCAATGCTATTTTATGCTTTCCTATCAAATGAAAATTATTAGAACAATCACAATACCACAGAGCCCCCAGTTAGGAAAATTCCTAACATTCAGAAGTTTGTGTCTATAATTCTTTCTGTATATTTGAGACAAGATTAGGACACTAGGCTACCTGTATGAGAAGCAGGACCGAGTATATTAACGTTTGTTACTGGATGGGTGAAGAGAGGGGAATCTAGGAAAGAACAGACCTTTCCTTTGAACTTCAGTCCTTGAAGAGATTGAGGATAACCAGTAGTTTCAGTTCAATCCCTCCTTCCCCAGATTCCTGCGTAGGCCTAATGACCTGTCTCAATCTCTCCCTTTTCTGTTGCAACTCCATCCTCCTTTTAGTTTCTTCTGTCACTTGTCATTCCTTTCCACTAATACCTTACAGCCTATCTCATTAAGGACAGGACTGGGAAATGATTTCTCCTCATGTTTTCCTCTCAGTCTGTTGCCTGGCAGGTTATAGGTGCCTCTTTAAAAACCCATGGGCATGACTCAAACACCCCTTCTGGCTCAAATATCCTGATGGTTTAAATAGCCATGAGAGGATAGTGAAGGAATGTCACTTCCTCTGGATTTATAAATCCAAGAATGTTAGTTCTCAAATCCCTATTATAATTCTTCTCTGCAACCGAGTGTATTGTTTGTCATGAGGCATAGAAAGAAAAGTGGCAGTTAGCAGATGTTTACTCCGTGAAAAGTGAGTTCAGTGAGAGCCCAAATCAGATGGGGTATGTGTATTAATGAGGAGGTAGCTGGCCTCAAGCAGCATGGATCAAATACCAAAAAGAAAAGGAAAAATAAAAGGAGAGACTCCCTTCTCTTTTGTAAGTTGGTTTCATACCCGATAAGACAACAATCCACACCGAAGCCACAGTGCTCTGGGCCTCAATTGCATTTCCATTCATCCCCCTCCCCCAAAAAAATGGTTTTTGAGAAACTACCAAAGGGAATTCATTCTATTAGGTACTACCCCTAGAGAGTTGAAAGTAAAACCTATCACTTCCATATGCCAAGAGCCTATGCTTAAAAAAAGAAAAACACCTCATATGAAGGGGATAGGGAGGAAGAAATTCAGGAATATGTCAGGCAAGTTGGTTTGATTGAAAGACAGTGAGAGAGGGGTAGTTATGTGGTACAATAGATACAGCCCTGATCCTGAAGTCAGGAGGATCTAAGTTCAAATCCAGCTTCAGATACATACACAGTGTGACCCTGGACAATTTACTTAGCCCCAACTACCTCCAAAAAAAAGAAAGAAAGAGCATGAGACTTGGCACTATGAGATCTGAGCACTACTACTGCTGGCTCTTTCACTAGGGTAAACTTAAAAATTTCACAATATTTTAGAGCCTCAGTTTCTTCATTTTCAAAATGGGAGTCAAAAGAGTCAAAACATTATAGCTATGGTCCCTTCTAGTGCTTAAAAAAAAAAATTCTACTCTACAACCGAAAAAACAGGTAATCAAATTCTGCAGACTGCTGCTTTTCTGGAGATATGAATCAAGAAGTATACCAAGGACCCTAGTCTAAGTATACATGCAGTTTTACCAAGACAGAGCCTGTTTATATGTGAAAACATAATGAACATAGTCTCCTTCAACATTGTATACTGAATCAGGTTTCCTGGGGGAACAGAAAGAAAATACATTCCACGGGCATCCTGCCACCCAGAGAGAAAAATCGAAAAAACCAAAGGGGTCTGAAAGATTCTAACACAAGTAGTTATAATAAGATAGGAAGCTTCTTTGTAGGCTGAGAAGAAGTCAGACCACTTTCAAGGAAGCAGAATACCTTGGGTTAGGAATCTGGCCACACCCTCCAGAGTGGAGTATGACTAATGAAATAAAATGTTCTTTTACACAGGGTCAGACTTATGTCAAGGTCTCCCTGGAAGATCAGGGTTTGGATCAAGTGATCTATCCTCAGATCCAGCCAGAGATGTGTCAGTCACTGGTTGAGGGTGAAGTGAGAGAAATGGTCTCTAATTCTGGGATCTAGCTTTGTCAACAACATTTCATCTACTTCATCCTCTGCCAGTATCATTACACAGCAAAAAGACGGCTCATACCACAGGTGTGCCAAGTCTACCAAGTCTAAGACAGCAAGCCCTAACCTAGACCATGTCTCTTTTTCTCTACATCACTACCAACTAAATACTCTTCAGTTAATGAGTTACCATGGGAAAGTTCAACAGGGTTGACCAATCCCTAAAGGTCACATCTGTATCTGACTTGTAACCAACACTTTTCTACAGTCAGTAGAAAGAGGGAGGAGTGATGGTTATTCAGAGTTTAGTTTCTGGACATGTTTATTTCGACCTTTTAGAGGTGATAACCATTGGTGATAGCTACTCTCAGACTCCAAAAGTATCATTCCTGGGGGACCTACAGAGTCACTTATCAGGAATGAGAGGCAACGTGGTGTAGAGGATAGAGTGGTACTAAACTTGGGAGTCAGGAAGATCTGGGTTCATAATTCTACCTCAACCACTTACTATCTGTGTGATTTGGGACAAATCATTTTACTTTTCAAGGTCTGTTTCTTCCTCTGTAAAATGAGAGGTTTGGACTCAGTGACCTGCGTCAGCCTACAGAATTCAGTCTAAGAAAGACAAATAGGTTGTAGTAGTGTTTATTTCTCTCAAAGTGGGCAGCATCAAAGCATCTGTGCAAGAGAGCCAGTCTGGAACTGAGCTCATTTTGGGGTCAGTGTGCACAGCTTATATACCCTTTCAACAGGGGCTGATGTCACTCCATCATCATTTCACCCCTAGACAAAGTCATATCAGACTCCCCTCACCCAACCTGGGCTATTTAGACAAAAGAATTTGTCTCCACCCAAGTTTGAGTAGAACACAATGGGCTTCCCTATTTTAGATTAAATTACTTGTAAGCTTAGGTGGGGGCTGACCAAGATAAGGAGAATCAATGTAATCTCATTATTAGTAATAGCTTTCTGAAGAAAAACTGAACATAAAGTCAGGACTTTGCAAGAAGGGTGCTGGGGGAAGTTCTGACCCTCCAAGATACTGGTTATTAATAATTATTTTTCACAGCTGTAAAGCCCCTTCTGGTTCTAATTTGCCCAACTAAAGTAAAAGGTGTAATCCAACATTGGACAGGTAATGAGCACAAGAAGCACCATGGTTTCTTTTCAGATAGAGATGAGGAAGCTGGGGGTGACTTGTCCTGTAGTCAGGAAGACCCGAATTCAAATCCAGCCCTGAACGCTAGCTGTGTGACACTGGACAAGTCCCTTCCCTTCTTTTTGGCTCAGTTTCTCAATAGTAAAATGGAAATAATAATAGCACCTGCTTCAAAGGGCTGTTGTGAAGATCAAATGAGACAGTATTTGTAAGAAAGCACTTAGCACTATTCTTGACACAAAACAGGTTCTAAATAAATGCTTTATTTCCTTCCCTTCCCTCTTCCCTGATACAGTGTCCTCCATTTCTTTTCTGTCTTCTAGAGTTGAAATATCTTCTGTTGAATATCTGGCCACTGGACCCAGACGGCTCAGGAGGAGAAAGTGAGGTTGGTGACCTTGCACAGCCCTCTCTCATTCAAATCAAAGTCAACTGCAAGTCATCTCATGGTCATGCCCCTCTTCAAGAAAGAAGGACAAACACAACAAAAACCTTCTAGAGTAATGGTGTCAAACTCAAATGAAAATGGAAGCCATGGGGTACATAATGACTTAGAAAACCACATATTATTATTATTATTTTTATTATCTGTGTTCTATTGTATTTTTATTTATTTTGTCAAGTATTTCCTAATACTGGTTCTTCCAAGGTATAGGCTACAAGTGACTTGCTCAAGGTCACAGGTAGCAAGTGGCAGTGTTGGCATTTGAACCCAATGTGACTCAAGGCCCAGCACTCCTTCCATTATATCACTTTGCTTCCCAACCTCTCTGTACCTCCATTCTCCTCACATGTTAAGCATAGCAGGATATTCTTAACCTCGGGGTCCATGAACTCAGATGGGAAAAAACTCTCCTTTATTTTAATATTTATTTATTTCAACATAATTAGTATTGTACTTCACTTCATATATTTAAAAACACTATTCTGAAGAATCCAAAGGAATTCATGACAATTTTTCTCTATTGATTATCGCCAATTTTTCCTCTCTATATCTTGTCTGTATATAGATGTTTGCATGCTCTTTCCCCCAATAGACCATGAGCTTCTTGAGAGCAGGGACTGTCTTTTGCCTTTATTTGTATGTCCAGTTCTTAGATTAAGAGCCCCTGCACTAGAGCATCTCTAAGGTTCTTCGCAACTGAAATACTCTGTAGTTCTTGGTGCTTTTAATACTCTTAATTTCCCTGTGCCTACCAGCTTACCTGAAGTCACTGGAATCTTCTATGTTGTAAATCCCATAGATTCATAAGCTTAGGAAGGAGTTACCCCAGTAGCTAGAACTGCACTTTTGGAAACTTTGTCTATGATCAATGAATCTTGTTCCCATCCTTAAGAGCTCTCCAAAGAGCAGGGTTCCATAATATATCCCAAGCAATGAGGAAATGACTACCAGCACACTCTCTGCCAGGCATGAGAGTAAGCGATAAAGCACCATATTACAGAGAACCAAAGGCAGACTAACTTTCTCCAAGACAAAAGAAGGTATCAGAAAAGTCTCCTGTCAGCACCTATCTAAGATGAATTGAAGGAAATGTACTGAGAAAGGAGACATTGACCTCCTAGGCAGGGCTCCTGTACTCTGACTGATGACATATGGCCTTCTGCAGTCAATCTACCTATAACTGTGACTTCTGCCCATCTGCTTCTTCTGAACAGAAGTGGAAGGACAGGGCTCGGACACACAGATGCTTTGACTGAATTTCTTTCCTGAGGGGATGACTGGGAAGATAAATCAACTCTTGTACAAAAATGTGTTAGTGGTGATGGAGAGAGGGTCACCTGACTGTGCACTTCAAAATGCTGCTTTAAAATAATATCCAGTACTTATATAGTACTTTAAGTTTTGCACATCACAAACATATGTTATCTCACTTGACCCTTACAACAACACTGTGAGGCAGGTGCCATTATTATCCCATTTTAAAGATGAGGAAACCGAGGGTGAGAGAAGTTAAGTGACAGCAAATAAGACACCATCATGTAGGTGGGACATGATTTGGACCCAGGTCTTCCTGACTTTAAGTCCAGTGATGCAGCCCCTAGAGTTTACCTTTTCACACCTTTTGATTTTGGTGGTTAAGACTAAAGAAAATCCTCCATTTGGATAGCAATAGTTGGCTCAGGTATTTCTAGTGAAGTTATCTTCTCCAATTTTGTCCTAAACTGGCACCTGGACTTACTGGCCTAGAATCACACAGCCAAACCTCCATGGTCCCCTCTCCAGGTAACCTCCACCATGCCAATTCCAGCAAGAGGTTCCAGATCTGCCTTCATTCTCCTTTCTTGGCCAGAAGAACTGGGATGGTTAGCCCTAGGACCCAGGACTACTGGACCCCTGGCTCTGGTCCTGATGTCTTTTCTAACCAGCTACCTCTTTTCAGATTTTATATTGGGTTCCTATGCTTCCTCTCTTTTCCCTCCTTACTTATCCTGGGAAAGACTTTAAAACCAAAAAAAATTAGAGAGAGAGAGAGAAAGAGAGAGACAGACAGGCATGAGAACAGAGACAGAGAGATAGAGAAATAGAAACAGAAAGACAAAGAGACAGAGAGATGGAGAGATGGAGACAGAGACAGGGAAATGGAGAGAGACACAGAGAGAGACAGAGAGAGATGAAGAGAGAGACAGAAGATACCTCTGAAACTGGACATGACAAATTCAGTTTGCGTTCCTTCAAAGCTCATTGAGTCTTAAAGTAGATGTGCCTTAGATTTCTTTCCCAGGTTGAAGAAAATGGATGCTACAGTATAACACAGTGGAAAGATAGAGGGAATCTGGGTTCAAATTCTGGTACTGCTACTAATTACCTGTGTGACTTAAGGCAAGTTCATTTAACCTAATGAGTTTAGTATAAAATGAGGAACCTGGAGGGGAAGATCTCTAAAGCTGTAAACAGGTCTAAGGTTATGCCAGTAAATGAGCACCATGAACATGCCCAAATAACAGGGAAAAGACTAGAAATGTAAAGGATTATCAAAGGTCAGCACCCTGAAGGAGTTACCACAAACTCACTCAGATCATAAGAATCAACCCAAATCATCACTCAAATACAAGAACCAAGGCACGATTCAGCAACAGAAGACAGTTGATTTGGGATAAATGAGTCAACGCTTTCATTCGATGCACAACAACTATTCAGAATGGAACCAAACAACATGGGGAGCAGGGGATAAAATGGAGGACATGGAACAAGGAAAATCTAAGTTTGAATCCTGAAAGTGATGACATTCTAGCATGTTGGTCCTCGGCAAGTCACTTCATCTGTGTGTGCTTCAGTTTTCTCATCAGTAAAATGGTGGTATTAATAGCACCTACCTCATAAGGTTGTTATGAGGATAAAATGAATTAATATATGCAATGTACTTTGCAAACCTTAAAGCATTACATAACCACTAATTTTCATTTTAATTATTAGGTCCTGCACAGGAAGGATCATGTGTTGATATTTAAATGCACACAAAAAAAGGCAAAGTTTTTGTTTCTGAAAAAATAACTCATTTTCTGAGGTTTTGATCATGAATCTCTTTCCAGATAATTTTTTAAAACTACATCCAGAGATTTTCACTGCCTCCAAACCCAATCAACAGACCACCAACGATGCCTATCTCATATCTCTTTTCCCTGGCTATAACATGGCAGTAAGAAATCATGTCCTCTCCTTTGTAGCAAGGACAATTAAACAGAGATCAGATGAAAAATTCAGAGAAAATTCATGAGTAGAAGAAGTCAGCTTAGGGTTCAGGAAGGAAGAAAACAAGCATTCATTAAGTGCCTACTATGTACCAGGCACTTTGCCAAGCACTCTATAAATCATGTCTCATTTCACCTTCAAAAAAACCCTAGGAGGTAGGTGCTATTATTTTCTCCACTTTAAAGTTGAGGAAATTGAGACTGACAGGTTAAGTCATTTGCCTAGCATCACATGGCTAGTTAGTGTCTAAAGCTGGATTCAAACTCATGGTTTCCCAAATCCAGGACACTACCACTACACTACCATTACTGCCTCATATAAAGGCAGGATTCTTTATTTTTGACCTGGATAAAGCAAAAAAGGAGGAAAAAAACCCACTTTTCTTGTGTGCATGCACGGGTGCATGCGTGTGCGCAAAGGATTCTTTAGAAGAATGCATTGAAATAATTCAAGGAAATGCTAAATTTGAATTAGAGGTTAGTGAAAGTAAAGATGCAATTTTTTCCTATCCAGGTTCACAGACCCCTCTGAAATCCATCTATTGACCTTTTAGAGGGGGAGTCTATGAACTTCTGGTTAGGAACCCCTGTCTTAATGAAAAGAGAACAAAAAAGAAGAAAAAACCAAACTGTTCAAATCCTTTTCCATTCATCAATTTTATTTGTATCCAAAACCCTTCAGTCACCTGAGCATGAGAGATGATAGCTTTAAATATACTTTTTTTTTTTTAGCTCAGGAGTTCTTAACTTGGGGTCTATGAACTTATTTTTGCTGTTGTTGTTGTTATAAATAATTATATTTCAACGTAATTAATTTCCTTTGTAACTAATGTATTTTATTTTAAACTCCTAAAAATATTCTGAGAAAGGATCCAAAGGAATTAGCAGACCACCAAAGGGGTTGGCAATGTAAAAAGTTAAAAACCTCTGATCCAGGCTAACATTTAATGACCCCCTACAATCTGATTCTCACTTATCTTTCCATCCTTATCTTTCACTACTTCCTTCACATATTTCATGGTCTAGTCACCCTATATTACTCATCACCACATTTTCTCTTAATTATTGCCTATTTATCCTGTAGTGCAGCTGAGTAGCACAGTGGATACTTGTAAAAAATTACTCTAAACAAATTCTAGAGCAGCAGAAGTCAGAAAATGACAGAGTGAGATTTCCAGTCCAAGACAGCCTGGAAGGCCTACAGAAAGGGTCTATTGCACTGGGCTCAGAGCAGAGCTCAGCCCAATCTGGACCACTCGACATGGACAGGGGTGGAGCAGGTGCTGAATCATGGGTAGTAGCTGAGGTTCCCAGATTTCTCAACCCACAAATGCCAAAGACAGCATCAAAGGTCAGTAAGAAATCTCTTTCACTTGGGTGAGAGGGGAAGGCAGTCTGAGGCAGCAGTGTCCACTGTTGGAGCCCTCGGACTAAAGACCCTGGGGGAACTGAGCAGCTGATCTGTGTCTCAGTCCTGGGTAGTGATCCTGGGGTGAGGACGAGTATTGGCGTGGTGAAGCTTGTGATGGTTGTGGAGATGGAACCCTACCTGCAGTTCCAGGGTGGAAAAGAGCGCTTGTGGTTGCTCATAGATCAGAGTGCAGGCCAGAAAAGAAGTAAACTTCTCTCCCTTGATTGTGCTGTCTTGGAGGAAGTGAGGACTTACAGATCCCTAAAGTATACCCTCCATTTGACAAAGAACTCAAAAGTCAAATAACTGACTGGGAAAACGCCCAAAAAAGGGAAAAAAATAAGACTATAGAAGGTTATTTTCTTGGTGAAAAGGTATTTTCATGCATCCTTTCAGATGGGAAAGAATAAAGCATACCATCAGAGGAAGATAAAAAAGTTAAGGTTTCTACATCCAAAACCTCCAAAAAATATATGTAATGGTCTCAGGTCATGGAGAGGCTCAAAAAGGATTTTGGAAATCAAAGAGAGGTGGAGGAAAAATAGGGAAGAGAAATGAGAGAGATGCAAGAAAATCATGAAAAGTGAGTCAATAGCTTGCTAAAGGAGACCAAAAAAATGCTGAAGAAAATAACACCTTTAAAAATAGACTAACCCAAATGGCAAAAGAGGTCCAAAAAGCCAATGAGGGGAAGAATGCTTTAAAAAGCAGAATTAGCCAAAAGGAAAAGGAGGTTCAAAAGCTCACTGAAGAAAATCGTTCTTTAAAAATGGATGGAAAAAAGATGGAAACTAATGATTTTACGAGAAATCAAGAAATCATAAAACAAAACTAAAAGAATGAAAAAATGGAAGATAATGTGAAATATCTCATTGGAAAAACAACTAACTTGGAAAACAGATCCAGAAGAGACAATTTAAAAATTATGGGACTACCTGAAAGCCATGATCAAAAAAAGAGCCCAGACATCATCTTTCATGAAATTACCAAGGAAAACTGCCCTAATATTCTAGACCCAGAGGGCAAAATAAATGTTGAAAGACTCTACCGATCACCTCCTGAAAGACATTCAAAAAGAGAAACTCCTAGGAACATTGTTGCCAAATTCCAGAGTTACCAGGTCAAGGAGAAAATATTGCAAGCAGCTAGAAAGAAACAATTCAAGTATTGTGGAAGTGCAATCAGGATAACACAAGATCTAGCATCTTCTACATTAAGAGATCAAGGATATTCCAGAAGTCAAAGGAACTGGGATTAAAACCAAGAATCACCTACCCAGCAAAACTGAGTATAATACTTTAGAGGAAAAAAAGGTCTTTCAATGAAATAGAGAACTTTCAAGCATTCATGATGAAAAGACCAGAGCTGAAAAGAAAATTTGACTTTCAAACACAAGAATCAAGAGAAGTTACCACATCACACCTATAAGATTGGCAAACATGACAGAACAAGAAAATGATAAATGCTGGAGAGGATGTGGGAGAGTTGGAACACTAATTCATTGTTGGTGGAGCTGTGAGATCATCCAACCCTTCTGGAGAACGGTTTGGAACTATGCCCAAAGGGCTACAAAAATGTGCATACCCTTTGACCCAGAAATATCGCTATTAGGACTGTATCCCCAATAGATTATAAAAACGAGAAAGGGTCCCACGTGTACAAAAATATTTATAGCAGCACTCTTTGTAGTTGCCAAAAACTGGAAGTCAAGGGGATGCCCATCAATTGGGGAATGCCTGAATAAATTATGGTATATGAATGTAATGGAGTACTATTATGCCATAAGAAATGATGAACAAGAAGACTTCAGGGAGGCCTGGAAGAACTTATATGATCTGATGCTGAGCGAAAGGAGCAGAACCAGGAGAACTTTGTGCACAGCAACGACCACAGTGTGCGAGAGTTTTTTCTGGTAGACTTGGAACTTTGTAATAACACAAAAACTTACTGAGAAAAAAAAAATCCTAATGTCGGTCTTCTAAGGCAAAATGCCTTCCACACTCAGAGAAAGAAATATGGAAGTCATTCGCAGAATGTAGCAGATCATGTTTGTGTGTGTGTGTGGGTTTCAATGTATTAATTATGTTTTTATTTGTTATATGATTTCTTCCATTTATTTTAGTTCGACTACATAGCATGACTATAGTGAAAATGTGCTCAATAGGAAAGCATATGTAGAACCTATACAGAATTGTATGCTGTCATGGGGAGGGAGGGGGGTAGTAGGGGAAGGGTGGGGGGGATAAAATCTTAACTTTAAGGAAATGATTGTAAAACATTAAAAAAATAAAATAAAATACAAACAAAAAATGCAAAAAAAAAAAAGAATCAAGAGAAGCATGAAAAGGAAAACAGGAAAGAGAAATCATAAGGGACTTACTAAAGTTGAACTGTTTATATTCCTACATGGAAAGATAATATTTGTAACTCTTGAAACTTTTCTCAGTATCTGGGTAATTGGTGGGATTACATACACACACACACACACACACACACACACATACAGAGAGAGAAATACAGGTAAAGGTATATAGAAACTTACAGAAACTCTTGCCATACAGGACAAAGGAGAAGAGGGGGATAAGGGAAGGAAGGGATATTAGAAGGTAGGACAGATTGGTGGAAGGGGTAATCAGGATGCTTGGCGTTTTGGGATGGAGGAAGGAAAGAGATGGAGAGAAAATTAGGAACTCAAAATTTTGTGGAAATGAATGTTGAAAACTTAAAATAAATAAATTAATATTTTTTTTAAAAAATAAAATAGTTCTTTAAAAATTAGAATGGAGCAGATAGAAGCTAAGGACTTTATGACAAACCAAGAAATTATAAAACCAAACCAAAGGAATGAAAAAATAGAAGACAATGCGAAATATCTCATTGGAAAAACAATTGACCTGGAAAATAGATCCAGGAGAGATAATTTAAAAATTATTGGTCTACCTGAAAACCATGATCAGAAACAGAGCCTAGACATCATCTTCCAAGAAATTATCAAGGACAACTGCCCTGATATTCTAGAACCAGAGGGTACCATAGAAATGGAAAGAATTCACCTACTACCTTCTGAAAGATTTCCCCAAAGGAAAGCTCCTAGGAATATTGTAGTCAAATTCCAGAGTTCCCAGGTTAAGGAGAAAATACTACAAGTAGCCAGAAAGAAACAATTCCAGTATTGTGGAAATACAATCAGGATAACACAGGATTAACAGCTTCTACACTAAGGGATTGAAGGTTTTGGAATATGATATTCCAGAGGTCAAAGAAGATAGAATAAAAATCAAGAATTACCTACCCAGCAAAACTAAGTCTAATACTTCAGGAGAAAAAATGGAATTTCAATGAAATAGAGGGCTTCAAAGCATTCTTATTGAAAAGACCAGAACTGAATAGAAAATTTGACTTTCAAATACAAGAATCAAGAGAAACATGAAAAAGTAAATAGGAAAGAGAAACCTTAAGGAACTCATTAAAGTTGAACTGTTATACTCCTACATGGAAAGAAGGTATTTGTAACTCATGAGACATTTTTCAGTATTAGGGTAGCTAGAGGGTATATACATATACATATACATATACATGTATATATATATATATATATATATATATATATATATGTAGATGTGTATGGGTATGTATGTATGTGTGTATTATATATGTGTATGTATATATGTACATGGGTATACATGTGTATGTGTGTGTACATATATATGTGTGTGTATATATATATATGTATATATAGAGAGAGAGAAAGAGAGAGAGAGAAGGCACAGGGTGAGTTGAATATGAAGGAAGAATACCTAAAAAAATAAAATTTGCTGTTGAATGGAATGTACAGGAATAAGAGAAAGGGAGAGGCAGAATGTAGAAAATTATCTCACATAAAAGAGGTAAGAAAGAGCTTTTATAATGGAAGGGAAGAGGGGGGGAGATGAAAGGAGATAACTGAGCTTTACTCTCATGGGATATGACTGAGGAAGGGAATAACACATATTCCATTGGATATGAAACTCTTTTCACCTTGCAGGAAGGAAAGGGGGAAGGGGATAGGAGAGGGAAGATAATAGAAGGGACAGCAAATTGGGGAAAGGAATAATCAGAAGCAAACACTATTGTGGGAGGACAGGTCAAGGGAAAGAATGGAATAAATGGAGGACAGGATAGGACAGAGGGAAATGTGGTTAGTCTTTTACAACATAACTATTATGGAAGTGCTTTGCATTGTTACACATGTATGACCTATATGGAATTGCTTGTTTTCTCAATGAGGGTAGGTGGGGAGGGAGGGAAAGAATATGGAACTCAAAGTTTTAATAATGAATGTTAAAAATTGTTTTAGCATGCAACTGAAAATTAAGATATAGAGGCAATGGAGTATAGAAATCTATTTTGCCCTACAGGAAAATAGAGGGGAAAGAGGATGGAAGAAGGGTGGGTAATAGGAGGACAAACTGGAGGAAGGGGTGGATGGGATGCATGCTGTCCTGGGGTGGGGGGTGGGGAGAGATGTGGAGAAAATTTTGAATTCAAATTCTTGTGAAAGTGAATGTTGACAACTGAAAGATAAATTATATATATTTTTAAAAATCTGACCTCAGATATTTACTAGCTGTATGACCCTGGACAAGTCACTTAACACTGTTTGCCTCAGTTTCCTCATCTGTAAAATGAACTGAAGAAGAAAATGGCAAACCACTCCAGTATTTTTGCCAAGAAAACCCCAGGTGGGGTCACAGAGAGTCAGACATGGCTAAAAACAATTTGACAGCAGCAGCAACAACAAATTTATCCTGTATATAGTCTGCTTCATATATATTTGTTTGCATGTTCTCTCCTGCAGTCAACTATAAGATAAGGTCCCTGAGAGCAGGGACCATCTTTTGCCTCTTTTTGTATCCCCAGTGCTTAACACAATGCCTGGCAACAGCACTCGCTTAATAAGTGTTTATTGATTTGAATGCTCTTTCCTCTCTCGCTCCTTCTTCCATGTGTCTTTGATCATGCTATCTCCCATGTCTGGCATGAACTCTTATGCCATATAAGTTGTAGTTGAAAGAGCCCTGGAATGGTAGCTACAGATTTATATTGTTGTTTTCTGTCACTTGCCCCCTAAATGACCTTTGGCAAATTACCTTACCTGTCCAGGTCCTATTTTCCAAACTGTAAAATGAGGGGATTGAATGAAATCATAGGATCACAGATAGAAAACAGGAAGAGAACTCAGAGACTATATGGCCCAACTCTTTTTTAGAAGGGAGAAAACAGAGGCCTGAGGATAGAAAGTGACTTATCTAGGGTCACACAGGCAGTAAGTAGAGTATCATAGGTGGGATTTGAACCCAAGGGACCATGATATCAAATCTAGCCCTATTCCCATTATACCACCCTGCCTCCAAGGGACCACTCCTTCTAAAGCTATGATCCTATTAACCCCTCTTCCTTTAGAACCCAAGTTAAATCCACTCTGTCCTCAAAGCCTTCTTTGATTCTGCCTAGTTGAAAGTAAGATTTTCCTCCCCATGTTCTCAGGTCTATTGATACCTCTTTGCCCCTATCACATTCTGCCTTACATCATGGTCATTTCTCTGCATGCCTTATCCCCTAAAGTTTCTTATCTCATCTCTGTATTCTTAGCATTTAATACCACGTGTTCGTTGTTACCTGTTCAGTCTTTTCTGACTCTTCTTGACCCCATTTGGGATTTTCTTGGCAAAGATACTGGAATTACTAGCCATTTCTTTCTCTAAATCATTTTACAGATGAGGAAACTGAGGCAAACAAGTGACTTAGTCTTAAGTGACTTAGCCATGGCTAATAAGTATCTGAAATCAGATCTGAATTCAGGAAGACAAAACTTCCTGACTCCAAGTCAAGCACTCTATCCATTACACCAGGGCTTAAACTTTGTCCACTTGTGACCTTTTTGCTTTTCAAGCAGTGATCTTTGGCATTGTGTGGACTGGGGCAGTGCAAAGTGTGCATGCTTTGTGTTCAGATCAAGACCATAGTGAAATTGTGTGATGCAACATGGGTAAGCACTGCCAGAAATACCTCTGATTCATTAAGTGTTTGATTTTTGGTCATTGCATGTTCAGAAACCCTTCACTGTTGCCAAAATTTTGGGGACCCCATATGGTGTTGCAACCCACAGTTTAAGAACCACTGATTACACCACCTAACTGTCCTACCATGTCTTTCAAGTGGTGGCTGTTTGATATTTATTGAACTGATGTATATTTAGGAAAATACTTAACATATGTTCATTTCCAATGTGCTTCTATGCAAAAGAGCTAATTAACAGAAAACCTGGAGTGTATTCCTGAATATGCCACTGACTTGTTTAAGTGACTCTAGCCAAGTAACCACCTTTTTCTACATCCTATTCAAAATGAAAGAAAAGGACACAACCAACTCCCACCTGCTTCCTGCCTCACAGGACTCTTGAGAGGATAAAAGAGATGGCATCTGTGCATGGAATTTGCCAGAAATATAGTACAGTCTAATGCAGTAGCATTATTTCTGTCAATAACTGAAGTCTGAACAGGAAAATGTTCCCAACAACTAGGCAAAGATAATCATCCAAGGATCATCCCATTTCGATCCAGGTTATTAAAAAAAAATTAGAGAAAAAATATATTTCTAGCCATTTCTTTCAGGATACTGGGTAGAATGATAAATTCTGGGTGTCTCCAAAATCTAGAAATAAAGGGCTTTTGGGAGGGAGTCCTCACCTTGGATGGAAAACACTTAGAACCTTCCATGTTAATTGAAGTGAATGACCTTCCCTGGGTTTACAGTTTGGCACATGCAGCTTGAGATTGGGAAACAAAGGCCTGCATGGGGAGCTTGAGGCCTGGAGGAGGCAGGCAGGAAGTTAATGCTGTTTTCCTCTCTTTAATTATATAGTGAGATTAATCCTGTTGCAAGTTCCTGGTTCAGACACCAAATAAGTTAATCAGCAGCTAAGTAATCCCTATTATCCTATAGCATCTGGGCTGAGCCTTCCAGGCAGCCCCATGTGGACTGAATACTGGGCCAAAATGGCAGCAGTGTATGGACTCCAACAGCATTCTCTCTGGAAACCCTTTCTGAAGGTTAGTTATTCTAAGAGGACAGCGCGGCTCCTGCCACTTCCCTTCTGGACAAACGATATCTCATCCTAACTGCTAACTCTCACACACAATAGCCACTTACTTCTCCTGCCAAGGATCTGCTGATTCAGGCCTTTGCCAGCTGCGGATGTGCAGCAGAAGGGAAATGTAGTGTGTTACACATGCTAACAAGCAGGACACTGAATTTACCATTTGTAAATAAAAGTCAATAGGCAAGTGACCCTACATAATGAGACTTTGAAAGCTTTGGAGGTCAACTCCCTCATTTGTGTGCAGGACACAGGAGCACCAGCGGGCCACTGACCTCTGTTTTCCTGAGATAAGTCTCAGGGATCAAAAGGGTGTTTTTCGGGGCTTTGTTTGGAGAAAAAAAGATTAACTTAGAAAACAGATAGACCTGATACCAAGAATAAATATAAGGCAGCAGCTTGAGAGACCCTAGGGAATACATGGGCTCAAATCAATAAAGAAAGATGGGATGCTATTTGAAAAGATAACTTACTTCCTCGAACACCTCTGGATACAGATTTTTGTGGTATAGAAGCTTTCTGGCTGGGTACCTAAGAACAGAGATCCAGAAGTGGAAGGAACCTGAGTCCATCAAGTCTTGTTGTTTAGTCATTTCAGTTGTGTCTGACTCTTCGTGACCCCATTTGAGCTTTTCTTGCAAAGATACTGGAGTGGTTTGCCATTTCCTTCTCCATTTCACAGATGAGGAAACTGAGGCAAACAGGGTTAAGTGACTTGCCTAGGATCAGACAGCTAGTAAGTAAATGTCTCAAGTCACTTCAGCTCAGGAAGAGGAGGCCCAGCACTCTATACACTGTGCCACCTAGTTGCCTACCATTAAGTCTAAACCTCTACTTTTACAGATAAGGAAACCAAGACCCAACGAGGTTCAGTGATTGCCCAAAGCCACACAAGTACTAAGCATCAGAGGTGGAATTTCAACCCAGCTCTTCTACCTCCCAACGTCAACATCCCTTCCGTTGTGATGGAGTCAGCCAGAATACTGAAAACATGAATATCTTGGGCTCTATTTGGCCAGTAAAGCCTAGCTGAATTAACTTGGTCAGTCAGCTCTACCTTGTTGAACTCCTGCCGATCCTTTAAGACCTAACTCAATTGTCACCTCTTCTATACACTCTTTCCTGATCCCTACCCTTTCCCAGAAGCTCTCTTCTCTGACCTCCTATAGCAACTTGTGGATCCTTCTCTTGTGACACTCATACCATGCATTTTATTTGTTCATATCTCATCTAACTTGACCATAAAGGCTACTTGAAAAAAAAAAGACAGGCAGGGTCTTATTGGGTTTTTGTTTGGTTTCGTTTGTTTTGTTCCCCCCAGTCACAACGCAGGGTGGAGGGCCACCGCATGAATGTTTGCTGAATGAACTTACACTCGTGCAGGGCTGTATCAATGTCAGCACCCAAAACTGTAGTGATGGTGAAAGAAGCATCATCACTTGTTACTTAAATACTGAACTCCCAAGTTGCTCAGTGCTGAAAGCAAAGAAGGGAAGCTGTCTACCTATCTACCTTGATTCTGGAACTAAAAATATTTCCCAACAATATTATTCTGGCCCCTTCTTATCCAGATCCTATCACCTGATGAGATCACCAACACCTTCCCCAGTGGCTCCAGTGGTGGTGGATATCACACCACATAAATAGTCTTGACCTCTTTACCATATGGTGCACACTCTGCATCCAATGCAGCAGCTGACTAGCTCCTCTACCCTCCTACACATTGCTGGCAGTTAAATCGTATCTAGAGCAGCGTCTTCCACCACCCCCAGGGTCCTTTTTTTGGAGCACAAAGACATTAACAATCTTTAACCGTTCACTAAGGAATGATTCCATGTAGACCTGAGCCCTAATGAGCTGCTCCCTTCCATCATATACCTGAGCATCTGAGCCATGTCAGTTCTAACATGGGGATTCCAATAAAGGACCCAGTTCTTCTCACCTTGACTATGTGAATCACATCCATCCTGTATTGCCCAGCTTGAATTCCATAAAGCCCTCTCTAGTTTCTCCAGTCCACATTGCTTTCACCTTGCTCGAAATTCCTATTACAATTATGGTTTCCTTTAATATACAGTTTTGTTCTTGATTGGTCCTGTGTTTGCTTCAGGTGGATCAGCCCCAACACCCCAACTAGACTATTAAGTTTCTGGAGAGCAAAGGTGACACAGTGGGTAGAGTGCTGGACTTGGAATCAGAAAGAACTGAGTTGAAATCCTGTTCCCTAGATGTGTGGCCCTGGTCAAGTCACCTAATCTCCCTCAGTCTCAGCTACCTCCTGGGGATAATAATAGTACCTACTATGCAAGGTTGTTGATAGGATTAAATGACAAAATATCTGGTAAATCTTAAAGCATTATATAAATGCTAGTTATTTTTTATTACTTGGAATTCTCCAGGGAAGCCAGTACAGTACTGATCACATAGTAGAGAGTCAATGAGTACTGGTTGACTGAAAAAAATGGGAATCAAGAGAACAATAAAGAAACACAAACCAGTTTCAGTAGCTTAAAGGCAAAGGGTCAGCTCAGAATAGGGAAAAATTGAATTCTTCAACCCTGTAAAAAAGTAGATTTTTTAAAAAATTAACTCATTTCTCCCAAACAGAATGAGGTTTCCTCTATGAAATTAACATATTTGACTTTCTTGAGACTTCAAAATCATGTCTTTTCTACTGCCAATTCATCCCATAACTTTTCCTAGAACTTGAGGTTTCCTAGCCTTGGAAAAGCTTGCTATGGTTCACTCCATATGGATACTGGAGTGGTTTGCCATTTCCTTCTCCAATTCATTTCACAGATGAGGAAACTGAGGCAAACAGGGTTAAAGTGACTTGCCTAGAGTCACACAGGTAGTAAGTAAGTATCTCGTCCCTTGAACTCAGGAAGCTCCCTCAGGTGAGCACCTCCTGGAGCTTCCTTTTTGTGAAGGGGCCCAAGCTAACCTGTCTTTGTTCTCTGCCAGTTCTGTTCCTGACTTTCTCCACACTTCATAATCTTCCCTTTTTTTGCCCTCCTCCCCCACCACTCATTCTCTCTTCTATTCCTTTTTGTGTGTATTGTCTTCCTCTACTAGAAAGGAAGCTGCTCGAGGGCAGGGATTGTCTTTATTTTTCCTTGTGTTGGTGTCCTTGGTGCTTAGCAAGTGCCTGGTATGAAGTAAATACTTAATAGATTCTTGTTTCTTCCCGCCCTCTTTTTCTCCTTCCTTCTCTCCCTCCCTCCCTTCCATACTTAGGATCACGATCACAAATCTGAAGATGGAAGGGACCTTAGACATCATTTCTACACACATCTCTCCTTTTACAAATAAGGAAACTGAGGACCAACATCAGCTAAAATGATTTGCCTATGTTCACACAATAATGATAAATGGAAAAAGAGAATTTCAACATAAGTTCTCTCTTAACAAATCCAGCATTCTTTCCATTGAATCACATAGATTGGGATACTTAATAGTAGGTGGATGAAAAGGTTAGAATGGCCACAAGAATGCTCACAAAAGTGAGGGCTCTAGTATAGAATATATATGAAATTTTAGTTCAATTATCCAAAAGAGGCGTTGTACAATAAACTTGTTGTTCAGTTGTGTCTATCTCTTCACGATCCCATTTGGGGCTTTCTTGGCAAAGATAGTAGAGTAGTTTGCCATTTCCTTCTCCAACTTCAGATGAGGAAACTGAGGCAGAGAGAGTTCACTGACTTGCCAAAGGTCACAGAGTTAATAAGTTTCTGAGGCTGAATTTGAACTCATGCAGATGAGTTTTCCTCATTCCAGGCCTGGCACTCTTTCCACTCTGCCATCTAGCTGCCTAGTTATTCGAGGATTGTGCATGAGGCCGTCTTTTTGCCTTCATGGGCAACTTTTGTACTCATTACCCACATATTTGCCTTTATTCTTGGGCTATGCAATTTTCCAACACAATTCCTGCTCAGGAAGTGTTTTTAGAATAATAGAAAATAAGAGTTGGGAGGGATTTCAAAGGTCATTTAATCCAATCCATATCCAATACATGAACCCCAGGGGTGTGGTCTACCAGACTCTGTTTAAAGACTTCCCAAAATGGCTGCTTTTCACCTACCCAGATACCCCCTTCCACTTTTGGATTTTCTAATGTCATCAAAATAATATTGTAAGCACTTGGGAAATGTCTACTGTGCTGAATCCAGTGGGGCACATTGAAAACTGTTCAGTGCCATTTCATTCCTGCCTCAAATAAATGACTATTTTTTCCCAAGCATCTAGAAGGTTATCACAATAGCCCCGGCAACAAGTGGTGAGTCTTAACCAGTATTGTGACTGTGGAGGCAAAGGGATATATCTCAGAGATGATATCATGGTAGAAACAACAAGATTTTGTAAAAAAAATTAGGTATGTGGGGTGAGTGAAGTTAAAAAATTGAGAAGGATACAGAGATGGGGGGCCTGGATGACTGGGAAGGTGAGGCATCCTTAACAGTAATAGGAAAGTTCTGAAGAGGGGATGGTTTGGCTGATGGGGGAGGGAGGTAGAGCAGGTGGAGATGAGTTCTGTTTTGGACATGCTGAATTTGAAATGTCTACTGGAAAACTAATTCCAGATGTCCAAAAGGCAGCTAGAGATGTGTGACTACAGCTCAGCAAAGCTCACAGAGACTAGAGCTGGCTATGAAGATATATTTCAGTCTCAGCTTCTCCTCTTTTAAAATGAGGGAGTCAGATTACATGACTTATAAGGGCCTTTTTAGATTTAAGTTTATGATATTATATGTACAAATGACTTCCCAGTTATTCATTTGTTCCAGCATTGCCTTTCACATTTTTTTCAGGTGGAAAGACAGAGACCCAAAGTCCCACAGCCAATTATGGCAGTCTTGAGAGGAATTCATGGGAACAGGTCACATCAATACCTGTCCGTTGTTTAGTAACCGTAAACCACATTGCCATTTGCTGCCTCTTAAGTGGTTGAATCAGAGTGAGAAGCCACGGTGCTATCAGCACAGAATAGCTAATTTTTTCAATCAGTCTGGATCATAAAGGAGGATGGCAGAATCCTATAAAAGAGGTTATAAAAAATGTCCTTCAGACCTATGGAGCTTTACACAACATCAGTTTTCTGTGTGTCCTTTACTTAGAATGATAATAAATTCACATACAATTGCTATGTGTGTCTAAAGAAAAGACCCCTGTTACTAAAAGCAAAAGAACAGGGTCTTTTGGAAAATGGAATTTTATCCACATGACCTTCTCTTAAGCTTAATAGGTGCGTGAATGAAGCTATCCTTACTGGTCTCTGTATTACGTAATACAGTACTCTTCCATTGTTGCAAACAATAAATCTTTAGTAGTTTGATGAAGGGAGGCCCTGCCCAGTTTCACTCCTAGAGCTTGTCAGTCAAAAGCATTTTCATTATCATCACTCTGTCCTCACGTGGGCATAATCCAAAGGGGACTAGAATCAGGTTTTTCTTTTTTCCTTCCAAACATCCTTTATGAAATAGGGGAAAAAAGAAGAAAACCCCAAATGTCTTCTTAGTCATAGCTTTCCTTTTTTCCTCTTCTTATTTTTCACATAAGTACTGGCTTGGGCCCTTTAAAATGCTATTTTAAACTTTTTTCTTGAAAACAAGGCAATTACTTTACAAATCCCCAATGGTAAATGAGGGAAAACATAATTGCCAAGCATCTGTCTCCCAATTCAAAGTCAAGGTTCGCACAACAACCAAACCTATCATCACACAGAGCACGAGAGAACAGAATGTATTATCTGTGAGAATCTAAATTTTAAAATGTTAACTTGTATGTGACTAAAATCTTCAACACTGTACATAAACATGTCATAAAAGAAACATGAAAAAAGGGTGTTTTGTTTCTGAAGTTAGGGACCTGGGCTCAACAGCAAGCATCTTTTTTAAATCTAATCTCTGTAAGAAAGACATTAAGAATTAAAAATATAAATTTCTATTTCATTAAGGATAATCCTTTAACCAGGATGCTTTAGGAGTCTGTAAACTATGCCACCCCAAAAATCAACAGCCTCATATTAACATTTAAGGAAGAAACAGTCACATGAGAAAAACTTTTAAGGGAGGCTCTATGCTCCCTATTAAAACTCTTGGACCAAGGTTCACAGAATACCAGAATTTCAGTCAGAAGGCATCTCAGGGGTCACCTAGTTCAACCTTTGCCTGAAAAAGAGTTTCCAACATTTTCAACCAGTAGGCCACATAGTTATTGTATGAAGTCCTCTCTTGACTGGGAACCTCTCAACTTTTGGATAACACCAGTTCTTAGGAAGTCTTTCTTTCTATTAAACCTTGACCAAGACAATATATAGTAGAACTGTCCCTTCCTTATTTCTAGTTCCTTTTCCTTAGAATAAGTACAAGGCTATACTAATTCTCTTGGCTGCTCTCCTAGCAACTCCAGTAGAACATGCAGTCCATCCCACCCCTACTCCCCCAATTTAGCAATGCTTCTTTCTTGCACTGGTGAAACTGACCCTCTGAACCCAAGTATAAGACCTGACATTTATTTCTATTAAATTTCAGCTTCTTATATTGGATTTAATATTCTAGCCTGTTAAGACACTTTTGAATCCTGTCTCTCTTTTCTGTACTGTGTCAGCTATGTCCTAACTTTGTGTCATCTGCAAATTAGAAAACATTCCATCTGTGCCTTTATTTTAGTCAGTGATAAAAACATTGAACAGCATGGGGCCAAGAACAAATCCCTGGGCCACTCCACTGGAAAGTACCTTCCAAATTCAATGCAATTCAACAAATATTTATTTTTAAATGTATTTTGTTGATAGCATTGGTTTTATATAACCTACATTTCCTAATAGAGGTTGTATATTTCCTCTATCCTCCCTTAGAGTCATCCCTTAAGACAAAAAGAAAAATAATAAGGAAAATAAATAACTCGGCAAAATGAGTCTTTGCAAAAACATCTAGTACTAGGCACGGTATTCCATACCCACTGTTCCCTTCCCTGTCCCACCCCCAACCTCTCCAATAAAGGTGGAAGGAGGTACCTTCCCATATGTCCTTCTCTGGGGGCAAGCTTCAGCAAGCATTTTAATATTTCTGCTAGGTGTTAGGCACTGTGCTCAGCTGGGAACACAAAGATAAAAAATACAAGTCTTGTTCTTGAGGAGCTAGGAGGATACAACAGATAAATAAATACAAAGTATATTTGTGGGATGAAAAGCACTTTTAAAAAATGGAAAGAATTAGGAAAAACTCAAGTAGAAAGTGGCATCTATGTTGAGTCTTAAAAGTAAGCTGGAAATTTCAGGCAGAAAGGTGGAGGGAAAATATTCCAAGCCACCTTGAGGTATCTAGGTGGCACAGTGGATAGAACACTGGACCTGGAGTTAGGAAGACCTCAATTCAAATCTAGCTTCAGACATTTACTAGCTGTGTGACCCTGAACAAGTCTCTTAACCGCTGACTGTCTCAATTTCCCCAAATATAAAAAAGGGATAATAATAGCATTTACCTTTCAGGGTTATTGCGATGATCAAATGAGATAATTATAAAGCACTTAATAGAGGCCTGGCACAGAGTAGATGTTTAATAAATGCTTTAAAAAAAACAGTGGTTGTCTCATATGAAGACAGAAAATGGAAAGTCACATATAAAGAGCAGCTAGTAGATCAGTTTGTCTGAGTGTGGGGAGGGAAAAATAAGATAAAATAAATCTGAAAAGATGAGATAGGGCCAGATTGTGAAGCACATTAATGTCAAAACTGTGGAGCATTATGTGTCAGAGGCCCCACAGAGTCAGTGACATTCCTCTGCCTAGGAAAGTGAAACGGTCTGATCTTTGATTTAGGAATATAAAGTTGGCAGCTGTGTGGATGATGGATTGGACAAGGGGAAGACTAGAAGCAATCAAGAAGTTATTACATTAGCCTGGACAAGAGGTGACGAAGGTCACCAAGGGGCTGACTGTAGGAGTACAGAGAAGGGAACAGAGGTGAAAGGTACAATGGAAAAGAACTGACAACTGACCAGATACAGCGAGTGAAGGAGAAAAGTCAAGCTATCAAACTTGGGTGACTGGAAGGATGTCAACACCCTTGACTGAAATAGGGAAATGAGGAGGATGGCTAGGTCAGAGGGCAAGATAATGTTTTCTTTTTGTTGTTTTTGGGTCATTACAAGTCACGTCCAACTCTTTGTGACCCTATTTGGGGTTTTCTTGTCAGAGATACTGGAGTGGTCCTCTAGCTCATTTCACAGATGAGGAAACTGAGGCAATCAGTGTTAAGTGGCTTGCCCAGGATCACACAGTTAGGAAACATCTGAGGTCACGCTCTCTGGGCTACCCCGAGTTCTCTTTGAAACACATTAAATTGGAAATAACTTTGGGATATTCACAGAGAAAAGTTTGATGTCTTAGGCATCTTAGAGATCTGTATCTTAGAGATATAGAACTGGAGTTCAGATGGGAGATGATGGTTGGACATGCAGACTTGGAAATCACCAGTACAGAAATGATCATTAAACCTTTGGGAGCTGACGAAATCATTAAAAGTCTAGATAAGAAAAGAGGGCCCAAGATGGGGCCCTGGTATATACCATAAACCATATACCATAAATAGGATGGGGAGAAAGGGAAATAGACTTGGTAGACCATCAAGTCAAGGTCACAGAGAAGGAACTGACACACAGGAGGAGGATTACAAGTGAACAGTGTCATGTAAACCTAGGGGAAAATGAATATTTAGTAGGAGATGGTCAATACAGGAAAAATTTGTAGAGACATTGAACAATATCAAGACTAAAAAAAAGACCTTTGAATTGAGTTGTTGAGTTTATTGGCAACTTTGTAGACAGAAATTCAACTGAGAGATGAGGTCAAAAGCTAGAATGCAAGAGGCTATGATAGGAGGCAAGGAAGGAATGTTAATTTAGATTATATTTTTTTAGAGTCTGGCTATGAAATAGAAGAGATAAAATATGGAGGGATGATGGAGGCAAGGAAAAATTGTTGGGGGGTTTTAAAGATGGGGTAAAAGCTGGGCATCTTTGTAGTCAGCAGAGAAGGAACCAATGGATAATTAATAATTTAGCCAGTTCTAAAGCATCTAATTATGCTACTGGCCAAAGCCACATTTCTCCAGCTTTTCTAAAAGAAATTCTCCAACTGTCAAGCCTCTGCTGTTGCCCTCCCAACCTGCAAAAGTTCACATTTCCTGACTGGCTACTCTTCAAAGCAGTTGAAGTCACACTCACTACACAAAAACCTCAGTCAAACGAACTATCACAACTGCAGTGTTGTTTCCTCTCTTTTTCAGGTCACTTTAGCTCTTTAAATATTTTAGAAAGGGAAGGGAGAGAGTCAATAAAATGGTACTTTTTAAATGGGTCAAACTCACAGATAGCACTCATGGAATAATTTATACTCCAAACCGGTGAGTTATCTTACTCTTCTTTGCCATTTATAAGATGCTGGGATCTTCCTTCATTCCCTTTCTCCTCTCAGGAGAATGATAACAACCTGAGAAGAGGCAAAAGGCAGCCAGAGATGGGCTAACAACGATCAGAAACTAGATGAAGAAAGGGCACTGTATGCAACATTTTCTGCTGGGAAGGAAGGACCTAAGGATGAGACAAACCCTGACCCTTCCCCAAGTGTGGACTGTATCCTCAGCACCTAGCAGAGTGCTTGGCATAGAGTAGGCATTTAATAAATACAAGTTGATCGATTCCTCTGCTCATAGCAAGAGCATTCAGTGATGACAAGACTTCTTGGGAGGAGCCACCCCCCCAAAAAAAATTAAGTCAATAAATGACTGGGTGTTTTCATGGAAAGAATACTAGATTTAGAGAGTTCAAATCTCAGCTCTGCCACTTAGTACATGCAGGGTAGGCAGGTCACTTAATCTCTTATGCTTAGTCTCTTCAGTACAATGACAGGATTGGACTAAATGATCTCCAAGATTCCTTTTAGCTTTAAATCTGTGTCCCGATGGATTGCAGATCTTTTGGACTAATCAAGTTCAAGTGGTTCCATTATAGTTTCCCATATTAACAAAGACTTTTTCCTTTCAGGTCACCTTGCACATTCTCTGTACAGACCTTGGTATGTTCTGATTTATATACATTTTCACCCTTCCTCATCCCTATTAGAAAGTAAGTTCCTTGAGGCCAAGGACTCTTATTGCCCTTTCTTTGTGTGCCTAAAATTTATCATAGTGCCCAGCACACAATGCTTACTGGCTGATTGAGGAATATTGGAAGTTGTGCAAAGGAGATTGGCATCAGTAACAAAGGGGTACTATGCATGTATTTCCTCCAGTTTCCCTTGGTTGCCTTTTATGAGCCAAGAGAAGAGAGAAAATTCCTCACGGTTTTCCTAGATCTTTCATGCCAGAGGAAACTCCACCTGAAAGGGATACATGCTCCCCCTTCTTCACTTTCAAAAATAAAACAAAATAAAAGCATCTAGAAAACAAACAACTTTAATTTCTGAAATAAAAAAGAAACTACAGAAGAATGAATATGTTCTGGGCCTAAAGCCAGATCGATTTAATTCAGTAAATGAGACCATTCTGAGGCATGTGGACTACGATTACAAGTCAAGAGCTGAGCAGGTACGTTGTATTTAGTCGTTTTTCAGTCATGTCTGACTCTTTATGGCCCCATTTGGGGTTTTCTTGGCAGAGATAGTAGAATGGTTTGTCATTTTCTTCTCCAGCTCATTTTACAGATGAGGAAACTGAGGCAAACAAGGTCAAGTGACTTGTCCAGGATCATGCAACTAGTAAACGGTGGAGGCCAGATTTGAACTCAGGAAGATGAGTCTTCCTGACTCCAGGTGGGTTTTTCCGTAGAATGTGTCAGCAGGTAGGAGAGGTAATCAGTACACCTGACTTAAGTCCCTATGACTTTATTTCCCTCTTTTCATCGGATCTCATTCTCTCTCTCTGTTGAATCTGACAGTGAGAGCAGATTTATGTTACAAGTCTTGTACACACAGTCCCTCCTGCCCAGAACATGTTTTCTTGGTGGAGCCAGATAAATTGAAACAAAGACAAAAATCAGGACAAAGTTAGTTTAAAAACCTGCTGTCTACCCAAGTGGTACAGTTTATCATATTTCCAAAAAGCTAAACTCAAGCATTTTATTACCATAGAACACTTGGACTCATTGAAGGGTCCATCTGTCCCCCAGAAACAGATACTGCATATCTCTCCAACTTCTAATCAATGAGTTTAGTCCTCTCAAAAGTTTAGTGAATCTGGACAGAACAGTTAATAAACTGAGTTTTTCCTATTTAAAGCATCTATCACCAAGTTTCCCACCTAGGGGGAATGGAAAGCTTTTGTCTAAAAAGGATGTGTCCTTGAAGTCGAGTGAGCACTTGTACACAGCACTAGTTTTGCTACCTCTAGCAGTAGTGCCATGGTAGAATAAAAATCAGGTGTGGTGAGCCTAAGGAAAGAAGAGAAAATATGAAAATTTTGAAAAACCATTCACACGTTTTATGTGTTGTGAAATAGAGTTAAAGTTGTAGTGACTACATTTTCCAAGCAAACACACAAAATATTAAATTGTAACTGATCAGTGATCAAGTCTGCTGACAGGTTTTAAGAAGCAAGTGTTGGCAGGTGGGTTTGTGTGTCAAGCACTGTTGGGAAGCCCAACGTGCATTGGCAGGAATATGTGTATGAAATGACTAGTTTACAATATACCATACATTATATGACACAATACTGTATCATCAAACTTTCAAAGCAGGAAAAAAAAACAAATTACAACAAATTATTAAATTTAAGATGCATCATTTTTCTAAAAAAATTATATTTTTTTGAAATGGCCTAAGTAAAAAAAACTAAAAAAAAACACTGCTAAAGCTTTAAAGAAAGTAGATTTCCAGAGTCACACTGAGTAGTTTTTTTTTTTTTTGAAAAGGGGGAAATAGGCCAAATAAGTTTGGGACCTTTTGTCCTAAATCAAAGAAACCATCTACATCTACCACTGTAGTTTCAGTCCTTATTCAAGATGTACCTTAAGCACCATCTACAGCATGTTCTTTCCTGATCCCCCAAACACTAGTTTTCTTCCTTCCAAACAACCTTTTATTTAATTACTTTATATTTATTTGTACTTATTCTCTTTATATTATTTCATATATTATTTTATATGTTTTTACTGTCTCCTCTATTACATTGTAAGCTCCTTGCCATTATATTTATATCCTTGGATCTTACCACAGTGCCTGGTATAGGGTAGATGCTTCATAAAATACTTGGGACAGTTAGGTGATACAGTGGATAGAGTTCTGGGCCTGAAATCAAGTAGACTCATCTTTCTGAGTTCAAATCTGGCCTCAGAAACTTACTAACTGCATGACCCCGAGCAAGTCACTTAACTCTGTTTGCCTCAGTTTCCTCATCTGTAAAATGAGGTAGAGAAGGAAATGGTAAACTACTCCAGTATCTTTGCCAAGAAAATCTCAAATCAGGTCACAAAAAAGTGAGAAGGAAATGACTGAATAATGACTGTGCAACACCAACAAAATAAAATATTTGCTTATGGAGAGATACCACTAGGGGAGAGAAGTAAAGCAGAGAGCAACTAGAAACCAAAATTGCTTACTTCACATTTTTGTGAAGCCTGAAGCTAGAGAATGACACACATTTCACGTTTGTCCCATTTAGGCCCTCCTCTTTGCCAAATGGTTCAGATGAGTCTAATGCAGCGGAAATAACACCGGTCCTGGACATTTTAAACCGTCCACTCCTGGAGAACAAGGAATATTTTGATTTTCTCTTTGTGTCATTAGTACTTAGTACAGTATTTGGCATACAGCAAGCATTTAATAAATGCTTTCCCATTCTATCCAGAGAAGGGCTGCAAGCCAGGAAGAAAGTTAAAACAGCCATCACAAATTCTAAGCATTAAAACTGATTAAAAATTTTTATTTGCAGTAGTTAGAATTTCCCAGTGATTAAATTCTAATGTGCTCCCCAAGTGGAAGAGAGTAAGCAAATATTAACTGTGAGAGAGAAACTGAGGCATGGAATAGAAATCAAAGTGGTGACTGTTATTAATCAAAGTTCTCAGTGAAACAGAAGTAGAGCAAAAAGACACTGGAGGAGGAGAATTAGGAGACCTTGACACTTGTCTCAACTTGTCACTAGGCAGCTAGTTGCAGACAGGAAAACCCCTCGGCTCTTACTCAGTGCCTTGCAATTCCATTTTGAGCAACAATTCTAACAAGCTTGGGCATACATAGCTTAGAAACATCAAGTTATAAGGCGCATGGGAAAAATGTCTCAAGTCAAGAGACTAACAGCAGAGAGGTATGACAACTTGTATCCTGACAGTGAAAGAAGCAAGAGAAATGCAGAAAGATAAAACAGAAAGCAAAGCAATATGGGTATTACTGGAGGGGCAGTTAGCTATTTTGCTTCTCCATATTTCACATACTGTGAGCACAAAGCTTGATGTTCATCATTATGGCCTGGATCATTGAGAAAAGTTTAGATTATACGCAATGTACTCTATTCAAGATGGCAGGAAAGACTCAGGATTTGTTTTAGGAAGAATCCCATAAAAAATAAATTACCAAGTCATAGGAAAAAATGCTCTAAGTCATTATTGATTAGAGAGATGCAAATCAAAACAACTCTCAGGTACCACATCACACCTGTCTGACTGGCTAACATGACAAAACAGGAAAATTATAAATGCTGGAGAAGATGTGGAAAAATTAGAACACTAATGCATTGTTGGTGGAGTTGTGAACTGATCCAACCATTTTAGAGAGCAATTTGGAACTATGCCTAAAATATGGCTATAAAAATGTGCATACTCTTTGCTTCTAGAGCTGTATTCCAAAGAGATCACAAAAATGGGAAAAGGACTCACATGTACAAAAATATTTATGGCACCTCTTTTTGGGGTGGCAAAGAATTGGAAATTGAGGGGATGCCCATCAATTGGGGAATGGCTGAAAAAGCTGCTGTATATGAATGTAATGAAATACTACTGTGCTATAAAAAATGATGAGTAGGCAGGCTTCAGAAAAACCTGGAAAGACTTATATGAACTGATGCTGAGTGAGGGGAGCAGAACTAGGAGAACATTGTACACACAGTTACAGCCATATTGTGCATTGACTAACTTTGCTAGATTTGGTTCTTTCCAGAAAGGCAAAGTTCTAAGACAACTCCAAAAGACTCATGATGGAAAATGCTACCCACATCCAGAGAAAAAATTACGAAGTCTGAATGAAGATTGAGGCAGACAATTTGCTCTCTCTTTTTAATTTTGTTTCTTATTTCTCATAGTTCATTCCATTGGTTCCAATTCTTCTTTGCAACATGACCAATGTGAAAATTTGCTTAATGTGAATAGAGAGAGCCTATATCAGATTGCATGTCAGTCTTAGAAAGGGGAGTAGAAGGGAGGAGGGGGAGTGGGAGAAAATTTGGAACTCAAAAGCTTGTGAAACTGAATGTTGTAAACTAAAAATAAATAAATTTTAAAAAATAAACTACAAAAAAAATAGAACTCATAAAAGGATAAGCTTTATTTACCCGGGAAACAGTCTTATATGTAGCACCTCTTTTCCCAATCAATGCCAGACAAAACAGGCATTACTGATTTAAGGACTGCAAATTTAGGATATGACTCCCATCCTGGAGAGAATCACTTGGATCACTGCTATACTCAAGCAAAGAGACCTACAGCAGTGTTTGATAGTCTTTTTTCAATTACGTTGGTCTGATTTTCTGATTTTCCAAAAATCCTCCTCTGATCTCTGAGGTCCCTTCTAGTGCTAAAATGAAAAGATGCTGTGACTATTTCTAAAAAATACCTCAGTTACATATTCTTAAATTAAAGTGAATATTGGTTTCTAGAACTTTATAACATCCCTTGACATAATGGGAGACAGTCAAGGGTAACATTAAACCAGAGCTAAGAATCACTGGAGTGGAGAGAAAGCTTTAAGACACTAAGATACTGTCACTACTGAGGTCTTAGCTCAGGAAACTAGGCATATTAGAGTTCTTATTCTAACAATTTTAAAAACTGTTCTGCATGTCCCTTTTGGAGGTATAAGCAATCAGTGGAAATAGAATGCTTGGAAATTTAGCTTCTCTGATGGATAATATTATGTAGAGAGAAGATTAGTCAGTTTTGTTCTGTTTTTGCCTCTGTATCAATCTTTCTGACTCCACCACCCAAACATGGAATTTCACTAGAGTCAGGATGCTAGTCCTAACACAAGCCTTTATGCTTGTGGCATTCGGAAAGAGACTGCCAGGAATTGCCTTCCTTTGTAACCACACCCTCAAGTCTCCCACTTCAGTCAAGCATCCTTGCTTCCTCCTTGCTCCACCCAAGCTGAGACTAGATGTGATCCTGATTGGAAGGTATGGAGGTATGCATTGGAAGCCCCTGAATTACCAAACCTTTGACGACATTAAATTCCACTTTTATAGCTGGCCCTATTATTCTCTTTTGGTCCCTTCTATGGCTTTGAATGCTGAACATTTCTTAGAACCTCTACTAGGATCCTATAACCTTCCCTCGCTGGTCCCACCCTCAGTCATCCTGGAGTTATTTTAAATAGAAAAGACAAGAATCATTCTCTTTCTCCCCAAATCCGCCTTTCTTGCAACATTTTCTATTTCTAATACAGGCACCACCATTCTTACTAGTCACCTGAGTTCACAAACTTAGCATTGCCCTGGACTCCTCACTCTTTTGTCACTCCACATATCCAATCTGTTGCCAAATCTCACCATTTCTATCTTTGTAGTATCTCTCAGATCTGATCCCTTCTCTCCACTTACATATCGAAGGCCTTAATTTAGACCTTTATCATCTCTCATTTTGATTATTGCAACAAACTCCTAGCTGGTCTCGAATCCCTCGCCACTCCAGTGCATCCTATATACTGCTGCAAAAGTAATTTTCCTTAAACAAAGATCTGATCATGTCACCCCTTTACTCAATCAAGTCCAGTGGTTTGCTATTGACTCCAGGATAAGATATAAACTCCTCTAAATAGAGGAGTTACATATTTAGCAGAGTATTTGACATACAACAAGCACTCTTAATAAATGCTTTCCTAATCCATATAGAAAATGGCTGAGATTCAGGAAAGATACCTTTTCTGAGCAATTACAACTGCCACTACAAATTACAAGTATTAAACCGAGTGCCCATGTATTGGTACATTTTATCCGTAATAGTCAAAATATCCTAATTATTAAATCCTGATAGACTACTGCTTGAAGGATTTGTTCTGAAACTTTTTGGTCTCATGATCTCTATACATTCTTAAAAATTATTGAGGAGCCCCTCCTAAGGATTTTTGTTTATGTGGGCTATATTTATTGTTATTGTCTTAGAAATTTAAACATCTTGGTATTCTTATGAAAATAGTTTTGACCTCATAGACCCCCTGAAAGGGTCTCAGGGCCTTCCAGAGGTCCCCCAGTCACATTTTGAGAAATCACTGCCTTAGAGCATTTTCAGATATGCCCTCCTCAATGGATTTCAGAGTGCATTTGCAGTATGTCCCACCTGGTTCCAATGCAATATATGGAGGCTTAGAGAGCCTAATGCCATGCATGCACAATGGTGAAATTCTTCCCCCTACTTTAGAGCACCTGTAAGTACCTGGTGATAAAAAAAAAAAAATTAATTGGCTGCTGATCTGGAAATGAGTACACATTAAAATTGTCCCAGTGGACCATCTCTACCTCTTTGTTAGATTCTAGTGAGGAGGATGATTTTGAGTCCTGATTTTAGATGAAAGGGTAGGCAGAGATAGAACTAACCAGATTCAAGATGTTGGAAAAATGACCAAAATTCCCCTCAACAATGGTAGCAGCAGAGCTTGTGAGTTATTCCTCTATGGCTGATACCCTCATGAAAGTGAAATTGATGGGCATTCTACAAGGGGAGAGGGCATCCAAGAACAGAGTTATGAGGTCCCTTGGCCCCAGGTATTCCCTACCTGTGAGCCTCCCTAGAATGGAACTTAAAAATTGGAACCTAATCTCTCTGGGGATTGAGTGTTTGCAAATGGGAGAATTTACACCCTGTTTGGTGTGTGTGTGTGTGTGTTTGTGAGTGTGTGTGTGTGTCTGTTTATGAAAGGGAGAGAAGGGGAGTAGGAGGGGAGAAAAAGAGAAAGAGACAAAGAGACAAAGACAGAAACACATACAGAGAATGAGAGTGAGAGAGACAAAGACAGAAAGAGAGAGAAATTTGTAACTTCTGTTCTTGTTATTCCATCTCAGTAAATTCCCTTTTGTAAAAGTTAATTAATGTCAACGAGGTGATTGATACTGGGGAGCACAGCTGATGGGCTCTTCTGAGCAAATAGTGTTAGAAACCTCAGTCCCTTGGGGTAACTCAGTGATAGAACCTTGAGGGGAGATATAGTCAGTTGCCATCTGATAACTCAACCTGCCAGTGGGAGTGAAGGATTGTAAGTGAGCCTAGAACTGCTTCATTTTTATCTTTGTCTCATCAGTGCCTAGCACACAGTGCCTGGCACAGAGTAGATACTTCAGGTTCATTCACTGACTAATGTTCTAGAACTAAACCAGGGTCTTAATTACTGCTGGCTATGATCCTGGATTCCAGATCTGTCACATGCCCAGATTCATGTACTTTTCTGCCTTGATTGAACTTCCTAGATTTTACCTTTAGCCCTCCTGATTTAAAGAACCTGCCAAACTCCTTCCTAACTAGTTCATTTCCTAATCCTAGTCCACTCCTAGGAAGCACTGCTTTGTTATCACTTAAGTCTCAATATGATACATATGAGGTGTTTGGCAAATCCAATCCTCTGCTATCTCACTATCATTGAGAAGCAAGTTCTCTAAACAAGCAGAATTTATAGTCATCAACTGATGACCATAGGAACTTTCAGACTCCTTCTCAGGCAACAAAATACTTATGAGCCCTACATTCAGAAGAGTGGTTGTAACTTTCTTCTTAAAGATGTCAGTACTTTCAGTATCTGTGATTTCATTTCATATCACAACTATTCAACTTAGTAAATGGCCTTTGAGAGTGCCTAGGATAGAGACAGAGATTAGACCTTGAGATTTCATTGCTATAGAGAGCTCCTGGGCAGAACCTTCTTCTAACAATGCATATTGGCACTTTCTCTAAAATGTCTAGAGCACTGACAGTGACCCATCCAGGGTTATATAGCCAATATGTGTCAGAGACATGTGTCAGATCCATGTCTTTCTGGCTCTCAGGTTAGCTCTCTACCCATTGTGCCACACAATGAAGAGCACTTCATTGCTCTGGCTGAAAGACTTATCTCTATGTTGCCAATCTGGTGATGAGCCTCTCAAATTTAAGTAGGCAGGTGCTCCATTGTCACTGAGCCAATACACAAAGCTTTCTCCAGCTTGTGGAAGCCACCAGTGTTTGTGCTCTGCTGGCTTAGCCTTCGGTCACATCAACAGCACTAAGAAGCATTGGAGCTAGACTTTAATGAAGACTTCTGAAATATAGTGATAGGATATTTTCACAGAATGACGTTCTCATACTTAATTTCTTTGGTCTTTTTAAATCTAAAGAGCATCGTGACATTTAAAATGAGGTAAGCAAGAAATTCATGTTAATCCTTTCCTGTTTTTGTGTCTTGCCATACCACATTAGGAGGGATTAACAACAGAGAAAGAATTGTGAAATGGTTTCAAGCAGAGTTTTAGCACTCCAGCAGAAAGGAGCCCAGAGAATGAGTTCTCAAATTGAAAACACCACTGAAAGGTATATGAAATGGGAGGTAGTAATATGACACTCCCATTTCCCAGATCGCTGACCACTTTCTAAGGAAAGTGGTTCACACCTGTCCTCTGGAGAAATCTGGTTACTCTTATCTAGGATTTTATCTTGCTTTCCAGATATAAGCCCTCTTTTATCTAGCATACAAAAGAAGATTCTGAAACACTTATAGATGGAATTGATGATGACCAGAAGCAAAGTCACTGTGGGGCAGAACAAAGGACACTGAGTTTAGGGTCAGTGGTGTGGGATTTGAATCTTGTTTGGGTCATTTATTGTCTATGTAACCTTTAGCAAGTCAATGGATTTGACTAGCATTTATATAGTGATTTAAGGCTTGTAAAGCACTTTATGTATGTTATATCATTTGATCCTCATAACAGCTCTGGGAGGTAGGTGCTATTATTATCCCCATTGACAGAGAAGGAAACTGAGGCAAAGGAAAGTTTACACATCTGGTGTCTGCAGAAGGATTCTTACTTGAGTCTTCCTGACTCCAAATTCAACACTCTGTCCACTGTGCCACTTTGCTGCCTCACAATCAGAGACTGACTGACTGGCCTACTGGGGCCGGTCCCTGAATGGGGAAATAGAAAAAAATCAGTTCTAACCTAATAACTGGTTATACATATAATAGAAAATTAATCATTTCTCTCTGTTCAAGTTTGCTGACCTCCACCCAAGAAGCTCTGCCTAGTAGCCTGGTGTTCCATGAATTTTTTTTAGTTTGTTCCATAAAATTCAAGCAATGGAGAAAAGCAAGTCACTGTTTTACATTTATTCAGCAAATATTTTACTGAGGACCTACTATGTGTGATACACACATAATAGGAATGCAGAGATAAATGACTGGTTCTTGTTCCCAAAGAGCTTAGAAACAGTAGGGGAGAGAAGATTTATATCCATAAATATAACACATGGAAATGTGTGATAAATACCATATGATGTTTGAAAAAAAGTCTGATGGAAATTCAGAACAGGGAAAGAACATGTAAGAATGAAAGTATCCATTCCATTTAGGAGATTAGGCTACATTTGAAAGAGGTTGAATTTTCCTAGGCATTAGAGGAACAACATGGGAAAAGTTACCAAAGTGGCTTGGCATGGTAAGTAGTTCAGTTGGGCTGGCTTAAAGATTATGTGCACAGAAGTATTAAGTTAAGGATGGATCATGGAGGATCTAGAGAGATAAGCTGAGAAATTTATACTTTAGTCAATTGATCACTGGACTCCATTTAAAGTTTTTCCAAAGCAGAGTGACAGGTTCAAGGCTATGCTTGAGAAAAACAGACAAACAAACCATGTGGTCAACAGTATAGAAGGGATAGAAGAATAGATCAAGAAGAAATTAGAAACAATTCTTAGGAGACCTATTTGGAAGGAATGTTAGGAAAGGGAAGAAGATACGATCTAGAATCCAGGTTAGATTTGAGAAATAAGACCAGCCAGAAATAGCTTCAGAAGAAAAGAAGAAAATAATGTGTGACAACAGGAAAATGGAGGTGAGATGAAGGGAAGTTGTTTAAATAAGAACAATAATTACAGAAATGGTAGTCATTGACAGCAGAAATGACAGAAAGGTCATCTATAAGGAGACTTGACATGCTGAATCATACGGATTTTGCATAATTTCTGCATAATTGCAGAACTTACATAAACTGTGAAACCTATTACTGCAAGTTGCAAAAATTTAGCACCCAGCAAATACTTCAAAATACATAATCAAGTAATAAGAATTATGCACCAGAAACTTCCTATCCTTCAAAAACCTACAGATAACTTCAAACAAACAAATACAAACCACAAAATATTTCAGAAAATTCTGTTTTCTACCTGGAGCATCATTACAGACAAAACATCACAGACAAGTAGATCACTTGACCTACAAAAATTTAAGAATGAAGTATAGCTGTTGCCATGCTGAATTGAATGCTCATGACCTTCAAAGAACAGGAAACAAAAAGCTATGAAAATATAGATGCTCAACTGAAGAAATCAAAATTCTGTGAGAATAGGATCAATCAATCATTATTAAAAACCTTTTATATGCCAGCCATTGTGCTAGGTGCTTCAGGGCAGAGACAAAAGAGAAATAATCCCTCTCCTAAAGAAGCTTATATTCTATCATGTCAGACAAATACATATAAATATATACAGAATTTGTATAAAATAAATACAAGGTAATTTTGAGGAGAAAACACCAGCAGTCGGGGAGATTTGGAAAGGCAACATGTAGAAAGTGATGCTTCAGCTAAGGATGCACCATATCATTGTTGTTACATTGGATCCAACTCTGATCCATTTGGGGTTTTCTTGGCAGAGATACTGGAGTGATTTGCCATTTCCTTCTGCAGCTCATCTTATTTTTACAGATGAAGAACTGAGGCAAATAGGGTAAGGTAACTATCTAGGGTCACACAGCTAGTATGTGTCTGAGGCTGGATTTGAATTCATAAAGAGAAGTCTTTCTGGTTCCAAGTCTAGTGTTCTATCCACTGCACCACCTACCTGTTCTATATCATTATTATCAACCAGCATTCATTAAACATTCGCTATGTGCTTGGCACTGTGCCAAGTGCTAGGAATACCAAAAAAAGTGAAAACATTACCCTTGCCTCCTAGGAACCCACATTCTAATAGACAAGACAACATGCAAACTGCTATGTACATAAATAATCCTTACCTTCCTATCTGCTAGTAAAGTTGTCCCAGTGATGCTTTTAGTGAGTCAGCAGAGTTATTTAGTAACTGAACACAGAGTCAAGAAGATGAACTTACATTCTAATACTTTTATCCAACTAAAAAAGCAATCATTTTCTACTTGTGCAACAGTGCATCAAACTTTAAACATAAGAGAACAATAACAGAATAGTCGTTTGTCCCAGGACAATTTTTACCTAAATTATATTGAATTTGAGATGAGAAGAAAGTGATAATAAAGCATTTTAAAGGGTACAAAGCATAGTACCTATACATTATCTTACTTGATCTTACTAACCATGTGAATCAGGTCGTACAGACATTGTTATCCACATTTTACAGATGAGGAAACTGAAACTTACAAAGATAGCAAGTGTCAAAGCACAGATTATATCACAGGTCTCTCCTTCCTCAGGGTCTAGAACTTTCAGATAGCCTTAATTTTTTTTTCAATAAACTAGAAGGGGCTGTCATTTGCTGAGAATGTCAAGATGATGGTAAGGTTGGGTACTTAAAGAAAATTGAAAGATGTCTGCAACTATCATGGAAGAGAATTGGATAGAGAGTTAATAAAAGATGAACAAAAAGTAGCACTGACAGCCTAGCTAAGGTCAAGTAGCTTAAGTTTGTACTGGATCTGGTCATATGATTTTGTAATTCTCTTAACACTCAAAAGTGTTTAGACGTGGGAACAGGAAAAGCTGTGGGAGCTTCACCCTATGAGATTTCCTATGATCTACCAACAATGCTTCTGCTTTCCCTTAGAAAGGGCTAAGCGAGGGATAAGTGGAAAGATGATCTGAATTTCACAACTGCCTGTTCCACTTGTCAAGGAAAGTATTTGTGGCTTGCTTGAGTTGAATTGGTGCTAGCATTTGTCCAGAAGACCGCCTTGAGAGAGAAATCATATCCAAAGCAGAGCCCTTAACTGTGTGTTCCAGGCTCAGCTTTGGTCCCTAAGCTGGAAGAAAAGAATCTCTTGGGTTAGTGAGGACAGAAAGGGTAAGAAGGGCAAAATGGAAAACTCCAATGTGGTTGCTCTCCAGACTCCGTGGCTCTTCTATCTACACTACTACTAATATCATCATCATCATGATCATCCTGTCAGATTGCACTTCTCAAAGATATATCCCATCTTGGGTTATTACCAGTCACCTTGACTCTTATCTGGCCACTGGATTCCGATGGCTAAAGGAGAGAGTGAAGCTGATGACTTTGTGCAGATCTGTCTCACTTACATCCAATTCATTTGAAAGTCAAGACATCACCCTCCTGAAGTCCATTCTTCGAGAAAGAAGGACATACAAAAACTCCTTACTCCTCACTGAGTAAAAACTTATGTTCTTGAGACCCTACAGGGAGAGAGTGCCAAACATCTATAGCTTCTAGTTAAACTTGTCACAATGACCCTGGGGTAGAAATAGGACTGGTTTTTACCACGTTAGCATCCAAGAGACCACTTGTTGGCAGCAGTTTTAAGGGACCAGTTCCTGAGATTGTAGGGGCATAGGCTTAGGCAGTCTTTTAATGCCAAACACTGCTCTCATTTATCAGACTGCCAAGGCCACACAGAGAGTATAGATAGACTCAGAAACTCTGAAGAACAGATGGAAGGAGCTCTCCAAGAGTAAATTTGGTACAGTTAGAGGGGACACTAACAACCAGAATTTGTGAACAGTTCAACACTTGAGTAGGTATTTGGAGGGAGGGGGGAATTGACATGACTGTAAAAATTAGTATCACATTAGTTAAGAGCAAAGGCCCAAGACATTATCAGTGCTCACTATACTTATAATAGTATTTATCATAGAAGATAGAATAGCCTAGGTAAAGAGAATTTCACTCAGCATCAGGAAGATGTGGGTTGACACTCTAGTTCTGACATTTACAAGTTGTGTTACCTTGGGCCAGTCACTTTACCTCTTGATTTCCTCACTATAAACATGCATATATCTAAACTCCACAAGGCAGTCAAAGGGAAAACACTGTATAAACCTTACAGTGCTACATAAATGAGAGGGATTCCAGAATGTTAGAACTGGAAAGGACCTTACATACATCTCTGTAATACAAAGCTTCCAGCATAAGGTCCAGAGATGATTATTTTCCTAAGAATATAGAACTAATTAGCAACAGGTATGAGATGAAAAACTAGGTTTCCCAAGTTCCAGTACAATGTTGTTTGGTTTTTTTAACTACAATTCAGTGTCTTTCTAAGAACTTTCATTTACACAATCACATGATTTAGTCTTCAGGCAATTTTTGTTCTCTGTCTCCTCTCTCCCTCCAAAATGTAAAAGTTAAATCTTTCATGGAAATGTAGTTTATAGTTGATAGATTTACTGCCTTATACATAGTACATGCATAATAACTGTTTAAGCAGCTAGCAGCATAGCGGATAGAGCACCAGGTCTAGAATCAGAAGATGCATCTTCCTGAGTTCAAAACTGGCCTCAGGTACTTACTAGCTGTGTGACCCTGGACAAATCACTTTCCCCTGTTTACCTCAATTTTCTCATCTGTCAAATGAGCTAGAGAAGGAAATGGCAAACCAATCCAGTATCTTTGCCAAGAAAACCCTAAATGGGATCACAAAGAGTTGGACGTGACTGAAAAATAAAGACAATAATAAATAAATGTTTGGCAATTTAAAAAAACTAGTCTTAACAAAAATATCACATGTGTCTTACTATATGTAATATATTAGTCATATATTATATGAGCAGCATAGTATAGTGCATAGAACATAGTACTTGGAGCCAAGAAGACCTGAGTTCAGATTTTGACTCAAATACTTAACTAATTACGTGACACAAGACAAACCACTTAGCCTCTCAGAGATGCAGGTTCCTCCTTTATCGAGTGGGAATTATGACAGTGCCCACTTCACAGAGCTTATTGCAGGGATCAGATCAGATCTGATCAGATGTATGCAAAATCCTGTGCACACCCAATGTGAGGAATTACAATTATTGATGCTATCCAAGGACAAGACCAAGATCAAATGAGATAATAGATGCGAAAATAATATAGAAAGGATAAATTGCTACACAAAAGTAAAGCTTTGACATTATCAGCACCATCATCTATTATGGGTTGTCCTAAATGTCATGCTTTTACTCTACGCAGTTATGTTTTCAGAAGCCTGAGTTAACTTGCTTCCCATAGATTACAGAATGTTACAGATAGAAGGAATCACGTCATCTAGTTGAACTCTTTAATATTTTAGGCAACAATAATAATAATTCCCACAAAGTCCAATCTATTGTTGATGTCATGAAGCGGAAGGGAGTCGATGACAAAATAGCATGATGTACAGCAAGGATTTGGCATACTCTGAGACCATTACGGTATATATAAAGACCTGGCAGAAACTCTGAAATGCTATGGACCAGACTCTGGTGGTATCCCTGATTGGATCAGTACCATGGTCAGTGAGCTAGAACTGCCCCTAAAAGCCAAAGGAAAAAAATGGCGCAACATAGGATTGCAGGTTTGTCCTACTCAAAACCATCATGAAAATCAGGTTCACATGGAGGATCAAGGCACAAGGGGCATTCTTTCATATTCTGGTACCACAAGATGGCAAGATACATCAAAACACATTAGAAACACCAAATACCAAAACCCTACTTGCTTGAAATGCTTCAATGCAGATAACATTAACCACTAAAGAAGGGAAACCATGAGTATAAATGGAATAGACAGTATGAATACTTTCATTAAGAGCGAGTACTATCTCATAACAAAATTAGAAATGGATCACACCAGTTAGAGGTTAGGGCTTTATATTAATTTTCATAAACAGTAGCCTCAGTTGAGTCACACAACATATTGTTGACAATTACAGGGCAATAGATTAGATGAAACAGAGAAGCTACTAAAATCTGAAGAGGGTGAAATTGAAAAACCTCAGGTAACTGAAAATTTTCATTCAAAGCACACTCTAGAAATCATATCTAATTTAAAAAACTGTCAAAGTTTCAAACGATTTTGAAAGGGAGATGGATGACCTTAAATGGGAATTTAAAAAATACTTTTTCATCTTGACAGTATGAATCCCAACAGCAGACCAATCATACCAAAATAAAATATATTGGCGGATGAGCAAAAAAGATGTGCCCAAAAGAATAACTTAGAATTCAAAAGAGCTGTTATCTCCTCTAAGCACCATAGAAGGACGAAAAAAAATATAAAAACATTTAAGGACCTTCAAAAATCAGAAATATGAGGGCTGGTGCCATGACAAGATCCACAGAAGGAAAGTTAGACCTATCAAGGAATACATACCCCTAAAGTTAGAGGTCAAATGTCATCAAGACAGAAATGACTAAAAGAAGCTATTGAAGAACAGCAAAAAAGCATTGAAAGAATGTATCAATATCTAAGTGGCATGAATAATTAAAATTTAAATGCTTTATTGTCTAGTTAAAGGCAATAAAAAATAACATATGCAAAGCACTGCAGAACACAAAAGTATGTAAGAAATTCTAGATTCTCTTGAACAACAGTTAAAAGAAAGTCAAAAGTTTAAGGAAATATAAAAAGGCAAAAGTTTAATATCAATTTAAAACTTTACTACAGAGACTTGAGAAGTAAAAGAAAGAGCTGAGGCAAGAGAGAACCTTTAAAACAATGTCTGGCTATCTGTATGGTCACATACCAAAAATGCAAGTTGGGTCAAATGAGAAACAGAAACTTTACACAGCATTAAAATAACAAAGAATATTAATTTTCACTTTAGGTGTTTTGTTTGTGTGTGTGTGTGTGTGTGTGTGTGTGTCTGTGTGTGTTTTCTTTGGATCTGTGTCTCCTTTCACAACATAACTGATATGGTGATATGTTTTAGATGATTGAACATGTATAACCTATATCAGATTGCTTACTGTCTCAGGGAAGGGGAAAGGGAAGGAGAGGGAGAGAAGAAATAGGGAGAGGAAGAGGAAAGGAGGGAGGGAGCGAGGGAAAGAGAGAGAGAAAATTTGGAACTAAAAATTTATAAATGAATGTTAAAAATTGTCTTTATGGCTAACTGGGAAAAAAAGAAAATATTATTAAAAATAACAGACAACTGAACAGTACCAAAGGATTTGACAAATTCTATTTTGGACTATGAAAAGAATGAAAAGGAGTGGGGCTGGATAAGAACCATTATTATTACTATCTTTAAAGTTTCACTATCACTGATAAGTTAAGAGTTACTATCAAGGCATTACTAGTTTTCCTTCAGAAAAAAAACCTAATCCTTAAAGAATGAGATGACTCCTCTGAGTACCTCATACAAAGCATTTACAACTTATATTGCTAAAAAAAAAAATTCTGTAAACATAAGAAAACATTATATTGGCTAGGGAGCAAAAAGAATGGGACAAAAACTCCCAGGGTATAAAAAGCAATTTATTGTCAATATGATAATTAATGAAGAAGCTGCCTGAAAGTACTATAACATATTTACCACATTTGTGCTGGTAGGCCACAAAGGCTGGCCTTTGACTCAGTTCTGCATTCATGGTTTGTTCATATAATGAAAATACGTAAAATAGACCCAACCACAGTGAAAGTATTAGTGTTCTTGATGTCCTACATAGGCATCATTTTTTAAAATTTAAAGCGCATAGCCAGCACAATGACATCAAGAGTAATTCACATAAAAATGATAGTTTTCAGGATCACAGTCTAGGTCCATTATGACTTTGCCTAGCCTTTAATCTATTATCATGTCTCCTAGATAGAACTAATCTGGGAACAGGAACATCATCCTGGTGGTCTTGTGATTGTACTAATGGCTTTTGGTGATGCTACAGAGAAAGCTTTCCTAAACCTTTTATTCAATTACAAAAGCAGTTATATTATGCACCTATGCACCAGTTCTTAGAACAATGTTCATAGAACATTGAATATAAATGAGAAATAGCAGGATAGCAACTTGTTCCCATACCATTTCTATTTGAACTAGTGAGAAAAAAAGTTTAAACAGAATGCTGTACCACTACTACTACCATTACTACCACCACCACCACTGCTACTACTACTATTTCCACTGATCAATGATGATGAGGATGATGGTGACGATATTGATAGGATACAGTCAGTCTTGAGGTCAGGGAGATCTAGTTTCAAGTTCTACTCCTATCACATAATGTCTATATGATCCTGGGTAAGTCACTTAACTTCTCAATGGCTCAGGCAACTCTGTTAAGACTATAAAGTGCTGAATAGTTGCTACTCTGCCAGGATAGAAGGCGTTTCCTCACCGAACGGTCTCTAGACCAATGAAATCTTAGATCTGAGTAAAAATGATCATTGTTAATTAATAATAATTATAATGATGATTCTACAGTGCTTTGAAATTTGCAGAGCTCTTTGAATGTAACCCATGGCTCAAAGCACTTTTGCATAAGACTTTCTTCATTAATGAGACTGGTTGTTCAATTCTCTACACCTGTGTAAGAAGAGGAGTTGGCAAGAGACAGAGAGAAGAGAGATCCTAGTCTTCTATCTTTCCACTTCAAGAAAGAAGATGAGTGGTTCCAGAATCTCTTCAGGTCTCCAAAAAGAGAGAAAGACTCTGGGAAGAAGCCAACTCATAGAAGTGACTTCTTTCTTGAAACTCCTCCCAACTCCACTCCTCACAAAACTGAGGAGCCTTGAATAATCAATCTCCAGAGACACTTAAGCAGTATACTTTGAGCCACATACTTTATCTCACTTGAACCTCAACATCCCTGTTAGGTAAATATTTGAACTATCATCATCCTAACTTTATGGATAAGAGAGCTTAAGTAAGAGTGTTCTCCTAAATTTAAAAAAAAAGTGTTAAAAACAGGATCCTGACTCTAAGTTCAGGTGAAGAAACTGAGGTATGGCCCATTGTCATTTAGCTAAGTCAGACAAAAACCTATGTCTTATAACTCTGGTCTCCTTTTCTCAAAGACAGCTAGGTGGCACAATGGACAGAGCACTAGACAGGAAGTCAGAAAGACCTGAGTCCAAATCTCACCTCAGACGCTTCCTAGCAATGTGACCCTGGGCAAATCACTAACCTTGTTTGCCTCAGTGTCTTCATCTGGAAAATGAGTGGGAGAAAGAAATGGCCGGACACTCCAGTATCTCTGCCAAGAAAATCTCAAATGAAGACATGAAGAGTTGGACGTGACTGGAATGAACGGCAATAATTCCTTTTTTCGTCACTACAACCCTTCTAGGGGTGGGGAACCTGTGTCCTCTAGGTCCTCAACTACATCCTTTTCACTGAAGCCAAACTTCACAGAACAAATTCCCTTAATAAAAGAACTTGTTCTGTAAAACTTGGCCTCAGTCAAAAGGTCGCACCCGAAGACCTAGAAGGCCACGTCTTGTTCCCCACCTCTCCATCTGCATTACGCTTATCCTGAGATACTACTGTAATTCAATCTACATAACAGGCACTGCTTCTATGATAAGCTTTCATTGTCATGATGGCTGTTTTCTAAAAAAAATAAACTTACCTTTACCATTCCTAATAGCCAATAAATAATATGTACTTTACAATTATTAAGTGATACATAATTTCCTCATGCTAATAACCTTCATCATATTGTGAGATAAGATGAAATAATAAAATTAAAGGTTTTGGCCACATGACTTCTGCTTCATAACTCAATACCAGACAGAATGCACCTAAACATGAAACTCTTGGTTTCTGATGAGGACCAGATAAATTAGCCTTAAAACATTTATTTGCTCTTTTTAATAACCCTCCCCCTTTTACTCTAGGGGAAAAAAGATGAAAGAACCTTTTACAGGAAGAAGCAAAGTGGCTTACCAAGGCAACAAACTTGTCATGTCCTGATTCCCATACCAAGATGATAACCTGTTTTGCAAAGTGTGTGTGTGTGTGTGTGTGTGTGTGTGTGTGTGTAGTGGATGACTTAACATCATAAGTCTAGATTATGAAAGGACCTCAGAGACCATCTAGCTCAACATTACCATTTTACAGATGAGGAAACTTTGGCCTTTAAAGGGTAAGTTATTTGTCCAAGGCCACCCAGATAGTAAGTGGAAGATGCAGGATTTGAACTCATATCTGATTACCCTAAACTCTTTAAAGTTCAGTGCTCTTACTGCTACACCATAAAGGAGGACAAGAAACAGAAGTCTCATTTGAAGGAGCAAGGAACAGTCAAGGTCAGGACCAGCTCTTCATCTTAGCATTGCAGATGCTTGCCTCTGTTCCTTCCTTCTTGGTTTGGGGTTAAGATGATTTACAGCCTCCTCTTCCTCTCCCCTTTCCAACCTCAAGGCAGTCAGCTCCATTTAAGATTCCACTCATAGTTTTTGCCCCAGGCAGTCACATCAAATCAGATTCGCAACCTGAGAGAAGGAGAAGCAGCACCTTAGCTAATTAGACGGATAGCGCCTAATTAGGACTTGCCAGGTTAACAAACTGTCCATTCAAGTGACGGTGATTGCCACCACCACCTGTACCGCTGTCTGTTCAGCACATTCTCACCACAGATCTGTGTAAGGCGATGCCTCTCTTTACCAAATCTCGGAGCTAGAAGGAACATCAGAAGCTATTTTAACGCATCCTGTACCTGGACACAGCATCCTCTGTAGCCTTTGCTTGAAAACCTTTAGTGAGTGGGGAACTTCTCCCAAGATAGTTAACCTTCCTTTGGAACAACTCTAATTGTTAGGAGGCTTTTTCTTAAATTATTTTTTAATTTTTATTAATTTATAGTATTAATAAATTATCATTTAAAATTATTGTTTTGTTATTATTAAATTTCCCAAATCTATTTCATTGCAACTCTCAACCATGGTTCCTAAGCCTGCACCTGTCTCCAGAAAACTGAAGCAGAAAGAAGGTAACTGTCAGATTTCCATAAGCACTTTCTTCCAGAGAGGTCAAGGCACTCTAAAGATAACCTAAAACTTACAGTATGTTCCAGTGTACATTCAGATGAAATAAAAAAATAAAGTATATAAGAAGGGATTGATGAACTGGTAATAGTCTCTGGGTATGAGCTCTGGCTGGGCAGCTAGGTGGGGCAGTGGTTAAGTGACTTGCCCAGGGTCACACAGGTAGGAAAGACCTGAGTTCAAATCGGGACTCAGACATTTCCTACCAGGTTTGGAGTCAGGAACACTCATCTTCCTGAGTTCAAATCAGGCCTCAGATACTTACCAGCTGTGTGAACCCTGGCAAGTCTCTTAACCTTATTTTCCTCAATTTCCTTCTCTGTAAAATGACCTGGAGAAGGAAATGGCAAATCGCTCTGGTATCTTTGCAAAGAAAACTCCAAATGGGGTCAGAAATGACTGAACAACAGCATGAGCCATGGCTACCTTAATTTCCCTTTGCTTCTATTTACTTCAGAGATGCCTCAAGAGAATTTTCAGGATGCCATTAATTAACAGAGAGCAGAGGCTAATCTGGTCGCCAAACCTACTGACGTCTGAGAACCAAAGCTCAGCTTTTGCCTTGAAATGTCACTGGCATTGCTACGGAACATAGGCCGGGACTCTGCACAGTTAATATCTTCTAGCAGGGTTAGTGTGCTGATGGAATTTCTTGGCTCACCTTCAGTTCTCACAGCCTTGTTATGTAACTGCATCAGGAAGGAGGGAGAAAAATCTCCTACTCAGACGCTATTGCATCAGGCTCGAGAGATGACAGGGCCTGGGATGCTTAACATGAGTTCTACGGGGAGCTAAGCCCAAGTAAGGGTTAAGTCTGGCTTTTGGGGGAATAAGGCTCTGATAACAGACTGAAGTCCGAACCTTCTTCTGGAATGAAATCTTCTAATGTTCTTTAGTTCCAGGCAGTGCAGTCGGCTTTTTAAATTTTAGCTAAAGGCCAAGGACTTGTCAGTTTGTTATTGCTCGCTCAGCAAGGAGGCTCTGAGAATGGAAAGGCAAGGAGACCCTAGAGAAGAGGGTGAGCCTCACTGGGACTGTTCTTAGGACTTCTTTTTAGTTTCATTCGTCTTTTCATGAAAGACAGTAGTCTAATGACTAGAGAGCCAGCCTCAGAGTCAGGAAGACCTGGAATTTGAATCCTGACACCTCCCTACTGGAGAGATGTGCTAGATTTGGAGTCAAGAATTCCTGACTCTAGTTAAAATCCTGCCTTAGATATTTAGCTGTGGGATCCCTGCCAAAATACTTAATCTCTCTTAGTCTCAGTTTCCTTATCTGTAAAATGAGGATAATATTAGACCTCCCATGCTATTATTAAGAATAATAAAAGCCATCACTGTGCTCTACATAATTCACTAAGATCATTATTTGTAGGAAATGGTGCTAATCTGCATGGTACAGAATTTCTTTATTATGGAGTTCCCTATGGCAAGAAATCATAAATCCAATCTTTATTCCTAAACTTCACTGCATATTACTATGATGTCATTTTGCAGATCTTGTCCTTTCTTCTTTCAAAGTTCATCCATGAAAAAAATAATAACAAAATTCATTTGGAGGAACAAAAGGTCAAGAATTTCAAAGAAGCTAAGGGAAAAAAATGTTAAGCAATGAGATTCAACAGTACCAAATCTTAAACTACATTATAAGGTGAGAGCATTGTTGAAATGTAAAATAGATAAGTACAATTATTTTAAATTAAAAATTTGTTCTATAAATATAACCAATCTAACCAAAATTAGAAGAAAAGCAGACAAGTGGGAAAAAATTTTCATAGACAATCTTTCAAATAGGATAAGATTGTGATGAAATATTGCTGTGATATAAGAAAAGATGAGCTGGTTGATTTAGAAAAACATGGAAAGATTTGGACCATGAAGATTCTATTCACCTCCAGAGAAAGAACTGACAGATAGAAATATGCATAGTATGGCCTTACCCATATGTATATGTGTGTATGTGAGTATGTACATATATGTATGTGTTTGTATGTTTATGAATATATATGTATTTAATCGTAGCCTTCTCTAGGATGGGGGGAAAGAAAAAAATGAAACAGAAAGTACACAGCAAAGAACAAAAGAAAACCTAGAAGGAAGCACAGAAAAGCTGGGATTCTTTAAAAACAATGGGCAGGATTTATTACATAGGTTTTCATGAATTGGAAATGTAATGTTTCATACTGAATCCTCTCTTATGTTCTGCTGCATATATGACAATGTTTTTTTTTTCTTTTCCCACTTTGTATTTAAGTTTAAAATGAATAATGGCACAACTTGATCTAAGATCCTAGGATTTATCTAGGTGGTACAGTGGACAGAGGACTGGGCCTGAAGCCATGAAGACCTGGGTTCAAATCTGACCCCAGATACTTGTAAGTTTTGTGACTCTGGGCAAATCACTTAACCCTGTTTGCCTCAGTTTCCTCATCTGTAAAATTGAACTGGAGAAGGAAATGGTAAACCATTCCAGGATCTTTACCAAATGGAGTCACAAAGAGTTGGAAATAACTAATTGGCAACAGCAACAAAGTGGTGATAGCAATAACACCTGTCTGTAGGTTGTTGTAAAGATCAAATGAAATAATATTTGTAAAATGCTTAGCACAGCGTCTGGCACGTAGCAGTTATTAATAAACTCTTATTCCTTTCCCTAGATAATTTTCTAAACTCTACTAACCTTTACTAACCTGACACCAACAAACCCCTCCCTTTTTTCTTACCCACCTTAATTGAAATCTAGCTAAAGTTAATATTTGCAAGGGAAAAGAGTGGAAAGTTATGAATTACCCACTCCTCCTCCAACACTCGATGCGTTGGGCTTGAATTTGTAATAGAGGTGAGAGAAGCTAGAAGATTCTAAATTTTTTAGATTTTAGATTCTAAAGTCTTCCTTATGGCAAAAGAAGGGGATTCAACTCAAAGTCACTATGATATCACCCATGGCACTGTGGGTCTCCCCCCAGAGCATTCCACTCAGACATACAAATAGGAAAGTAGGAGGCAGGACCACACAAGGGTGGGCTGTATGAAGGAAGTATAATTGGCAAATTATATTATATTATTATATACTGTGAAGCAATATATAATAATATAATATTATATACTGTGAAGCAGCCACAAGAGACGACAATGCCTAGCTGGGCTACCCAGCCCAGACAAATAGCCTGGAACAGCAGGGATGAAACAGAAGAGACTCTGCCTCTCCTGGTCTGTGTATCATGTGGGAGGAACAAGGGAACAACACGTGCTGAGGGTGGAGAGGGAATGTGCCAGGGGATGTCACAATACCACACACACCATGTTCCTAGTCCCAGCCAGCACCATGTTGTCTGCCCTGAGGCAGCCTGGCCCAGAAGGGAGAGAATGAGCTGGGGGAGAGATGACAGGATTTCAGAAATGCTTCTTCCCAGTCTACAGACATGTGCTTCTTCCCAGTCTACAGACATGTTACATGACATCAGAGAAATTGTCAACCATATATAGTGCTCTATCAAATGAGGAAAGAGGTAAACAACATACCAGTTTACCAGGCAGAAATTGGTGGACAAAGTGAGACGGAAGATATTTCTCTACTCCTGATACACCCAGGCTAGCAAACCTTGCATGCTGTCCTTGGAAAAGGAGATAGTGAATGAAATACAAACTTAACCATTCAGTCAATACTGATGCAGTAGTTTGCAGACTGATAAATAAGGTGCCTTTTCAATCATAGATACTCTGCCACATAAAGCAAATGAGCTGAAAGCATCAGAAAGGCTAGCATCTAATAGTGTGCTCCCTAAACTTTCTCCTATTGCTTTCAAAGCTTGGAGGCAGTATGATCAATGGGAAACACATAGGACTAGGAACCTAGACATTGCATCAGCAGCCCAGAGGTGGGGAACCTGCAGCCTCGAGGCCACATGTGGCCCTCTAGGTCCTCAAGTGCAGCTTTTTGACTGAATGCAAACTTCACAGAACAAGATTGTACATGGTTAATTAACACTTTTTGTGTTCTGTGAAGTTTGGATTCAGTCAAAGGGGTGCACTTGAGGACATGTAGTCTTGAGGATGCAAGTTCCCCACCCCTGTAGCTCCTGACATTAGTTAACTTTGTGATATTAACCAAGCAATTTAATCTCTGAGTCTCATGTTCTAGAAAATTTCAGAGTTAAGACCAGATAATCTCTAATGGTTCCTTAAAGCCTAGAAATTCTAAGACTCTCCCAATGATCTGTTTGATGTCCCTGATTCTTCTTTGCTAATTTTGTCTCTATGAATCATATTTCTTCCTATAAACTTGAACTTTTCTTTTCCAAATGCTACCCCCTTCTTTGAAATAATCAAACCCTCTATTCAAAGTTTAGACTTTCAATAAAAGTTGTTTTAGTGACTCTGATTCATCTAACCCTTAGTCAATAATATGCCCATATGTCAACTAAAAGGAGAAACTGTTAGACTGTAACAGGTAGAGGGCACAAAGTCATTTGGTGGTAAAATGGATAGAGTGCTGGACCTGGAGTAAGGAAGATCTGAGGTCAAATCTGGCCTCTGATAACTTTGTGGTAGTGTGCCCATCGGGCAAGCCACTTAAATTCTGTTTGCCTCAATTTTCTGATCTGGTAATTGTGGATAAAGCATTGACCTGCAAGGGTTGCGAAGATAGAATGGAATGGTATCTGTAAAGCAAACTTTAAAGCACTACATAAATGCCAACTATTATTATTAGGTAAGCTCCAAGAGGTCAGAGACTATCAGGAGATTGTTTCATTCTTTGCATACCTATCTCCAGGACATAGGAAAGAGGCTTGCACACAGAAGGTGCCTAATAAATGCTTTTTCATTCATCTATCATTTTTTCCCCACAATACAAAAACTCAAATGCTATGAAACTGAGATAGGCAAATCTTTCATTCTCTTTCTGCAAAATTATGCACCCACTGCAGATGGCAGAGTAAAAGCAGGGACTTGCTTGAGCTCTCCTCCCAAACCCCCCAAATATCTGTAAAAATGACTCTAAACAAATTCTGGAACTGCAGAACCCATAGAATAAAAGTGTGAAGCAAATCTCCAACCCAAGACAGCCTGAAAGGTCAATGGGAAGCATCTATCGAGCCAAGCAGAGCACAATGCAGTGTTGGTCAATGCAGCACAGATGGGATTTGAGCAGCCCTTGGGGGGGAGTACTGAATCACTGCCACCTGTGGTGGTTTCCAGACTTCTTGACTCCAAAACACCGAAGACAATTTGGAAAATCAGTGGAAAAATCCTGTTGGACCTGTGTGAGAGAGCACAGTGGTCTAGCCCTAGCCCCAGGACCTTGGAGGGGGCAGAGGATCCTGTGGCATCTGCAGCAGCAGCTGCAGCAGCTGTTTCTGGAGCTCTAGGCCCACAGATTGTGGGAAGAGCAGGTGGCTGACAGTACACCCTCTCACCCCTACTGGAAGCAAAGAGCTCAAAAGTCAAGTAATTGGCTGGGGAAATGAACAAAAAACAGGAAAAATCAGACTATAGAATCTTACTTTGGTGACAAGGAAGATCAAAATATACAACTAGAGGGAGAGAACAAAATCAAAACTCCTACATCCAAAGCCTCCAAGAAAAATATGAATCCATCTCAGCCCATGGAAGAGCTCAAAAAGGATTTTAAAAATCAAGTAAGAAAATTAGAAGAAAATTTGGGAAGAGAAATAAGAGTGATGCAAGAACATCATGAAATGGGGATGAAACTAAGATGACGGAGTAATAGCACAGACTTTCTAGAGAGCTCCTGCTCAACCCAGCCAAATGCCTGTAAAAAATTACTCTAAAAAAATTCTGGAGCTGCATAACCCACAGAATGATGGAGTGGAGCAAATCTACAGCCCAAGACAGCCTGGAATGTTGCTGGGAAGTGTCTATTGAGTCATATTGGGAGCAGAGCATAGTCCAATGTGGGCCACCCATGCACAGAGGAAACCTGAGCAGACCTTTGGGAGACTAAATCTCTCATACCATAGTGGTTTCCAGACTTCATGACCCCAAAATGCTGAGCTTAAATTGGGAGGTCAGTGAGAAAAGCCTGTGGGACCAGCACAGAAGAGTGGAGTAGTTTGACACCAGCCCCAGGGCAGCTGAGCGGGGAGGGGGCTGAGGAACCTGTGGCAGTCACAGCAGCAGTAGGGGCAGCCATAGCCACTATTTCTGGAGCTCTAGGCCCACAGATTGTGGGGGGAGCAGGCAGCTGACAGCACACCCTCCATCCCCACTGGAAGCAGAGAACCACCTTGACAAAGAGCTCAAAAGTCAAGTAAATGGCTGGGGAAATGAGCAAAAACCAGAAAAAAGAGTTAAATTATAGAATCTTACTTTGGTGACAAAGAACACCAAAGCATGCAAACAGAGGAAAACAAAGTCAAAACTCCTCCAAACAAGCCTCCAAGAAAAATATGAATTGGTCTTAGGTCATGGAAGAGCTCAAAAAGGATTTTGAAAATCAAGTAAGAAAAGTAGAGCAAAAATTGGGAAGAGGAATGAGAGTGATGTAAGAAAATCATGCAAAATGAGTCAACTGCTTGCTAAAGGAGACCCAAAAAAATACTTAAGAAAATAACACCTTAAAAAATAGACTAATTTAAATGGCAAAGAGATCCAAAAAGTCAATGAGGAGAAGAATGTCCTAAAAATCAGAACTGGCCAGATGGAAAAGGAGATCCAAAAGCTCACTGAAGAAAATAATTCCTGAAAGATTAGAATGGAGCAGATGGAAGTTAATGACTTTATGAAAAATCAAGAAATTAGAAAACAAAACCAAAGGAATGAAAAAACAGCAGACAATGTGAAATATCTCATTGGAAAAACAACTGACCTGGAAAATAGAGTCAGGAGAGATAATTTAAATATTATAGGACTACCTGAAAGCCATGATCAAAAAAAAAGCCTAGATATCATCTTTCATGAAATTATCAAGGAAAACTGCCCTGATATTCTAGAGGGTAAAATAAATATTGAAAGAATCCACTGATTGCCTCCTGAAAGAGATCCTAAAAGAAAAATTCCTAGGAATATTGTAGCCAAATTCTAGAGTTCTTAGGCCAAGGAGAAAATATTGCAAGCATACAGAAAGAAGCAATTCGAGTATTGTGAAAATTCAAACAGGATAACACAAGATCTAGCAGCTTCTACATTAATTAATCAAAGGGCTTGGAATATGATGTTCCAGAAGTCAAAGGAACTAGGATTAAAACCAAAAATCACCTACCCAGCAAAACTGAGTATAATACCTCAGAGGAAAAAATGGTCATTCAATGAAATAGAGGACTTTGAAGCCTTTGTGAGGAAAAGACCAGAGCTGAATAGAAAATTTGACTTTCAAACACAAGAATCAAGAGGAGTATGAAAAGGTAAACAGGAAAGAGAAATCATAAGGGACTAACTAAAGTTGAACTGTTTACATTCCTACATGGAAATATAATATTTGTAACTCTTGAGACTTTTCTCAGTATTTAGGTAGGTGGAGGGATTATATACATATAGACAAAGGGCACCGGGTGAGTTGAATAGGAAGAGATGATATCTAAAAAAATAAAATTAAGGAGTGAGAGAGGAATATATTGGGAGGAGAAAGGGAGAAATGAGTGGAGCAAATTATCTCTCATAAAAGAGGCAAGAAAAAGCTTTCTCAATGGAGGGGAAAGGGGAGGAGGTGAGAGGGAAAAAGTGAAGCTCACTTTCATCACATTTGGCTTAAGGAGGAAATAACATGGACACTCAATTTGGTATGAAAATCTATCTTACACTATAGGGAAGTAGGGGAAAAGGGGGGAAAGTGGGATGGGAGATGATAGAAGGGAGGACAAATGAGAGGAGGGGATAATTAGAAGGAAACACTTTTGGAGAGGGACAAGAGATAATAGAATAAATGGGGGGCAGGATAGGATGTAGGGAAATATAGTTAGTCTTTCACAACATGACTTTTATGGAAGTCTTTTGCATAACTACACACGTATAACCTATATTGAACTGCTTGTCTTCTCAGTAGGGATGGGTGTGGAGGGAGGAAGGGAGAGAAGTTAGAACTCAAAGTTTTAAAAATGAATGTTAAAAATTATTTCTACATGCAACTGGGAAATAAGAAAAACAGGTAATGGGGTACAGAAATCCATCTTGCCCTACAAGAAAATAGAGGAGATAGGGATAAGGGAAGAGAGGAGTGTGATAGAAGGAAGGGTTGATTGGGGGAAAGGGTAGTCAGAATGCAGGATGTCTTGGGTGGAGGGAGGGGAAAGAAGGGGAGAAAACTTGGAACTCAAAATCTTGTGGAAATGAATGTTTTAAACTAAAAATAAATGAATAAATTTTTTAAAATAAAAGAAAGAAAATCAAGTCAACTGCTTGCTAAAGGGGACCCAAAAAATGCTGAAGAAAATATAGGCTCAAATTGAAAAACTCAAATGGCAAAAGAGATCCAAAAAGCCAGTGAGGAGAAAAAAATGTTTTAAGAAGCAGAATTGGCCAAATGGAAAAAAAAGGACCATAAGCTCACTGAAAAAAAAAATAATTCCTTAAAAATTACAACGGAGCAGATGGAAGCAAATGACTTTATGAAAAATCAAGAAATCGTAAAACATAACCAAAAGAATGAAAAAATAGAAGACAATGGTGAAATATCTCATTGGAAAAACAACTGACCTGGAAAATAGAGTCAGGAGAGACAATTTAAATATTATAGGACTACCTGAAAGCCATGATCATAAAAAGAGCCTAGACATCATCTTTCAAGAAATTATCAGGGAAGACTGCTCTGATATTCTAAAACTAGAGACTAAAATAGACATTGAAAGAATCCACTGCCTCCTGAAAGAGATCCCCAAAGGAAAACTCCTAGGAATATTCCAGAGTTTCCAAGTCAAGGAGAAAATATTGCAAGAAACGAGGAAGAAACAATTCTTGTATTGTGGAAACACAATTAGGATAACACAAATTCTAGCAGCTTCTTCCTTAAGGAATCTGAGAGCTTAGAATATGATATTCCAGAGGTCAAAGGAGCTAGGATCAAAACCAAGAATCACCTACCCAGGAAAACTGAGTATAATACCTCAGAGGAAAAAATGGTCATTCAATGAAATAGAGGACTTTCAAGCATTCTTGTTGAAATGACCAGAGCCGAATAAAATAATTTGACTTTCAAACACAAGAATCAAGAGAAGCATGAAAAGGTAAACAGGAAAGAGAAATTACAAGGGACTTACTAAAGTTGAACTGTTTACATTCCTACATGGAAAGATAATATTTGTAACCCATGAGAGTTTTCTCAGTATTAGAGTAGTTGGAGAGAGTATAGGTATAGACAGAGGGTGAATCGAATATAAAGGGATGATTTCTAAAAAAACAAAATTAAGGGGTGAGAGAGATATATATTGGAAGAATAAGAATGGGAGCAATAGAATGGAGTAAATTATCTCACATAAAAGAGGCAAGAAAAAGCTTTTTCAACGGAGGGGAAATGAGGGGAGGTGAGAAGGAAAAAGTGAAGTTTACTCTTATCACATCTGGCTTAAGAAGGGAATAACATGCTCACTCAATTTGGTATGAAACTCTATCTTACACTACAGGAAAGTAGGGGAGGAGGGGTAAAGGTGGGTGGAGGGGATGACAGAAGGGAGGACAAATGGAAGAAGGGAGTAATTAGAAGTAAACACTTTTGGGGAGAGACAAGGTCAAAAGAGAGAATGGAATAAATGAGGGGCAGGATAGGATTGAGGGGAAATATAATTAATTTTTCACATCATGACTGCTACAGAAGCATTTTGCATGACTACATATGTATAACCTATATCAAATTGCTCACCTTCTCAGTGGGGGTGGGTGAGGAGGAAGGGAAAGAAGTTGGAACTCAAAGTTTTAAAAAATGACCATTAAAAATTATTTTTACATACAACTGGGAAATAAGACATACAAGCAATGGGATATAGAAATCTATCTTTCCCTACAAGAAAATAGAGGGGATGAGGATAAGAGAAGGGAGGGGAGGATAGAAGGGAGGGCAGACTGGGGGAAGGGGTAATCATGCTGTCTTGGGGTGGGGACAGGGAGAGATAGGGAGAAAAATTGGAACTCAAAATCTTGTGGAAGTGAATGTTGAAAACTAAAAATAAATAAACTAGAAAAAAATTATGCACCCACAACTCAATAGACAACAGTTCAGGACCATTTCCTCTCTTCTGTTCAATGCATGCATGGAGGTTTGTGAGTGACCCCACTACAGGTTAGAGGAGAGGTAAAGTCTGTCCAAGTAATGTTCCTCTTTAAGGATCCGTGGAGCTACCAGTACTCTTCTATCACCTTCTGTTATCCCTACCATTTCACCAAGATCCCTAAATTCAGCTTGAAATCCTATGATCTCAGAACATTTCAGTTGAAGTTAGTACATTTCAAGGTCCTAAGGTTCAAAGCTCTGCTAATCATCTTGTATCCTCCAAAATAAATTAACAGAGCAAAACAATTTTGCAGTCCTGGGTAGGAAAAACTCCTATCCAGGAATCCTTTATATATACACCTGCTTCCAGTAAGTCTTGGGTCCTGGGTAGGACCAACTCCCATCCATGTTAGAAGCCTCTACATATATGTACTTTCAGCATCTCTATAACAAATTATTCTTACTTCATAGGTAGACTGAGGACATATAAACTTTTAGTGGAGCATTTTCCAACATCTACTCCATGGAGTCTATAAAATATTTCTATTTTTTAATGAAGTCTGGTTATGGTAGACTGGAATTATTTTTGCCTTTCTGTGTACTCCCAGTACCTTGTACAAAGACAACACAGTGCCTGGCACATAGTAAGTTCCTAATAAATGCTTGTTGACTGATAGAAGTACAAATACCATCCAAGCAGTCTCTGCCCTTCAAGATGGGGAGGGTCAGAGACTCATTTCTCAAAAAGGCTCTCAGGCTTAGAGATCTACTTATTTTCTAAGTAACAAGGAGATGGAAGCCCTTTCTAAAATTTTCACTTAGGGGCAAAAGTTTCCTTTATGTCTGCTTATGAACTTCACCTGTATCTGCTCCATGACCTCATAAGCCTGGTGAGAGGCTAGGGATCCAAGGTATACAACATAGTTCAACAAGCATCTAGAAAGAGTTTCAAATTTACCCTCATGCTAGTATGCTACCAACTGAGGAATTTCTGAGTAACAGAAAAGGAGGAGGGAATGAGGGAAAGAAAGAAAGAAAGAAAGAAAGAAAGAAAGAAAGAAAGAAAGAAAGAAAGAAAGAAAGAAAGAAAGAAAGAAAGAAAGAAAGAAAGAAAGAAAGAAAGAAAGAAAGAAAGAAAGAAAGAAGAAAGGAAGGAAGGAAGGAAGGAAGGAAGGAAGGAAGAAAGAAAGGAAGGAAGAAGGAAGGAAGGAAGAAAGAAAGGAAGGAAGAAATGGAGGGAGGGTAAGAGGAAGGAAGAAAGGAAGGAAAGAGAAGGAAGGAAGGAAGGAAGGAAGGAAGGAAGGAAGGAAGGAAGGAAGGAAGGAAGGAAGGAAGGAAGGAAGGAAGGAAGAAAGGAAAGAAAGAAGAAAGGAAAGAAGGAAGGAAAGAAGGAAGGAAGAGATATAATAAGTACTACTTCAAAGCTGCTTTTGCATGGGTGGGGGTGAGGGTGGTTATTCTGATAGGGTTTTAACTTCACTAGTTCAGCTCTCAAATTTAAGGCCTCATGGTTTTTTTCCCATATGTCAAATCTAGGCAATAAAAATAATAACACTGTATTGAAATATGTACCATCTTCCAGAAAGCATTCAACTTACAAAAATTCCATCAGATAAAATTTAACTTTCTGGAAGGCAGAACATTTTAAAAGTTCAAGTCAAAACAACTTACTGAGAGCCTCCTGTGTACAAGGTATCTGTACTAATTTGCTTATAGAATTTGTTACCTCAGACCCATAAGCATAGAAATTCTAGAATGATATAGTATAGTATAGAAGAAAATGACCTAGGCAGGAACAGAGGAAAGAAACTTCAGCAAATTGCTGAATAGGTATTAACGAATTTTAAATTATTTTAATGATACACGAAGCACCCCATTTTTAATGGATAACAGAGTAAGCTCTGTTTTTCCAAAATGACTTAAAGAAAGATTGGCAAACTTAGTAATATCAAAGATAAGAGTCCCTTCCCTTGCCTGTTTCTATTTCTCTAGCACCTAAACGTGAAGTTATCATGAAAGCAGTCAAATTGGGAGAAAATGAATTTTGCTTTAGAGGACTCAAACAAGGCCCTGCGGTCTGTGCTATTCTGGCCCAGTGGCTATATATTTTTTCCCTACTATGAGAGTTTTCATCCAGGTTTAACGGAAGAACTCTGCCTTGATAGGTCTTCCTGCCCCAACAGGAAATCTGCTCTTTCTTCTCCCTACTCTCATGATGGATTTTAAAAGGCAGATTTAATGAATTCAATAATTCATTTGAAGTTTAAAAGAAGCACATCTGGCTTACAAACAGTCTTCTGATACCACACAGATTGGCAAGAGATCAGAAGTAGATCTATTTCTTAAAGCCCAATCCCTTCTCTGAAAAGAATTACTGTTACGCTGAATAAACAGAGCCTAGCTTTCTAATTTCACGTCTTCCTACAGCATTTCCCACAGTTAGAAAGGACACATGGTATAGCAAATAGACCCCACCTTAGACCCTTCCTAGTTGGATGACTCCGCACAAGTCATCTTGAACCTTTCTGAACCTCAGTTTTTCTGACTATAAAATGGGGAAATTAATGGCACTTACTTCTCAGTCTTCTTGGGAGGATAAATAAGATCGTGTATGTAGAGTGTTTTGTAAACCTTAAAAGGCTAAAATAAACTCCAGCTCTAGAGATCATCACAGCTCTGAGAACCTAGGCCCTTGATAACAACTTGGCAATTTGGATTCCTTTTCATCTGATGAGTCTCCATTAAAGTCCCATTCTAATGCCTCATCATGGCATGGGAGTGAGCCTGGGCTCTCCAAAGATGAGCAGATGGCAAGTGATACCAAGCTAGATAGGTTTAGAAAGGCCTGGTGGCAGACTGTGGGCTGCTGTCCAAAGACCAGCCCAGCTAAATTTGGAGACAACAGAAGGTTGGTCACCAGGTGAATTATTTATTTATCTATTTAGCCACAGTGATGCAAAGGCTCTCTCAGAAATGCACTACAATCCATGACAGTCAAACAATCAAATATTTATCAAACACCTACTATGTGCCAGAAACTGTGAGAGGCACCGGAAAGAGAAGGAATACTCAAACTACTCAAGTCACTGATCCTGTTTTCAGGAGGGAGGGAGTCTTACACCCAGGAATGGCAGGGCCCCAAATTCCCCATTATATTCCCCAAACTATAGGCTGAAGGGCAGGGGACACATCTTCCAGCCATTTAATTCCCCAGGGTTTCTAACAGGTTGTACACACCAGCAGGTGTCAGATGGTGCTGGGGATGCTGTGGCTCAATCCTAATGTTCTCATAAAGCCTGTCCATTGAAATCTATCAGTCCCAAGGTCATCCCTTGTCTGAGTTTTTATTTCTATCTCCAAAAAGTCAGAATTAAAAATACAAAAAAAAATAAAAAGTTAGAAATACAGGTTCCTCAAAGAACCAGCATTATAGATCTACTGTACATTTGAAAAAGAAGACTAGGAAAAGGCAAAACCCATGAAAGCACAGTGAACCCAGATGTCAAAAGACCTAGAGTCTAATCATGACTCTTCTCCTGAGTGGAGGCATGACCTTGGGCAAGTAATATCAAAGATAAGTTTAAACTTTCAGGTTCTCAGCATATTTGTGCATAAAATGAGGAGGCTAAACTATATAACCTTTAAAGTCCTCCTCTAAAACTCTGAATTTTCAATATATTCCTATTTCTTACTCTGAAAATATGGTAAAATAAAGCCAGACTTAGCAGCCTGATTTTTATCCCAGAAGTCATAAATGGATCCCTTGAAGGTCAAATCTTATTACTTGGCAAATTCAACAGATTATCTGGCACATCTCTCTACAAGGAGGTTGGAGTTCACCCACTGGCACTAGTGCTTGGAGAGGACTTCTCCTGCATTACGTTTATGTAAACTGGGTAAATTCTCAAAGGGGCCCATTCCTTTAAGGTCTCTACTTCTTCCAGAGAGCATTTGGACACTTGCTCAGTGATCTGTGGGGGAGCTCACATTTTCAGGAGACAGTAGTGGGGGGAAGGGCTAAAACAACAAGGGTCAGTTGTTTAAATCCTCCTCCAGCATGATCACTCCCATAGGTTAGACTGGCATTGTCCACCTATGAGAAGAGTCATGGATCCACAAGCAGAAAACTTGGCTCTGTCATTTAACAGCTATGATACTTTGGCAGGCTACAATCATTCTGAGTCGTAGTTTCCTCATCTATAAAATGGGAACAAAATGGAGACATACCTCATGTAGTTATGTAAAAGTATCTTAGAAAACGGTTAAGGACTCTAAGGGCATTCTGATTCAAGGAAGATGGCTTCAGGTCCTGCCTCTGACACATACTGGTTGTGTTGCTTTGGTCAAAACACTTAGCCTTTCAGAACTCCCAGGCAACTCTCTAAAACTATAGGTTACTGAACTATTGTCACTATGTATTAACAGAAGGAATTTCCTTACAAGGAGTTTCCTACACCAATTAAATCACAGGTCTAAGCAAAAATAAAACTAAACAAAACCCCAACTCAAAAACCAAAAACCTTTCTATGTAAATATAAATTATTATTATTTGCCCAGGATGAAAGTAGCATGAACTGACTGATTGCCCCCTGCAAAACAAAGGCACAGGGATAATGATGGATAACTGAGGTCTTTTGATCAGGTGGAAGAGGGTGTCACTAGATAGATGCTTCCTCCTTTAGCAGCTGCACTCCAGCTGACCTCCTCAGCCTTTTTTCCAGGCTGTGTTCTTCCCTGTGGAAGGTCATCAACACCAACTTCCTTTGCCTGAAATGTTGAGGGCAAGTGTCCCACATACTCTGTTTTTCACAGGGTCTTATCCTGAAGAGTCTCCCCATCATGAGGGACCATGATGAGGTCTTGGACTGTAATGTCTGAGATCTCTCCCTAAGGTCTCTCTCCCTACCTGGAATAGTTATGCCACTTAGCTCCAACTTCTGCCCTTGAAATATGTTTTTTTAACCCCTATATTTTACCCCATTCGCTGCTGTTCATTCTCCAAACAAGTACTGTAGAGATTTAGCCTCAGAGGAGCTAGGCTGCTCAGGTATCATGCTTAGGCAATACCCTAATCCCACTTCCACCCTTAATCCTTTCTACTTCCCTCTTTGGAAACTGTAATAAAATCAATTCCACCATGGGCTCTGAAATAAATGTGTCAGTTGACTATGCTAAAGTCCTACTAACCATCTCAGTGGCTTCCCAAACCAACACATTCTTCCCTATTATAAGGTAACTGTGTTGTCTCTCACATTAGAATATAAGTTCTTTGAGGGTAGGAATTGTCTAGATTTTTAATTTTTATCCTCAATGTTTGGTACATAGTAAGAACTTTAAAAAAATAAATTTTTTTCATGCATTCATTCCCAATCCTACTATGTGGCTTGCTCTGAGGCACCTTTGTGCTGTGTGCCTAAACCACAATGACTATTTAACACTTTGATGATGCATTTTTAAAACACAACTATTTAAAAATTGAGAAAGTGACTAAGTGTATGAGAATAGTGACATAGAATAACCTGAGAAATTCAAACATTACTCCAAAATATCTATACCTATCAATATGTCATTGTTAACAAAAAAAAGAGCTAACATTAATACAGCACTTTAAAGTTTGCAAAGCACGTTGCATAAATTATCTTATTTAAATATCATCACAACCCCATGGGGTAAGTTTATGGGCATTATTATCATCATTTTATAGGTAAGGAAACTGAGAGGTGAAGAGATCTGATCAAGGTATTGAGGGCAGGGGGAATTTAAATCCAGGAATTACTAACTCCAAGTTCCACTTTTATTCACTATGTCAATATGATTTTTGCTTCTTTACACAGAGGAGAGAAGAGCCAGTTGCTGGTGGAATGGGAAATAGAAGAGTAAGGAAGTAGGTAATAAGCCTACTAGATAAAACAGTCTGAAAAAAGTGTAAAGGTTTAAAAAAAAGTTTTGAGGGAAAAGAGAATTTTTAGTCAGAGGCCAAAGAGAACGTACAATAATTGCTGCATTTGGCACTTCAAGATCAATAAGTCTATAGCTCTAGGTAGGAAATAGTCTTCATCTGAAGTCTCTGAAGGTCACTGAGGCCCAAAAGGAAAAAAAAAAAAACAAACATTTGTAGAAAATCTCTTTTGTCTCTTCTTTCAAAGGAGTATAATAAGAAAATCACATTAAAAAAAATTATTAAAGGCATTCAGTGCTTTGTTCTTAGATCTTATTATTCCACACCTCTAGAATTAAATCTACCAAGGCCTCAGCTGAGTTAGAGAGACCAGCATTGTATATTCAGTACATTTTCCCAGTCTCCTTTGTTGGATCTTCAACCAGGTCACAGTCACTAACCACGGGTGTCCTCCAGGCCTGTCCATAAGCCTCTTCTCTCTATATACCATTTCAATGGGTGATTTCCTCAGCTCCCATGGATCCCCATATCTCTATGCTAATGATTCTCAAATCTGCTTCTCTAGGCCTAACCTCTCTTTTAGACTTTTTCTGCTACAGCTTCCTTGAGAGGTGTGACCTTGGGCAAGTCCCTTAACCCCTGTTTGCCTCTGCTTCCTTGTCTATAAATTGGAGTAATAATAGTGCCTACCTCATAGGGTTGTGGTCAAATGGGATAATATTTGTAAAGTGCTTAGAACAGTGTCTGGTACATAGTAGGTACTATAGAAATGTTTTATTTCTGTTCAGTTATTTTTCAGTCATGTCAGACTCTTCATGGCCCCATTTGGGGTTTTCTTGGCAAAGATAGTGGAGTGGTTTGCCGTTTTCTTCTCCATCTCATTTGCAAGATGAGGAAACTGAGGCAAACAGGGTTAAGTGACTTACCCAGGGTCACACAACTAGTAAGTGTCTGAGGCTGGATTTGAACTCAGAAAGTCTTCCTGACTCCAGACCCAGCACTCCCACTGTGCCACCTAGCCACCACCCATAAATGTTAGCTATTATTATTTTGTTTCTCTTTGTACGTCTAGCACATAGTAGGTGCTTATTAAAGACTTATTTACGTACTGACCACTACCACTCACCTTGGTGCTGGAGGTTCCCATCTCAATGTTTAGCTATCTGGGAGCTAGAGAGTCCTACTTCCTAAAGGTGATATGCTTTAATGCTTCTACCATACCAAGGAGAATGTTTAAATACTGCTAATATTTGTTATTCTCAGAGTAGAAAGGCTTCATTGGCAAACTGCATGTATTAGCATTTGATTACTGAATAGGCATTGCATGAATAACAGACAAGGGAAGGGGGAGAAGTGAAAGCAGTGAGAAGAAGGCAACTGAGACAGCCAAATGGTATTATATTTTAAATCAGCAGGACTGCCATGCATTGAAGCCAATGCCCAGAATGATGGATGGAAGTGGGGAGGGACCAAGAAGGGTCTGTTTTGGGTCTAGCCAAGCCTTTTAAATCTCAAATTTCACCATGTCTGGGAAATGTCAAACCTGTGCTAATAAAAGACAAGGGACTGTGCAAACTTCTTTTTTAACCTCTATAGTCACATCACGGCATGTCCATGGGATACTTTTCTACAGGATGACTGATGTAAAATCAAGGCAACTTGAATTCCAAACACGTTAATCTGCACCAATGCAAAAGTAATTATGGTAGATGAAGAAACCATGAGGAATTCCAAAGCTTTAGGTACAGTCTATCTGAGCAAGCTCCAAGAAACTTCTGTCCATGCAGTCTGGCATTTCTTCTTTTTCTCACTTAAGGAGACTACAGGGAAAATTGAAACAGTCTGAGAGAAGGCTTTCAAATGCTTAGTGAAACAATCCTCAGTTTTAGCACCTCAACTGGATTGTGGAGTCAGCTTGGAGCTGGCTGCAAGTTGTCTGCCAACTAATACCAGATCTTATACCAATGTGAAAAGCATTGTGCCTGAGGCCATGAAGATGCTAGCAAAGGCTTCTGCAGCACTGGTCATCAGCTCTTTCCCCGTCCTCATCCCCTCATTCCGGATAATAATACTGATTGGTTTTAGAATGTCGTTTTAAATACACAATGTCTTTTGAGGCATGTACTAAGGTATGCATCCCCATTTTGTAGATGATCACCACAGCTCACAGAGATGCCTTGTTCACATAGCCGGCATGCATCTGAGATGAGATTTGAACTCAAGTGTTCCTGGCTCCAAATTCAGTGTTCATTCCATTATGTCATATTGATTCAGGTAGCTGCCTGCTCCCTCTCCCCTTTCCCCACTTCAGTTCCAGGTTTTGGAGTGCAGGACTTTTGAAAGAGAAATCTGGGTCAACTAACAGGAGGTGACTGAAAGGACTAGGAAAAAAAAGTAAGAACACTAGAGGTAGTGCTAATAACATTTTAGCCGGAAATTTTCCCAGTAGAGACAGTACATATATAGACATATCGAAACTGTATGTTAACAGTGTGCCAAGATTTAGGGACTACTTACAGTGGCATTCTTTTGCCTTTTGAATACATGTACCCACTATAAATATTTGTCTCTCTCCTTACTCCACAAAATTTCCCAACATAAGCCCTCCATAGGAATAGGTCTTTGCTTACTTCCAACATTTTGATTTCAATAGTGTAGGAAATTTTCAAGTCTTAAGTCAAGAGAAGAAGTATTTATTAATAATTTATAGTCACTCCCTCTACCAATGCAGATTAATTATATAACTTACAGTCTTAGTAAAGAGCTCAAGACACCAAAAGTTTAAATTACCTGCCTAGGATCACAAAGGCAGCATGTTTCCGAAGTGGAACTGAATCTAAAAATCAGAATTGGGAGGGGTTTCAGAGGTTATTTAGTCCTATGTATTAAACTCAAATAGAAATTGATCCTGGAAATTATTTTTTAAAAATTAAAAAAAAAATCAGAATTAGGAGGAGTTTCAGAGGTTATTTAGTCCTATGTATTAAAGTCAAATAGAAATTGATCCTGGAAAATGATAAATGTTGGAGAAGATGTGGGAAATTTGGAACACTGATGCATTGTTGGTGGAATTGTGAACTGATCCAACCATTCTGGAGAGCAATTTAATATGTCCAAAGGGCTACAAGACTATATATACCCTTTGACTCAGCAATACCACCACTACATCTGTATCCCAAAGAGATCATAAAATTGGGAAAAAGATCTACATGTACAAAAATATCTGTACCAGTTCTTTTTGTGATGGCCAAGGATTGGACATTGAAGTAATATCCATCAACTGGGGAATGGCTGAATAAGTTGTGGTATGTGAATGTAATGGCATACTCTTGTGCTATAAGAAATGATAAGCAGGCAGACTTCAGGAAAACCAGGAAAGACTTATATGAACTGATGCTGAGTGAAATGAGCAGAACCAGGAGAGCATTGTACACAGTAACAGCCACAATTTTAATAAACTTAGCTTTTCTCCACAATGCAAGGATTGAAGACAATTCCAAGAAACTCATGATAGAAAATGCTATCCACATCCAGAAAAAGAACTATGGAGTCTGGATGCAGATGGAAGCATACATTTGCTCTCTTTTATTTATTTACTTATTTCTTTCTTTCTTGTGGTTCCTCCCATTGGTTCTAACTCTTCTTTACAACATGACTAATGTGAAAATGCTTAACATGAATGTGTATGTAGAGCCTTTATCAGATTGCATACTCTCTTGGGGAGGATGTAGGGGAAAGGGGGAATTTAAAACTCAAAATCTTATGGAAATGAATGGTGAAAACTAAAAATAAATTAATTTAAAAAAAAAGAAAAATGAAATTGATCCTGCAAGGTCACATACTGATTTTGAAAACCACAGATTAACATTGTCTGTGTTGTACTGTATTTTTATTTATTTTGTTAAACATTTCCCAATTACATTTAAATCTAGTTCAGGGGACATACCTCTGATTCTACTCAAATCCACACCAAACACAGGAATCCCTTCTACAATATCCCAGAGATGTAGTCACTCAGCCTTTGCTTTTAAACTTCAAAAACAGGTAACTTACCACCTATCTAGGTGTCTCATTCCATTCATTCCAGTTCTATTAGCAAGTTGTCTTTATACTCTAGCTAAAACATGCCTTTCTGAAATTTTCAATAATTGCTCCAAGTTTTACCCTCCAGGACCAAGTAAAACAAGTCTAATTCCTTTTCTAATATTTAAACACAGCTATCCTATCCTCCCCATCCTCTAAATCTTTTCTCTCTAAGCTAAATACACAGCGTTATGTGTTTTCCAGTCCCTTCACCATCTTGGTTATTCTTCTCCAGATGTATTTCAGCTTGTCAACAAATTGTGGTACCTGGCACTGAATATAAAATACTCCAAATGTGGCCTGATCAGGCAAGAATCACCTCCTTTATTTAAAACACTATACTTCTATCAGTATTTCCTAAGATCCTATCAGTTTTTTGACTGCCACAATACATTTAGAGCATTGTTTTCAGTTCTGGGGCACTATAGTTCTATCTATGAACTGAAGAATATCCAGAGGTGGGCAACTCGAGTAGATAAGGGCTCTAAGTCCATGCCATATGAGGATCAGCTAAGGGAACTATAGATTTTTAATCTCGTGAAGAGAAAGTTCAGACCAGAATGTGATAGCCACGTTCAAGTATTTGAAGAAGGCTTGGACTCGACTGGTTCGCATAGTACTTGATATATAACAGATAATCAGTAAATGACAGTTGATGGACTGATGCCAACTTGCCCCTGGAGAGAGGAACTAGGAATGATCAATGGAAGTTACAGAGGGACTTGGATTGGTTATGAAAACTTCCTAAGACTCAATGCTATTCAAAAGCATAACGGACTGCCTCCAGATGTAATTGCTTCCCTCTTTACTGGGCATCTTCAAGCATAGGCTAGATGTGTTCTGTTGATCATGTTGTAGCGGGGATTATTGGAGGGACCCATAGGTTGAACAAGATGCCTACTGAGATCCCTTTTGACTGAAATTCTATGACACCATGACTCAGTTGGAGCTTTGTACTTCCCCAAATTGCCAGGATCTTTTCATATGAAAATGTGAAAACATGAACTACTGTCTAGCCTGTCTCCCCTATTTAAGAATGAAAGGTGAAAATATGACCACCACATGATCAAAACAGATCATCTCATCTCTAAATTGTTTCTACTCCTACCATCACTCAGGTCATAATTAGTAAGAGGGCCAAGTCCAACAATACCCTATTTATAACAGAATAAAAATGCTTAATGTTCCTCTAAAAATAAACTCACTCATGGATTTTTTTTCCCTCTTGTTACTCTGGTACAAGAAAGAAAGAACATGTAAAAATAGCTAACATGCCTCAAATTGTTTATTCTGAAGGAAGATGGAACCAAGAGCTATCTGGGTAACTCCCCAGAGATGTGGCCAGTCTTTGGCATTCATTGTGCTATCTCTTGTTTTTCTTCACCTAAGCATCTAGAGTTAGCATTTTTTAAAAAAAAATTTCCTTTTATTTTTTATTACATTAACATATTTATCGAACAAAACAAACATTTCTGTAATATGACACAATAAAAAAAGATGATTGTATCTGAAACTGCAAATCTACTATGCACAACTTGGTATTCCTTTCCAATGTACATTAAATTATCATGTGAATTTTTTGTTTTCTTTTTTTCTACCTTCCTCCCACTTTCCCCTAGAAATGGCTACCATTAGACATAAAGAGATGTGTATTCATACATATATATGTAAAATTATTCTACATATAGAATATATACTTTTATTTATGAGTTATTCCTCTGAATGCAGATAGTGTCTTTTTTCGTATCTCCTTAATAGTTTATTTGGGTATTTATAATAGTCAAAATAACTTATTCACTCAAATTCATTCATTCTTAAAACAATATTGCTGCTACTGTATATTGTATTCTCTTGGTTCTGCACATTTTGCTCATTATTTCATGTAAGTCTTTACATGTTGTTCTAAGATCATGTCTTTAAATTACTCCTTAACTACCTATGAAAACATACCTTTTGAGCTGAGTAATTCACTCTCTGTAAGCTTTTGTGTGATTGACTTTTTTGTAAATTCCCCAAATAGGAAATGAAAAAGGAAATCCAGTGGATACATAATATGTGACCCCCTCAGAATCCCTGGGGAGCATCATGGTATAATGGAAAGAGAACAAGATTTAGAGTCAAAAGTTCTCGATTCAGATCTAACCCTTTAGTGTCTTTATCTGCAAAATAAGAATCTCAAAGTTACTAAATAATTAATGACCTTATGTTTGGGAGGCACCATAAGTTAGTAGAAAGGTTAATGACTGCAACCAAATTCACATGCCACCTTAGCCATTTATTTAGTGACCATAGGCAACTTTCTTCTCCTCTATGGACCTCCATTTCCTACTTTGGAAAATCAGGGAGTTGGCCAAATGACTTCAAAGGTAAGTTACTTTTAACTTTTAATTCCATAATGCTGTACACAGGGAGCTTATAAGGGACTTCAATATTCAAAACTGCCCTCTTCTCCAGTGTATATTTTACTACTTAACTTTTTCTAAAGACAACACAAAAGTCTAGAGTATCAAGAAATATTTAACTATTTTTTAAAGGAATACTCACTACTCTTATTAAATTCAGTAAGACATTCATTTTGTTTTCTGTAGCAACTTTAGCTTCACAAAGTAGCTTAAAGCTTAGTTAGACAAGGCCCCTCTACCCCCATTTCCGACCCTCACAGGGCTTACAGTTTCAAGATTGACCATCTCTCCTGTGATGGAAACCATATCTCTTATTTTTATTTTACATGGAAAGAATTTTGACACAAAATTGAAGTTGTTAAGATTTGGAAAGCATATTCCCTTATATCGAAGGGATTAGTTTATAAAAATAAACAGGGCAGTAGGTGGAGCTTCTCAAATGCTTGATTTTTTTTCATGGGACTCAAGGTAAGTCTGTTCACCAAAGTTGCTGACAGCTGAAAGTATCCCTGAGGTAGGAAAAGAGGAACTTGGAAATCAGATCAACGTGGGGAAGATTTTCATGCAGGAGGATACAATGAATCTGTTTCTAGTCCCCTACTAACAGATCATTTATTTAATGATCTTTACATAAAATATGATCTCCTTCCTCTGCTCTGGCTATAGACCTCCCTGGCTTCTTTTAAGTCCCAACTAAAATCCCACCATCTACAAAAGTCTTCCCCAATCCCTCTTAATTCCAGCGCTTTCCCTCTTCTAATTATTTCCTGTCTATCCTGTATATAGCTTGCTTTGTATTTATTTGTATGCAAATGGTAAGTTCTTTTTGCCTCTTTTTGTACTTTCAGTGCTTAACACAGTGCCTGGCACATAATAGGTGTTTAATATATTTTTATTGATTCAGCCTCACAATAACCCTACGAGGTTAGTACTATAGAAATAATTGTCCTTATCTTATACATGAGGCAACAAGGATCACTGAGGTTAAGTAGCTCCCACAGAAGAGAGATTCAAACCCAGGAGTCTCCTGACTACCAGTCCAGTGCTCTTTTCACATTGATCCCAAGGGAGAAGACATGATGTAAACAGGCTCCAGGGAAAGCTGGCCAAAACAAGGCCCTACTGTTTGTTTGTGGCAATTACGGTTACCAGGTTCACTGAAGGGTTTTGGCAACCACCCGTAATATCTGACTAGTGAAAATAAAGCAAGGGATCAGGAGTCAGAATAAGTCTACCATGAGAGCAATAGCAGTGAGACTTTAAAGAAAGCAGTAAAAGTATTTAGCATCCTAGAGCTCAGAGGACTCTGGAGGAATCTAAAGGGAAAGGAAATGCCTTCCATAGCTGAAAGGAAAGCAAGGTTAGAGAAGATGATGATCTTAGTATTCACACACGCCTGGTCCCGTGCTAAATTCTTTACAAACACTGTCTTACATGATCCTCAGCAACCCTGAGGGGTAGGGGCTATTATGATCTTTACAGTTGAGGAAACTGGGGCACATAGAGATTAGATGACTTGCCCAGGGTCATAGCGCTGGTAAATATCTGAGGCCGGATTTGAATAATAAACTAACATTTATGTAGTACCCACTGTTTGCCAGGTACCAAGCTAAGTGTTTTACAAATATCCCATTTGATTCTCACAACAACCCTGAGAGGTGGGTGCTATTATAATCCCCATTTTTACAGATGAAAAAACTGAGGCAAATAGAGGTTAAGGAATTTGTCTAGGATCACACAGTTTAAGGAAGCTGTAGCAGAGAAATGAAAACAAGGCTAATTGAAAAAAACCTCATAAACCCTCAGCAGTTTAAGAAGGGAAAACATTTCTGGAAAGACTAAGAATCCCACTAAGCAGTTGGAGGCTTACTTTATCTTGGACTAAAATTCTGGGAATATTTCTTGGGTACTCTTTGTCCAGCATACAACCTACACATGATTAATGCAAGAGAATGGCAACAAAGATGGGGGGAAGGAGTTATAGGGGGAGAGAATGGATAAATGTTTACTAAGGACCTACCATGTGTCAGTCACTAGGCTAAGTGCTTCACAAATATCTCATTTAATCCTCATAACAATACCATTCTTATCTCCATTTTACAGTTGAAGAAACTGAGATAAAGTGAAGTTAAGTGACTTGCCCAGGGTGATGCAGCCATTTTCTGAGACTGGATTTGAACTCAGGTCTTCCTAACTCTAGGCCTAGCACTCCATCCATTGTGCCCTACTTGTCTCTTTAGGTGTGCCTACTAAGCTAATCTTTGACTAGATAATTAAAGCTGGGATCAGAAATCATTTATTTCTATGATTTATGAAAACTTTTTGTTTGTTTTTCTCAACCCCCCCAATGAAAGACTTTTGGGAAATAGTCTAACCTATTTTTCTTTTAAATGAATTTTTTAAAAGATTTTTATGATACCTCTGTTAAAAGAGATGAGTGCTAAATATCCCTCTGGGGGTAAGATAGAACAGTATCATTTGTGTCATTTTATTTTAGAAGATATTAAGGAGACAATGAAGTTAGGGCAGATTCGGAATCAGAGACCTTGGAGAGCAGAGCCCTGGAACCACCTTGTCAGGGATAAGTTCTGAAAAAAGCCAGGATGATGCTCAAAGCATCTACTTTCTTTCAATAGCCTAACATGGAATTTATTCATGAATTCATCGAAATACTTTTCTAAAACCATTTATATTTTGCTCATGTTCTTCCTGTGCTGCTTCTTAGGTGGAGATGATTGGACATAAAGACTGCCACAAGTTATCAGATGTTGGAATCAGGGCTTTAAATGACCTAAAATGTATTATTTTCCAATTTTAAAGCATGTCTCCTAGTTCTGCTATAGCCTGCCCCCAACCTTAGTGAGTCACAGGCCCACTTGTTCTGAGGGTGAGGGGCAGCTCTTTATGCATTTGAGGAAAAGTTAGTTGAAAGGAAGATAAAAAGATAGAAATTTTAGTGCAGATTCTGAAGAAGACTTTCAAACACTAGAGGCTAAGGATACTGGTATTTTATTATGTCTTATTTCACTCCAAAACTTATGGCTTCCTATCGAAAGAAAAAGAGCAAGAAGCGATACGGCAAAAATAAGGCCAAGTGGGCATGCATGATTAGATCTGTTTTTTAGCTCTTAAGTGGAATAGAGGAAATAGAGTGAAGAGTTTTCCTGAGGTAACAGAAAGAAAAGGGGAAGAGGAATGCAGGAGGTTAATGTGGAAATACATGTCACATGTGAGAAAAAGCTTGTCTGAGTTACAACTGAGTGGTACGCAAAGAAGGAAGGAAGGGTGAGCACAAAATATATAAAATAATAATAAGAGCTAGCATTTGTGATGGTCAGTTACTTTTTAGTCACGTCTGAGTTTTCATGACCCCATTTGGAGTTTTCTTGGAAAAGATACTGGAGTGGTTGGCTATTACATTCTCCAGAGCTAGCATTTATATGTTGCTTTAAGATTTGTAAAGCACTTTAACAAATATCTACTTGATCTTCAGAATAACTGGGGGAAGGTAGCTGCTGTTATTATCCCCATTTTACAGATGAGGAAATTAAGACAGAGGCTGACTCACTTCAGTTAATAGGCATCTAAACCTAGATTTGAACTCAGATCAGTCCAACTCACTATCCACTGTACCACCTTGCTGAGAAACCACTAAGGAAAAAAGAAAAGAAAGCAAGAAGTTCACAAGTAGGACAAAAGGACTGCAATCCTTGGGGAGAGGTGAACCCTCCCAGGTTTGCCTTATGCGTGCTCTTCACCTTCTATACTTCAACGTAAAAAACTGACACAGCTCCTTCCATCATTTTGATTAATTTTGATGAATTTATCTCCCTTTTACTATCTTTTTTTTTTACAAGGAAAGTCTCCAAGGATGGGGGTGATATATTCAGAAATGAAGGTAATAATATAAAAACAAAAGTCATCAACTAAAAGAGAAAGATGACAAACGGGGAATATTCAGTCTATCCTTTATGACAGCTTCCTCATCCCATAGGTTGCTTTCATTGCCTGACTATAAACGTTTTACCTCCATTATATCTTCCCTGAGTAGTAGGGCCATATTTTAGGACTCACAGGGCAGGCCTATCATTGGTTTTATACAGCTTTTGTTTATTGTTCTGTTTTGGTTGTTAGTCCTTAAAAATTTCACGAACTTTTTTTAGTCTTTTAAGTTCACTGGCCAAAATATCAAGAAATGGTCAGTAATGATTCCTAAGGCCCCATTCTGGTAAATAATGGCTGAGTTTGGAGCTAATCATCTCACGTAGTTTAGATTCCCTCTCTCCTCCACATCCCTTCCCCCTCTCTAGCTCCTGACAAATGCATCACTTTATCGTTATCCACACTAAAGCCTGTCTGCCATTTTTCTGACTGTTCACATACCCTCAGGAGATCTTTGTACTGTTCATGCCCATTATCTTGGCATTTTAATTCCCATAAAAGCTTAGAAAATTCATTCATCCATTTATTTACAGCAAGCCAATTACAGACAAAGTGCTGACTTAGTCACTGCAGTGGGTTTATGAAGAAAAATAAGATGTGATCCCTGTCCTCAAGGAGATTACAGTGGTATACACTTACAATCTCATTATAGTACCCTTCCCCAACCTCCCCTTCCATTACAAGACTGTTAAATAAGCCAGATCAAATCCAAAATCCCATGAAAAGTACATCCGTTCCAATGTATCCATCTTGAGAAATATTCCTTTTCCTTGTTCCTCTTCCACCCTCTGTGCCAATTTCATAAAGATTTGGCTTTTTAAAAATAACCTTTTAATAAAAGACCTTGTCACAGAACTTTTGAAAGTCTAAGGAGATCAAATATGGTATCTAATTATACAACATTTTCCTTTTATTCATGTACCAATTTGCTTTCTCAAAGAACTCTCGTTGATTAGTCAGGCATGATTTAGCATGCTTTTAACATGTTTCTCCTTCCCTAAAAGTTATTTTTGCTTAATTGTTTAGGGATTCTATTGATTGGTCATGTCTTCATAGGACAAATGACTATATATATGTATATATATATGTAGATATATATATATATATACATATATATACACACACACACATACATACACATAAATGTAGGAGCTTATTATCAGCTTGATCATTTCCACATTAAACTTGTTTTGGAGATATCTTTAGGAACTCTTACAGATGGAAGTTACATATTAAAAACATGACGATACTCAACCATAATAGCCATTTACTTTGATCAATGACCTCATTATTCCTGTCATGAGTTTCTTTGAAATGCATCTATATGTAATTTATGGGCCAGATTTGGAATACCTTATTCACTTGAAACTTTTTGATCCAGCATCTATGAACTTATCTATTGCAAAAGACACCTTGGGATCAGAATCACAGAAAAGCAAATAATTTAATAACATTATTTTTATGAACTGTAACTTGTAAGAAAGCATTTTCATTTCTGTATTCTCAGGGCATATCACAATGCCTAGCACATAGTACACATTTAATAAATGCTTGGTGAACTTAGCTTTTTTTGCTGTCCCTGCTAATTTCCTTCCATTCAATACATCTTTCCACCCTTTACATACTAATCAATTCAATATACCTTTATGGGAAAGTACCTAAGAAATACAAAAATAAAAATAAAAACTCCTTGCCTTTGACTGGATTACATTCTACTGGGTCACCAAATGTTCCCCCACTGATGCTAGCTGGATTCTTCCCTTTGATATATTTAAAACAATTTTTTACTATTCTGAAGGTTCCTTGAAACATACTCCTCTAACTTCTCTTTTGGTCTGTCAAGTTTTTGATTTACAACTGATTTGCCATACTTTTTTCTGTTTTTCAGTTGGCTACAATATTTCAATTTTTTGGAAAGTTTTTTTTCTCTCTCTTTCTCCTCCCCCCATTCCCCCAGTCAATGGAGAGGGGATTTCCTTTAGTACCTTATTTTTCATCTGTTCCTTGTTTCATTTCAATAAGGTGCTTTCAAATTTTCTCTGTGTTTACTTTGGATTATTTATTATAAGTGCTTCTTTTTACTTTGGTACACAAATTCTATCATAGGTCTCTTTTGTAAAGAGAAATAACTTTGTGATCAATTTCTTTGGTTTTGCTTTTCCCATCAAAGTGTTTAATACTCTAATTACTGCTATATAGTGGTTCACCCACAAACATTATACAAATTCCTGTTCATGACTCTGGACCAAGGTCAGGGAATTTTTCCTTCCTTGCTGCTTCAATTCCTCCTCCCCACAACCTACTATAAGGATTCCCTATGTAGCATCTATGACAGATGTGTCAACAAGGCTCTACTTGAACATTTCCTCTGGTTTTTTATATGATAGATTCATAGTTGGAAGAGACCTAACCAGAATATCCAGTTCTATCTCCTCATTTTATAACTGTGTCTCAATGAGGTTAAGTGACTGGTCTGAGATTACATAACCAGTTAGTAGTTCAGCCAGGACTAGGATACAAGGCTCAGAAATTTATCTTATAAACATACTATTTCCATGAAACCAACAAGGAAAAGGATAGGAGGAAGAAGAATTTTAATTAAGCCATTATAATGCAGTACACCAAAAGGCATGTATTTTTACTGGGAAAGGGCAGTATATCACAGGTGTAGCAACTATATTCATTCATACAAATTCTGCAAACTTTAAAAATGTTGCACCTTATTACAAAAAAAAAGTGCTGCCTTACTAGCACAGTTAATCCAATGATCTAGAAAAAGTTTTATCTCCAAAGCAGTTACAAAATTCAATAAAGTAGAAAGTCTGTCCTTTACCTTCAATGCTACACCACACCCTCCAATCAAACCAACATTCCAGTTTAACCTCCTCAACATTTCAGTTTAACTTCCTTCAATCCAGTTTTTATAATTCAAAAATTTTTGTATACCAAATTCACATTTGTAGATAAGCCTTGCAATTCACCCATTTAAAGGGTTATTATATTCACATGAACTTTCCCATATACTCAGTTTGAAAGTAGAGCAAACTGTCCTAGAGTATTAACATGATCATGACAGATACAAAGTTACAAATGCTTATTTCCTTTCCCAGGCATCTCAGTGTCCAAATCATTATACAACACCTGAGCTGTTTGATAGCTGTTTGAAGAGCATAGTCTACATTTCTCCTCGAACCATTTAATGCTACTTGGCAGCCTAAAGGACTCTTAACCAAATCAAACCTAAAAAGAGAAAGTCTTTTAAAAAATGTGTGTTTACAAACACCAGGCCCCACTCTAGTCTCTCAAGGTCATGTCTCTATGCTGAACAATAACAAGGAAATTGACATGGTATATGAAGAAACTAGGCTAAAATATCCTACTAATACGAAGGCTAATCAATCTCCCAGATCCACCCATACTTCAGTTTCTCTAATTACATATTAGCTTATAAAAGCTAACACAGGCAAACAAGTCAAAGCAAATCAGCACCTAGGTCAGGGGTTGTTAACCCTTTGGGAATGTCATAGACTCTTTTGTTAGTGTAGTGAAGACTGGAGTTCTCAGAATGATGTTTTTAAATACATAAAAAATACATTGAATTTGTAGGAATCAAATTATAGTGAAATAGAGTTACAAAAAATTTTTTTTAGAGAATAAAAACGTTCACAGACCTCAGGTCAAGAATCTCTGACCTAGACAAATACTTCTCTTTTTTTTTTTAACTTTGCCTCCTGAACTGGTAGTAGAAATGAAATAATCAAAAAGGAAATCAATCCAAGAAAGTAACTAAGTCTTAGCTTCATGCTATTGCAAAGCACAAGTGGATAAATTGCCAGCACAGTGAATGATGCTCTGAATGTAGTTAAGCATCAGCGATGTCTAGAGAATCTTGCCTTCCCTATGGCTGGACCAGAGAAGCATTAATAATCATAGGCCAAGACCAACTAGGAGAAGTCTTTGTTTGAAGGAGCCAAGTCTTAAAGAAGCAAAAGTATAAATGAACACGTTATTATTTGTGCTAACTGTTAGTGGATTAGACTCATGGTTAGACTTCCCTTCAAATCCTACGGCTAACATATGCTAGCTAACCTCTCAGTGCCCCCAGATAATTCTCTAAAACCAGGACTACAGTTGAGTTACAATCTGGAATGTAAACAAAGTTTTCCCACATTGGAAGTTCCCCACTCACTGATTAAATTTGAATTTTGGATCAGAATAAAAGGAATTTAAGCAAAACTATGGACAGTGGGAAGAGGTCATAGAATAAATAGAATTTGAGAGCTAGAATACAGCTGAGCAGCCATTGAGGCCAATCTATTCATTAAAGAATCTCTCCCTGTAATATAGCCAGCAAGTGGTCAACCAGTTTCTGACTAAAGACTTCAAACGAGGAAGAACTGATCACTTCTTGAGACCGCTCATTCTAATTATAAGAAAATTTTTCATCCATTCCTCCTACCTCTGTCCTCTTGGACCAAACAGAAAAACCTAGTCCCTCTTCCATATGATAATCATTCAAAGACAGCCAGCACATCACTATCGCTACCCACAATGGTCTTCTCTTCTCTAGGTCTAGTTCTTTCATCCAAGTCTCATATAACATGGACTCCAGGCCTGTCACATTCTGGTTGTCCTCTTCTGGACATTTATCAACATACTTCTTAAATCATGGTACCTAAAACTAAACACATGTTAAATGCTCACAATCTGACAATCACAATGCAAATAACCATGCCTCCGAGATTCAACTATTCATTGAAGTATGCTCAGAAATAAAACTATCAAGCTTTTTGTACATCTTGGGCGAGTTACTGTACCACTCTTGGACTCAATTTCTTGTTCAACAAAATAAGAAGATCAGACTAGATAATGCCCAAGATCCTTTCCAGCTTCAGAATTCTAGAATTCTTGAGTTAAAGGTCCTCTCTAGAAAACATCTGCTACAGGTGTGATCCTATGGTCACAGAAGAATTAAAAGCAATTCTGGGGACTCCAGCTGTTTTGTTAACCAGCGCTGCTCCAATTACAGAAACATGCACAACCTGTATTTAAATGGTCTCAAAGGGACACAGATAGCAACACCTCATGAGTTGGAAAGGAAATGAAAAAATGAAGGAAGACCCTTTCAGAACTTTTAGGTCATTACAGTCTTGGAAAAACATAACCTGAGTTGTTTCTGTAGGGAAACTATATTTATAAAATACATGCTTTGTATGTGTTTATATTATCACTGAGGAGTGGGGCTGGGAAGACTTAAAGGAAGTTCCCTCTTTCTTTCTCCTCCTTGTTTCAGTCAGGGTCCATATGCCTCTCTATTTTGCACACTATTTTCAATGACATCAAATGGAAGACCTGATTTCAGAGTAAAGGCAGAGTGTGGCACTGCACATAAACTTTTTGTAAAAGTTATTTAGGGATCTTGGTGCTCACTTAGTCCTGGTAGATCTGGGCCTAAGAAATAACAAAATATTTATAACTAAAATTTAATCAAAAGAAAGAATGCAAAATCAATTCATAGAAGCAAAGGCTATGTAGGTTTTTAAATAGAACATCTGACAATGTTTGCAGATTGCAACCTTCCTTTCCCAGCAAACCAGATTTGTAAATTGGAGGTGAGGGTCAGTGCACGTTGCAGTCCTTGTTAGAGTTACAGACTGCAATGAATTCTTTGCTTAAAGTTAATGAACTGTAATTTTGATTGCTCTGAACCAAGAACTATTTTAACAAAACTTCTATTGGAACTGCTGAAGTATAGACTTCATATACCTAACAGCAGCCCTCTTTGTCATTACACCGCTAGAAGCAGGCTTTTTTTTTTTCCTTTACCAACACCGTACTTCGGTATCTATTTCCAGCCCCCATAAATCACACTCTGTTATTACCAGAGAACTAGGGACTCATACTTAATAAGGCATCAATTTCTTTTCCCCATTTTGTTTGAGGATGGGGTATTGTAGGAAGGTAAAAAAAAATTCTAAATTTCATCTAGAGTAAAAACAAATTATTATACACAAAAGGGGTTATTAAAGGGTAGACAATGTCCATCAAGGGTTAATTCTTGGGCTAAAGTATTTAATTACAGTCTTGGACTCAGGGACAGAGTCTGACCTAAGCACATAATATAACTTAAGCCGTCATGATGTTTGACATCGAGTGCTACAACAGCAAGATTAAAATGGTAAAGTTAGAGCTTTAGTGTCCAGTTTCATGATTTCTCCCAATTCCAAGTGACTTTGAAATTTAACATTTAACATTAACATACTGAGAATAGTACAATCTATATTCTTTACAAGATCTACCACACAGCATCACTGTTCATAAGTAGGTCTTATCTGAATACAGTTTCTCTAACAGTCCTGACACAAAGCTCTTGCCTCGAATTGAGAAATTTGTTATATTTTTCTAGGCACAACTTTTGCTAGAATGCCTATTCCTGATGTCCAGTGATTGATCACTAAGTCTTAGAGCTCAGTTCCTCATTGTGCAGATAAAGCCACTGAAGAAAGGATAATATATCAGAGAGATTCACAGTAGAAAGTCTAACATAGAAATGAACATCCCATGCTACAGTTCATACCATATGAACACACAAGACATCTGTCCAGAGCATGGAATCATTGTGGTGGTCAAAAAGCTATAGTGTAATAAGAATGACATTACACATAGTAATATGAGCCTGGAAATAGGAATGTCTTGGAAATCTTAAATAAAGCTCTTGCAAACCAGAAAATCCAGATTATAATCTGTTGCTCTATTACATGCTGAATGAACAAGACTGTTTAAGCCAAATTGATTGTATAACTCAAACCCCTTATACAGTTTTATAGCACATCGATGCTGCAATTTGCTTGAGGTTTACAAAGTACTCCTGGTCTGAGACAGACCAAACATATTAGGAAACTGCAGGTACCTGCCTACTAGAGTTTTAAGAACAGTTTGTAACATGATTTCCAGTCTGTCTCCAAGTGGAGGAAAGTGTCGGGATCTCATGAGAATCTCTTATGGCCCTTATGATGGAAGACAGTATGACCAGAAGAAGAGTAACAAGGGAAAAAACTATATCATGCTGAGGACTCAGCCACTCCCTAAGCTTGCCTCAATGCTAGTTCTATATCATTTCCCAGACTAGGCCAGTACGTACATATACATGCATTTAAATACACAGAATCCAGGGCTTTCCAGTGCTTCAAGGTTGGAAAGCAAGGCATTAGAGTAGTATAAGGGTAGGAATAGAGAGTGTTCACACCGAGCTGAATATGTTGATCTTTTGCCAACCAAGAGGAAACCATCCAGTTCCCCAAAAACAAGGTACTAAGAAGAAAAATTCACGTAGATACTAGTGATTTTGTGATGATAGGGAGCAAACCCTTATGAGATTTCATACGATGGATGCAAAGCCCTTTACAAACATTAGCTGAACATGCTATAAATGTCAATTATCACTATTATTATTATTATTTAATGTGTGGCAGTGTCATGCAGAACACCTTTCTAAGGAAGTTTTTTCTAGTGTGGCAACCGCCCACCTTAGTGATACCCTTACAAAGCAAGCACCAACATCCTTCCTTCATTTCCCCTTTGTCTCTACTGATGCTAGCCTCCAAGGACAAGGCACTTTGACTCCCTGAGAGGCCACTTTATAAATGGAAGAAACCAAACAGTAATTTAGACTTGAAAGCAAAACTTTATGCAGGATTACCGTATAAATAATTTCCTAGACTAGTTATGGGGTACAGGAAAAAATGCGTGAGTAGTGGGTGGGAGAATTCATTTGGATCTCAGGCTTTCCTAAATGGGGCAATCTGGTCACACAGTTACTTGGAAGATAACAGATCTCTCGCCCTTCCATCTAATAATCCCTGGTACTCGCTCATCTGTTTCTTGGAGTCATGCAAGAAAATAAGTACCCCCTGGAAACCCACCTGAGATTTTCACAATCCTAGAAAGCAGGAAATTGTTTTACCTCTTAACAAATTCTGCCTATACCTTGGGTGCTTACAGGTGTTACTACTTCCTGGTGCAGGACGCTGGAATGCTCCCAGCAACTAAAAGGAGAGAGCTCCCACGTCCTAGATTGAACAGGAAAAGTACTTGCAGCAGCCTCCGTTTCATCCCCCTCCTCCCAACAGTGAACTTGGAACACAGAACCTGCATTCAAATAGTTATTCCACCTTTAGTACTGGGCCCATTTATGCTGCTTTTACACATCTGTACATATCTTTGCCTAAAATGTTCGTCGTCAATCGGGAATTTGTCTTCTTCCCAGTTTCTGCCTTGCCCCAGGCAGCTAACAAAACATCTGGAATCTCTCCTAAGCAGATGTGCCTGGTATCCCTAGCCAAGGGGACTCCCAGTCTCCGTGGACTGTTCCACCATCCAGGCTGGTGCACCAACTCCCTCCAACCTCCAGCGTCTACACACCACCAGTGCTGCCTCTTAACCCCCCCCCCCCATCTTCAACCCCACTCCCTTTCGCGGCCCCGCCCACCCCCTTTTACCGCTGGTATCCTGGAAGCGAGGGGGAGGGGTGTCTCGCAAAGTCTGGCTCCAGCCTCCACGCTCTTCCTCGTCCTCCTCATCCATGGGCCCCGGGAGCTGAGGCTGTCGCAGCTGCCGCTGGCCGCCCGTCATCGCTCCCGCCTTCGGGACGCGGCGCCCACCTCCCTGGAGGCAGCACACCGGCCCCTCGGCGGCTGCCTCGACCTCCCGGGCCAGGGGCTGCGGCGGCGGCGGGGCGGCGGCGGCGGAGCAGGAGGACAGGGAGGAGGTGGTGGGGTCGTCCTCGTCCTCCGAAGAGGCGGCGGAGGAGGAGCGCGAGTCGGCCGAGGTGCTGTAGAAGGGGTTCCCGCTGCTGTCCTGGCCCGACTCGCCGAACACGTCGTCCGAGATCTGCAGGCTCTCGTAGCGGGAGCGGGCCGCTTCCAGCAGGGAGAGCGCCTTCTTCCTCGGGCCCCCACCCCCGCCGCCGCACTCCGCCATCATCTTCGCTGCACCCCACTCTCTCCCCTGCCCCCCCGCCCCCCAAAACACCTCCCACCCGCAGACACCCCCTCCTCTCCCGGTGCCCCGGGCTGTCTCTCCCCACCAGTTCAATCCGCAGCAAAGCGCCCTCCCCTTCCCCACCCTCGGCCGGTCCGCCGTCTTTGCCCGGCTTTGGCCCAGCTCCAGGTGAAAAATTTTTTCTTTTCTTTTTTTTTAAGGCACGGGCGGCGGCGGGCCGGGGCAGCTGAAATGGCAAGCTGTGTTCGGGATCAAGGAACCACTCAGGAGGCGAAGAGACAGGTGCGGCCGGTGCCACCCTGCTGCGGCCGCTTCTAGGGCTGTGGCGGCAGTTAGCGTCTCCTCCTCCGGGAAGCTCTTCCTGACTCCTTCCCTGCGTGCCAGCCTTCCTGCCCGCCTGCCTGCTTGCTCGCTTGCTGCTCTGCTGTTTCCCCTCCAAGCTGCACCCCCTCCCCTCTGTTCCTCTCTCGGCTGCCAACCCTACCGACTCCCTCCTTGTGTGTGCAGCCGAGAGGGCGGATTCCGCCTCGCACCTCCAAATCCCCCGTTTGGCCAATGGGAATTGCTTACCCAGAAGGAGAGGGGAGGGATGGGGAGGGCCCAGGAGCAGGAGACACCTCCTCCATCTCGCCTTCTCAGCCTAAGAGGCGGGGCAAATGAAGTCAAGGGATGGAGGAGGTCTGATGGCTGTAGGGCGCCTTCCCTGTCCATAAAGGAAGGCTCAGACACCCAGGGACCTGGTCAGAGAGGACGTGTGTGTGTGCGCGTGTGTGTGTGTGCGTGTGTGTGTGTGTGTGTGTGTGTGTGCGTGTGTGCGTGTGTGTGTGTGTGTGTGTGTGTGTGTTTGAAAAGGCGTTAGGGAATATAGATTGGTTTGTTCCTGCTAGTATGAGCCAGCTGGGAGGAGAGAGATGGCCTTCAACCTTCTTCCTAAATCAGCTCCTGGGCACCAGGGAACTGTCCACCTTTGATGGTTCTGAATCAGAGCAGCCAAGGAAAACCTTAGCCACCGCTGCTCAGACAGCCTTGGGGGAAAAAGTGGGGTGGTGGCTGCAGCAGCAATAAAGTAAGAACTGATTACTAATGGTATTATTTTTTGTGGCGATATTGAACGCCGAATGAGACTGCATGCTTCTACAAATAAAGGGATGGTCTGGCTCATTAAAAGAATTAGAAGTAGGAGCTAGTTTTGGCAAACCATTTCTACCGGTCAGGTGCCAGTTTAAATAATTTAAGGATGGTTGCAGGAGGAGTAAAGTACAACTATTTCCTTATCATCTCCCACAGTTGACACATATTTAGAACTAAAAATATAGATTCTTCCCTCACACATACTTGTCTATTAATATATCAGTTAATAAAGAAAGGAAAAGTTGTATCATGTAACATCCAGACTGCACCGAGCAGATTGAGCAGCAACAGAAATGTTTCACCATCCTGCCCTGCATTATATGAATACGACAATCATCTTATTGATGACAAGTTGTTTCATTCTTTACCCCCCCCCCCAGCAAATGTTTCAATCAGCCACATTAATGATTATTCGAGTTGGGAAGTCACTTTCACTTTGCAATAAAATAAAACTTCCAAAAAGAAACCCTGCTGAGTTTAAAATAGTATATCCAAAAGGGAAAGGCACATTGCCCTTTGGAGATATGAAGGCAGGATAGAAGTTTGCTGGCATTACTGCTAATAAGTAATATTTCTCTTACTGATATTTACCTTCCTCTCATATCTCCCTTTCCCCTAACAACCTAATCTTTCCCGAATATTCTCAAGCTATAATGACCTGGAAAGGTCTTCATTATAAAAATGTAAAAAGAAATATGTCATATAATATTACTTGCTATATGGATTTGGCCATAAATTAAATGGTGTCTGCTAAACATTTAGAATTCCTTGGAAGGAGTATGTTGGCAAATAGGGCTTGTCTGTAGCACACAGTAAGAACCACATAAAAAGAAATTAGTAAGTTGTGCAACAGAATGGGAATTTCCATTATGAATATTGTATAAATCTATCTTATATCAAGCCTTTTCTGTAGTCACTGGATTAACTGAGTCCCTGCCTAGAGAATCATAACAACTAGTTCATATATTTTGAAGAGGGTACTGGTATGTAGGAAAATGAATGTTACAAAAGATAACTTTGAACTCTGTACTTGGAGGAACATTGTTTAAACAAACCATAGTGACTCAAAACTAGGTCCTCCCTACATGGACAAACATGATTAAGGATTATATGAGTTTCTGGGAAGGTTTTTATGCTCAATCCAAAATAACTACATGAAGATTAACATACTAGAGTCTTTAGGAAATAATCCAGTATTATCAAAGGCAGCTTGTCATGAAAAGAAATAAGGAGATAAAGCATGTGTTTTAAAATAATTGTTCCCTCTGTTAACCACAGAGCACCCAATACAAACAAAATGTTTATATTAGTGGGTGTATTTTTTATTGTCATTTCTATGCATTCATTTTTTGCTGATCCAGGGACAGCTTGAATACTTCTGTGTTACCTTGGCATATTCCTGTGGCTCACACAACATTTTAAAGAGAGGATTAAAAAGTAACAAAAGAAATAAGCAGTAAAATCTTATTTGCTTCTGGAGGACTCTTAAATCAGAATAAGTTTACCTAGAATATCTCAGCTAAGAATGAAGCATTTGAATGATAACTGGTCCTAGAAGAAACACATGGCTTTATGGATTGGTTCAACATAATGTAAACACATCACGACCTTTAAAGGGAGAGTTTCTACCTTTGGGTGTGATGAGAATAGAAAGAAGAGGAATGTTTTTCCATTTTACAATATTCCTCATTTCCCCGAGATTCTCCTACCTAATTTTACACTTTTTCAATGCTGTTTTAATATTTACAAATGTTAATAATTACTTTGATAATTATAGAATAATATCACTATGCAATCTACCAACTTTTATCCTTTTAGAAATAAGGCTTATGTAATCATATATTTATTTAATCCTCTTGGAAATCATGATAGAATAATAGTTTCTTCAGTAGCACATTTCTATACAAAGAACTTGACAGAATAAAGCCAATTGATTTCTGCTGCAAAGTATTTGTTTTCATCAAACCAGGGCTTTAATTATTTTATATAATTATTTCATTATTTCTTCATGCTAGTATTTTTTAAACCCTCATTTTTCAAACATTACTGTCCTGTGGGAATCAGAACTAAGCAAAACTTTAAGCCTAGGGTCAGGGGGCAGCTGTAGCAAGTCCCAGACTTGATGGTCAGGATAAAGGTATGAGACATATTTGTTTGTTACCAGGAAATTGTGAGAAAGGCAGGAAACTGGAAGAAGAGGGCAGTGTGCAAATGGTGGTTCCTTAGCAAGTACTCCTACTTTCCATGACATCTCACTGGAGGTGGAAGCAATCACAGAGGATGTTTGGGGGTGGGTAAGAATGGAATAGCAGAGATACACTGCACTAAGCCATTAGCTATCATTTAGTCCTTTCTTCAGAACAGAAGCCTACCCACCTTATATCAATCACTAGGGACAATATAACATTTCTCTTCTCTTCTTGCCACCCCTCCCCCCACCTAAAGTTTGCCCTAGCAATTTGTTAAACCATATTCTAAGTCATGGAGTGATTGTAATCTGTATTGGTAGAAGCAATACACACACGGACAGAATCTCCCATCCTTGAAATGCTGAAGTCAGACATAGGTAAAATGGGGAAAAAGAACATAAAATGATATGTCAAAACAAAATGTTTAAAGTTTGCCACAAAGTTGGCTTACATTAACAATTATATTAGAACCCTGTGTAATCTCTTGTGTCATTCCATTTCTACTCTTTTCTCTCTTCAACAACAGATCCCAGGAGTCATTCTTTATTGAGCGTCAACATGGCCTAATGGTTAGATATGGCTTAAAACCTGGTCTCATGTCCAGCCTCTGATATATACTGGCTGAGCGACCCTGGGCATGTCACTTAATCTCAGAATGCTCTAGGCAACTCTCCAATACTAGAAGTTGCAAAGAAGGTGCTGATTTGCATAAGTAGAGGGAATTTTCTTATTTGAGCTTTTGCTATGTCAGCAACATTCTTGGTCCAACCCTATTCCCTATCTCTCTATAGATAAGAAAATTGAGGTTTAGAAACACTAAAGAATTTGCTCAAGGTCACCACTGCTGATCACAATTATCAGAGCCAGTATTTTAATTCAGGTCTCCAAATCTAGCTTATTTTCCACTATGATATGTTGTATATCAAAAGTTAAAAGAAATGCAGACTTCTTAGTACAAATTAGATATTTGGTACTTGTCTATGATAAGCTCTACCTATTTAACAATGGCTTTCTTTTTGTACCTAAAGGAAGGCATTTAACCTTTTTTCATCTGCAGAGTTGTTCCAGAGCCTTTTTCTCTCTCTTTTCTGCAGGAACTCCATGTGTCTTTGCCCACACTAACTGTTCTAAGCTTCTCTGAACTAACATTCTCTCCCTCATTCCCTTAAGTTGAATTGCCTCCCTTAAGGTATCAACAAAAATGGTCCCTGCCCCTGCAGCTTACTCTTGACTTGTCCCTTCAGAACTTGTCCCTTGTTCCATTGACTCATTCATTACTTCATTATATCATCTGATTTTGTAAGGACCTAATGCCTCAGTGTTGTTTTTCTCTATATTTTGTGACCACAAAATAAAACAGGGAATGTTTTAATCAAGGTTCTGCCACCTTCTTCACAGTTGGCTGTAGAGAATGAACATGAAGAGAAACTGGAAGTTCAATAGCTTCTTTGCCAAAAACAGACAGAATAGTAGGAGAGACAGAACTTTGACTCCTATGTTTATTCTAACAACTCAATGAATAATTATAGACACTCCTTTTATTTCTATCAATTTTCTTGTAAATAAAAAAGGAAATACTACCCCAACTTATTATTGTAAGTTCTTCTCACCTTGTTCTGCAACTCACCTCCTTTTCATTTGTCTGTAAAAAAAAAGAGGCTGTTAAGGGATGAAAAACATGGAAGAAAGCATCCCTAATATAAGGTTAGTGATATATGATGTGGCCAACACATTCTGTGTTACTTGTTTGTTTCTCAAAGACAAAGACAAAGAAAAAATTATATACATCATGGAGGTAGATGACTTCTTTAACTAAATTTGGGTGGTTCAATATTAGGAAAGGTATCAGCATAACTGACCATATGAATAATAAAAGCAACAAATGTCATAAGATTATATCAATAGGTGCAGAAAAAACCTTTGATACAGCACTCTTTCCTAATACAAACACAAAAAAGCACAGGAATAAATGGAACCTTTCTTAAAGTGATAAGCAGTATGTAAAACCAAGAATAAGCATTATCTGTGATGGAGATAAACTTGAAACTTTCCCAGTAAAATATGGGTGAAACAAGGGTGCCCATCATCATCACATAAATTACAATAGCTGTAACAGCGTACTAGTTAGCTATCCATAGCAATAAGACAAGAAAAAGAAATTGAAGGAATATGATGCTATACCTAGAAACCCCTAGAAAATCAACTAAAATCTAGTTGAAACAGTTAACAACTTTAACAAAATTGGAGGATATAAAGCAAACATACATAAATCATCAGCATTTCTATATATTACTTACAACATACAGCATGAAGAGAAAGAAAAAGTGAAATGTCATTTAAAAATAACTGAAGACAATATAAAATACTTGGGAGTAAATCTGTCAAGACAAACCCAGGAACTATATGAACACAATTACAAAACATTTTTCATACAAATAAAGACAGATCTAAACAATTGAAAAAATATTAATTGTTCATGGGTAGGCTGAGCCAATACAATAAAAATGACAATTCTACCTGTCAATTTATTTATTCAGTGCCACACCAATCAAACTACCAAAGAATTATTTTATATAGCTAGAAAAAATAATGGCAAAATTCATCTGAAAGAAGAAAAGGGCAAGATTATCAATGGAATCAATTTTTTTAAAGTAAAGAAGATTAGCCTAGCAGTTCCAGATTTCAAACTATATTACAAAGCGGGAAGCAACAGAACAATCTGGTACTGGCTAAGAAATAGAATGATAGATCAGTGGAATAATTTAGGCACATAATACATAGTAGCAAATGACCATAGTAATCTAGGTTTTGATAAACCCAAGGAACCAAGGTCTTGAGATAAAAACGAATCATTTGACAAAAATGGTTGATAAAACTGGAAAGCATTTTGGTAAAAAACTAGGTATAGACCAATTCTCACAGTGTATATCAAGGGTATATGATTCAGATATAAAATGTGGTATCATAAGTAAATTAGTGGAGCATGGAATAATTTACCTGTTAGATCTAGGAATAAGGGAAGGATTTATGACCAAATAAGAGAAAAAGAGCATTGCAAGATGTAAAATGGTTAATTTTGATTACATGCAATTTAAGAACTTTTGAATAAACAAAAATAATGCAGCCAAAATTAGAAGAAAAATAAAAAACTAAAAAAAAGATAGCAAGTTTCTGATAAATACCTCATTTTTCAAATATAGATGGATTTGAGTCAAATTCATTAAAATTATAGCCATGCCCCAGGCAATAAATGCTCAAAGGATATGAACAGGCAGTTTTCCGAAGAAATCAAAGCTAGTAATAGTCACATGAAAAAATGCTCTGATTCACTACTGATAACTACTGACAATTGCAAATTAAAACAACTTGGACGTACCACTTCACCCCTATTAGGTTAACTAACATGACAGAAAAGGGAAATGACAAATGCTGGTGGAGATGTGGAAAATGGGGATACCAATGCTCTGCTAGTGGAGTTGTGAGCTAGTCCAACCATTCTGGATAACAATTTGGAACTATGCCCAAAGGGCTATAAAACTTTGCATACCCTTTTATCCAGCAATCCCACTACCTGACCTGCATTCTAAAGAGATCAAAGAAAAGGGGAAAGGATTTATTTGTACAAAAATATTTACAGCAGCTTTTCTGTAGTGCCAAAGAATTGGAAATCAAAGATATGCCAATCATTTGGGGAATGGCTGAACAACTTGTGGCATAGCATTGTGATCAAATACTATTATGCTATAAGAAATGATAAGAGGCTTTTCCTCCTCCTTTTCTTCCTCATCTCTTTTCCTCCTCTTCTTTCTTTTTTCCTCCTCTTCTTTTTTCCTCCTCCTTTTCTTCCTCTATTCATTTTCTCCTCCTCCTTTTCTTCTCTTCCTCTATCTCCTCCTCTCCTCTTCTTCACCACCTTTTCCCTGCTCCCTTTTTTATCTTCCCCGGGTTGGTTTTGACAAAAATATGCCTTGCACCTAGAGAAACTGGCAGCAATGAATCTGATCCCTCATGGCATTTCTCTACCTGGTGGGCTTGGTTGTCTCTCTGCCCTATACATGTGAGAGCTGCAAAAATTAGAAGTTGGGACATATACAAAAGCATGGTTTATTGCTGGAATTTTTTCTTAATAATAACCATACCAATATGTCTCTGGGGGATTACACTCAACCTGAACTATAGAAGCTAACAATAAGGACACTTTGGATGGTGCCCATATACATTTTAGATAGTTGGGTAAATCTGAAATATTCCACCATTGCAATCTATGTGTATACTTGCTGAGGATGTGATGAAGTTTATGTCATATACAGTTTCCTTTCCAATTATCTGACTAACTGGTATCCAAATCTGGTATTAATCCTTGAAGCCAAAGATCAGCAAATACATTTGCCTCCTTTATGCTGCTGTCCATCATGGGCAATGGGAGTATTATTGTTCAGGTACAAACTAAATGTATTACAGTATACTATTGTCAGACTGTTCACAACTATTATTTCTCTAATCTGCGAGCTGCTTCGTGTATATAATGAAAGGAATTTTAGCTTTTAAAATGCTTGGAATTAGTTGTATTCAACATGTCAACTGTTTACTATGTATTACCTTGTCCTGTTTGATAAAGTACTGAAGGAAGAAATGAATCCCACATAGCCTATTGGCAAATGTCTTTGTGTAAAGATGTTATTTTTGTTTCTTTCTGGCAAGTGAAAATTATTGCCTTGTTAGTGAAAGTCAGATTTATTTCTTAAAAGCATACCTGGGAATGGCAAATGGTAGAAGCTGTGGCTACAGGTCTACAAGATTTCATTATCTGTACTGGGATGGTCTATGCTGCTACTGATTCATCACTACAGCTTTCCTGCAAACCTTATGTTCAGGAAATAGAGCAAGGATCATGCTTTGATCCCTTTCTTGCAATGTAGGACATTTCAGATGACATTTTAGAGATATGACATAGAGATGACATACCTGAACAAGTAACAAATATTGGGAAAAAAACAGTACTAAGTAATTGTAGTAAAATGTTTTGTTTTGTTTTTTCTTCCCTGATGATGAGGAATAAAGTGAAAATATAAGTCTGGTATCATTATCTCAAGATCAGATTTCTGCTGCTTCTTCTACATCATCTTCATCATTGGGTCACTACTAAGAGTTTGGACACACTATGACAACATAGACTGATGCTTGATGAAATTTACAGGAGGAAATGAAGAACTTTCAGTTAAGTATAAATCTGTGGCCTCTAAAACATCCAGACGAATATTGTTTCTACTGTCCTGCCATGTTATTTCACAACCTGGTATCCCTTGTTCATGAATTTTGTGCTTGAGACAACACAAAACAGTGATGGAAAATTCCAGCACAAAAATGATTGTCAAGGAAAGTCAGGAGGTGTACAAAGGGAGAGTCAAATTTAAAAATGAATTAAGCACATTTTGTATATCAAATAATCAGTCAAAATTTCTCAAGACGATTTATTTCTCAATGTCAGAATAACACATGCTTACTTCAATGAAGAGGAGAAAATTAATACAATTGTTACTGACATTTTAAACTGTTCTGTCAAATAGATGAGTATAAAAATCAATGTTTTCTACCCCTATTGTGTGGAATAGAATGCTGCTGAATTAACTTGAAGAATGGACTTTACAAACCATTAGATAAATGAATTAACATGACTTGATTATAATTAAAGTTAATAGTTATTTAGGTTATATTTACATGACATTTAAATATTATATTCTATACCATTCAATAAAATAAGGAGCTTCTGAAAGAAGAAAGGAAGGATGGAAGGAAGGAAGGAAGGAAGGAAGGAAGGAAGGAAGGAAGGAAGGAAGGAAGGAAGGAAGGAAGGAAGGAAGGAGGGAGGGAAGGAAAGAAGGAAGAAAGAAGGATCAAAAGACCTGGGTTCAAATTCCTCCTCAAAGCTTACTATTTGTATGAGCTTGGACAAGTCACTTCATGTAGCTAGGAAACCTCTGTTTCCCTATCTCTAAAATGAGAGGATTGGACTAAATGACCTCTGAGGTACCTTAAAGCTCTAAATCTAGATCACAATCTTAGAATTAAACGGAATATCTCTTATAGATATAGAGAGCTTAATCAAAATGATTAAGATATGCATGTGTGTACGTGTATGTGCCTGCAAGTGTATGTGTGTGTGCAAGTGTGCATAGTTCTGTGACTGAATTAAATGATCTTTAAAATCTCTTCCAGGGCTATTTTATTTAGAATGGTTCCTAGCACAAAACAGACATTTAATAAATGTGTGTTGACTTGACTGGAATTACTCAATATATTACATTAGGTAAGTTGCTTTTGCTTTAATGTTAGTCTTAGTTTTGCATTAATATTTTCTCTATTGAATGTATGTGGAGAGTCCATATAAGATTTATGCTGTCTTGGGAAGGGAAGGGGAAAGGAGAGGGAGAAATTTTAAAACTTATGGAAATGAATGTTGAAAACTGAAAATAAATAAATTAATAATGGGAAAAATATTTTCTCTATTACAAGAAGGGGTTCTCACAGTGATGCAGCCCTTAGCTACTCAGCAGTCACAAGTACTGAAGACCCAGAAGAGAAAGTTCTTGCCATTGTCCAATTGTTCAATATCAGAAATCAATACAAATTTATTAGTGGAAATGACATCTTAAAAGAAGCATTATCAACTGCATCCTGTCTGAATGATTTGAGAGCATCAAGGACTTTGGTAGGCAGAACTTTCTTTTCCTGGCGTTCACTAACTGTTGGTGCTGAGGAGGTAAGGCCAAGCACCCACAGGAGCAACTATCAGGTATCAGGGCGCATATATATATATATATATATATATATATATATATATATATATATATATATACACAACGATTCTCTACTGGCAGTGGAGTCTAGGTTGGAAGAAGGGTGGGTGGTCTGTGGGGTTCTTCTACTCCCTGGGGATCTTACCCCCAGGTCTCGGGCTGTCCGTCTGGATTTCAAGGAAGGTGGTGGCATTTGGTTGACCTGCCTCCCTTATGACTTGCAGCTGAAACTTCCCTACATCTTTGTCTCCCTCAGTCAAATTGTGAGTTCCCTGAGAACAAGGACTCTCATGCTTAGCAAAGTAAAATTGATAAATAAATGATTTTTCATTGTGTCAGGGGAGGACTTTGATATAAAGAAAAAAGTCAACATTGAAACTTTTCAAAAAAGAGTCAACTCCGGGTTCAGACTAAAATTCCCCAATACATCAAGTTTAGGACTTAAGATTAAAATAGGAATTCCTTTGGCCACAAGAGAGAAAGGGCTTTTATTCAGCACAGAATAGAAAGGTATATACCTTTCTGGAGACCATTAAGAACTAATGTCTCACATTTATGACAAGGATCTTCTTACTCAAGTAAATCTGGTAATTGCGACTTTCAGTGAAGACATGGGGATTCTAGATCTTTGAAAGGCAACATAGACATTGTGATTGGAGCAGTGATCCTTCAGTTGTCCAGGGTTTTAAATTCATGTTAGTCCACTGAGATAGATACTTAGTGAATAAGTTGAGTAAAGAAAAAGCACATGATATGAACTTGAACATTATGTTTGGTGGGAGGTAGGATTTATATAATAATAAGTAAAATTGTCATTGGTGGCCTTAACTCATTCATACTAAGGAATATTTACCTTTTAAATGATAATCTGCAAGGACAAAGCTACTTAAAATAAGGGAATGAAACATGCTAATCAATGAACCAGTTAGCAATCATTTATTAAATTCTTATTAAATGCCCTGTGCTAAGCCTTAGGGATAAACTTATGTGTCAGATTAATAAGAGGAGAGGGTTTTCTTGCAGGAAAGAGGAAGGGAAAATTCTTTGCACCATAGCATGTAGCTTGGCTAAAATATAACTGGAAATTCAGGCTCAAATTCTTTCTCAATCACCAAATGACCTTAACTGCAGGCATAATGCTAAAACTCTTTTGTGACTGTCTCTTCCTTTACTGCAGTTTGGGGACTTTCAAGTTTTCACAAAAGAGTCAACACAGACCAGTCATGCCTAAATCAATAGTTCTTTATTATAGCACATTTTGATTCATACAGTGGGATCTTCGGGGAGCCTGATTGCTCTGCAGGCAGAGAGAGAAGGTTCTCAGAGACTAGTTCTGCATGTTTCTGGGAAATGTAGTTTCATACAAGCAGCATTGTTTCTTCATAACCTGAGAGACTCTCATGAGACATGTGCATGGAAATGCTGGATTGGGAGGAAAGGCCACACATGGAATTTGAGAGAGACAGTGAGACGGAGACAGACAAAGACAGAGACAGAGAGAAGGAGACAGAGGGGGAGGAGCATAAAGTAAAGAGAGAAGGCTAGCTTTGTCTGGTACTTAGTGTGATGACACTCTTTTGCTACCTTCGTCTTTGTCCATAGATACAGAAAGGACAGCTGTCACTCTCAAGACATGGGGTGTGTGTTTGATTTATGGACAATTTCCCCTGATCAAGATTTCATGCAAATAGTAATGTTTCTTATTCTTCTCTTTGTTCCTTTTCTTTCTGTCTGATTGGATGGATGTCTGACTCAAAGTTTCCTGGTCTTTAAAAAGCCATTCCTATGATATTTTAATTAATGCCAAAGTCATTATTGGATAGAGGGAGGGGGAAAGGGTCTGATGAATGACTTTTGATATACAGAGACTGAAAAAGGGACAGAGTTCTAACTTCTTTGGGCAGTGCCTGGTTTCTAGGCTAGATGAGTGATCCAAGTGAAGAAAGAGAAAATCTCAATAATTTTTATTTAATTTACAAGTCTCAAAGCATGTAAAAAGCTTGATCTAAGGGTTTTCCCTTCTGCTTTAAAAATTCAATTATCTGACTTTTGACCTTATCATTCAACTGAAATTTCTCTCGCCAAAGTTACTAACAATTTCTTAATTGCTAAATCTAATGGCTTTTTCTCAATTATTAACTTTTTTGACTTCTCTGTAATTTTTAACACCACTCCCTCAACCTTCTTTCTCCTTTGTTAGGAGTGCTGGAGGGTTTCTAACAAACCCTTCCTTTATACAGCCTTCCTTTATAGAGGGCAGATGCTGGACTCTCAGATGCACTGTTCTGCCTTCAATTCCTGGGAACCTTTCCTGCCTCCTTTTGTGAGTTATCTCCCCTGCTCATGAGTAGGAGTTGTCTGTTTTTAGCAATTGTATCCCTAGTACTTGCACGGTGCCTGGCACGTAGTAGAAGTTTAAAAAATGTTTACTGGATTGGATGCAGTCTCTCTCATATGCTTCTCCTTGACATTCTTCTCTCTATGACATTACTTTCTCCTGGTTCTTCTCCCTTTCTGACCACTCCTTCTCAGTCTCTTTTGCTAGATCTTCTGGTTATTCTCTACCATTATTGGTGTCCCACAGGACCCTGTCTTGAGTGCTCTTCTTTTCTTTCTCTATACTATTTAATGGGGCAGTTAGGTGGTGCAGTGAATAAAGCACCAGTGCAGGAATCAAGAAGACCTGAGTTCAAATCTCATTTCAAACACTTAACACTCACAAGCTGTGTGACCTTGGGCAAGTCACTTTACCCCAATTACCTCATCCTGGGTCATATCCAGTCATCCTCATGAATATCTGTTCACTGGATTCAGATGGCTCTGGAGAAGTGAGGCTGGTGACCTGCGCAGCCCTCCCTCACTCAAAACAAAGTCAAGTGCAAGCCATCTCATCATTTCTCTGATGGCCTGGTCTTCTTCAGCAACAAAGGATGGACACACACACACACACACACACACATTATTTGATATTATCAGCTCCCATGGATTCAGTTATCATCTATGTTCATGATTCTCAAAACTTCTTGTTCAGTCCTAATCCCACTGTTGATCTTCAGTCTTGCAAACAGATTGTTGTTCAATTACTTCAGTTCATGGCCCCTTGAACTGTCCATGGGGTTTTCTTGCCAAAGATACTGGAGTAGTTTGTCATTTCTTTCTCTAGTGGCAAACAGAAGTTAAGTGACTTGCCCAGTGTTCCTTAGCTAGGAAGTTTCTGAGACTGGATTTGAACTCAGGTCTTCTCGATTTCAAGCCCGGTACTCTATCCACTAACCAACTAGCTACCCATAGACATCTTAAAGTCAACATGTCCAAAACTAAACTCATTATTTCCCCACCCAAACCTTCCCCTCTTCCTACCTTCCCTATGACTGTTGAGGGTACTATCATCCTTTCAATACCCAAGACTCACAACTGTGATGTCATTTTCAGATCCTCACTCTCTCACCCCCGATATCCAATATCTTACCAAAGCTGGTTGCTTTTACCTTCATAACATCTCTATAAAATGCCTCCCTTCTCTTCTCTGACACTGTCACTACTTTGGTGTAGGCCCTTATGGAGTCATGGCTGAACTAATGTAATAGTTTACTAGGGGGTCTCCCTACCACAAGTCTCTTCCCACTTCAATCCATCCTCCACTTAGCTATCAATTGATCTTCCTAAAGTACAGATCTGACCATTTTATACCCCCTGCTCAACCAGTGGATTCTTATCACTTTCAAATACAAAATCTCCATTTGGCATTCAAAATCCTTCACAACCTGGCCTCTTCCTACCTCTCCAGTCTTCTTACATTTTGCTCACTCATATATTCTGTGATCCAGTAACACCGACCTCCTTGTTGTTCCTTGCATGAAACAATCCATCTCTGACTTGGAATTTTCACTAGAATCTTCTGTTACCTTATCTGTGTCTCCTAACTTCCTTCAAGCTAAAATCCTACCAAATCCCACCAAAATGCCACCTTCTACAGGAATTCTTTTCTGATTCCCCCCTTAATTCTATTGCCTTCCCTCTCACATTTCTAGCTTATCCTGTTAGAATAACAGAGAATAACAGAGCTTGTACAGAGTTGCTTGCATGCTACCTCTTTACTAGACTATCAGCTCCTTGAGAGAAAGGGCAGTCTTTTTTACCTTTCTTGTATCCCTAAGGCTTAGCACAGTGCCGGGCACATGGTATACTTACTACTATGTTTACTTTATATTACTTAAGTTTAAATTTTATTATATTGCTTTTTATTTATTGTTTACAAAAATGTTTATTAACTGACTCACTGATCCTAGCTGTCTGTCAGGAAAACTTCCATTTACAGAGGTAGGATGGAGGGCAAGTGATTAGATAGCAGGAAATTCTTGGGAGGGGTGGAAAAAAAGAATGTCTGGACACAGTTGGTAGTACCCACATACAATTGATAGAGAACAGAGGAGGGAGTGAATACTTCCTCTTTTAATTTTTGCCTTTATCTTATAGACAGACAGACCAAATGATACATTCACAAGAAAAAAGGTCCACTGCCTAATATGGTGAAAGATGTGGGATATGGGAGATAAAGTTGCACTCAAGAGTAGATGTCATTGGTCTCCTTCTAGAATGAAGGATTCACAACAACAGAAAACAGAGAGGTCTTGGGAATCTCTGATCTGATTATTTTTAAGACCATGGCAGGAATAGAAAGGGAGTAATTAACAATGATCCTGTGACAGGCTACCTTAATACTTAGTGAACTCAGATTCTGCTATGATTTTGTCAATTATCTTGGTCAATTTGGGACAAATAGGTCCTTTATCAGTTCCATATTACAGAAAGTTGAGAGATTATGTGTTTCATGGAGTAGGGAATGTGGTTTTCACTCAGACCTATCTAATTGGTTTTCTATCTCTAATGTCATAGGCCAGGTGACACAAACTCTCTGATAGCCAAAGGCTTGGCTAATTTCTACTCGGCAGAATTAGCTTCTTGAGGCAACTAGGTTTTGCCATGGCTAGAGTACTGAGCTTGCAGTCAGGAAGACTCAAGTTCAAATCCAGCCTCAGAGATTTACCAGCTATATGACCAAGGACCAGTCACTTAACCTTCCTGTGACTCAGTTTCCTTTCAGACTCATTTGACTCTTGGGGATTTACCTCTGTAGCAGTTCCAAGTTCAGTTTCTTTATAAGGAAAGTACAAACCAAGCAGAGACTCAGTCTGGAGAATTTTAGAACTCTACGGAAAAGTGAGGCTTAATGGATAGAGACAGCACTGTTTAGAGACTCTTGAGTCCCTTACGTGTATTCTGCATTTGTTTATGGATTCTATTTTCTTGGGATGAAATGAAGGTAGTCCCATCCTCAATATTTTCAATGTTTAAGTGCTTCAAAACCCTTGTCCATATTTGTGGAGACTTGTACATGAGCTATCTTGGGAGATTTCTCAGAGTAATAAGTTCTGGATGAAAACAGCATCAGGCAAGGAGATAGTGACATTTGGGAGGTTGGTTCCCAACTGTGGAAACCTCGAGTAAACAGAGCAAGGTGTCTCCTTTCTATTCATGCCTGCTTCAGAATCCTTTCTGAGAATTCTCCCTGTCAGTCATTGGCAAATAGCTCTTGTCCACCGATCGCATTGGGTGTTGATTTCCCTCACGCCTAACCCTGCCTCCTTCATTTTCTCTGCATGACCTGCCCAAGGTCTGAACTCTATCTATTCTGAGGCCACATACATCTCTGGTCTGGGCTGTTTGACTAGAGGATTGAGTTAGAACCTCCAAAACATAAGATGCGACACTTTTGCAAAATAGTGTGTGATGTGAGTTAGTCCCTGGTAGAGATAGATCCCTTGTGCCATATCCCAGGTAAATCAACAACAGTGTTTTTCTCTAGTTAAGATGAAGAAATATGAAGGCTTACAAGGACCTGATAACGTTCAACCTTGAGACTTTGCCAAGTCAGTCGTGGATTACATAATTACCCCACCAGCTACAGAATTATCTGAAAAGAGTCCTAAGAAAAACGTTCTTCAGCCTTCAGCAGTTTCAGTCCTCCGGCTGCTGATTCAGACAGTACAACAGATTTTTTTAGCAGGTTTTTCCTCCAGGTAATTTAGCAAGTTTTTGAAGTGCCACTTTAATACAAGGCAATAATTGGTAGGCCTTCATCTTTGGGGGTCACAGCTGAAGGCTAGGTGCAGACTTGCATTCTATACAGAAAAAGGAAATTCAGACAAAAAGGGTGAAATCCTCCTGAAATCCTTCTCTCTTCATGGCCTCTAAGTCCACTGAGGTTCAGGGCATTGTACTGTTCATGTATCATCATTCACCCATCATTCTCCTCCAGTCCCACAAGCAATTCTAAAGCTCCTCTCACTTTAGTTCTTTGAGGACCGGTGTTCTTAATCTAGGGTCCATGAAGTTTTAAAAAATATATATTTAAATTATAATTTAAAAAATATATGTATTGATAACCATATTTCAGTATAAGTTGGTTTTCTCTTGCAATTCTATGTTTTTTACTTTTTGCATTTAAAAACATTATCCTAAGGAGTCTATAGTCTTAACAATGCTGCCAAAAGTGTATAAGATACCCACAAAGAGGTTAAGAACCCCTGACTCTGGGAACTTACGACTTAAGACATTCTAATCACCAAGGATGATCCAGGGAGACTTGTTCCTCCGTCCTACCTCAAGACTATATTCATGGTCATACATACAGCAAATACCAGTTCACAATGAGTATGTTGCCCAAATAGGCTCAACAGGCTAAAGAGGAGAGGAGTCTACCCTACCCCCCCCAAAAAAAATCTAAATTGAAGAATCCCAAAGAGAAAATTGCAAAGTGGTTTTTTTCTTCCTTTCTTTCCTCTAGTCTACTATTTTACCATGTAACCTGGACTCCTCTAATTTTACTGAGCTCCAAAATCCTAGAGTCTTCTTTCATAACATCAGTTTCACACATACACACACACACACATACACACTCACATATGTATATATATATGTGTATGCATGTATTTATACTTAACATATACACATACACATATATACATGTATGTGTATATATACATATACACTCACACACGCACGCACACATACATATATATAAAATAGTATCTACTATGTGCCAAGCACTGTGCTAAGTGCTTTACAAATACCATTTCATTTGATCCTCACAATGTTCCTGGGAGATAAGGGCTATTGACCAGGATCATACAGCTAAGGCCTGCAGTCACATTGGAATTCAGGTCTTCCTGAGTTTAGGCCTGGAGTTTTGTCCACTGCACCACCCAGCTGCTTAATTACTTATTCATATGACCTTCAATAATCTAGTTTTCTACTGATTTCTAGAACAAGCCACAGTAGCTATTCCCTAAGGTGTCAATTCTCTATTCCCATACTGAGTTTTCTTTAGAAAGGGGAAACACTGGGTGACTTAGAAGCAGAAACTTGCTAGAGCTCTCCCCCAGAACCCCTCAAAAAAGACCCCTGTGAAACTGACTCTAAACAACTTCTAGAGCATCACAAGCCCCCAAAGGGCAGACTGAAGCAAATTTCTAGCCCAAGACAATCTAGAAGATCAACAAGAAGGGTCTATCACACCAGGCTGGGAGTGCAGTGCAGTTTGCCATTGGCCACATTGGGCATAGACAGAACTGGAGCAGGCCTTAGGAGACTGAATCACTGGCAGCTGCTGCAATTTCTCAATCCATGAATTCCAAAGACAGTTTCAAAGGTCAGTGGGAAGAATCTCTTACCTGGCTGTGAGGGGAGCATGGTCTGGCCCCAATCCCAGCCCCAGCCCCAGCACCAGAGTAGTGGCAGCCATTATTGAAGAGAAGCTGCTTCTGTGGCTGCACACTTAACAAAGTGTTCAAAAGTCAAATAATTGGCTGGGAAAATGAGCAAATGGGAGAAAAATAAACAGACTATGGATTCTTACTTTCTTGGTGAAGAGGTATTTTCTTATGTCATTGATGATGAGAAAGATCAAAACATACAACCAGAAGAAGACAACAAAGCCAAAGCCTCAGCATTTAAAGCCTCCAAGAAAAATATGAATTGGACTCAGGTCATGAAAGAGCTCAAAATGGATTTTGAAAATCAAGTATGAGAAATAGAAGGAAAATTGGGAAGATAAATGAGAGTGATGCAAGAAAGTCATGAAAAGTGAGTCAACATCTTGCTAAAGGAAACCCCCCAAAATAACATCTTTAAAATTAGTCTAACCCAAATGGAAAAAGAGGTCCAAAAGCCAATGAGGAGAAGAATGTCTTAAAAATCAGAATGGGCCAAATGGAAACAGAGCTCCAAAAGCTCACTAAAGAAAAAATTCCTTCAAAGTTAGAGTATAGCAAATTGAAGTTAATGACTTTATGAGAAATCAAGAAATTATAAAATGACACCAAAAGAATGAGAAAATAGAAGACAATGTAAAGTATCTCACTGAAAAAACAACTAACCTGAAAAATAGATCTAGGAGAGAGAATTTAAAAATTATTGGACTACCTGAAAGCCATGATCAAAAAATGAGCCTAGACATCATTTTTTCGAGAAATTATCAAGGAAAACTGCCCTGATATTGTAGAATCAGAGGGTAAAATAGAAATGGAAAGAATTCACCTATCACCTCCTGAAAGAGATCCCCAAAGGAAAACTCCTAGGAATATTATAATCAAATTCCAGAGTTCCCAGGTCAAAGAGAAAATATTACAAGCAACCAGAAAGAAACAATTCAAGTATTATGGAAACACAATCAGGATAACACAAGACTTAGCAACTTCTACACTAAGGGATCAGAGGACTTAGAAAATGATATTCTAGAAATCAAATGAACTAGGATTAAAACCAAGAATCATCTACCCAGAAATACTTCAGAGAAGAAATAGAATTTCAATGAAATGAAGAATTCCAAGCATTCTTGTTGAAAAGATCAGAGCTGAATAGAAAATTTGACTTTCAAATACAAGAATTAGAGATGCATGAAAAGGTAAACAGGAAAAAGAAAACATAAGGGACTTCTAAAAGTTGAACTGTTTACATTCCTACATGGAAAGAGGGTATTTGTAACTCATGAGACTTTTCTCAGTATTAGGATAGTTGAAGGGAATATGTGTGTGTGTGCATATGTATGTGGAGAGAGATATAGAGAAAGAGAGAGAGAGAGGGCACAGAGTGAGCTGAATATGAAGGAATGATATCTAAAAAAGAAAATTAAGTGTTGAGAGGAGTGTACTAGGAGAAAGAGAGAGGTAGAGGTAGAAAGTAGTGAATCATCTCACATAAAAGAAGCAAGAAAGAGCTTTTACAATGGAGGGGAAGAAGGGGAAGATGAGAGAGAATAAGTGAGCCTTCCTTTCATAGAATTTGGCTTCAGGAGGGAATGACACACACACTAAATTGGGTGTGGAAGTTTATCTTACCTTACAGGAAAGTAGCAGGGAAGGGGATAAGAGAGAGGGATCTTTCACAACATGACTGTTATTGAAGGGTTTTGCATGACTGCACATGTATAACCTATATTGAATTGCTTGCCTTCTCAATGAGGATGGATGGAGAGGGGAAAAGGGAGAAAATGTGTAACTCAAAGCTTTAAAAATGAATTTTAAAAAATTGTTTGTGCGTGCAACTGGGAAATAAAATATATAGGCAATGGGGTATAGAAATCTATCTTGCCCTACAGGATAATAGAAGGGAAGGGGAAGTGGGGGGTGATAGAAGAGAGGGCAGACTGGAGAAAAGGGTAATAGAATACATGCTGTCCTGGGGTTTGGGGGGGGGAGATGGGGAGAAAATTTGAAATTCAAAATTTTGTGAAAGTGAATGTTAAAAACTGAAAACAAATAAATTTTTTTTAAAAAGAAAGAAAACATTAAGACTGACAATTGTTTTTCAATAATAGAACTAAATTATTGATGGTGGCAATCAGAAACTGGAAGCTCTGATTTTTTTTCCAATCAGGTTCTATTTCCTAAAAAAATTCTAAGAGGATACTTATAACCTTAACTACCAGTCAATAGCTGGCCTATTTCCTATGGCTGGGACTTGGGGAAAGTTACCTAACTTCGAATGGCTTTCATTTTTCTTTTCTGTCAGATGGTGGGATTGGACTGGATATTCTTTAAGATCTCTTCTAGTTCAATGATTCTACAGCTGTATATCACCTACCAAGTTTGGGTCAATGAAAAGGCTACATAGTATAGAAAAAGCACTGGACAAGGAGTCACAATGCAGATCAACAATCATCTGTTAAATGTCTACTACATGAGTGTTATAGTCTGAAGAAATTTTTCTTTTGATGGGGTCCCCTGAGATACAGGAAGCTCATTCACACGAAGCAGCCTGCCTCTGCTCTAGACATGTCTCTTCTTCCTTTCTAGTAGAAACCTTGGCTCTAGTCTGGCTCTGACAGTTATTGGTTGTGTGACTTTAGACAAGATAATTCACTTTTACTAGCCTCTAAATTCTCATTCACTGGATAGGAATAGAGCTAGGTTCCCATCTGTCTGAATAATGTCCCAAGAAGTGGCTTTGTTATTCAGATTCACATTGCATGTTTCCATTAGACTGGAACCAATTACCATATTTTTCATAATTATAACTTCGGATAGTGTGAATTGGAATACGTGACCACAAGATTAATGATGTGCACTAATGGGTAGTATGTACCTATTATACCTCCCTCAAAAAGATGTTAAGGATAAAGATAGGTTGCACAGCAGATGTGGTGTTTGGACAGATTCAGAAAGACCTAAATTTGAATCTTGTCTTGGATACTTATTATGTGATCTTGGGCAAGTTACTTAACCCCTCTCATTCTCCTTTTCCTCATCTACGAAATGAGGAGCTATCACTCTATGCCCCTAAGATCCCTTACATCTCAACATCAGGTAGCCAGATGGTACGGGGTATAGAGCACTGACTTCAGAGTTAAGATAGATCTGACTTCAAATATGACCTCAAACTAAAGCCATGTGACATTGGACAAGTCACTCGGCCACATCCTGCCTCAGTTTCCTCATCTGTAAAATGTGGACAATTATGATATCTGCCTTCTAAGGTTATTATAAAGATCAGATGAAACAATACTTTTAAAGCATTTTGCTAACCTTAAAGCACTATGTAAATGCCAGCTATTATTGTTATCATTATATCTGTGATACTTTCTAACTCAACTTTATTATCATCATTAACTCAAGAGAAGTCTGTCATGTAATTGGCTAGAGTTAGCTACATCAAGCCAAGACATTAGCTATACCCCAGTGAATTCCTGAGATATCTCTGTCTGTCTGTAAATTCTGGCTTGATATAGTTCTCTAACTCTGTAAGTAAATTCCAGCTTTTGTTATCAACTATGACTCTGGTATTTATCAGCTAGCTTCCTTTTGTATCTGACACAGATCTTCTCCTACTGCTACCTTTGAGGTGTAAATCATTATTTTCCCTTGTTTAGTCTTTGAAATTCCATTTTACTCATTCCAATTATATAATCAAAACCTATATGATATATCTTAAATCTGCTGTTCAGGGCTTACTGATTTTTTTCTACACAGCGAAGCCTTGTGTTCTGAGTGTAATAAAGCTGTAGTCATACTCTCTATGTGATATTGATTCAGTTGGACCCCTGGATAATTTTATCAGATATCTATGACCCTGTGGCAGGACCTGTGAATTCAATAGTATAGGAAACTCCTTCTACCAAGTAGCATAAGCAGCTTGTCTACAACAGGTAATCTTAGAGAGTTGCTTAGGGAGCCAATTGATTAAGAGACTTGTCTAGCATCACATAACCAGTATGTCTCAGAGGCAGAATTTGAACCTAGATCTTACAAGTTCCAAGACTTTAAGAATTGATAATGAAAGGATTGTACACCTAGAATTGAAAGGGACCTCAGAAGCTATTTAACCCAACTTCTTCACTTTATAGATGAGAAAATGAAAGCCCTGGAGGCTAAGTGACTTACCAAAAAACCGATAGATCCATAGGAAATAAATAAAAGGAGGGAACCTAATAAGGAGGATAAAAATGTTCATCTGGGCAAGGAGTTTTGAGTATTAAATACTTTTAAACATAATCATATTTTACTAGCATATAGGTAGGATTTATATATATATATATATATGTTTGTGTGGTAACACAAGTGTTATATACAAACATACACATATAATGGGACATTACTGGTGGCTAAGTTGAGTGGTTAAAGGAAGTAATAATAAGCATTTCCTGACAAATTAAAGTCCTTAATTTGGAGTTAAAATATCAAATCATACCTGATATTTTTCACTTAATTGTTGAATAGAATAGTGTACTAAATTTGGAGTCAAGAATAAATCAAGAATTAAGTACTTTTAAAAATATCTCTTATGTGTCTTGCTCTATATTATGGAAAGATAACTCAAAGAAAAAGCAAAAACTGCCACTGCCCACAAGAAGATTACATTTCAACAAGGGAGGCAACATGTTATATATGAATGCAGATGAGATTCATATGACGTAGATGGGAGGTAATCTCAGAAGGGTAGGATTTAGAAGGTGGGAGGTAATGGGAAAAACCTTCTGCAGAAGATGGCATTTGAACTAAATCTTGAAGGAAGTCATGTATTATAAGAGGCAGATGTAAGGAGAGATAACATTTCATGTGTGGAGACGGTCAATTTAAAACCCAGAAACAACCACGTTTTAATCTGGATTCATCAGCTATGTTACCATGGATAAATCATATAATGTACCAACGCTCGATATCTTAATCTAAAAATGAAATTTACTTCACAGAGCTGTGGTGACTAAACTATATATGAAATATTTGTAAACTTTAAAACACTATGTACATGTGAACCTTTATTATTACTGGAACTGGCAAAGTCACATATCATTCATTGTTTTGTTACTCTTATATCAAAGTTTTTAGTTTTAGCCCATTTCTTCCATTCAAAGACTCCTTGACCTTTTTCCTATTTTATAACTGCTCAAAGGGTGGGATGGGGGGATTCTTACTTTATCTATATGAATGAAAAAGATCATAGAGTCATAGAATCAGAATTGGGAGAAGCATGAATGATATTAATTACTAAAATAATTTGAATTTCTTTAAAAAGTTGCAAAATAAATAAGGTTTGCAGATGTGCATTTCAAATAGATTAAACATGCTCTTATGATATGATTTCATCAGAATTAACAGCATGTATTCATTTCTGAAGTAATATTATTAAAGTAGAAAGAGGAAGCAGCCAATAGAAGCACTTAAAGTAGATTTGTCTGAGAGTTAGGGTGTCAATTGCCTAGAATATATGTAATTTGTATTTGATAACTCTCATGATTAATAAGAGTTAAGGTATTTGAATTTGGTAATAATGTTTTCACTGTTGAATAAGTAAACAAGCATTGTATAGTAAGAAAAGAAAAACAAGCTAAACTTCATTCATTTAAAAATTTGTAAAGATATTCACAGTATGGCATAACATGGGGAAGCAAGAGCTCTTTGGATCTTTGGTACCTCCTCCTGTACCAATCAATATTACTTTTGCTGTTATGAATGGGGAATGGCATGATAATCTACCACCCTATGGTTCCACTCAGACTTCTTGTGATTCTAAATTGGAGACTAGGTTCCCTTCCATGTCACTGATTCTCATCTATGTTGGCTCCAATGCCTTTGGAGTCTCTGTCCCACTTTTCCCTACCATTCCAATTGTGCCCTCTGGAATACCTGTTTTATTATTAACAAACTGTTCTTCTTGACTTATGCCAATCCCCTAGAAATTACTTTGTATTTATTTTGCATTTAGTTATATATGTACAAACTGTCACATACACACACACACCCTTCACACACACATGCACGCACGCACACACACACACACACACACACACACACACACACACACACACCACCGTAGATTTCAAATTCCTTGAGATCAGGAAGTGTTTTGTTTCATCTTGAAAACATCAAAGAATTTGTAGTTGTAGGATTTGGAGCCAAATCCCAGCTCTACTTATTAATGGTATAACAGACTTTGGCTCATGGCCAGACTACCTAAAAAAAGGCATTTCTTGAGACCTATTCCTTAAAGACAGAAGAATTAGCGAATTTCTAGATATTTTGTTGGTCTACCATGTAGTAAGGAGCAGCCTTTTTCCATTGACTGAGTAGACAAAATTGAATTTTTAAAGCTACCTGACTAAAGTTTAGTCACTCTCTTTCTGGCATTCATGTTTAGGGTTTGACTCATTCACTCATAGCAAGTAACATGAGGGACACACATATCCCCTCCCTTGGGATCAATGTAGCTTCCTAGAAGAGGGCATGGAATTTTGGTCTGTTTTGCTTATCGTTTTTATTCTAGGTGAAGAGAGAGGAGTTGTAATCTGGAAATTTAAGCCATAGAGATGTGTGAATGCAGGATTCTGGGCCATATACTGGAGCCAGTTCAACAGGGAAGCCCTGAGACTAAAGGATCTGAGGTGCTAGCCTAAGTAGAACTTTAGGCTTGAACTTAGTGGGGACTCATGCTTTATAGGAACTAAGCTAATTCTAAAGCTAATCCCTCTCCTCTCCCCAAGAAACTAGGTTGGGGAGATATTGCCCCCAAGGTGTTGTGGAAAATATTTGGATGTTGGTCTTGCCTGTCTTTGAAGGAAATACTCCTTTGTAAAAGCTAATCTGGTGTTAAGTGGTTCAAAGTAATTGGGGTGCTAGACACTGGACTCTTAAAAGGGGGGAATAGTAAATGAGGCTCTGGTCAATGCAGAGAACAGAGATCCCATAATCTCTCAAGGTTACCAGAGAAAGGGGGTAGGGGAGAGGATAGCCCTAGCCTTCAGGCACTGAATGCCAAAAAAACATTGTTACATCTGGATGACCTTGGGCAAGTCATTTAAGCTCCTTGGGTCTCTGTTTCCCCCTCTGTAAAATAAGGGATTTAGACTATAATGCCTTCCAATTCTAAATCTATGATCTCACCATCACCTAGATTAAAATAAATGCTTAGTGTACTGAACTGACATGGAATTATTCTTATATCTCAGCTCAGCATTTGAACTCCATTCCAAAAGAGTTTATTCTCCCACAAAACTAGTTAGGATGAAGCCCTGGGCTGTCCCATGGGTCTCTTTCTACTGGTTCAGAGCGCGCAGACCTCACATAATTCCCTATGCTTAAAGGGATGTTTGTTGTGTTACTATGTCTGGGTGTTTTCAAAATATGCTGGTTTGCTGATGAATTCAGAAAACTGGATCAGTTTCAGATCATTGAAGTTGGCAGGTTCAATAAAAGGGAATTTCAAGAGGACTGTCCTGCAAAATTTTGTAGCATTAAAAAAATAACTATCTTCAAATTTAAAAATTGCACTGTCACCTGGGGCCATTCAGAAATAGAGACACTGACCTGGTAAGTCCCACTTAATTGTAATCATTTTAAATTGTTCTGCAAGTGAGAATCATAAAAGAAAGCCTTATTTCACAAGGCACTGAACAACAGATTCCCTGGTGTACTTTGCAAGGGAGTGGCTAGTCATGAATCAGACTGGTTTTCCACTGATAGGTCCAAATAGCACCACACCACAGATCAATCTAGGAAGTGGAGAACTTGGGAAAGAGGTAATAAAAAGTATGCAATTTCTAGAGACAACTACTCAAGATCTACCACTCCTTGAAGTCTTTCTAAACTAATCCACAGTGATTTTTTTCCATTATTAGGTCATCCTGGATGACTGACATTCCGTTGAATTTTGTATATTCTTGTTTCATTAATAAGACTTCTATTTACTTGAGGGCAGAGATCATATCTTCTATGTCTTTTGTATCCCCATAGCACCTAACACAGGGATCAAAGGATCATATTGTAATAAGGTACTGGTCAACGAACCCAGTTCCACTGAGCATGCTTAGAGTGCTTCTGATACAAACCTACATTGAAGAGGTTAGGATGTCTACTTCCGGAGAGTCATGCTGACACATAATCAAAGTGTTGCGTGGAGACTTTTAAACATATGTAGACATTCTGTAACTGGTTTCATTCCCCTTGTGTGATCTTGAAGAGCCTTTTTCGATTGGCTGGAACAGAGGGATACATTCAAAAGTACCTGCTTGCTAGAGCCTTAGCCCTTGTCCTTAAGTGACTAGTTTATCAACATTCTGGTAAGAGAAGAGAGATATTGCTATAAGGGAAGGGACTTCAGGTCCTCCCCATCCAAAGCTATTGCTTATTTGCCTCAGTATTCTTTCATTTTAAGTGAAGGGAACTGGAAATGGAGATTGAAATTGAGCACTTCAAGAGATCCTGCGAATAAACTACTGAGGAGGTCAAGGAATTGAGTCCATGATACATTTTTCAGTCACTAGTCTAAATTTGAAACCCCAAGGAATAAGGAGAAACCATTAGCAACTAGAAGCTATGCTGCATCTAGATGTAAACTTGATGAGATCAATATCGTCTAAAAACTAAATTAAGTCTCAGCCTACTCTCAAGTAGAGAGACCAAGATGGCATAAAGGAGAGTGTTTCTCTCATGTGTTAGAGGAAAAATGTTTGTACTTCTTTTCTTGCTAACTAAATATTTCCAAATTTGCTAAACTAAATATTTCCTATTGTAAAGGCTAGCTGATGTTAACTGGCTTCACGAAATTGAGATACAAGTGACAGGAGACCAACAGTGGGGAAAATCAGGACAAAAGAAAAATTAGTATTATAAAAGAGACATTTAACCCCTTTAGAAGTACCTCTAGAAATGGAGCCAACCTAGCTCTGGAATAGCGAGCCCAGAGAACACACCATAATGGAATTAGAGATTCAGAACTGGAGGAATTTAGAAGTTACACAATCTAACCGCATCATTTTATTTCCTCTTCTGTTAATCTGGGCAATTTGTATTTTTTAAAATATTCATCCATCTCATTAGATTATCGAATTTGTGGGCATAAAGTTGGGCAAAATAATTTCTAATTATTGTTTTAATTTCCTCCTCATTGGAGGTGAGTTCACCCCTTTCATTTTTAATATTAGTAATATGATTTTCTTCTTTCTTTTTTTTAATCAAATTGACCAAAGGTTTATCAATTTTATTAGTTTTTTCATAAAACCAACTATTGGTTTTATTTATTAATTCAATAGTTTTCTTAATTTCAATTTTATTAATCTCTCCTTTGGTTTTCAGTATTTCTAATTTGGTATTTTCTTGGGGATTTTCAATTTGTTCTTTTTCTAGCTTTTTCAGCTGCATACCCAAGTCATTGATCTCCTCTTTCTCTATTTTATTTATGTAGGCATTCAAAGATATAAAACTTCCCCTAAGAACTGCTTTTGCAGTATCCCATAAGATTTGGTAGGTTGTCTCATTATTGTCATTCTCTTGAATGAAGTTGTTAATTGTTTCTATGATTTCTTCTTTAACCCATTCCTTCTTTAGGATTAAATTATTTAGTTTCCAACTGATTTTTGCTTTTTCTTTCCATGGCCTTTTATTACATATAATTTTTATTGCATTATGATCTGAGAAGGATGCACTGATTATCTCTGCCTTTCTGCACTGGATTTTGAGATTTTTATGTCCTAGTACATGGTCAATTTTTGTAAATGTTCCATGTACTGCTGAGAAAAAGGTATATTCCTTTCTATTCCCATTCAATTTTCTCCAAAGATCTATCATATCTACCTTATCTAGAGTTTTATTTACCTCCTTAACCTCTTTCTTGTTTATTTTGAGGTTAGATTTATCAAGTTCAGAAAGAGGGAGGTTGAGGTCCCCCACTAGTATAGTTTTGCTGTCAATTTCTTCCTTCAACTCCCTCAATCTCTCCTCTAAGAATCTGGATGCTATACCATTTGGAGCATACATGTTTAGTAATGATATTGCTTCATTGTCTATGGTGCCTTTTAGCAGGATATAATTTCCATCCTTATCCCTTTTGATTAGATCTATTTCTGCTTTTGCTTTGTCTGAGATTAGGATTGCTACTCCTGCCTTTCTTACATCAGCTGAAGCACAATATATTCTGTTCCATCCTTTAACCTTTATCCTATGTGTATCCCCCCGTTTCAAATGTGTTTCTTGTAAGCAGCATATTGTTGGATTATGGCTTTTAATCCATTCTGCTATCCGTCTCCGTTTTATGGGAGAAATTCATTCCATTCACATTCACAGTTATGATTACAATCTGTGTATTTCCCTCCATCTTCTTTCCCACCATTTGTGCTTTTAGCTCTGCTGTCTCCCTTCCCCTCCTCACTAGTATTTACTTTTCACCACCTCCTCTTGCCGCCTTCCCCTCTTTCTTTTAGCCCCCCTCCCTTTTACTCCCCTTTACTCTTATTGCTTCTTCCCTCCCTTTTGCCTCCCTCCCCTTTCTTCCCTCTTCCCCTCCCACTGCTTATAGAGCTAGTTAGGATTTTCTACTTAAGTTTATTGTTCCGTCCTTTAAACAAATCCGATGAGAGTACCTCTCACACAATGCTCATCTCCCTCCCCTCTTTCCCTCTACTATGATTTTGTACTTCTTCTTGTGATGTAATTTGCCATTTCCTGCTTCCTCCTTTTCACACCTCCTATTACACTCCCTTCTCATACTTAAATCACATTTTTTATCATGATATCATTTACTTTATATCCGTTCCCCCTTTGCTTATCCCTTTTATATTTCTTAATAGACGCACAGTTCTTGAGATAAACAGATATCATCTTCCCTTATAGGGAGGTGAACAACTTGCCCTCATTGAGTAGCAAGTTGTTCCCCCCCCCCCCACTGTTTACCTTTTTATGATTCTCTTGAGACCTGCATTTGAAGATCGAATTGTCTATTAAGTTCTGGTGTTTTGGTCAGGAAACTCTGGAAATCCCTTACTTCGTTGAATGACTTTCTCCTTGCCTGAAATGTTATGCTGAACTTTGCTGGGTAGTTGATCCTTGGTTGCAGTCCCAGCTCCTTTGCCTTACGGAATATTGGGTTCCAATTCTTTCGATCTTTTACTGTAGAAGCTGCAAGGTCCTGTGTAATCCTGATTGTATCCCCTTGATATTTAAATTGTTTCTTTCTGGCTGCTTGTAATATTTTCTCCTTCACTTGATAGCTCTGGAATTTGGCAACTATATTTCTTGGGGTTTTGAGTTTGGGGTCCCTTTCAGGAGGGGAACGGTGGATTCTTTCGATGACTATTTTGCCCTCTGAATCTAGTACTTCTGGGCAGTTTTCCTTGATGATTTCCTGGAAGATATTGTCCAGGCTCTTTTCTCCATCCTGGGTTTCTGGCAGGCCAATAATTCTTAAGTTTTCCCTTCTGGATCTATTTTCCAGGTCAGTTGTTTTTCCAATTAGATATTTTACATTTTCTTCTATCTTTTCATTCTTTAGATTTTGTTTGACTGATTCTTGCTGTCTCATTGAGTCGTTAGTTTCTACTTGCCCAATTCTAATCTTCATCACATTGTTTTCTTCTGTTAACTTTTGTATCTCTTTTTCCATCTGCCCAATTTTTCCTTTTAATAAGCTATTTTCTCCAGTTAATTTTTGTACTTCCTTTTCCATTTGGCCTTTCAGGAATTTATTTTCTCCAGTTAATTTTTGAACTTCTTTTTCCATTTGTTCAATTTTCCTTTTCAGGGAGATGTTCTCATCAGTGAATTCTTTCTTAATAATTTTAAAATCATTGGCCAGTTTATCTTCTATTTCCTTCTTCAGCTGTTCCAGGAGAGCTGCTTGTACTTGCGAGTAGTTCATAGTCCCTTCTGAAGTTTCAGATGGAAGTACAGTCTCAGCTGTGACCTCTTTGGGGCTTGTGTTTTGGTCCTTATCCCCATAGAAAGATGCTATGGTTCTTTCGGCCCTCTTCTTTTTCCTATTCATGATTTTGATTGAGTGTTGTGGCTTCTGGTTCTTTCAGTCAGAAGCTGGAGAACTTTTTGCTGAGCTGATGTGTGAAAAAGCTAAAAGCAGGTATTTGTTTGGTGTTTCCCTGATCAGCCCTGGGTTTAGCTTGTTAAGTGTGGGGGAGGGGTGCTCTGGTCCCAGGAGATTTCCTTAGCTGAATTGAGGCAAAGGCAAGCTCAGGGGCTGGTAATCCCAACTGCCCTATTGTCTTTCTGATTCCCCTGGACAGCTGAGGCACGCATAGATGCTAATGCGTGTTCCCAACCCTCCTGGGGCTCCTCTCCTGGTGCTGAGGCTTGCCTGGGTCCTAGTGCAAATTTTCCCTGCCCTGGGTCCTCTGTCCTTCCGGTTTGCCTCTGCCACCGTATGAGGAATCCCCCTTAGCTATTTTCCTCGTCTCAGGTGTTATGAGACTATTGGTCTCCTTCTTCTAATTCTACTGATCTGGGATTTTTCTGGGGAGATATTTTATGGTTCTTTCACGGTCATCAAGGGGGAAGGAGAGAGCATTAGCTGATTACACCGCCATCCTGGCTCCCGGAAGTTCAAGTAAGTGACTCACCGGAGTTTGATCTTCGGGCTGAAGGTCCCAGGAGCTGCTGCGCTGATATCCGGCGCTCCAAGGCTCTCACTGACTCGGTTGGGCTTGTCTCCCGCCCCGGGTGCCGCTCCTCTGGTTCCGCCCACCACTCAGGTTTCTCGGATCTCCTCTGCTCCGCTGCGCTGGCCACGCTGCGCTGTGCGCTGTGGGCTCACCCCCGCGGATCAGATCCTTCCCGTGGACCTTCCAGCCCCACCTGAGCTCCGAATCTGTCACCGTCTGTCTCCCACTCGATTCCGCACCTCCAAAATTTGGTCAGATTCTCCTTTCAGAGGTACCTGGAGAAATTTGTCTCAGAGCTCAGGTGAGTAGCTGCTCTCACTCCTCCATCTTGGCTCCGCCCCTAACCCCATCATTTTACAGAAAGATTAAATAACTTTAGAAGGTCATATAGCTATTAATTGATAGAGCTAGGATTCAAAAGCCACATAGTAGGAAGGAATGGGATGGTGGTGGTGATGATGGTGGCCCAAGATCTAGCTCACCTATAGCAAAAAACAAAACAAACTTCCTTACAAGATCCAATATCAAAGCATTCACAGACTGGTCTACCTATCTCCACATCAAAGAAGGTTTTGACAGACTGCTCTCTCCATAAATTCTCAATTAGAACAATTCCTATCACTACCCTCTCCTCTGCCTCCTGTACTCCACCTGTCCCTTACAGTGAAAATTGAAGTTTACAGTCACTGGTTTGGGTATAGACGTTGGGGGCTTTGTAACATTTATACTCAATGAATGCAGAAGTTCTTATAGTTTCGGACCTTTCTGGTAGTTGAAGATGGTCACTGGGTGTCTGATTCTTTCTGGAACCAGGAGCAAAAGTCCAGAAGAGTAGGACAAGTGGGATGGTATCTAGAATTGCTCAAGTGGACAGCAATGCACTGTTAGTTGAGCTCTGAACTGGTGCAGCCATTGTGGAAAACAATTTGGAACTATGGCCCCAAGATCATTAAACTGTATATATCCTTTAGTCTGGGGATACCAACACTAGGTCAATTCCGAAGGTCACTGAGTACAAGTTCAGGCTACAAAGAAAGGGTAGGAAGAAAAGATGGGAAGGAATTGAAAGAGAAAGGAACTGGTGGATGAAGATGAAAGGGAAGGGGAGAGGAGAGGAGAGGAGTGAAAGGATGGGAAAAGATAGACCATAGACCAGTTAAAAATCTTTACACAGAATTTGTGTTGATGTATTAAAGAAGAAGAAGGAGGAGGAAGATGAGGAGAAGAAGGTCTTTCTTATATACAATAAAACATGGAATTGGAAAAAAATTATTAAATATAAAGAACAAATTAAAAAAGTAGTCACATATATCCCATTTTTATAATTCATACTATAGCAAATACAAAATTCATGCTTACCAATTTTAACTTTTCACAAATTTCAATATTTGTATAATGTGATATATTTAAAACTATTTGCAAAATGCAACTGTTTTCTATTTTTCATTAGGACAGTAAGTTTTTAATGCTTGTAATTTTGATATGAGATCTTGTTTATTTGAAAATAAGAGAAAATGAAGTTTGACTTGTTAAAATATTTTTTTGGTAAAATACATATGGAGGTCATTTAACCTTTGTGATTAAAGAATAACTATACTTTTTGGATTTTTCTATTTCTCAAGTAACAAGTATTTTTTAATTATTATATCCCTCCTACACTTCCCCTGTCTGAACTGAGCAAATTAAAAAAAAAGAAAAACTATATCCCTCAGTATACAGCTACATAATCTAGCAAAACAAATTCTCACATTAGTGATGTCTGAAAATGTCTTTTTTCTGCATTTTAAGTTCATCAACTCTCTGTCAGGAGGTAAGTGATATATTTCATCCCCATTCTTTTGGATTCATGGTTTCTCTAATGTCTTTCAAAGCTGTTTTTCTCTATAATGTTGTAATCATCGCATAAATTGTTTTTCCTGGTTGCGCTGACTTCACTCTCTATCAACTCATAAAAATACCTTCCAGTTTTTTCTAAAATTGTCTATCTCACAATTTCTTGCAGCATAATAATATTTCATTACATTCATATACCACAATTTGTCTAGCCAATACCCCAAACCCCTTAGTTTTCAATTTTGAGCTATCATGAAAAGAGCTTCCATACAATTTTGGCTCATGTAGCTCTTTTCCCTCTTTCTTTGATGTCTTTGGAGTATGGCACAAGTAACAGTGTAACTTGATCAAAGGTATGCAGAGTTTCATAACTTTCTGGGAATAGTTCCAAATTGCTTTCCAGAATGGCTGAACTGATTCACAGCTCCACCGATAGTATATTAATATGCCACTTTCCTCTTCTGTCACCTTTGCCAGTCTTATGAGGGTGAAGTGGAACCTCACAGTTGCCTTAATTTGCATTTCTCTAATCAGTGATTTAGAGAATTTTTTTATGATTGTTAATAGTTTGAAATAGTTTCTTTATTTGAAAACTGCCTGTCATTTGGTTCTTAGTCTTAGAAATGTGATTCAGTTCCCTAAATATCTTGGAAATGTGATCTTTAGCAGAGAAATTTGTTGTAAAGATTTTTTCCCCATTTCCCAGTTTCTCTTATAACTTTTTCTACATTTCAGTTGTTTCAGTTATATCTAACTCTTTGTGACCCCATTTGGGGTTTTCTTGGCAAAAATACTAGAGTGATTTGCCACTTTCTTCTCCAGCTTATTTTACAGATGAAGAAACTGAGGTAAAGAGGCTTAAGTGATGTGCCTAGATCACACAGCTATTAAATGTCTGAGATCAAATTTGAACTCAGGTCTCTCTGACTGTAGGCCCAGCAAAGTATCTGCTGTGCCATCTAGCTGCCCTTTTGCTTTATTAGATTAGAATTAAACATTCTGAAATATATATTTAACCATAAGTAAAATGGAAGCATAATCAATTCTCAAATTTCAGCTTTGTTCATAAAGATTACATTTATAAAATGTTCAATTCAGAAAAGTTGCAACTGTGCATAATAAAATTAGACTGCTTGTCATTACTGTCAAAGAGCAAAAGCAAATGTGTGCATAGAGTTAAAAATACTCAGAAATACTCAGTTCACTACACAAATTTGTAAGTCATTATTCAGAATTATGTGTGAATTTAACATGAAATATATAGAGATAAAATTATATTAAAAGATAACTATATTTTATTCTTAATGTTTAATTAATAATTCCTTGGTTTATTATAATCTATATTGGTCAGTAACTGTTCTATATCATTATGGATATAGAACGTTCTATATCTATGTTCTATAGAATGTTCTATATCATTTTTGTTTTATTTGAAATTCATTAATTGTACAATAAGTGTAAAAATAAATCAAAAAATACTGATACTACTGAGAAACACAAACAACACATTTAACATCAGTGGGTCAAGGTTCCTCTTCTGGATCACCAGACCACAGCAATTTGTACTAGTTTTCCCTCTGCCCATTCTTGTCAGCCTTTCCCATAAGTCAAAGAGATCAAAGAGAGAAGAAAGAGACTCACAAGAACAAAAATATTTATATCAGCTCTTCATGTTATAACAAAGAACGGGAGGCTAAAAGGGTGTCTATCAGTCAGAGAATGGATGAACATATGGTATATGAATGTAGTGAAATTTTCCTGTACTATAGGAAAAGCTAAAACAACTTTCACAGAAACCTGGGAACCCTTGTAAGAAGGTATACAGTGTGAAGTAAGGAGAACAATTTATATAGTAACAACATTGTAAAGAAAAACCACTTTTAAAGACTTAAAAACCCTGATCAATCAAACAGCTCCAGAGGATGATGCTAATGGATGCTGCCCACCTTCTGAGAGAGATAATGATTCAAAGTGCAGAATGAGACAGACATTTTCAGATGTGGGTAGTGTGGGGATTTGTCTTGTTTGACTGTATATACTTGTTATAAAGGTTTTGTTTCTACTTTACTTGTTTGGGGAAGTGGATGAGGTTAGAAGGGAGAGAAAGGAAATCCAAGTCAATGAACATTTATTAAGCACCTACTATGTGCCAGGCCCTGTGCTACAAGCTGGGGATACAAAAAGAGGCGAAAGACAATGCCTGCTCCAAAGGAGCTCATCACCTAATGAGGGAGACAACATGAAACAAATATAGACAGAGTAAGTTAAACCTAAATAGTTAACAGAGGGAAGGCTTTCTATAGGAGGTACAATTTTAGTTGAGACTTAAAGGAAGCCAGTGAGGTCAGTAGTCAAAGTGGAGTGGGGAGTGCATTCCAGGTATAGGGGACAGCCAGAGAGAATGCCCCCAGCTGAGAGATGGGAATGTCTTGTTTGTGGAACAGCCAGGAGACTAGTGTCCCTGGATTGAAAAGTATGTGTGGAGTAAGGTGTAGGAGAGGAGTGAGTTATGAAGGGCTTTGAATGCAAAATACAGCAGTTGGTACATGCTCCTGGAGGCAATAATTGGGGCAAAAAACTGAAGTTTACTGAGTAGCAGAGGAAGAGGAGGAGGTGACATGATTAGATTTAGGTCTTAGGAAAATCACTTTAGTGCTCAAATGGAAGATGTACTGTCGTTGGGAGAGACTTGAGGCAGGTAGATCCACCATTAGGCTACTGTAGTAATCAAGACATGAGGTGATGAGGGCCTGCTCTAAAGTACCGTCACAGTCAGAGGTAAGAAGGGGCCATATTAGGGAGATGTTGGAAAGATGAAATCAACAGACCTTGGCAACAGATTGGATAGGGGAGGTAAGAGATAATGGAAAATTCATGATGACTTCAAGGTTGGGAGCCTGAAGGTGTGGGAGGAGGATGATGCTCTCTACAGTAAAAAGGAAGGTAGGACATGATGGGAGGAAGGGAAGGGAAGTTCCATTTTTGAAATATTGAATTTACGGGGAGGAGCCAAGATGGCGGAGTAGAAAGACTCATGTATGCTAGCTCTGAACCCACAGCCCATATATTTCCTGAAAAAAGAACTCCCCACAAATTCTGGAGCACTGCAAGGTGCACAGAAATACAGTGAAAAAGATTTCCATTCCAGAGAGCCCGGGAGAGTCACCCCCGGGGCCCGTCGTGCTCCAGACAGCAGAGGCCACCCCTACCCAGGCCTGGCTGCACGGCCCCAGAGGAGCAGATCCGAGCAGGCTTCGGGGACGGAATCTCTGGCGGCCGCGAAAGTCCCTCCAGCCACAGGCACTACAGGTCAGTGAGAGAGACTTCTGGGCTGCCTGAGAGGGGAGCGGGGTGTCTCCATGACTCGGGCCCCCTCGGGAGGCAGTGGCAGAGGCAGCAACAGAGGCAGCTCGGAACTCCCGGAGCAGCAGGCAGAAGTTCAGGGCCATTATCAAAGGTCTCTGCATAAAACCCCTGAGGGAACTGAGCCTGGGAGACGGCCCTGCCCCCACCTGAGCACCAGAACTTAAGCTCACATTGAATAGTAGCCGTGCCCGTCACGGAAAGCCCATTTGAATCTCAGACCGCAAGCACTAGCTGGGCGGATCTAGACAGGGGTGGACAGGAATCTCAGAAGTCAAGTAACTGGCTGGGAAAATGCCCAGAAAAGGGAAGCAAAATAAGACTATAGAAAGCTACATTGATGGGGTACAGATGTTCCCACCTTTCAACTGTGATGACGAGGAACAATTTTTACCATCAGGGAAAGATATGGAGGTTGGGGCCTCTGTATCCCAGACATCCCAGGTGGATGTCCGGTGGGCTCAGGCCATGGAAGAGCTCAAAAAGGATTTTGAAATTCAAGTTAGACAGGTGGAGGAAAAACTGGAAAGAGAAATGAGAGAGATGCAAGAAAAGCATGAAAAATAGGCCAATACCTTGCTAAAGGAGACCCAAAAAAGTGCTGAAGAAAATAACACCTTGAAAAATAGGCTGACTCAATTGGCAAAACAGGCTCAAAAAGATAATGAGGAGAAGAATGCTTTCAAAAGCAGAATTAGCCAAATGGAAAAAGAGGTTCAAAAGCTCACTGAAGATAATAGTTCTCTCAAAATTAGAATGGAACAGATGGAGTCTAATGACTTTATGAGAAACCAAGAAATCATAAAACAAAACCAAAAGAATGAAAAAAATGAAAGAGAATGTGAAATATCTCATGGGAAAAACAACTGACCTGGAAAATAGATCCAGGAGAGACTATTTAAAAATTATGGGACTACTTGAAAGCCATGAACAAAAAAAGAGCCTAGACATCATCTTCCATGAAATTATCAAGGAAAACTGCCCTAATGTTCTAGAACCAGAGGGCAAAATAAGTATTGAAAGAATCCATCGAACACCGCCTGAAAGAGATCCAAAAAGAGAAACGACTAGGAATATTGTGGCCAAATTCCAGAATTCCTAGATCAAGGAGAAAATATTGCAAGCAGCTAGAAAGAAACAATTCCAGTATTGTGGAAATACAATCAGGATAACTCAAGATCTAGCAGCTTCTACATTAAGGGATCGAAGGGCATGGAATAGGATATTCCAGAAGTCAAAGGAACTAGGACTCAAACCAAGAATCACCTACCCAGCAAAACTGAGTATAATTCTTTAGGGGAAAATATGGTCTTTCAATGAAAGAGAGGACTTTCAAGCATTCTTGATGAAAAGACCAGAGCTGAAAAGAAAATTTGACTTTCAGACACAAGAATGAGAAGAAGCATGCAAAAGTAAACAGCAAAGAGAAATCATAAGGGACTTACCAAAGGTGACCTGTTTACATTCCTACATGGAAAGACAATATTTGTAACTCTTAAAACTTTTCAGTATCTGGGTAGTTGGTGGGACCACACACACACATACACACACACATATACATGCATGCATGCGCACACACATACACATGCATAAACATACAGAGACAGAGAGCACAGAGTGAATTGAATAGGATGGGACCATATCTTCAAAGAAATTAAGGTAAATGGTGAGAGAGAAATGTAGGGGGAGGAAAGAGGGTGAAATGGAATGGGGTAAATTATATGTCATTCAAGAGGCAAGCAGGAGACTTTTTAGTGGAGGGAAAAAAAGGAGAGCTGAGAAAAAAAACAAGAAGTTTACCCTCATCACATTTGACTAAAGGAAGGAATAAAATGCACACTCATTTTGGTATGAAAACCTATCTTACAATTCAGAAAAGTGGGGGAGAAGGAGATAAGCAAGGTGGGGGGGAATGATGGAAGGGAGGGCAATGGGAGGAGGGAGCAATTTGAAGTCAACACTCTTGGGGAGGGACAGGATCAAAAGACAGAACAGAAACAATGGGGGGCAGGATTGGATGGAGGGAAATACAGTTAGTCTTACACAACATGACTATTATCAAAGTTATTTGCAAAACTACACAGATAGGGTCTATATTGAATTGCCTGCCTTCCCAATGGGAATGGGTGGGGAGGGAGGGATGGGGCGAATTTGGAACTCAAAGTTTTAGGAACAACTGTTGAGTATTGTGGTTGCTACTAGGAAATAAGAAATACAATTAATGGGGAATAGAAAGTTATCTGGCCCTACAGGACAAAAGAGAAGATGGGGACAAGAGAAGGGAGGGATGATAGAAGAGAGGGCAGATTGGTGATAGAGAAAATTAGAATGCTTGATGTATTGGGGTGGGGAGAGGGGATAAAAGGGGAGAAAATTTGGAACCCAAAATTTTGTGAAAATGAATGTAAAAAGTTAAATAAATAAATTTATATTAAAAAAAAGAAATATTGAATTTAAGATGCCTACTGGACATCCAATTCAAGATGTCTGAAAAATGGAGATGTTAGATTGGAAGTCAGCAGAGAGACTGGACCAGAAAAAAAGATAGGATGAGAATCATCAGATTAAATCCATTGGAGCTGATGGGATAGGAGTAGTATATACAGAAAAGAACACGTATGGCCAGAAGGCATAATCTGGAGGAAGATACAGCAAAGGAGACAGAACAGGAATGGTCAGATAGATAGGAGGAAAACCAGAAGAGACTGTGTCCTGAAAAATTATAGAGAAGAAAGTATCAAGGGGGAAAGAGTGATCAACAGTTTCAAAAACTACAAGAAAATGAGGACTGAGAAAAGGCCATTGGATTTGGCGGCTAAGAATTAACAATTTTGGAGAGAGCAGTTTTGGTGGAAGCAGTTTTCAGTTGAAAGAGGTTAAGAAGAGAGTGAGAGGAGAGAAAATGGAGGCACCCAGAAGGAAAAAAAGAGAAGTAGGATAGCTATGAACGTTACACATTGCATTTATTATATATTTTAAAACAAAAGCAAGCTGTATTAGAGATTAGCAGTTTCTTTCTTTCTTCCTTTTTTGAATGCTTAGCTTGAAATTAACCTTTTCCCCATCCATTCTCCCAGTGGTTCTTGGAATTTCACTGGCTGGCTTTGAATAATCTTGTCACTGAATGGGTCTCAGAATAAGTCATGTTCTATTCCCACAGTACCAGGACTGGAGTACACATACACACACACACACGTATATACACATGTATGTATGTATATGTGATATATACATACATGTATATAAGTGGATGGATAGATAGATGGAGAGATAGATGGATGATGGATGGATGGATGGATGGATGGATAGACAGCTAAATAGATAGAGATAGACAGATAGATGGATAGATAGATATAATTCCCTTCTGGACCATGAGTCAGAGCTTCCAGACTGATATTAAAATTTTAATGATGTATTTAATGTAACATTTTAAAAATTTACTTTTTTCCATAGAATGATCAGTAAACATTGAACATGATGAGCACCAAATAAAATCAAAAAGAATGAAATAGAATATATTTTAATAGACAGGAAAAAAAACTTGATATTTTTGTGGGTGTTACAACTGAGTCACCTGTCTATGCACAGTTAGACCATTAATTCATCAGGGTTAAAAGCAGAATGTTTTCTTTTTGTTTGTTTTTAATATAAATTTATTTATTTAACTTTTACATTCATTTTCACAAAATTTTGGGTTCCAAATTTTTCCCCATTTGTCCCCTCCCCCCACCCCAATACACCAAGCATTCTAATTTTCCCTATCACCAATCTGCCCTCTCTTCTATCATCCCTCCCTTCTCTTGTCCCCATCTTCTCTTTTGTCCTGTAGGGCCAGATGATTTTCTATTCCCCATTACCTGTATTTCTTATTCCTATTAGCAAGAACACTACTCAACAGTTGTTCCTAAAACTTTGAGTTCCAACTTCTCCCCATTCCTCCCTCCCCATCCATTACCTTTGGGAAGGCAGGAAATTCAATATAGGCCATATCTGTGTAGTTTTGCAAATGACTTCCATGATAGTCGTGTTGTGTAAGACTAACTGAATTAGCCTCCATCCTATCCTGCCCTTCATTGTTTCTCTTCTGTCCTTTGATCCTGTCCCTCCCCAAGAGTGTTGACTTCAAATTGCTCCCTCCTCCCATTGCCCTCCCTTCCATCATCCCCCCCACCCTGCTTATCTCATTCTCCCCCACTTTCCTGTATTGTAAGATAGGTTTTCATACTAAAATGAGTGTGCATTTTATTCCTTCCTTCAGTCAAATGTGATGAGAGTAAACTTCATGGTTTTTTTCTCAGCTCTCCTCTTTTTCCCTCCACTAAAAAGTCTCCTGCTTGCATCTTGAATGACATATAATTTACCCCATTCCATTTCACCCTCTCTCCTCCCAATACATTACTCTTCTACATTTACCTTAATTTTTTTAAGATATGATCCCATCCTATTCAATTCACTCTGTGCTCTCTGTCTCTGTATGTGCGTGCATGTGTGCATGTGTGTGTGCGCACATGTGTACATGTGTGTGCGCATGTGTGTGTGTGTGTGTGTGGTCCCACCCACTACCCAGATACTGAAAAGTTTCAAGAGTTACAAATATTGTCTTTCCATGTAGGAATGTAAACAGTTCAACTTTGGTAAGTCCCTTATATGACTTCTCTTTGCTGTTTACTTTTTCATGCTTCTTCTCATTCTTGTGTTTGAAAGTCAGATTTTCTTTTCAGCTCTGGTCTTTTCATCAAGAATGCTTGAAAGTCCTCTCTTTCATTGAAAGACCATATTTTCCCCTGAAGTATTATACTCAGTTTTGCTGCGTAGGTGATTCTTGGTTTGAGTCCTAGTTCCTTTGACTTCTGGAATATCCTATTCCATGCCCTTCGATCCCTTAATGTAGAAGCTGCTAGATCTTGTGTTATCCTGACTGTATTTCCACAATACTGGAATTGTTTCTTTCTAGCTGCTTGCAATATTTTCTCCTTGATCTAGGAATTCTGGAATTTGGCCACAATATTCCTAGTCATTTCTCTTTTTGGATCTCTTTCAGGTGGTGATCGATGGATTCCTTCAATACTTATTTTGCCCTCTGGTTCTAGAATATTAGGGCAGTTTTCCTTGATAATTTCATGGAAGATGATGTCTAGGCTCTTTTTTTGATCATGGCTTTCAAGTAGTCCCATAATTTTTAAATTGTCTCTCTTGGATCTATTTTCCAGGTCAGTTGTTTTTCCAATGACATATTTCACATTCTCTTCCATTTTTTCAATCTTTTGGTTTTTTTTTGTGATTTCTTGGTTTCTCATAAGGTCATTAGCCTCCATCTGTTCCATTCTAATTTTGAGAGAACTATTATCTTCAGTGAGCTTTTGAACCTCTTTTTCCATTTGGCTAATTCTGCTTTTGAAAGCATTCTTCCCCTCATTGTCTTTTTGAGCCTCTTTTGCCATTTGAGTGAGCCTATTTTTCAAGGTGTTATTTTCTTCAGCACTTTTTTGGGTCTCCTTTAGCAAGGTATTGGCCTGTTTTTCATGCTTTTCTTGCATCTCTCTCATTTTTCTTCCCAGTTTTTCCTCCACCTGTCTAACTTGATTTTCAAAATCCTTTTTGAGCTCTTCCATGGCCTGAGCCCATTGGTTATCTATTTTGGATGTTTGGGATACAGAGGCCTTGACTTCTATGTCTTTCCCTGATGGTAAGCATTGTTCTTCCTCTTCAGAAAGGAAAGGGATGAAACATCTGTTCACCAAGAAAGTAACAGTCTATGGTCTTATTTTTTCCCCCCTTTTCTGGGCATTTTCACAGCCAGTTACTTGACTTCTGAGACTTCTCTCCACCCCCACCTCACTAGTGCTTGGGGTCTGAGATTCAAATGCTTCTCCCCAGCCTCAGGGCTTTCAGTGGTGGGTGGGGCTGCTATTCAGGGTGAGATTAATTCAGATTCTCATGTGGGGGCAGGGCAGCCTCCCAGGCTCACTTCCTTCAGGGGGTTTATGTGGAGACCTTGAGTAATAGATCCGACCTCCTGCCCTCCCTGGGAGCCCCTGGCTGCCGTTGCCTCTGCTGCTTCCTCCCGAGGGGGCCTGAGTTATGAAGATACCCCACTCCCCTCTTGGCCAGCCCAAAAGTCTCTCACTGACCTGTAGCACCTGTGGGTGGAGGGAGCTTCGCGGCTGCCAGAGCTTCTGTCCCTGAAGCCAGCTCGGATCTGCTCCTCTCGGGGCCACAGCCAAGGCAGGGCTGGGCTCCTCTCCATGTCTGGTGCGTGATGGACCTTTGGAGTCGGTTTTTCAGGGCTCTCTGGAACAGAAATCTCCTCCACTCCGTTGCTGTGCAGCTTACACTGGTCCAGAATTTCTTGGGAGTTCCTCTTTACAGGTAATTATGGGCTGTGGGTTCGGAGCTCGCATTTGTGAATCTTTCTACGCCATCTTTGAGCAGAATATTTTTTTGTTTTTCTTTTTAATATTTATTTATTTATTTAACTTTTTACATTTATTTTCACAAAATTTTGGGTTCCAAATTTTCTCCCCTTTTATCCCCTCCCACCCCAACACACCAAGCAATCTAATTTTCCCTATCTCCAATCTGCCTTCTCTTCTGTCATCCCTCCCTTCTCTTGTCCCCATCTTCTTTTTTCTCTTGTAGGGCCAGATGACTTTCTATTCCTCATTAACTGCATGTCTTCTTTCCTACTAGCAACAACAATACTAAACAGTTGTTCCTAAAACTTTGAGTTCTAAATTCTCCCCATCCCTCCCTCCCCACCCATTCCCATTGGGAAGGCAGGCAATTCAATATAGGCCATATCTGTGTAGTTTTGCAAATGACTTCCATGATAGTCGTGTTGTGTAAGACTAACTGTATTTCCCTCCATCCAATCCTGCCCCCCATTGTTTCTGTTCTGTCTTTTGATCCTGTCCCTCCCCAAGAGTGTTGACTTCAAATTACTCCCTCCTCCCATTGCCCTCCCTTCCATCATCCCCCCCCCACCCTGCTTATCCCCTTCTCCCCCACTTTCCTATACTGTAAGATATGTTTTCATACCAAAATGAGTGTGCATTTTATTCCTTCCTTTAGTCCAATGTGATGAGGGTAAACTTCTGGTTTTTTTTTTCCTCAGCTCTCCTCTTTTCCCCTCCACTAAAGAGTCTCCTACTTGCCTCTTAAATGACATATAATTACCCCCATTCCATTTCACCCTCTTTCCTCCCCCTACCTTTCTCTCTCACCATTTACCTTAATTTCTTTTAAGATGTGGTCCCATCCTATTCAATTCACTCTGTGCTCTCTGTCTCTGTATGTGTGTGCATGTGTGTACGTGTGTGTGCGTGCATGCATGTACGTGTGTGTGTGTGTGGTCCCACCACGTACCCAGATACTGAAAAGTTTTAAGAGTTACAAATATTGTCTTTCCATGTAGGAATGTAAACAGTTCACTTCTGGTAAGTCCCTTAAGACTTCTCTTTGGTGTTTACTTTTTCACGCTTCTTCTCATTCTTGTGTTTGGAAGTCAAATTTTCTTTTCAGCTCTGGTCTTTTCATCAAGAATGCTTGAAAGTCCTCCATTTCATTGAAAGACCATATTTTCCCCTGAAGTATTATACTCAGTTTTGCTGGGTAGGTGATTCTTGGTTTGAGTCCTAGTTCCTTTGACTTCTGGAATATCCTATTCCATGCCCTTCGATCCCTTAATGTAGAAGCTGCTAGATCTTGAATTATCCTGATTGTATTTCCACAATACTGGAATTGTTTCTTTCTAGCTGCTTGCAATATTTTCTCCTTGACCTGGGAATTCTGGAATTAGGCCACAATGTTCCTAGGAGTTTCTCTTTTTGGATCTCTTTCAGGCGGTGTTCGATGGATTCTTTCAATACTTATTTTGCCCTCTGGTTGTAGAATGTCAGGGCAGTTTTCCTTGATAATTTCATGGAAGATGGTATCTAGACTCTTTTTTTGATCATGACTTTCAGGTAGTCCCATAATTTTTAAATAGTCTCTCCTGGATCTATTTTCCAGGTCAGTTGTTTTTCCCATGAGATATTTCACATTCTCTTCCATTTTTTCATTCTTTTGCTTTTGTTTGGTGATTTCTTAGTTTCTGGTAAAGTCATTAGACTCCATCTGTTCCATTCTTATTTTGAGAGAACTATTCTCTTCAGTGAGCTTTTGAACCTCTTTTTCCATTTGGTTAATTCTGCTTTTGAAAGCATTCTTCTCCTCATTGTCTTTTTGAACCTCTTTTGCCAATTGAGTGAGCCTATTTTTCAAGGTGTTATTTTCTTCAGCACTTTTTTGGGTCTCCTTTAGTAAGGTATTGACCCATTTTTCATGCTTTTCTTGCATCTCTCTCATTTCTCTTCCCAGTTTTTCCTCCACCTGTCTAACTTGCTTTTCAAAATCCTTTTTGAGCTCTTCCAAGGCCTGAGCCCACCCGACAACCCCCTGGGATGTCTGCGATACAGAGGCCTTGCCCTCCGCGTCTTTCCCTGATGGCAAGAATATCTCCTTGTCATCAGATCCAAAAGGCGGGATCATTTGCATCCGCTCAAAAAAGCTCTCTATAGTCTTATTTTTCTTCCCTTTTCTGGGCATTTTGCCAGCCAGTTACTTGACTTCTGAGATTCCTGTCCACCCTTGCCTAGATCTGCCCAACTAATGCTTGGGGTCTGAGATTCAAATGGGCTTTCCGTGGCAGGCGTGGCTGCTATTCAATGTGAGCTTTAGTTCTGGTGCTGGGGAGGGGGCAGGGCCACCTCCCAGGCTCAGTTCCCTCAGGGGCTTTATGCAGATGTCTTCAGTGATGGAGGGGGTGGGGCAGGGCAGTCTCCCAGGCTCAGTTCCCTCAGGGGGTTTATGCAGAGACCTGAAGTTCTGCCTGCTGCTCAGGGAGTCCCGGGGCTGCCCCTGCTGCCTCTGCCTCTGCTGCCGCCCCCGCCTCTGCCTCCGCCACTGCCCCTGCTTCTGCCTCCGCTGCTTCCTGCCCCTGCCTCTGCCTCTGCCGATTCCTCTCAAGGGGGCCCGAGTCACAGAGACACCCCGCTCCCCTCTTGGCCAGCCCAGACGTGTCTCTCACTGACCTGTAGCATCTGTGGACGGAGGGACCTTCCTGGCTGCTGGAGGTTCTGTTCCTGAAGCCTACTCGGATCTGCTCCTCTCAGCCGCGTGGCCAGGGCAGCGCTGGGGTGGACTCCGCTTTCCAGGGCGCGACGGACCCTGGGGACGGCTCTCCAGGGCTCTCTGGAACGGAAATCTCTTCCATTAGTTTTCTGCACACCCTGCAGTGATCCAGAACTTGTGGGGAGCTCTTCTTACATTAAATCTATGGGCTGTGGGTTCGGAGCTCGCATACGTGAGTCTTTCTACTCCGCCATCTCGCCTCCGCCCCTGAGCAGAATGTTTTTTAAAAAAAGAATGAGAAAAAGATATAATGTACAATTTCATAACTGAATTATAATATAACATATATTATATGCAACATAATTAAAACAATATAACTCTGAAGTATTTAAATAAGTAATTGAAAAATCAAAACCTACTTGGACAAGAAAAATGACATTGGCACCAGCTATAATGTTTATCCAGGATTGTAATCAGTGTAAATTAATTGCTAAAATGAGGAGGCCAAAAGAATCCAGAAAGCACAGGAGTCAGCAAACATCTGACTTACTTACCAAGCAATAAAAACAGGGACAACACTGTTTTAGAATGTGAATGCAATTGTAAAATCTTACATAGAAAGGTGATGGCCTAACATGAGAGGTATTATTACATAAAACAGAAAGTAATAGTTGAAGATATAGCCAGTTTAAGGAAAATTTGGCAAGATATTTGACTAAGCACAGTCATCAAAGGACATTTAAAGATGAAAATGGAAGGACAACAAAAAATAAAAATGGAAAAGATGATCACAGATTATTTAATAAACTCTTTTCTCCATCAAGGACCATAGAACCACCATGCCTGGACTTAAGGTCCTAGATGTGCTTAGTAGAAATTATATTGGAGAGAACAAAGATGGGTTAAGAAACCAGAATGGACCCAATAGAGAGAGAGGTGATCTTTGCAGGTGGTAACACAATTATGAAAGTGTTCAGAAACCAAGAAACCTGGTCTTTGAAGAAGAATTTATAGCAAGAGAAGAAAAATCTCAGACATTATAACTGAAAAGTAGTGATCAAAGAAAGGTCAAAACTATTGGGGTCCCACATTTGACCTTGAGAGCACTGCAACCTCAGACACAAATCCAATAGCACGGAAGACTCAGAGGGTGATCAATAAATACAACTTGCATCACAGTTAACATCACTTAGTTTGGGTGTTTTCTGTTCCCAGAACCTTAAATATCCTCTGGCAGAGTTTCAAGGCAGAAGATCCCCCTAGGGTTATATGCTACACAGGGGAATAAAGGTCTGATGAAAGTCACATAAGAACACTATGCCCCCAGAGTCACACTGGTTTACCAGGAAGAGGTTGCTCCTGGTTATTTTGATCTCCCTCTTGTCAATACACATACATTATAGTATCATATGATATCTATTATAGTACAGTATATATAGTATATACAGTATATTATAAGGGTGTATCCTTACCTGGGTTGCCCTGATTTTTGGTGTTGTTCAAAAGAAGCCTGAGAGTTGAAGAGATCTTGATGTGCTCCTTAGGGCTATTAGCGATGCATGCTTCTTTCCTGTTTCTTAGATCTTTTACTTCTTATAAAACAATCATTTTGCTCTTGCTGGGGTCTTTATGACCCCATTTGGGGTTTTCTTGGCAGAGATACTGGAGTGGTTTGTCATTTCCTTCTCCAGCTCATTTTACAGAGGAGGAAACTAAGGCAACTGAGATTAAGTGACTTGTCAAGTGTCTGAGGCTGGATTTGAACTCAGGTGGATCCTCACTCCAAACCCAGCAGTCTAGCCACTGGGCCACCTGGTTGACCCCAAATAATCCTAGAATATATGGAAATATAACTCATTTAGCATGGGGGGGAGGAGAGGGAGTAAAACATTTCCAGTTGAGTTTCAACCAGGACAACACCCTCAGATGTCTTGAGTGGCTCCCTTGAAAAGAGAGGGGAAGGTCCAGCAAGCACAAGTGCTCAAGAATGGATACCAGGTACAAAACTTCTGTATAGCATTCTAGCCATTCTCATAATGCATTCTTTTCATACTTGAATTTGCCTGAATTTCTCTAGGGATTCAGGAGAAAGGAGAGAAGAGATAGGCAAAAGAAGAAGCAGTCACTTACTTCTGCCTAGCAGGCCTTGTAAATGCCCATAATGGGGCAGAATAAAAGTCCCAAGGACAAGGCATAAGCAGGCTGATTTTCCTTGACTCAGGGTTGACAGTGGGAGGTAGCTGTAGGAGTGGCTTTGGAAGTAGAGGTTAGCAGCTGGATGCTTTTTATTCTCCCTGGAAAAGTACAGGCTATTTTCTGACAGCAAGCTGGGTACAGGTCTGATTGCTCCACTGCATAGTCCTCTGCCGGGGAAGATGGAACTCTCAAACCATTTCATTTATAAAATGAGAGGGTTGGACCAGATGACCATTTTCAACTTTAAATCTGTGATCCTGTGATCTCCTGAAAAAGTGGCATGAGGATTGAGTGCTCTCTCAAAGTGTACCCACCAAAGTTGATCAGAGAGCACTTGAGAAGTTATTGGGATTATAGGTTCTCAAGCTGTCACTGGGTCTGTCACGGCTCTGCAATTGACATCTTCCCCCCACATCTCACCCCTCCTCCTTTACACTTGGGCTTTAAAGTCCCTTAGAACTGGTTGCCATTGGGAGATTTCTGGAGCCCTGGTGCTGTTATTACTATTTGTGTAATGGGGGGGGGTAGGGTTAGGGCAGGGTTGGCATCATCCTCACAGGCTGACTCAGAGCCAACATCGTGCAAAAATGACCCAGTCATTATCTCTCCAGGGGAAACTTGTTAAGGGAATTGTGTCAAAGATCTAATGATCACACAAGATTCCTGGAGCAAACTCAGTTCTCACCACAGAGTAATAAAAATCGCTATCTACGATAGCAATGGGAAAAATCATATCATAATTACATTCATTTTCTGTGATAATAAAATGACAGCACTAGCTGAATACATAAACTTCTAGTAGGACATTTATTTGAGGAATGAAATGACACTTCTTAAAGGTAGAGTGTGTGTGTGTGTGTGTGTGTGTGTGTGTGTGTGTGTATACCTATGCAACTACAGAAGTTTCCATATTTCAGTACCAAAAAGAGCAGATTTCAATTTATGGAACAGCCATGACAGTTGATTTCTAACCTTAGTCCAATGTCAGCTGATTTTGTTTTCTTGATCACAGAGTTTAATGTAGTGTAATCAAAAGCAGAATGGCCCTAGAGTCAGGAGACCCGGACCCTTGTCCCAGGATGACTGGTACTTAGCTAAGGGACCTTGGACAAATCACCATTCTGGATTTCAGCTTTCTCAGCTGTTATATAAAAGGATGTAAATTGATGATCCTTAGGGTCCCTTTCATCTCTAAGATCCTATATCCATAGGGAAAACAGCAAATGCAACTTTGAGACTCAAATTTTACAAGATCCTCCCAAAAGGGGTTCTTTCAAAAATTTTCCAGCAAGTAGAGGACATAAGCAAAATCATTTATGAAAAGAAAAGGTAGAAAATAGGTTGTCTTGCATTCGTTTAGTTAACATCAGAAGAATAATTCAGCTTTCCTCAATTGACTTTCTTTTGATTTAAATATTATCATTAAGAAAATTGTGTAAAAAAGGGATTGAAACCTATTATATTTTAAATATACTTTACCAATGCCTTTTAAAAAATTGTGGTCATTGTTCCATACGATTCCCTCTCTGTCACACTGAGCCCAATATTGTAAACAAAGAAAAAAATGGTTAAGAAAAACCAATCTGTATAGTAATCAGGTATGAAAACAATCAATTGATTTCAATCAACTGGGGGCACCCACCCTCCATTTATATTAGGAACACAAATACAGTGAATGAAACTCCCAATTGGCAAAGAGCTTACATTCTAATGACAGAGTACAATAAGTGCATGTAGGAATAAATATGAAGACAACATATAATAAATTTGTAAAATGAAGTCATGAAATACAAGGTAGTTTGAAAGCAATGGCACTAGCAGATGGGAATTGAAGGGAGGGAAACATGAAAGCTTGCAGAAGGTGGTGCTTAAGCTGAAACCTTTAGGAAGAGAGGGATTTGGGGAGATGAGAAAGGATAGCATTCAGGAATGGAGAATAGCCAGTTCAAAGATCAGGATATGAGAAATTAAGTATTGTGTGTGCAGAACCAAAAGACCAGTTTGGCCAGATCACAGATTACAGGTGGGGCAGTCATTCCCAGTGAAGCTGGAAAGATATATTGCATCAAGGTGGTGAAGGGTTTTAAAAACTAAACTGAGAAATTGATAATTCATCCTGGAGGCAACATGGAGCCACTAGAGTTCATTGAAAAGGAGAATGACAGCTGTATGAAGTATCTCAAAACACTTATTGATCATTATATTCTTATAACCATAATTTGTTCAGATATTCCAATCAAATATCACATATTTAATTTAATTATTCATCATTAATTAATTAATTGATGATGATTAATGATTAATTAATAATTTAATTTATGATTTTTTTTGCTACCGAAATAATACTATGAGTATTCTGGAATACATGGTGTCGTCCTTCCCATCTTTGACTTTCTTGGCTAATATTCCCAGTAGAGAGACAACTGGTTCAAAAGGACTGAACAAATTCATGATTTTTCTCAACTAATTCCAAATGGACTGGCATGGGGTGAGAGCAAGGGATGGTATATGGAGAGCCAGAATATTCTACAGCTATCCTTTCAATGTTAAGATAAAATAAAAAAAGGCTTCCATTTTGTTGTAAGGATTTGTATGGCAAACTTATGGGAGGATATGGACAAAAGCCATGTGGAATTGAGCTTTGATGGTCTTTATTGGCCAGAACAACTAAATCAATGAGATCACAGATTGATTTGAGTACTAGAGTATTCATGAAACACTTATTATGGGAAATGGTGTAAAATGCTAGTGTAAACGTAATTTATCCCAAACTGCTTTCCAGTTTTCTCAGTAGTTCTTGTTGAAACTGTCCTTCCACTACCTATTTATTCTTCCTCTCTTAGTTTTTAAATGAAATGTCCTATTAAAAACTTAACATTGAATATTAATACAAACAACTAAACATGTATGTCAATTATTTATATTTAAATTAATTTCACCATAAAAAATATAACATTTTGCCACTCACTCCTTCCAAATCCTTATCAGGATTGGGCCATTCTCATTCACTTTTTCTCTTATGTAATCAGTGAGTGTGTACTCCATTCTCTACCCAAAACATTTTTTTGCCTTAAATTATTTCATAAGTGTTATTCTATATTTTTTTGCCTTCGTCATTCTTTTTGGTCCTTAATGCGTTATATATTCCAGTATGTTAATGTACCACAATTCATTTGACCTGGCCTTTATTGTTGCACATTTCATCTGTTTCCAGTGTTTTGAAATTACATATATAATGCTCTTCTGAAAATCTTTGAACAGACAGATATCTTGTTCTATTTTGATAATGCTTTTAGGGTATATTCACAAAAATGGAATTATTGAGCCAAAGGGTATAACTTGTCTTTGGGTAATTATTATTGTATACTGCAAGATTATTCTACAAGTCTGTAATTCCACAAACAATGGATGAGTCTATTTATTCCTCTACGAACATGCTGGTGTTGAATTTTGTTGCCTTTAAATATTTTTGCCGATTTCATGGATGTAATGTGGTACCCTGTAGATCTTTTAATTTGTACCTTTTTAGTTATTGGTGAGGTTAAAAAAATTTTAATGATTATATCGATTTGTTTCTTTTTTAAAAAATCTGTTTATATTCTTTGGCCATTTATCAACTGTGGAATAAGAATTTCCACTGTGATTTTTTAATAGCACTAGGGTTGGAAGAGACTTCAGAAACTATCTAGTCCAACCCCTTCATTTTTAGAAATGAGGAAACTGAGGCCTAGGAAGGTCAAATGACTTATCCAGTCATACAAATAGCAAGCATTAAAGATGCTCTGATGTCAGAGCCAGTGCTCTGTAAACTGGATTATGTTGCCTTTCTTTTTTTTTTTTAAATCTATTTGTCATAAATATTTTCCCAGGACATTTTTCATATTTCTTTAATTACATTCATTTTTGTTACACAGAATTTTAAATTTTTCATGTAGTTAGGAACATCTGTCTTGTCCCTAATGATTCCTTCCATTTGTTGAATCAAGAAGAAATTCATCTCCTTGACAAAATTGAGATAAATATTTAATTTATCTTTCATCTTTTTACAATTTTCTAAAAAATTTGAGTCTCTCACCAAGCTTGAATTCACTAGAGGCATATAGGATAAGATATAGTTCTAAATTACTTTCCTCTCAGATTGCTAACCAATTTCTCCAAGCACATATGCTAAATAATGAATCCTTTCCCTAGTTGGTATTTTCTATTGGTTTGTCAAACACTAATCTTTTAAATTCATTTCCTGGAATGTCTTACAGAGTCATTCTATTTCATTTATCTATTTCTTTATTTTTTTACTCAATACCAGATAGTTTTGAAATTTTCTTGTAATAAAAGCCTGGGAATGTAACAATATGTAGCTAGATAGATATCAGGGTTTTTTCAATGTACCCCTCACTATTTGTGCCCATTTGTATTCTGAAACATGCACCATTATGATTTTATCTAATAATAAAATAAAATTTTGGTGTTTTTATTGGCAGTGAATTAAATATACAAATTAATTTGGGGAGTATTATAATTTTTACTATATTAATCATCAAACATCTACTAACATCAAATGGTCCTCCAATAATTTAAGTCCTTTATTGTATTCACTGTCACTGTCCTTAACAAGTGCTCTATTCCAAGGTAGATTAATTTCAAAATATTTGGTAGTCGAAGTTTTTTTTTTGGTAATTGTTATTGTAAGATAGATTTCTTTTTATATTATTTTATTCCATGGCATATTGTAATCAGCTTGTACTTGTTCTGAGAGAGGTGATTGTTAAACTTTCAGTGTGAGCATTTACACTTGGAAATCAACAAATACTATCAAAAATGGGCTTGATTTTTATATTTTATTGATTTCTAGACTTAAGAAAGGGATAGAGAAAATGTTGATAACGCAGATCAAACTTAAAAGTACATTCCATGTACATTTTTTTGTGTGTGTATGGAGAACAGGTTGTTAAACATTTACAACACACCCTTGGTTTTATTGCTCTCTGTTGCTAATAAGTAAGAATGCTGTGGTTTTGTGGGTAAATCTTCCAGCTATATACCTTGATGAACTAATCTCCACTAATGGCTGAATTTTTTTTGATACATTGTCATATCATCTGCAAATAATAATATTTTGATTTCTTGAATGCTAGTGGGTTCCTCTAATATACTTTTCTGTTATTGCAATTACTATAATTTCTAATATATCCAAAAAAGTACTGAGTATAGGCATTCTCATTTTGTACCTTTTTTTAGCAAACATTTTTAATTGTAAGTGCTTTTCATGTTTCTCCATTGTATACTCTGTTGATTTCCAGCTTAAGGGAGATATTTTTTATTGTGTTGAAGAAAATTCCTTCTACAACAGGGGTTCTTAGCTTGAGAGTCTATAAACCTCAAAAAATACATTTTTTATTAACTTTAATTCAAGATAATTTGTTTTCTTTGTAATCGTATGTATTTTATTTTATTCATTTAAAAACACTATTCTGAGACGGAGTCCCTAGGCTTCCCCAGACTGTCAAGGGATCCATGACAAAAAATAGGTGGAGAACCTCTACTGATCTACAGCTATTCTTTTTGGTGGTAATTTTTTAAAACATGAATTAAAATTAGATGTTATGAAAATCTTTTCCTGCTATCATTAATATGTGCTAAAGAATGCTTATTAGTATTTTTGGTTTATGTGTTTTCTCTTATGTTAAGCCAGCCTTATATGTGTGATAAAATCTGTTAGATCATGCTGTATAATTACTTAAGGCACTGATGTATTTGATTGGCTAATATTTAATTTTATATATTTTGCAGCTATCATCATGGAGATGTAATAACTCAGAAAGTATCACTGAGGATATAGTGATCACTGACCTTGTGACACAGATTTCTCACTACCAATTCCTCTGGTGTTCTCTGTGCTTTAGACTTCAGAGCTTGGCACAATGGCATGGCATTTAAGTCTCCCTTAGGGAATATGCCCAGAGACACATAGGGAAGGTTACTTGAACCTCATGGCTAAGCTACTCTCCCACAAAAATGCTTTCCCTATTTCTTTTCTCCTGTCTCCAATACTATAGTATTTTTCACAAGTAATATCACAAAAACTAGTCTCAAACAATGACTCTTATGTGCTTTTTCCCAATATGAGCGAAGTAGTGTTGTATTCTTACTTATAATAACTAGCATTTATATCATTCTTTAAGGTTATTAAATACTTTACAAATATTACCTCATTTTTATCTTCACAACAATTCTGGGACATGAGTACCATTATTGCCCTCATTTTGAAGATGAGGAAACTGAGGCAGACAGAGGTGAAATGATTTGCCCAGGGTCACAGAACTTTTAAGCTTTTTATCTACTGTGCACCCTAGCTCCCTCCTTCAGAATTATTGTCTTTAGCCCCTACAACTCAGCTGAACTGCTGTCCTTGTTCAGCTAATAAACCTCTCCCAAGCTTTTGTGGAAGCCTACCACCATGCATAATATTATTTCAATGGGGGGAAACATTATTATATTAAAATAATTTATTTACAAATAAATTTTGAAGCAGTCTACTTCTAAGTTGGGGTCTGCTTATACCTCCTTATTGGGAGGGAATTTAATGATATACCTGTATATGCTGAGACCAAAGACTAATACTTTGAAGCTGATATTAGAGCAGAGAGAGCTGAGACCAAGCAGAGACAACAAAATCACTGGTAGCAGTGGAGAGTTTCTTATCTTGACTGGTGTGTGTATTTGTGTGTGTGTGTGTGTGTGTGTGTGTGTGTGTGTGTGTGTGAGCATGAGAGAGAGAGAGAGACTTATTTTCCTGGTGTTTAGAGATCTTTTTCCTTACTTCTACTTTCTACATTGGGTGCCAGTTAAGTTTGCCAAACTTGTAAACTTTAGTCAAAACCAAAGGGACGTAAATTGAAAACAATTTGAAGTACTACCTCACATCCATCAAATTGATGAAAAACAATGAAACCCAACGCTAATGGGATTGTAGAAAAAAGAACTCATTCACCATTGGTAAGTTTGCAGACTTATAGAATCTTTATGGAGCAATGCATTGCAGAAGTTACCTTCACCATTCAAATAATACACTTTGATCCAACTTACCCTCAAAGCGTTATCAAAAACAAACAATAAAGAGCTATCTGTTCAAAGATTTTCAAAGATGTATCATGTATAAATGTGAAACACTTGCAATAAAAGAAAGTCAAATAAATTCGACAAAATGCTACAATACAATTAAGGCCACAAGTATGAGGAATATAAAACAATCTGGAACAATCTGTATGAAATGATGCAAAGACAAAAAAAAATAGAATGAAGATGATGGCATACAATCATAGAAGAAAAACAACCAAAAATGAATAGCCAAAAAAATCTCAAAACTATTTAGATTTAGAGGGAGAAACCAAAATAGTGTCATAGTTAAAATTAATAGCTTTAACATAAACATTTACTAAGCAAGTTTAGCGGTTCATATTGATAGTAAAGGTTAATGAAATATATGGACTCAGAGGCTCAGTCTTCCAACATCTACTCTCACCACTCATTTGGGTCCCCCTAGATACCATTTCTTCCATCAGGGTACTAAGGATTATAAAGTTTCTCTAGTTTTATCACTTGGCCCCCATTCAATGTACTCCCCCAATATCAATTGTTAGCTAATATCTCCCCAATGTCATGTAACCAATTGCCCATTTTATTTCTCTTCAAAATCAATGAATCAACACCAATTAGCTTTTATAAAGAAATATTTACTAGGAAAGTACGCCTAGTCAGTCAATAAGTCTTTGTAAAATGTCTCTTATGTGGCAGATATGCAGTGCCAAGCATTGCAAAGTACAGCAAGGACAGAAGTACAAAACCACTCTTCTCCCCCAAACTTGGGCACACTGGTCTAAACATCTGCCCAGTCCCTGGGAGAGTAGACTCAGGTTTAAAGTGATGACTATCAACCTTCACACACACACACACACACACACACACACACACACACACAAGTTTATTTTGGGCAGGGGTGGGGAGGTTGTATAACTAATAGACGATTTGCTTCCTTGTTCATAGGACTTTGTGTCTTAGCTTCCAGGATGTCCCATTGCTGGGCTGGGTCAAGAAGACAGTTTCTCAGGGTTGGCTCTTCACCTACCTCACAGCTACTGGAAGTCCATGCCACGGACACCAAGTGCTGGACTTCTGATGGCCCATGTGATGTTTCAGAGCTCAGAAGCTTAAAATCTGATCTCTCTCTGATACTTATTCATCTAAGATCAGGAAATAATACATAAAACAATGATGACAAAAAGCAATGGCACAATTTCTTAATGGTCGTATGGTGGCCCAGATGGAGAGATGAGGTAACTAGCGGCCAACAGCTGGCAGCCGGTAGCAGGTTCTTGCCTCAACTACTTTTCTTCCCACCAGGGGCCTTACAGCAGCATTTTCCTCACTCACTACCAGGGGAAAGAGTTTAATTTTACCTCTTCACACTTTGTGTATGTATAGTGAGTTCCAGCTCAACAATTAATTAAAAGGCATTTTGTAACCATTAAGTGAGCTTACACAAAAACAATCCTAGGATACCTGCGCATGATGCTGTATCAGGGAGAGCCTCCTTCATTACACATCATCACTAATTTCTAGAAGGTTCAGCAAAAACAACCCTTTTAAATTAAAAAAAAACTTTTAAAAGAAGGAGGTTCACCAAAGTCTCCATGTAGTTTGATAGCAGGCAGAATATTGTTCATGCTCTGTATAATGGCTGTTCTCTCATTGATTTTAGTGTATTCACTTCATTATTTTAATATTTTTAAGAATTGCCCACAAGATTTATAGCCTTCAAACTCTTTTATTGTATAGATGGAATTAGAGGAAACTGAGTCTCAAAGACATGAACTGATTTGCTTACAAGTGGTAGGTATATTTTTGATTCCTATATCTTACTTGTGAGGAGGAAAGGCAGCACCCTGTTTCAGGGCCAAATAGATCTTAATGACTTTAATTAGGTGAAACAATGACTCATGGTTTAGTAGGTAGGGTGATGCACTTAAAATAAGGATGACCTGGGTTCAGATCTTAACACTTACAATTATGTGATTCTGGGCAAGTCACTCAAATTCTCCGAACCTCCCAACTGTCAAATGAAAGGCTTGGATTAGATGACCTCTGAGAAGTTTCCACCTTCAAATCTATCCTCTGATCAATAATTATCAGAGTACGATGAGTGACTGCTTGCTTATGCAGCTACAGAGTTCCATGTTTTTGAGCATAATCTGGTCTTTACTTCCATCCACAAACAGAAAGAAGGCAGTTAGATTGCCATATCATTTAGTCAAGGATGTTACTGGACTCCATTTTGACAAGACCTTACTTGAAGCAAAAAAGAAGGTAGCCTTGATAAAAAGAAGTGAAAACAATGTGTGAAACTGCTAATTTTGCCCTGTCAGAACAAAGTACCTTCCCCTATCTATACTCTCTCCACCACCAGGTAGGTATGAAAATATTCTACCAGGGGTAGAATGAGCAATGTGGTGAAGCCAGCTTGTATTTGGAGAGCTGATTGTTTATTTTCAGTGTGAATATTTATACCTTGGAAATCAGCAAATGCTGCAAATAAGGATTGGGTTTATTGTTTTGTTAATTATCTAGATTTCAGAAAGTGATGAAGAAGGAAATTTTAAAATGCAGATAAAAGTTTGTATTGAATTTTTTTTCCCTTCAGAGAACAGGTTGTTAAATATTTACTAACATACCTTCAATTGGAACTCATCATGTGTTCCCACAAGCTCTGAAAAAAGCTTTTCCAGTGGGGCATTTGGAGCATGAAAGTCAAGATATTCTTCCTTAGGTAGAAATAGAAATCAGTAAGTGAATGCTATGATTAGTAGCCAATATAATGATTTATAGAGTTGAGGGGCCAGAAAAAGTAAATGGTCACAGAATATTAGTACTGAAAGAGGTCTCAGAGGTCATCTTATTTGCTGAAAAGCTTTGTTCTGCCAAAAGCACAGCAGTTAATAATTTCTTGACTTCTCTTACGATAATTTCATTCTTCAAAAGTTAGAGAAGTAAGAAAGGAGACTTCTGGATCTGATTTTCACCATCGGAGAAGAACAGATTGCTTGAGAGAAAATGAGGAGAATCTTGAGGGTCCATCAATGATCCTGATCATTCCATCTTATTCAATTTTTTATTCATTTTATTTTCAAATCCAGATTTTCTCACTCCCTTCCCTTACCTCTAACTGGGTGCTGCCTTTCCTTCTCAAATATTAGATAAGAAAAGAAATACAAAACCCTTCACACATTTGAAAGAATGCAAATTGATCACTCCATCTTTGGAGTCTGTGATAGAGCAGTCAAAAGCTAGACATCATCTGACCCTACCTACTTTAAATTTCGAGAGAGCAAATTTCAGAAGTTTCAAAGAAAGAATAAATTAGATCTGTTCTATTTATTTTGGAAAATTTATAAAACAAAATTCTAAAGACACAAAATGAGACAGAGAGAGAGAGAGAGAGAGAGAGAGAGAGAGAGAGAGAGAGAGAGAGAGAGAGTTCACATACACGGGGGAAAAGTAGAGGAGAGGATTAGGCTTTTTGAGAGCCCTGGTTTACTCTTATTCATGGGTGTACTAGAGACAGCTTAAATTGCTTGTCCAAGTGTTAAATTTTCAATAACTTTACAAATCAGGGTTTGATTTATTATTTTATTAATTGTCTAGAAATTGATAAAGTAATGGAGGAAATATTAATAACGCAGATTAAACTTAAAACTGTGATGTGCATACTTTTTTCCCCATAGAGCTGGTTGTTAACCATTTCCCACCATACCACTGTCTCCATGCCATAAAAAGGAAATGATCACTTCTGGGCTAGACAGAATACTACTTTTTGACAACAGAGAGAAGATTGAGCTACAATTATTTGTTTCTGCTTTCTCTGCCAAGAAGAACATACTTTTTAGACTGGAAAGGACAGAGTAAAAGTAGTTAATAGGGAGCTGATACCTATGGGGGAAAAAAAGAAATCTGCCCTTGATGATTTCAGGTTATCAGATTCAGAAGAATTACATCCTTAAATCCTGAAAGGACTGGCAAATAAGATTGCTGAGTCATCTTTGAAAAATTGTGTAGATTTAAAAAACACTAGGAAGCATGGGAATAAATGGAGATTTCCTTAAAATGATAAGTAATATCCATCTAAAACCAAGAATAATTATTATCCATAAGGAGGATAAGCTAAGAAGCTTTTTTCATTAAGATCAGGAGAGAAGAAAGAATGTCCATTAACACCATTGTTAATCAATATTGTACTAGAAATGCCACTCAGCAATAAGACTAGAAAAAAATTGAAGGAATGAACATAGACTAAGTGGAAACAAAACTAACACTTATTGCAGATGATAATGATGATTTACTTAAAGAATAGAAGAAAGTCAACTAAAAAAACTAATTGAAACAATTAATAACTTCAGCAAAGTTACAGGATATAAAACAAATGCACAAATTCTTAGCATTTCTCTATATTACCAACAAACCCTGCAGGAAGAGATAGAAAGAGAAATTCCATTTAAAGTAACTACAAACAGTATAAAATATTTGGGATTCTACCTGCCAAGATACACACAGGAGCTATATGAACACAATTACAAAATACTCCAGATCTAAATAACTGAAGAAATATTGATCACTCATGAGTAAGCTGAGCCAATAGAAAAAAATGACAACACTACCTAAATTAATTTATTCATTCAGTGCCATACCAATCAAACTACCAAAGAATTATTTTATAGAGCCAAGAAAAAATAGTAAAATTCATCTGGAGGAACAAAGGGTTGAGAATATTAAGGGAATCAATGAAAAAAAATAAGAAGGAAAGGGACTTATCAGTGTCATATTTCAAACCATATTGCAAAGATATAATTATCAAAATAATTTGGTACTGGGTAAGAAATAGAGTGGCTGATTATTGGAAAAGATTAGGTACACAACATTCAGAAGCAAATGAGTATAATAACCTAGTATTTGATAAATGCAAATATTCTAATTTATTGGGGCAACAATTCACTATTTGACAAAAATTGTTGGAAAAATTATATGGTAGTCTGGTAGAAACTAGGCATAGCCTAGCATCTCACATCATTTAACCATTTGTCAAGATAAGCTCAAAATGGATGTATGATTTAGACATAAAGGGTGATATATCATAAGCAAATTAGAAGAAATTACCTGTTAGATTCAATGAATATAAGAAGACTTCAAGACCAAACAAGAGAGAGGGGGGGGAGGGGGAACACGTGGTAAAATGAATAATTTTGATGACACAAAATTTAAAAGGTTTTATACAAACAAAACCAATACATTTAAAATTAGTGGAAAAGCAGCAAACTGGGGAAAATCTTTTTAGTAAATTTTTCTGACAAAGGTCTCATTTCTAAAATATATAGAGAACTAAGTCAAATTTACAATAATTACATCTGTTCTTCAATTGATAAATGGTTAAAAGATGTGAACAGGCAGTTTTCAAAGGTAGAAATCAAAGCTATCAATAGTCATATTTTTTTAAAAAAGGCCCTAATATACTAATATTTCAAAAAATACAAATTAAAACAACTCTGAGCTATTACTTCACATCCATCAAATTGACTACAATGACAAAAAAGGAAAATGACAAATTCTAGAGGATGTGGAAAAACAGATGCACTGTCGGTGGAGCTGTGAACTAGCCTAATCATTCTGTTCCATTCTAATTTTTAAAGAAATATTTTCTTCAGTGAGCTTTTGAACCTCCTTTTCCATTTGGCTAATTCTGCTTTTGAAAGCATTATTCTCCTCATTGGCTTTTTGAACCTCTTTTGCCAATTGAGTTAGCCTACTTTTCAAGATATTTTCTTCAGCATTTTTTCAGGTCTCCTTTAGCAAGGTGTTGACCTGCTTTTCATGCTTTCCTTGCATCTCTCTCATTTCTCTTCCCAGTTTTCCTCCACCTCTCTAACTTGATTTTCAAAATCCTTTTTGAACTCTTCCATGGCTTGAGCCCATTGAATATTTATTTTTGGATGTTTGGGATACAGAAGCCTTGACTTCTATGTCTTTCCCTGATGGTAAGCATTGTTCTTCCTCATCTGAAAGGATGGGAGGAGATATCTGTTCACCAAGAAAGTAACCTTCTATGGTCTTAATTTTTTTCCCCTTTTCTGGGCATTTTTCCAGCCAGTGACATGACTTCTGAGTTTCCTCTCCACACTCACCTCACCTCCAGATCCACCCAGCTAGTGCTTGGGGTCTGAGATTCAAATGCTGCTCCCCAGCCTCAGGGCTTTCAGCAGGGGCAGAGCTGTTATTCAGTGTGAGATTAAATTCAGGTGCTCAGGTGGGGGCAGGGCCACCACACAGGGCTCAGTTCCCTCAGGGGGTTTATGTGGAGACCTTCAACAATGGATTCAAGCTCCTGTCTGCTTTGGGAGCCCCTGTCTGCTGCTGCCTCTGCTGCTTCCTCCCAAGGGGGCCTGAGTTATGGAGACACTCCGCCCCCCTCTCAGAAAGCTAAAAAGACCCGCTCACTGACCTTTGGCGCCTGTGAGTGGAGGGACCTGCACGGCTGCTGGAGTTTCCATCCCTGAAGCCTGCTCGCATCTGCTCCCCTTGGTGCTGCATGGCCAAGGCAGGGCTGGGCTCTGCTCCTGGTCTGGTGCGAGACACACCTTTTGTGTCAATTTTTCAGGTCTCTCTGGAACAGAAATCTCCTCTTCTCCATTGTTCTGTGGTTTCTGAGGCTCCAGAATTTGTTGGGAGTTCTTCTTTACAGGTATTTTATGGGCTGGGGGTTAGGAGCTAGCATATGTATATCTTTCTACTCTGCCCCAAAAGTTATTAACTGTGCATATATGTGGACCCAGCAATATCATTATTAAATCTATATCCTAAAGAGATCAAAGAAAGAGAAAAAAGGACCCTGATGTGCAAAAATATTTATAGTGGTTCTTTTTGTGGTAGCAAAGAAATGGAAAAAATAAGGAGATGCAAAATAATGGGAGAATTGTTGAACAAGTCTTGGTATATGAACGTGAAGAAATACTAATGTGCTGTAGGAAATGATAAAAGGGATAGATTCAGCAAAAAAACTTATATGAACTGATACAAAGTGAAATGAGCAGTAGCAGAACAATATACACAGAAATAACAATGTTTTAATCAACTTTGAAAGACAGCTCCAGTCTACACAATGACTTACCACAATTCTGAAAGAATCATAACGAAACATGGTAACCACCTCCAGAAAGAGAACAGACAAACTCAGAGTGAAGACTGAAGTATACTTTTTTCTCATTCTTTCTATTTTCCTTTACCTTTTTTTTTTTTAAGAACTTGGCTAATGTGGAAATTTGCTTCACATTACTATATATATGTAAAAGTTTTGTATTGCCTTCTCAATGGGTAGGGGGAAGGGAGGGAGAGAATATAGAACCAAAAAAAAAAAGAATTAAAAAATCAAGAAAGAAAGCAAGCTGGGTTTTGGTTTTTTATTTGTTTTTTTAAGGAGAGAATACAGTCTGCAAACTTTAGAGTAGGCACACATAAAGGTCACAGAAAGAGAGGTAGCCATGCAAGAAAGCATGTCCCTCCAGGATCCATGCTGGTAAACTTTTGTTCTGACCCAACACTGCCCAGAAGAAAAGACATCTACACTTGGGGAAGGAAAAATGATGACAAGAAATGAGGGAGGGTCAACTTACACTATGTCATTGAGAATAATTGAAGGGCCATTCCTCTACCCTAACTATATAATCATGCCAAAATTGAGAGACTGGTGATGACAGTCTTTTGATCCTGCTGAGCACAACAATAGGACATTTAACTTATAGACTATGCCAAGTTTCTCTTCCAGAGTCTCCTCTTAACATAGATGTGATACTGGGTTTTCAAGGACTGCAAATGAAACACAAGTTTAATCAGGTACCACTATGACAGAAAGGCTTTGTAATTGGGTCTGGTGACAGACTGCCAGACTGTTATCCGAAGAGCAGCATAGTTAGCTTTAGAGTAGTTTGAAAGTAGATTTGTCAAGGGATGGCATTTGGTGGGTTTTGGTTTTTTTCAGCCATAGTGCTGTTATAGGTGATCTTCTTTGGTGGCATGAGTGCCGATGACATTACAGATTCCTGGAGTTTTAAAGTTTTTACTTAGACAGAGAGACAGACAGAGACAGAGAGAGAGACAGAGACAGACAGACAGAGAGGCAGACAGAGACAGAGAGAGAGAGACACAGACAGAGACAGACAGGGAGAGAGAGAACATCTGTGCAGAGACCCAGTGACTGCAACTATTTAATCACCACTGTGTCTTGAGGAGAAGCTCTCCCAATTGTCCCAAGCCCTTAAGCATCTAAAAAGCCTCTGATATCAAACCTTTAACTCTGTAAGAACAGTTGAGTGCCAAAAATGGCAAGGCAGATAACATTGGAATACCACCCTTAAATAAGGTTCCTGTACGATGCTTAGCTCACAAAGCCCTCCCTTCCTCTTTCCCTTCCTTCCTTCCATCCTTCTTTTCTTCCTTTCTTCCTTCCCTCCTTTCTTCCTTCCTCCTCCCTCCCTCCTTCCCTCTCCCTCTTCCTCTTTCCTTCCTTCCCTCCTTCCTATTCCCTTCTTCTTTCCTTCCCTTCTTCTTTCCCTCCTTTTGGTTTTGACATAGCAGACATTTCCCAGGAAACATACACTCCAACTTCTTTATAAAATAGGTACAGTACTTAGCAAAAGTTTTTATCTGCTAAGATGTGGGGCAAAACTCCATGTTGACTTTGTTCTTTTCTAACTTTAAGTGGCAGCATTTTCGTATGTAAAGGCCAGGAATTCATGAAGCAGTCAGGAAGACTATGGTCTTGTTTCTTAGCCACAGAATGTCTTTGTACTTTTTCCATTATCCACTCATTTACATAGAAAAGTGGAACATATTCAAGGGAAAAAGAAGAGGAACACCAGAGCTATTTTGAGGTAACTGCAAAAATGACTGTTGCCTGGCTTATGGCCTTGCCGACAGAATTGCGAATTTAGGAATTATATTAGTATCCATAAGCTACGTGACCCAGGGTAGTCACCACATACCAGGAAAAGGTAGAGGAAAAGAGACTAAGCCTGAAGGCAATAGCTTGCTAGAGCATGCCTAGCTCTTTCTTCAAGAAGGATTGGTGCCTAGGGCTGGAAATCTCCTTACATCAGATGAAAATCTCTGGGCCAAGACTGAGGTAACAAAATATGGCAGGCTCTTGCTGCCCTTATGGTAATGAGATCTACTTTTTTCTAAAAGAGTTAGTTAAATGGACATAAAATTATCTTGGCTACAGATTTCAGCAGAACAGTGTACAAAAAATCAACGTTTGGCAGAGGAACATTGTTCTGGTAGTAAGACCAAGGTCAAGGAGAACAGTATGAAGACGCACTCTGTTAGCATCAGAGGCATGAGCTGCCCTTCCTTGTGTCTGCCTTGGCTATATACTTTCTTGTACTTGAGTGGCTCTTTCTTGTGATCTCCAAATATATCCCTTCTTCTCACATTTCCCAGGTTTATCAGGGAAGCATTATGCTTCTTTTCTATGTCATTTCAGTAAATGCCTTTGATGTAAACTAACTGGATTCTTTGTCTGACTATTGAGAAAAGAATACATTAGTGGGGTTTCATGAGCTATAATTTGGGAAGTGTAAACCAAAACAGGACCAAACTGGGCTAGCTTCCACCTCCCAGCTCACCTTAAAAGTGCAGGTTGATGGCAATAACACAGAAGGAACACTATATATCCATTATTAACACAAAGAAGGATTATGTCCTTTGATAAAAACAACTAACATTTATATAGCACTTGTTATATTCTAGCCTCTGCGCTAAGCAGATCAATTATTTGATCTTTACAAAAATTTTGAGATGTAGATATCCCCATTTTATAGATGAAGAGACTGAGGGAAACAGAGGTTAAGTGATTAGTTCAGGTCATACAGGTATTAAGTGTCTGAGGCTGCATTTGAACTCAGGTCTTCCTGACTGCAGATCCAGATCCACTGTGCCACCTAGCTGCCCTTTAACCTTAGTAATACAGGACTAATATTGACAATTAAAATTGATCAGTCTTTTGTTGCCTTTCTATGTTGAGTTTATTCAAAACATTGTGTATATTTTAATTTGGGCTCCATTTTCTTCACTTTATATCATTTCATAGAAATTCCCCAAAATCTTTGAATCTTTCATGTTCATTGTTGGGTTTCATGGGTGCCTCAAAATGTCAGGGTACACCAGAATGATAAGAAATAGCGCTGTATCTTGAATGAATTCACTTAGATTGTATCCAAGTTAAATATAAAGCATTTATTAGGATACCACACTCAGCAGACTCTATTCTCTGTGGGAGACAGCACCAGCAGGTCCTACCCACTTTGACAGGCAGAGCATTTTGTACCAGCTATTTGTCTGGTCTATATACAATTTAACAGGATTGGGGAAAGGTAAGCGGAAGAAGGGGAAGAGGGGGAAAAGCATGTCTCTGGAATGCCTGGAATGTCAGGTAATCCAGAGTGGTTTTGTCATACAGGTTAGCAAGAGGAACTGGGAAGAGAAGAAGAATGATTCTGGAATATCTAGTAGTTGGGCGGTGCTTTGGGACAGCACACAGACAAGCAAGGGGAACAGGAAAAGGGTACAGATAAGTAAGTCCAAGGTGGAAGAATCAATGTGTAGTCTTCTAAATTCCTTTTCTGGCTGGTTATATCTCATATCTCACATCCTATATCCTGTTTGTTCTATCTGCCTCATCATTCATGAGGTAACATTCCACCATACTCATATACCATAATTTTCTCAGCTCTTCTATGACCTGGTTTTCTAAGCTACTTTTCCCCAGAAAGAAGCGCACTACACCTCTGTTATACAGGTAAGAGTTTTTGGTCAAACGTGGCTCCTTTCCCCAGAGCAAGAAAAGGTTAGTATCTTTAGGTATCAGCCAGAGTAACCAGTGAATCTGTAAGTGCAGTCATCATAAGGAGTAGTATTGATTAAGTACCAATGAAGATACGCCTTCTTATCTGCCTTATTTCTCACTGATAGACTCAAAAGTGCCTGAGATTTTCTTATCGATTGGGTTATTAGCAAAAAACACTAGCTCCTTTTGTTTACTTCAAGTATACAAGTCTACAGGCCTGGTAGAGCCAGCCATCTCTTATTGGACCACACATGTGCTGTGTCATGTCTCAGAATTAGGACAAAAAGGACCCTGATGGCTATGGCATAGTCTGGCATATAGCCTTGCTATATCATCACTTTAATGTCATTAAGGTAGAACTAGTTGAATTTTGTGTGAACACTAATCTGTCTCCCTTTGTAGGATTCCTTTCACCTAGGAACTCCTTGGGTAGAGGGTCTTGACCAGCAAGACTCTCATCTCAGAAGCAATGAATGAGGCAGGAGGCAGGATGTAAGGCCACTCCGTTTATTCAACTGAGGATCAGGGTATTTAAGGGATGTAACCACAACCACGTGCAGGCTGAGCTCATCCCATTACTTCACCATCTCATGACTTACCCACATCCTTGCACCCGAAGCAAGTAATGAAGCTTATCTTGCTCCTAAAGCTAGTTCCTGAGTTCCCAGACCCAATTCAATTTTTCTGCAAAGAACGTCAGTATCTGCAGGAACATCAGTTTCCAGGTTCATGGAGAGCTTCTGCCACGGTTTGAGTAAGCACAAGCCCCACAGGAACAGGCTTTGCCTCAGCTATGGCCTTGATCATGGGACTCACACTCCCCTTAGCCCTCTACATCCCTTGAATCTAGAATCCAACAGAAATAAGGGGCAAGCTATCAGCACTGCCAAACCTATAGATTAGTAACTTTCCATGAACCAATCTGCTTACTTACTAGTCATTACTGTTCAAAGAAAAACCTTTAGGAATCTTCAGAATCAAACACCTGAGTTACAGAGTAGTCTTGATTTGTCCCACAGCTTCCTAGGACCACAAAGCAGCCATGGATGAAGTTCAAGCCTGCTATCTGATTATACAGCTCAGCTCCACAGGAGAACAGATTTAAGTGGTGGCAGTAAGATAAAAATAACTGGCCTTCTTTTCCCCACTCCAGTCATGCATGTAAATCCTATAGGCTCTAATGACTTTACTGCATTAAACAGATGTTGAACAGAATTTCAGAGAGGCCGGAAGAAGCAAAAAAAGAATACAGTAGAAGGATGCAGTTGGGGGAAACAGAACTTTGGAACTTGCGGCTAAATACCTGGAATTGAAAGCCAGCCTAACATCAAGAGAGTGCTATTCTCATGGGCGTGTGAATGAGAATGGTTCTTTTTCTCTGTATTAATTGACAGAAGTTTCTATTGAAAGCACAGAAAGGGTTAAATGAAGAACAGCCATTTTTTAAAAAGATCATTCTACTTGTGTTCTTTGCTTTTTTTAAAAGATTTATTTATTTTTACTTTTTAATATTTACTTCCATAAGATTTTGAGTTCCAAATTTTCTCCCCCATCTTTCCTCCCCCCCTTCCCAAGATGGCATGCAATCTGATATAGGCTACACATATACATATACATTTATATTAAACATATTTTCGCACTAATCATGTTGTAAAGAATTAGAATCAGTGGGAGGAGCCATAAGAAAGAAAAAAACAAACAAAAAAAGAGAGCAAATAGTATATTTCCATCTGCATCCAGACTCCATAGTTCTTTATGAGATGTGGATAGCATTTTCTATCATGAGTCTTTTGTAGTTGTCTTAGAACCTTGCATTGCTAAGATGTGAGTCTATCAAAGTTAGTCATTGCACAATATTGCTCCTACTGTTTACAATGTTCTCTTGGTTTTACTCACTTCACTCAGTATCAGTTCATATAAGTCTTTTCAGGTTTTTCTGAAGTTCACCAGCTCATCATTTCTTATGTAACAATAGTATTCCATTACATTCATATACCACAGCTTGTTTAGCCATTTCCCAAGTGATGGGCACCCTTTCAATTTCCAATTCTTGGCTACCACAAAAAAGGACTGCTATAAATATTTTTGCATATGTGACTTCTTTTTCCCATTTTTATGAGCTCTTTGGAATACTTGTGTTCTTTGATATGTTCCTAAAGAAAACTGGCTAAGATGAGGCCATAGAGAGGCTACAGATCTCCTACAGGATCAAAAAACTGGAACTTTATCCTACAGATTGGCCTAATGTCACAAAAAGGGGGAAAGCAGAAGGCATAAAGTGATTGTGGTTTTATATTTTTCTTTGGAACTTGAAATAAAGACTGGACTATGGTGGAATAGTTAGGTTGGCTAGAATGTGTAGCACTCCTGAGGATAAAGTCATAGGTTCAGTCATTTGATGGCTCAATTATCAAGGCCAATTGTGGAAGCATTTCAGAAATGCTTGAATTTTAGGTAGATGGATTACCACAAATCTCTATCACTGGAAAAATAACACATAGCTTTGGCTGCTTCTGGCCGTCAGTAGCATCATCAACAATTCTCACCAGGCTGCATGCCAGACTTTTCTATCATGCCCTCAGAAACCTCTTCATGTTAGAAAATCATTCCAATCCTGGAATTTTGGGCTGCTCCTGAATATCTCAAAAGTACCCTCTGCCTCTACAGTCTCTCCTTCGGGTTAGATGATTCCTCTCAGAGACTCCATTTAAGGAGAGCATCCACATCAGTCATCTCTTTATTACTCATGTGGTTTCCTCCCTTACCCCCCTCCACCTTCTTTTCAGCTTTTTAAGAATATATTATCTTCCTCCATCCAAATATAAGCTTCTTAAGGGCAAGGACTATCCTTCTGTCACTGGTATTTTTAAAAATTGTATTTGCTTCATTTTCCAGTGTTTAATAGAATGCCTGGCACAAAGGAAGTACTTAATAAATGTTTGTGTACTAAGAAGTACAATATTTTAATAAAATATAATTACATGTTACAGATTATATAACTGTGGTGGGTGTCTCAGTGCATATACCAAGTACCTCTGACAGCATCTTACTCATGTGGAGTCTGAGGAGCCTCTTTTGGGGAAGTGGTGATGACATGGAATGGAAGTGCTTTGGAAAGACTGTGGAGCATACATAGACATCCTGTAACTGGTTCCAGTCTGCTAAATACATAGTTAGGAAAAACCTTTTTTTGTAATTGGTTGCATAGCAGGAACTGGAGATGTCTTCAGCAAAGCCTGACTTTTCATTCTACTTTTTCTCTGTTTTAGAAAATTCGAACATTTGTTCACTTCTAACCTTCTGGTTCCACTTCTGTTCTCTTCCTTTCCTCATGGATTCTTCCATTGCATTTGCAAAGAATGAAATTCTACCCTGGAGTCTTTGGTTGATTTAAAACTTCTGTTTCTATGAGCTTTTCTTTAGCTTGAATGCCTTATTAGCTATATTTATTCTACCATTTCAGTATAAAGATCATACTCTTTTATGAAGAAGATAGAAGTCTAATAGAAGCTGAGTCTCTGTTTTTTCTCTAGTGCCAGATGCTGAAGTAATGATCTGCCTGTTCCTTTCTTAATGGGAGAAAAAAACATGCTTAAAAATGCTTAGTATTTTTGAGCCAACTTGAACAAGAACTTCATATATTGCTGTTGTTCAGTCATTTTCAGTTGTATCTGAATGTTCATGACCTTTTTGAGGGGTTTTCTTAGCAAAGATATTTGAGTAGTTTGCCATTTCCTTCTTCAGCTCATTTTACAAATGAGGAAACTGAAGCAAACAGGGTTAGGTGACTTGCCCAGGGTCACTCAGCCAGTAAGAGCCTGAGGCCAGATTTGACCTCAAGAAGATGAGTTTTCCTGACTTTCAGGCCCAGCACTCTATCCACTGCACCACCTAGCTTCCCAACCTGAATATTCTATATTTTTTTGTCTGATTCCTTATAATTGTTGCTAATTATCTGACATTTATCTGCCCTATAATCCCAGCTGGCCTATGAGTTTCATGAGGGCAAGAAATATCTCCTTCATAATAAAAATTCTCCACCACTCCCACTCCTTCTACTTTTTCTGTGAACCTACTTTTATACACACACACACACACAGAGAAGTGGGAAGTGCTCAATAAATATTCATTAATTCTTTGACAAGGGACAGTGGCAGTTTGGATGGTTTGTTGATTAACACATTGTGATAGAAAATTCTTTAAAGAATATGTAATTTGTGGCACAAAACCATGGTTCTGGGTTTACATAAACCTGGTTGAATCTTAGAGATTTCTCTCAACTTTTCTCTTTGGCTGGTGTCCCAATCTATGGTTTTCTCTGGGAACATCAGAATATGTGTCTAAGTTTCAAGAGAAGAACTACAACAGTCTTTACTCTCATGCAAGCACTCAGGCTAACAATACATTGAATATGAAACAGGCTTTAGGTAACCCAACAAAAACACAAAACAGAGACAACTCAAATCTAAGCTCAGGATCAGTCAAAAAAAAAAATACAAGTTGGTGAATTTCATGTTTATCCTAAGCAAATTACTAAGAAGCCCAATTAAACAGATGGTTCATGAGCACTCAGAAAGAGAAGCATTAATCACTAGTAGGCAGAAGGGACTCGATTAAACAAAAAGTCCATGTTAAGATGCTAGTGGCTGAGGCTATAGAGATTAAAAAAAAAACAAACCAGATTCTACCTTTTACTTTTCTTGAGCACTGGGAGGGGGGAGGGTAGGCACTGAATTCTGTTGCCAGCCATGGGTCCCCTTGTATAGCCCTGCTGCTACATGTGGTAGGTGGGTACTGAATGAAGGACTGTTAGCTGCTGCTAACAGTCATGGGATTGTTTCCTTGTTTGGGGTCCGAGAGAAATTACTATTATGCTATTATGTTAATTATTAATATGTGATTCACTCTTTTCCCTTCTCTTAAGGCAGGACACTTGAAAGGGTCAGTCAGTCTCTGAAGGGCATGACTGAGTGATGAGATTTGCTCCTAGCCCTTGAGGCACATGATCAGGACCCCACTCAACTGGGAAATTTAATTTGCATCTAGAGTATAAACAGAATCAAGTCTGGGCAAGCCTTCCCAGGAGGAGGAACATTCTGTCTTGGGTCCCCTCCATTAGAGGTTAGGACAACTCAGTTTATGAAGGAGAAAAGTAACTAAAGAGGTTCGGATAGAGATGACGTCCCCTTACCCAGATGCCTTTTGAAGCTGCCAAGTCACATGATCAAGTGTAGGAGATGAAGACTTTCAGCCCACCTCCTCATTAAATATCTGCCAATCAGAGTTGAGTCTCCCTCGTCCAGGGAGTTCCCTTTCAGAAGGGATTTAAGGTGTTTCAGGGTCTCCTTTGGGGTCTTTGGTTATCCAGAAAAACCACTGATCATCAATTTATTGATTGCTGACTGGCCCAATTAATACATTGATGATCATTTACCCAGGAAAATCTATCTCTAAAGTATTCATTCATCTGAGACAGTACACCACAGAGACACTGGAGCCTGCTTTTTCTTTGTGCATAATTCTTATTTGGGAGAGGTTGGAATGTCATGAGGATCACAGAAAATGTTTAGTTCTCCATCTTGTTGGTCACATGATCCAGGCCAATCCTTCTAAAGGTATATATCAAAGCAATGTAGGTGTTTGCTCTGGGGAGGTGGATGGAGAATGGGAGGAATGTCTATTTGGCAGCCATTGGCCTCGATGATTAGAGTAGCTACTTCCCTGGGACTACCTGGAAAAGGATCTATCAGCTTCCTTCTAAATTTTCTAGAGAGCCCCTAAGTCTACTCTTATAATTAACTGACTTATCTCCTCTCTCCACTGCTGATGATACCAATGGAATCTGAATTCAAGATATTCTTGACTTCTAAATCTAAGATATTGCATTGCTTTTATTAAGGTAAAGAAGCTGATATTTGTTTAAAAATATTTTAGAGCTGGAAGGGAATTGAGAGATCATTTAATTTCTAGGCCTCACATCTATGTGGCCTTAGAAAGGGAATGTGGTATATTGAGGAGACAACAAGAGTTGGAATTTGGAAGGCTTGGGTCTGAATCCTTCCTCAGGAATTTACTATCTGTGTGACCTTGTCCTTGTTTTCCTCATATGTAAAATATGGGATTGAACTATATATTCCCTAAAATCCTTTTTATCTCTAAAGCTACGATTCTGTAAGTCATTTATAACCCCTCTGAGTCTGTTTTTCTGTAAAAGAGGGATAAAGAATACCTCTAATTCTGCTTTGTAGGACATTTGTGAAATTTGAATGCATGTAAAATGTTTTACTAACCTTAGAGCGTTATATAAATATTGTCTCTTATTGCACCGATATTCCATTTTATAGATGAGGAAACTGAGACTCAATAGGTTGAAGTCACTTGCCCAAGATCACATACTAAAGAAGGAACAGTCAGGATCAGAACCCAAGCTCTGACTCCAGTGCTTTTTCTGCTCTACCATGATGGTTGTCTGATCTTAATTCATACAATCATGTTTTAGAAAAGACTGTTCTCCCCCGCTACTTCTCCACACCTCTCCCCCCCATAGTAGAAAGAGTACAGGACCTGGGAGTCAGAAGGTCTGAAGGACCTCAGTAACAATCTAGTCTAACCCCTTCATATTACAGATGAGGAAACTGAGGCAAGGGAGATTAACTTGCCCAAGGTCACATATAGTCAGCATCAGAAGTGGAATTCAAGCCCCTTTTCCTGAGTGGGTGCTCTTCTCAGTGTACCAGATGTTGTGGTTTCTTTTTTCTTTTTCTGTATGTATATGTATGTGTGTTTGAATTTGGCTCAGTGCTGATAGACACAGTATTTCACTTTCTGCCTGCTGTGATAGCCAGAGCAGCCAGAGCTTTCTATCCTTCCTCTGCCTGCCTGAGCAGAGGAAGGAGAAACCACCAGGGCAATTGTAATTAGAGTTCGATTACATCTGCATTTCAAATGAGTATAATCCACTTTGGTTTTCACAATATTGGGAACTGAATAACTTGTTGCCCTTCAAATTAAGGACTGCAATATTTAGTCTCTGGAGGGAGAATAACTGCTAGATTCAAAATGCCAAAGGCTAGGTTAGCCCCTGAGGTTTGGTCTTGAGGGGACATACTGGATATGCAATTTCTTTCATTCCTATTAAGACTTTGCAAAATAATAATTCAAGGAGAATAGGGACTGGACCTGGGATTTAACTCCAGGATAAGGAAGCTCCTGTTCCCTAGGAAGCAAAGCCTTCTCTTCAGTTTATAATCTTAAGAGTTTCCTAAAGCAATGAAAGGTTAATTGGTTTGCCTCAGATCTGTGTCAAAAGTAGGACTTGAACCTCTCTCTCCCACTTCTGAGGCTGGATCTCCATCTGCTCTGCCAAGACACCTCTCAATAAAGCTAACTGACATGCAGAGAGGATGTAAGTTTTGCAAAATGCTTTCCATGCGTTTTTTTATTCAGGTTTTTTTTAGTTGCAGCTGACTCTTCATGACTTGGCAAAGATCCTGAAGGGATTTGCCACTTCTTTCTCCAGCTCATATTACAGATGAGGAAACTGAGGCAAACAAGGTTAAGGAACTTTCTCAGAACTGCACAACTAGTAAGTCTCTGAGGCCAGATTTGAACTCAAGAAGATAAGTTTTCCTGACTCCAGGCCGGGTGCTCTATCCACTTCACCACCTACCTACCCTAAGAAAGGCCTTCCCTGGAACACCACCAGCTTAGAGTGGGTCCTCCAGATCAGGTTATACAAGTCTCAAGAGACATTATGGATTTTTGTTCACTAAAAATTGCAGCTCATGAGATTCCACTGATGTGTCTACCTTAACATTCAGGTAAAAGATACAATTAATTAAAATCGATTAGAAGAGTGGATACATGTAAGGAATATGTGTGAAAAGGCACATAGGCACATAGAGAGCCAGTGTCCAAGGCACAAATGTGGAGGGGCATATAGACAGCAACCACATGTAACCAAGGCATAGTCTGTAGAGAAATATACAGAAGGAGCACATGTTCTAGAACACACACACACATGAAATGGCAATTTATACCTCTGCCATTACAGAGCTACTAATATCTTATGTTGCTATCTTCACGTTTCTGATGAGACTGGCAGCCACATAGTCTTTGCTACACATGTAGTTCTTACTGGATGCTCCTCTGATAAAGGCCATTCTCTGACAGTGGGCCCACTAGTGGGGTCCCTCACTAGAAGGCTTTAAGCCAAGGTTGGATGACTCTTTTTGGGAGTGCCCTATAACCTTTGAGAACCTAAAGTTCTCCTCTATAGCCTAATGAAACATTGAAACAATATTTTAGTGTAGACAAGAAAGAAAAATTAAAAAACCAAACAAACAAGATCTATGAAGACTCCACATGAAATAATTACAAGTGAAAAAAAATTGAATTAGTATTATATGCATATTGATTCCAACTAGGAAAAATATTTGCACTAGCATAAGAATTTAAAGAGCTTACAATATTGCTAATTATTAAAAAGCTGATTAAACATTAAATTAAAGTGAACCACAATGAAAAGACTATTACAAAATTCTAAAATCTACTCTTGAGAAGCTCTAATGGTTAGAAAAGGTTTTTCCTCCCTTCTGTCAAACCTGGGTGTCACTCTAAAGTTTCTACCCCTTGCTCCTAATTCTGTCCTGTACAGCCAAGCAGAGCAAATCACATGACAGACCTTCAAGGACAATGGCTGTCTTAAAATATTTGAAGGATTATCCCCTGGAAGAGAGATGAGATTTGTTCTATGTGGCCATGGAAGGCACAACCAGGAGCAATGTGTAGGACTTGGAAAAAGACAAATTAAGATTCAATTGTGAGGGAAATTTTTCTAACAATTTGAACCATTCAAAAATGCAACAGGTTAATGCCTGAGGAAGTAGGTGGTGGGCTCTCCCAATTGAATGGCTTCAAGGAAAGTACAGATGCCTATTTGAAATATATCATAGAGGGGAATTCTTTTTCAAGGCCAGAGAAAGGTTAAATGAGTTGTCCAAGGTCACAAAGCTAGTTGGGGTTTGAGGTAGAATTCAAACTCTTGTTCCTATGACTGAAAATCAGGTGTGACTGCCTGACACTACTTTCCTCCCCAAAGACCAAGCATTATCTTACTGTGCCAGGACCTAACTCTAGCCCCCTGAGCAAGAGGCAACTGTTGATATGTGTTGTTTCTCCCCTTGCCTCCCTCCTTGTCAGGGCCTGAGCACAGCTGCCCTGCTACTATTCCCTTGTGCTGGTATAAGAGACCTCCTCTGGGCACCACAACTGTTGGGGTCTATCCCTGTCCCCTTATGCTGGGGCCATTTGGGGACCTAACTCTGCTCCCTTATTCTAGGCTCTTGGAATGCCCCCTAGCTAGAGTCCAAGTAGGTGCTGTCATTGCTCCCTTGGGTCAGGGCAAGAATACTACAAGGTACTTCTATTGATGGGGCCTGAACTCTGCCCCCCTATTCTGAAGTCTAATAATGCTCCCTTTCCCCCTACACTGGGCCATTGCCCTCACCCTGTACTGGGCCAGACACTCTTCCATATCTTTCCCCCCCATCCTCACCTTCTTTCAGAGTAGCTGTTGGTGACACAGGTCACTGTGTCACTGACACTGCCTTGAGATGGTCAGATACGGGATTTTTCAGGCAACTTCAAGGCATTCTGTTCAGCCAGACCAGAGTTTAGGTTTCTTTTCTTCTCCATGACTGTCCTCTCCAGTATAGGAAATCCCTTCTGCTTCCAGTCAGTCTCCACCAAGGGACTCAAGAGTTTCTTGACCTCTCTTGAGTTCCCAAAGCTAGTAATGTTCAGCTCAGTATCACTAATATATACTTAGAGAAAGAGACATAAAACAAAAACCAAAAAGACACAAAGCAAAATAAAACAAAACTCCAAAGACACAAAAGCAGAGACTCTGTTAGACCAGTACCTATGCTCTGACTATTATATGCCTTGCTATTTCCACCAGGGTAACTATGGCTCGGGATCTGCAGAGGACCCTTACTCGTCTCATAGTGGGAGGTTGGGGACTGGAGGGAGAAAAAGACAGAGAGAGACAGAGATACACAGAGTAAGAGACAAAGAGAGAGAGATAGAAAGAGAGAAAGGTAGAGAAAGAGATGGAAGGAGAGAGAGAGAGAGAGAGAAAGAAAGAAAGAAGACAGAAAGAGAAAGGGATGCAGAGAGATGTACAGAGAAGGAAAGAAAGAGAGAGAAGAGAAAGAAAGCGGAGAGAGTAGAAACTCTCCATTGAGATGTTTTAACTGATGTATCCCTAAGCTGTTGTGGGGTATATTTATCCACATCCCCAGTTCCAGAAAGGTCTAAGAAATCCTGGGAAGGATGAAGTGCATTCTCTCAATATTCTCTCTGCCTTGTAGCAGAGACCCAGGAGAGCCTACATGGCATAGCTCCTGATAGCCCTCAAATTGCCACATCAAAAGTCTCAAGTAGTTCTTAGAGCACGATTTTTTAAAGAGCACAAGTTCTTTATTGATTCACACACAAATCACATAGTAAGGTACAAAAGACAAAAGTGCTTCCTTTTAAAGTACCAAGAAACAAGAATGTCCGATTTATATTAGAGATTTGGGAATTTGAGGGGAATTTCAGATTTTTTTTTTCTTCTGTATGTGTATCTATATGCACAAATAATATACATATGTGTATACATGTATGTATTATGTACATATACATATATTCATTGTGTGTACACATGTACACATATACTATAATAACTTTGTTATTTAATTTACTATTTTGTCTTTATTAAAAGTTTAGCTATTTGATTTATGAGTCCTGACTGGGTAGTGGTTTTGTGATTGGGACTTAAAGTGCGTTTTCACAATTATGATTACCCAAAATAATCCACACTGAACCAGGGGTTCCAAAATCATATGGGATCTTTGCTACACAGAACAAAGGTACTGATTGTTAACCTTTGGTCTTAAAGAGAACCAAAATGACATCATAATGTTAGAGTCAAGCTAAAGTGTGTCCAATTGTGGCTGATCAGACCAATAGGAGCTTGGAAAGCTCCACAGAACTGGATGGGTGAAATGCGAACCCATCCACAACTGCTGGTTTAGGAGAATAAATCCTTGTACACAGATAACCTAGGTTCAAATCTCAGTTTTACCATTTATTTGTTGTGTGAATTTGAACAGATTACTCAAATTTTTTCACTTGTAAAACGAAATAAATGGTAGATACACTACTTAGCTGAAGGTTGTTATAAAAATAATAGGAGCTGATTTATGTAAAGCACTATGTAAAAATAAGCTATTATTATTATAAAATGCAAACCATTCTGTTGAACCATCTGGCATTTTCTCTCACTTTCCTTTTTTATTGTCTCTGTGAACCTGAGTGCTTGTAGAAAATTCCAGATTGACAATATTATAGGTTAAAGTCTGACCCCTCCCTGGTCAGAGACTCTACAGACTATAGCATTCCAAATGGCCTTCATATCTTTATTTGGTGTGATTGACAGTCACCTTATCCATTGGCTTTCTTTTGAGTGGTGACCCTGTCTTTCTGTTCAAAAATAGCCAGGCTCAAAATTGTATCTCTAAGATTTATTTTGGGCTTTCAAAGGATCTTCTTTTAAATTTTGTCTTTCTTTTACCATTTCTAGTGCTCTATGTCGAAATGAAAATGCTCTGCCTAGCAGTAAAATCTTTTTTATCAGCTAACACTTTAGGAAGGAAATTATGACAGCTTCGGAGCCTAAAGTCTTGTGGGAAGTGCTGCTGTTAATTTTTTTTTTTTTAGTTCTGTCCAACTCTTTGCGACCCCTTTTGGAGTTTTCTTAGTAAAGATACTGGAGTGGTTTGCCATTTCCTTCTTCAGCTCATTTTACAGATAAGGAAACTGAAACAAACAAGGTTAATTGACTTGTCCAAGGTCACATAGCTAATGAGTATCTATCTGAGGCTAGATTTGAACTCAGATTTTCCTAACTCCAGGCCCAGTGCTCTATCCACTGAGCCACTTAGCTGCCTCCTATTTATCTCTACCATATGTCTACAATCCATTAGGAAACATTTTGATTCTTTAGAAATTATGGTGTTATATGAGGGAATATAGAAAAAAGATCTCCCTCCCCTTCTCTGTTCTCCTTCACTTTCTCAAGGTCATATAACTAGGGGCAGAAAAAGGTCTAGAACCTCATCCATGGTCTTATCTACTATGCCACAGCTACTTGATTAGATCCATGACTAATGAGAACCACCTTATTGTCCCTTGGATGACAGAATGGATAATGGTGAACAGGTAGTATCTGGCAAACACATCACCATCTTCTAATTCAATGTATGTTGCAGGTCCAGGTAAGGACACACTCAGGACTGGTGACTGAAAAGCTCCGGTCAAAGTCGAGCATATCCAGTCCCACATTTATATTTCTAACCCATCCACAGATTTTCCAGGCTATTTCCCTCATTCACATTTGCAATTCAGTAGGGTTCACTTATAGCGTCTATAATTCTCCAAAGAGGACATAATAGCATATGCCCTACCAATGATTTCTCAGTATAGACACTAACTTGTCAGTCACATGAAGATGTATTCTTAATGGCAACCTTCTAAGACTGAACTCAAAGTGTGCTACTGGCACAAGAAAAAAATGCTTTTTTTTCTTTTTAAAAAAGCAAAGAACAATGCGGTTATAAGAGCTCACAGTACAGTTGAAGAAAATGAGGCAACATTTTGTAGAAAATCATCCTGAATAGGAATTGTTGAATAGAGGGAAAAGTATATGTTTGCATTACCTAGAAGGTCCTTGTTCATGTTCTCTGTGCTTTGGGGCAATGGATCTGATTTCCTCATCATCACCAGTCTGACTCTTGGTCCTACCTTACTTGTAGGTAGAAGAAAACATTGTATATATGATGTTTCTCCTATTAATCTGCCATAGTTTCTGAGATTCTACCCTTAGAATATTATTCCCTTGCTTTCCTTATCAAAATGTACCTTTTTTTGAAGGGAGTAACATACCAAAGAATTAGCCATGATTATGGAACCAAAGATTCTGGGCACTGGAAGAGAACTTAGTTATCATTTAATTTAATCTCTTTAATCTCCAGATGAAGAAACAGGAACCTAGAGAGTAGATTTGTTAAAAATTATGCAGCTGGAAAATGGTAGACCCAGGACCAGAATTCTAATTTCCTGATGTTCTATCCAGTGTTCTGTCCCCTCTAGCAGTGGGTATTAGTGTCTTATCACAGTTTAAAGATATTTCTTTATACTCTAAGGAGTTTTGATACTTTGGAGTATAGAATGCCACAGTGTAAGATGAGAGAGCAGGTTTGAGGCAAAGTTAGCCAAGGAACACTTGGGGACCTGAAGGAAAATGTGGTGCCAGACTAAACCCTGGATCAGACCACTTTAAATGAACTGAATGCTTGCCAGTCTCTAGTCTGAGATGCTACTGAGGTTCCTCAAGAACACAGCATTTAATATCCAGGGAAAGAAGCAGGAGGTCCCAAGAGAACACAAAACAGGACTAAGAAAGGCTCAGACATTCTCTCCAGATGTGGGCAAAGTCCAAAGTCAGGAAGTAAGACTAGGAGAATGAGTAAACAAATAAAATACCTATTATGACAAGGATTCCTGGTACATATACCCAGAAGAAGAGAATGTTCCAAAGCATCTACAAGCAATGCTTCAAAGAAAAACATAACTTGGGCACAAGTTCAATTAAAATTCCTTGAAGAAATGAGGCATGAATTTAAAAAAAAATTATAAAACGAGAAAGTACTAGGGGAAAGAATTGGAAAATAGAGTTATGAAAGAAAGATTTTGAAAGAGAATTAATAGCTTAGTACAGGAGGCACAAAACCTTGCTAAGAAACAGATTCTTTGACAAAAGTAATATTACAAATGCCAGATAAGCAGCAGGAAATCAGGTACATTAATGCACAGTGGGTGGAGTTGTGAACTCGTCCAGCCATTTTAGAAAGTAATTTGGAATTATGCTCCAAAAGTTACTAAATTGTGAATATCCAGTGACCCAGTGATAGTATTACTAGGTCCATACCCCACAGAGATCAAAGAAAGAGTCAATAAGCACCTATACATACAAAAATATTATGTAATGAAATATTATTGTGATATAAGAAATGATGAAAATGGTTTCAGAGGAACCTGGGAAGATGTAAACTGAATGAAATGTAGGAGACTAAACAGAGCAAAACCAGGAGACTAATTTTTATAACAACAACATTGTAAGGACAAACAACTTTGAAAGGCTTAATAACTTTGATCACATAATGACCAACTAAATTTCTGAATGCCTACAATGAAACATGCTACCCCTCTTTTGACAGATAGGTGGTGGATTCTGGTTGCAGATATAGACACTTATTTTTTATTTACAGCCAATGCAAAAATTAGTTTTGTTTGATTATGCATATTTGTTATAAGTGTTTCCCTACCCCCCTCCCATGGGTGGGGTATTGGGAGGAAAAGAACTTAACTTTTCATTAATTGAAAAAAAAAATTTAAAAATAAATGAAATTTAGAAAAATAAAATTATTGATATACTTAGAACTAGGAGATGCACATAACAAGACAAGTCATCAAAAGCCAATGGGGAAACTACATGCAAACAACTATGTACAAACAAGACATATAGAGGATAAATTCAGATAATCCTAGAGGGAAGGCACTAAGATGAAGGAGAAGTGGGAAAAGCTTCTTGCAAAAGGCAGCATTTTAGTTGAGCTATATATAGTTGTATACAACATATACTTGTAAGGCAACTTGCCACTGTTGTTGCTATTTGGGGTAAAAGAGTGAGAAACACCCTTCCTTTACCATTTACTGCAAAGTTCAAAGAAAATGTCAAAGAGCAAGTCTCAATATTTGACAGTCCCAGAGTACATTCCTCTACTTTTGTAAGTCAATCAATAGAAGTTCCCTATGTTTCATCATTTTGTTTAGGGACTTCCCTGATTTTTTCTTCTAATAGTCTTCCCCCAGTTAAGCACTTGATTAATTTACCAAGTCAAATGGGGGTGCTTTAGAACACCCTGGTCCATATCCCCAGTTCTGGAATATTTTCTTGTGATTTGGGGAAGATCAAGAAATCCATTAGATAAAGTTCTTAACTGCCTCTCTCAGGGCCATGTACTGACTATCAATACTCTCCCTGATGGACAATTCTTAGATACTTCCAAATTTAAAAATTGATTCTTGTTTTGTTTTGGTGAGGGCCCAGACTTCCCATAGCTGGTTTTGCCTAGAACTTTAGTCACTCCCAAACATATAGTCCTATATAATTCACACAAAGTGTTTTTTAAAATTAGTTTCATTTAATTCTTATTTTTTCTCAGTTGCATGCAAACAAAAATTTTTAACTTTTTTTAAAATTTTGATTTCCAAATTCTCTCCCTTTTCCCCTTCCCTTCTCCTTCCTCTAGAAGGCAAGAAAGTTGATATAGACTCTACATGAATAATCTTGCAAAACATTTCCTTATTGGCCAGTTCAGTGCAAAGCTTTATAAAATTCCTCATTGCTTAGGAAGATCTGTCCCAACCCAAGGCAATTAGAAAAGAAAATGTAAAGATAAAAGACTAAAAATAGTAGACAAAATCAATATATGAACTTTTTCTTTTAGAAGTGAAGTCTAGTCTCAGATGAGCTCTCAAAGCTTGTAATGGTCGGAGGCTTTGGGTTAGCTTTTCAACCTCATGCATGGATCCCCAATCCCAAATAAGGACTCAAGGTGACTTTGGGTTGATAGAAAAGTTGCTTTTCCCAGGTTTGTGACTAGAAAAGAGAACTATCAGCTACACCTCTGAAAAAAATAGATAGATTAGGAAGGAGAAACAGAGTCCTCCAGCCTCAGTCTCAATCTCCTTTCCCCAACTTTGACTGGAGGAAGATCTCATGAATTTGGAGAACTGGAGGATTTTGGACTTCCCATCTTTACACTTCCATCTAATAGTACCCCTGGACTGTCTGGCAATAGTATCTGCTTTGGGAGCCTAGGATATATTGGAAGAGATAATGACAGGAAGATTTAAGGCTCTTCAATGAAATTGAAAAAGTAGAAGGCAGAAGAACTGTACCATACTAACCTGGAAAAGTAGGGTGTAGTCAAGTTTTATTCATTCTTTGCATTTGTATCCCCAGGATCTAGGCACCTAGGAGGTGCAGTGGATACAGCACTAGTGCAGGAGTCAGGAGGACCTGAGTTCAAATCTCACCTCAGACACTTGACACTCACTAGCTATGTGACCTTGGGCAAGTCATTTAACCCCAGATGCCTCATCCTGGGTCATCTCTAGTCATCCTGATGAATATCTGGTCACTGGATTCAGATGGCTCTGGAAGAGAAGTGAGACTGGTGACCTGCACAGCCCTCCCTCACTCAAAACAAAGTCAAGTGCAAGTCATGTCATCATTCTCTTGTGGCATGATCTTCTTTGGCAACAAAGGACAAACACATCACATCTTAAGGACTCACAGTAAAAAGGAATTCCATGAACTGTGAGTTATCCCTTGATCACATGCACTCCCTAAGCTTGAAAAGACTTTTCCTTGGACTCTGTATATACTTGTCAAAAAATAGGATGTCATTGGTGGAGATGGGGCTGGGGGTGGGGGTGAACTAAATATACTAGTTACTACCATAGTAAATGCTCATTTTCAAAAGCTACTTATGTCTAGATTACCAATAACTGGGAATAAAGGGAGGAAGCATATTAATAGGGGCTCATGAGCATTTAGTATTAGAAATCCATTCTTCCCAACTGTTCATATATAACCTTAGAGTCTTGACAGGAAAAGTAGCTACTATGTTCTGGTGACCCAGTGCAAGTGAAAGGTCTAGGAGAGTAGCTCCAGAGAGCTTTGTGTGCTCCACAATGAACAATGATTAAGTTCTTGCTGTGTGGATAGCATTATGCTGGACAGTGGGGGGAAAAGGAAATTTCGACAATAAATGAGTGAATGAAACAGATATTAAACTCTTGCTGTGTGGATAGCCCTATGCTTAGGCATAAGGGGAAAAGAAAGTTTAGATAATGGATGACTAGATGAAGGGATGAATGGAAGGATGGTTGGATAAATGATTTATTAAGGGTTTACTATATGCAAAGCACACAAAGCTAAGTGCTAGGGATATAAATAGAAAAGTAAGACAGTCCCAGCTCTCAAGGAGTCTCATATTCTAATGGTGGGGACCATACAGATAGAAGATTTCAGATGCAGTTCAGAGGCAAAGGTCTCAGGGCTGTAGAGTGGGGCCAAAAAGCAGATGCTAATGCTTTTTCTTTAGCGTCATCTCCACTGATAAAAATAATTTGTTCTTGATGTTTTACCATTTGACAGTGCCAAGGACTTTCGTAACAAAGAGCTTTCTTTTCTGAGACTTCAATAGATGAGGCTATAGCACCTACAGGAGCAGTTGCCAGGCTGCATCTCCACAGGGATTGTTTGTTTCCCAGGATGAGGGTTGCAGGAATTACATTGGAAGCAACGCTATTCAAAAAGCTCCTGGCTTCAGGGTCCTGTCCTATCTCTATCAGGGTCTGAGGGGACATGACGTTCAGGGTGAAGGTGGGGGTTTCATTTGCCTGGCTTGTACTGCCCTTCCTCCCTCAAGATGCCTTGATGCTTCAGTTAGGCTAGCAGTTTGCCCTTTGAGTGGCAGTTGTTTGGGGTGGCTGACTCCTTCTCCCCTGGAGTTGATTCCCTGGATTACAGCTGTGAGACCTAGTACAGAAGTAGGACTAGTAGTCTGGGAGGGGGTGTCGATGCCACTTCCAAGGCTCCTGGGCTCATTGGTGTGTTGGTGGGATTTAGTTAGCAGCTGTTACTGGTAGTGAGAAGGGAGAGCCCCTTCTCCACAGCATTCTCTGTCATCGTAGATTTTATAACCTAGTAATCTGACTCTCACCTAGTATGTTTACCTTCTACCCAACTTTTACTCTCCTTCTGGCCCTGCATCTGACTTTCAGGACTTTGCTCCCATGCCTCTGCTGACATGTCTCCCTGGCACATCTCTCCACCAAGCCATCCTGCTTCTACTATTAGTGGGTTCCTTTCAGGTCCTCCATGTTGGGGAGAGATCCAGGCCAACCAACCTTCGTTCCCCTCCCGGCTCTCCTGACTTTCAATACTTCAATATCATGCCCCATGGTAGGTATCTTTCTCCATCTTACCCTCCTCCCATTTCAGATTCCTTTTATGTGTTGCCTTCCCCCATTAGAATGGATACTCCTTGAGGGCAGACTCTGTCTTTCCTTTTACTTTTTATAAAAGCAATTGTTACTTTTACAAAAAATTTGAATTTTCCAAAATTTATTATTTTTTTTGTAAAAGCAATAGTTACATTTTACATCCCCAGCATTTAACACAATACCTGACACATAGTAAGAATTTAATAATTGCTTCCAGGCTTGCCTCCACCCAGCCTGCTTACTACACCATGCCCACTTTCAGAAACAAACATCTAGCCAAATGACCACTGGAAATTAACTGCGTTTGTAGATTCCTTCTAAGGTTACTGACGAGTACAGTTTGGGCATCAAACTTATTTATGGTGCTAGAATAGTTTTGTTCTTATCAGTGCTGGAGTCTTCAGTGATGAGTCTCCATCACCGACCAAAGCAAAAAATACCTACCCTGATCCTGGGCAAGTCACTTTAATCTGCTTGAGCCTCAGTTTCTACATCTGTAAAATTAAGGGATTGGACTATATAGCTGCTGGGGTCCCTCCTAGCTCTTGATGTCTGATCCTAAGCTTATGATCCATATTGCTTATGAGGCAACCAAGTAGTGTGGTGGCACTAAGCCTAGACACAGGACAGAACTGAGTTCAAATCTTGTCTCAGATACTTACTAGTTGGATAACTTTGGGCAAGTCATTTAGCCTCCGTTTGCCTCCGTTTCCTCAAATGTAAGTCTAGAATAATGATAGCAAGACTGTTGCGAGAATTAGATGAGGCAATGTTTGTAAAGCAAATTTCAATTAAATAAGGAAGCTTGGACTGAATCTACTTATCTATAAACATAAGTATCAATCCTATGGATTTATAGGAATAAGAAAAGGGGCAGCCAGGTGGCATAGTGACTAGAGTACCAGGCCTAAAGTTAGGAAGACTCATCTTCCTGAGTTCAAATCTGGTCTCAGATACTTACTAATTGTGTGACCCTGGGCAAGTCACTTAACCTTGTTTGTCTCAGTTCCCTCATATGCAAAATGAGGTGGAGAAGGAAATGACAAAACCACTCCAGCACCTTTGCCAAGAAAACCCCAAGTGGGCTTACAAAGAATCAGACACAAATGAAAACAACTGAACGAAAAGAAAGTCTGGCGCCTAATAGGTGCTATATAAATGCTTATTTCCTTCTCATCCATACAGCCATCTCCCTGGCCTGAGTTTACACATATAAGTGCCCTCCCTGCATCTATCAGCAGCAGTATACGCCTGGCCTGGCAGAAGCTGTTGGGAAGGATAATTCCTTTTGTGATTCTGACCCTAGCAATATTTTTACCCAGCTGATTTCTTGCTATCTATGCAGAAAGAAAGGGAAGCTACGTTAGAATAGCGAATTAAAGAATCTCCTGCTGGGAGACTGGTTTTATTTTCTCTAGGCAAGTCTATTAACCCCTATTGATCTCATCTGCTGATTTTTTTCCTTTAAACTTTTTAAAATTTGGAACTTTAGGAATTTAACCAGTTGGAAATGAGAGGGGAAAAGAGAAAAGAAAGAGGACTGTGAAAGGAAGACGATTTGTTCTTTATCTGTGGGGTACACAAGAAAGGGAGCTTCTTTTGTCACAATGCCCATTTACTGTTCATTGCTGTTCAGTCGTTTCAGTTGTGTCAGATTCTCTGTGACCCCATTCGGGGTTTTCTCAGCAAAAGTCCTGGAGTAGTTTGTCATTTCCTTCTTCAGCTCATGTTACAGATAAGGAAAATCAAACAGGGTTATGTGACTTGCTTAGGGTCACATAGCTAGTAAGTGTCTGAGGCTGGATTTGAACTCATCAAGATGAATTTTCCTGTCTTTAGGTGTGGCATTCTATGCACTGCCCCACCGAGTTGCCCATTTACTGCTTGGGTATGGGTAAAGAGAGAGGAATCTGTGGCTACCTCTTTTTACTTCAGGGATGATAGAAAATAAAGGACTGTAAGACACCAGTGTCAGTTGAAGTCAATTACCTGTATATTAATATGTATATTTTTCTGTATAACATAGTGTCCCAGAAATCTTAGTGAAGTTTTAAGCTTTAATAATTTCTGAAGGATAAATTCTACAAATTTTCAAAATCTTTTTGAAAGGCTAATTATTTAAAACTTTAAGATGTTGTCATGATTTTCTAAAATTCAACTTAATCACTATTTTGTACTATATATCTTTCAAATCAATTTTTGAAGTTAGTAATAAACTTTTCCCCACTGTTGCTCAGTGACTGAAAGGATTGTTTTTGTAATTCTATCCATGAAATGATCCAAAGAACAAGGTTTGGGTGCACATAGGACAGTTTTTACATGATCCCGCAATAAAAAATAATCGAATGGAGACTGATCAAGGCAGCCGAGCCAGAGGACCTAACCTTCTGATTCATTGTCGTGAGAAGATGTTCTCCAGAAACACACACTATGCATAATGACAAGGTGTCCCATCCTGTCAAAAATAAAATTAAAAAATTTATCCTGCAAATTCACAAAGCTAAATAAGTATAAAAGAAATGCACAAAATCAAGGTTGCAAAAGATTTTTGCTATTGTTAGTTTGTAGCACTTGAATTTCTAAAACTATTAAAACTGCACTAAGATTTTTAGGACACCACATGTCCACATTAATCTGATGAGAGACAGCGTGGTGTTGTGGACAGTGAGTTGGCCTACGCATCAAGAAGACCTCAGTTAAAGTCCCGCTTCTGAAAAATACTGGCTTTGTGAACCTGGCAACTCATTTAACTTCTCAGTGTCTCCGTGTGATTCCACCAAACTTTAAGTTACTCTCTGTAACTACCTTCTCTAGGTAGGAATCTGCATTGATAAACAAAGCTCCTTGCTCTACAGGAATGCTATCACAGGGCCAGTTCTTGTCCTTATAAATCCATAAGAATGACACTTCTATTTATAAGGAAGTGGATTTGATCCTAATTTTCTTACCTAATCGTAAGCTGAAAATAAGAATGTGTTCAAGAGCTGCTTCCTAACTCTGAACCAAGCCAAAGCATCTAAGTACCAGAGATACAAAGGATGAAAAAACAAATTCAAAAAAAGCCCCTTTCCTCAAGGAGTTTACATGGGGAGAGAAGCAGGAATACTACAAATAAACTGATAATTATATGCATAATAATTTGAAGAGGAAGAAAGCATTAACCCCTAGGTGGAGGAATCACAAAAGACTTCCATTAGGAGGTGGCACTGTAATTTATAAGAAAGAAGGACACAAGCATTCCCATTAGGAGCCAGATACCTTGATAAATCCTTTACAGAGATTATTCCACATGATCTTCACAATAACCCTGGGAGGTGGGTGCTATTGTTATCCCCATTTCACAGCTGAAGAAAATGTGGAAGAGGTTAAAATGACTGGCCCAGGGTCATACAGTTAGTAAGTGTCTAAGGCAGAATCTGAACTCGATTCTGTCCTGACATTAGGCACAGTGCAGTAGCCTCTATGCACGTAGCTACCTTTGAACAGAAAAGATACTTAACAAATGTCTTTGATTGAATGACAAGAGAAATCTCTCTGTCCTTAAAGGACCCATGTGCATCTCAGGCTTGAGAAGCTTTTAGCTAATGGTCAGGAAATGGTAGGTGATTACTTGATGAGTAAGGTAGTCTAGGTAGCCAAGAAGATTGCAGCTATCTTTGGTTTGGTATGAAAAGCCACTAGAATTGCCTTTTTTTTTTTTTTGGAAAAAGAGTTATTTTTCCCTGACTTTCAGTTATGGATACCTGCAAGACATCATATGGGGATTTCTAAAATGAAAGAATATGTGATGAAGATGCACGTAGACCTAGAGTTCAAAGAAACATGAGAGACCCTCTAGTCCAAATTCCTCATTTAACAAAAAAGGAAGCCAAGGATGTCCTAGAGAAGTTAACTGATTTGCCCAAGGTCCTTCAGGCACTGTGCTATTTGAATTTACATCCTCTGACTCTATAGCCAGCATTCTTTCCACTGTATGATGCTGTCTTTTAACATGAGAGCTCCCACTCCAATTGTGGTATAGGGGTGACCTTGGGCAGAGTTGAGGAGAGACAGAAAGCACTCAAGTCTTAGGGGATAGCAAAGAAAATGCATGGAGTCAGGAGATGGGGTATACTGTTTAAGGAATAGCAAAGAGGCCAGTGTCTCTGAATTACAGAATATGTGGAGGCATGAAAAGGCATGAGAAGAGTGGAAAGGTAGGAAAAGACCAGGTTATAAAAAAAACAAAACCAAATAGAAGATTTTATGTTTGATCCTGAGGGAAATAAGGAGCCACTAGAGTTTACTGAGTGAGGAAGGTGACATGGTCATACTGTTTTAGAAAGATTACTTTGGAAGCCGGCTGGAGAATGGATTGAAATGGGAAGAGATCTGAGGCAAGAAAACCAAAAAGAAACTATAGCAATAATCCAAGTATGACATGATGAGAGCTTGCACAGGGTGATGGTCATATAAGTGTAGAAAAGAGAATGAATATAAGAGATGTTATGAAGGTAGATACAATAAGAGTTGTCAATAGATCTATGTGAGGCAAATGCCAGAGAGGAACTGAAGGTGAACCCAGGTTGCCAACCTAGGTGGCCTAGAGGATGGTTGTGCCCATAACAGTAATAAGGAAGTATGGAAGAGGGTTAAGATAATAAGTTCTGTTTGGAGCATGTTGAATTTTTTTTGTTTACAGAACATTCAGTTTGAGATATACAATAGGTAAGTGGTGTAAGACTGAAGCTCAGGACAGAGGTTAGGACTGAATATAGAGAGAGCACCAGGAGAAAAGAGTATAACAAAAAAAAAAACTAATGAAAAACCATCCATGGGATCTGATGAGATCACTAATAGAGGGGCCCAAACGTCAAAGCCTTGGAGGACACCCGTGGTTAATGGGCCTAACTTGGATGAATAAGCAGCAAAGGAGATTGAGAAGGAAAATCGGAAAGTTGGGAGCATCAGTCACAAAAACCTAACAAGAAGAGAGGATGCTCAACAGTGTGAAAAACTGCAGAGAGCAGGAAGGATGAATATTAAGAAAGTAATTAGATTTGTAATCAATAATGACTTCGGAGGGAGCAGTTTCGGTCAAATGATGAGGTCAGAAACCAGATTGCAGAAGGTTTGGAATCAAATGAGAGGGAAGGAAGTGGTGGCACTGACTGTAGATGGTTTTCTCATGTTAAACTTATGGAAAAGATGTAGAGGTATGGGCTAAGCGATAGTACAATCATCTAGAGCTGAATCTAGCTGAATGTCTAGACCAAGAAGTAGTAATTATCAGTTCAGTGGCAGCTTGGATGGAACTCTCCAGGAGAATGATGTAGAAATCTATCTTAGGCCCTGTGCTGTTTAACATTTTTATCAATGACTTGAATGAAGGTACAGATATTGTGCTTATTTAATTTTCAGGTGATATAAAACTGGGACAGTAGCTAATATGCTGGATGGCAATTGAGATTCAAAAATATTCTGACAGATTTTCACATTGAGCTGAATCAAATAAGATGAAATTTAACAGGGAAAAATATAGTGTTGAATTTAAAAAAAAAATTCTACCACATAAATTCAAGATGCCTAGAGAACTATTCACCTCAATAAGATTTGGGGTATTAAGTGGACTGGAGCTCAAGGTGAATTCACAACATGATATGGCAGCAAAGGAAACTAATGAAGTTGTAGGCTTCATTAAGCGAGGCCCGGTGTCCAAGAATAAGAAGCCAATAGTTCTGCCCTAATTAGACCACATGTAATGTATTATATTCAGTTCTGGACATCACAGTTTAGGAAACACACTGATAAGCTGGAGACCGTCCAGAAGAAGGTCCTGAGGATCACCTCAAGGAAATGGGATGTGCAGCCTGGAGAACAAAAGATTGGTAGGGGAAAGGGAAGATATGACAATTGTCGCCATATATTTAAACAGTTGTCATGTGGAAAGGGGATTAGCTTCAGTCTGTTTGGCCCTGGGAAGCAGATAGTAGGCTAAGGAATGGATTTCAAAAGACCAGGAAACTACCTTTACTGATGTAAATGGGTACCTTCTCTGCAATAGATATGCTTAGAGAACTTAGAGCACTGAGAGATTAAGGGATGTGCCCATGGTCACATAGCTGCAGCTTTCCCTGGGATCTTTACACTGTTACCTGCTATATCATGCTGTCTTTCAGAAGGAGAAAGTAAGATAAATGAGTTCAGAAAAAGTAAATTTAGACTGGACATCAGAGAAAACTTTCTAATAGTAAAAGCTTTGCAAAAGTTGAGTGCACTGCCTCAGGGATAATTCCCCCACCTGGGAAGTTTTCAACCAAAGGCTGTTGGGTACATTGTAGCAAATTTTTTTTTCAGGTACAAATTGGGCTAGATTTCCTCCTAAATTCTTCCCAACTCTGAAATTCTGTGACTTATTCCCTGCAATCTCAAATTCTACGTGCCCGAATATGAACTTATCTTTCTCCCCTCTCCCCCTTAAACTTCTTTATTCAAAACGTCACTGTTTCTGCCTATGGTGCCATCATCATTCAGCTGGCCTCTCGTCTATAAATTTAGAATTACAGATCAAAATTATTGTCATCACCAACTTTTCTCCCTGACTTCTCAAATCTAATCAATCTTTGAGTCTTGTTGATTATATCTCTATAGCATCCTTAATAACTGCTATCCTGGAACAGTTTCCTTATAAGTGTTTCATGTCTCTATTTTCTTCACTCACCAATCTATCTTATATTCCACTGCCAGAACAATTGCTCTCATGCATAGATCTGGTCATGTTACTCTTCTGATTAAACATCTCCAATGACTCAAAATTACCCAAGTTCCCAGGTCTGGCATTCAAGACCCTCTACAATTTGATGTCATTTATCTTTTCAAGTTAATGTTTCATATTTCTCTCTTCCATATATTTTACAGTATAGCCAAGAAGAAATTCTCTGCCCAGAAAAGATACCTTGCACATTTCCATTTCCATGCCTTTGGTCATCCTGACTCCAGTACCCAGAAGATCTTTCCCCTTAACCCCTTGCCTATTGAATTACTTAAATTCCAACCTACACTAGTGGAGAATATACAAGAACTGGAAGGCATGGCTATTAAAACCTATTCTGAATGACCCCGTAGAATGGGAAAAGAGGTGCAGCACTGGGGTCAAAGGATAAATGTTGCCCCAATTCCCCCAAAACAGAAGAAATTGAAGTCTGTAAACTGAAATCTGAAAAAAATTCAAGTACTACTAAACAATGGTATGTAAGCATTTAGAAAAGAAAGAAATGATTGCCAAAAGGGAGAATGGCCTCATCAAATGACTCTCAATAGCCTCATTTCCTTTTTTGGACAAGGTAACAAAATTCAGAGACTGGGGCAATGTTATAGGTATATTATACCTAGACTTTAGTAAAGCATTTGACAAAGTTGGACTAATCATCTCTAAGATCACTTGCACCTCTAAATCTATGATCCTATATAGATTTATATTGATACTGAAATGATCTTATATAGATTCTATCCCATAAAAAATAAAAGTCCTTTGTACTATTCTTGTGAAAAAAATAGGGAGATGTAGATTAGATGACAGGAAAATTAGGTGGGTTTTTTACTACTTGAATCATTGATTGGCCTAAAGAGTAATCAGTGATGGGTTTATATTAACTTTGAAGAAAGTCTCTAGTAGAGTGCCAATGATCTGTTATGGGGCTTAGTGTTGTTCTAAATTTTGAACAAGGACTTAGATGAAGGGATATAGGGCATCTTTATTAAATGTGCAAATACACAGAATTGGGAGAGATAGCTGACATGTTGGATTACAGATTCAGGATCCCAAAAGATCCCAATAGGTCACATCTGATTAGATAAAATTTAATAGATATAAATGTAAAATCCTATATTTTAGTTAAAAACATCAACATCACAAGTGCAAGATAGGAGAGTCAGAGGTAGATAATTTTATATGAAAAAAGTGGGATTTGTGTTTATTTTGCATCAATAATGTAATGCGGAAACAGACAAACAGAGCTAATGATTTTAGGCTGAACTATGAGACACATAGCATCCATAATGGGGGAGGTGGCAATTCCACTGTACTTTTTCCTGGTTAAAATACATTTGGAATATTGTTTTCAGTTCTGAGCACCACATTTTTATTTAAATTATAATTTTCATTGATACATCTTATTTTTTGTTTATTTCTCCCTCTTCTACCTTATCTTGTAAGTCATCTTTTGTTAAAAAGAAAAAGGGGGAAAAAGCAGTACAGCAAAATTAACCAACCTATCATCTGAGTCTGACAACATATGCATTTTGTATTCCCCTAATCTCTCACCTTTATAAAGAAGAAAGGGTGGCATTTTCTCCTCTCCTCTTTGGGAATAAGCTTGGTCATTATAATTATACTACATTCAGTTTCTTTTCCTTTTTTGTGGTTTTTGTTTTTTGTGTATGTGGGTATATATATATATATATATCTGTATATATATATATATATATATACACACACACACATATACACACATACATATGTATTATTTTCTGGTTCTGCTCGCTTCACTCTGTATCAGTTCATACAAATATTCGTATGCTTCTCCACATCCTTCATATTCAGTTTTTCTTATGGTGCTGTCTCATTACATTTATTTATCACAATTTGCATAATCATTCCTCCATTGATGGATATTCATTTTATATTTAGTACTTTGCTACTACAAAAGTACTACCATGAATATTTTTGTATACAAAAGATCTTCTCTCTAGTCTTGACTGCCTTGAGTTATACACCTAGCAGTGAAATCTGTGAGCCAAAAAGTTTTATTGTATGTCCTTCATTTTCAAAGAGAACCAATGACATCACAAGATGCGGTCTTGACTTAAGAGTGAATTGGATATAAAGGAGGTAGAATTGCACAAAGTTGTCAGCCTCACTCTCTCTTCCAGAGTTATCAAAGTCCAGAAGCAAGACAAAAGTCAGGATGACTGGTGATGGCCCAGGATGCAGTGGATGACCTTGGCATCTTGTCTTCAGAGTTCTTGTGGAGTGCCAGCTTCATCCTCCTTCAGGGCCACTGGAACAAATTGTCCTCATCTACCCATTCTACTGGAAGGAAGTCCTCGTAAGCTCAGGGTAGACACCTCCTAACTCACCAATGGGTGTGAAGTCTATTGGTTTTCCTCAACCTGGTTTAGCCTTCCTGCCAAGTCAGTTTTACCAGTTTACCAGTTTTACCAACTACACATACTACAACTTCTTAGAGTGAGAGGTGAGTCACAGGTGGATACTAAAGGTGGATGAGTAGCCCTGAAAAGGGCTCGGCCCCTCACAACAGAGGTGATAGCCCCCTCCTTAATAACCTATAAACCCCAAAGAACATGAACATTTTAGTCACATACTTAGAATAATTCTAAGTTACTTCCCAGAATGGGTGGACCAGTCAATTCACACTTCTATGTTTATTAATGCCTATATTCCCATAGTCTTTCCAAGATTGACAATTTCCATCTTTTATTATCTTTGCCTATTTTCTTGGTTGAGATGAAATCTCAATTGTTTTGACTTGCATTTCTTTATGATTTAAAGCAATATTTCATGTAGTTGTTGGTAGTCTGTAATCTTTTTTTTTTGAGAACTGTTTGTTAATATCTTTTGATGACATTCACTGGAAAATAGTTCTTGGTTTTCTATATAGCTTATCCCAAACGTTTTAGTGCAGTTTTAAGCTTTAATAACTTGAGAAGCGTCCAAACTGAAAAGGAATAAGTAAAGGGGGTTACTACTGGCAGGTCTAGGTCATCATATAATCTCATTCAGTCCTTAGTTCACAGATAACTTTGGCATTTCACTGTTTAAACTCTATAATACCTTTAGGACCTCTTCAATATGATGTGCTCTCTAGTTAGAGGTTCCTGTCAGTCCTTCTCCTATGTAAACATTTTCTAAGAATCTTTTATCTTGAAGCTGAACTTAGGATGCACAGTCAAGGAATAGAAAAGTCCAGTCCTGGATTTTTTCATTTCCCTTCCTCTTTAACATTTCTTCACTGAAGTCATATGAATAAGATAAAAGAAGCAAAGCCCTTTGGCAGCTAGCTACTCCTCTACCTGGAAGAAAGCTCAAGGCTTTATGCTAAGGGCAACATCCAGGGAGAGTTCCTAAAACAGTGTTGTTCTCCACAGAAAGGAGGCCAGCAGGTCAATTTACTCTAAAACCCACATTTATAGGAAGCAAGATTTTATTCCTCGGAACTATTTTCCTATTTGCTTCTCCTTTCCAGGAACAGGGCAATATAAGTAACTCTCTGCTTGTGAAAGGAAGCTGTGAATCTCAGAAGAAAAAAAAATTGAATTGGGCATCTAACCAAGACTTTGTTCACTGTTGGGCTTCGTGTCTCTGAGCAGATAGATGCATTTATTTTGAATAAATAAATTTGAACTTAGTAGGGAGGAGATCTTTTAGGGGAAGTTTGCCAGAAGAAGGAATCAAACTAAATAATAGGGCAAACAATTATCCAAGTGAAATGGACTAACATCCCAGGATACTAATGAAGCTTTTACCTTAAATTGATCTATTTAATGAGGCACAAGCTGACCCATGTTGGGAGATGGAGGAATTATGGTGATTACTTTGGGATTTTGCCAGGAAGCCGTTTGGATACATTAGCTCAAAAGAAGGTTCTTTAGCCCCGAATTGCATAGTTTGAAAAAGCTACAGCATCAAGTGTAGCAAGGAAAGCTCTGGAACAGGGGAAACGTGAGCACTGGAAAGAAGTACTATGGACCAGTAATGGATATGCTCATTATGAAAGCATAGGTAAGATATCTGGCAGCATTGAATGGGTCTAGAATTTTAGATCATATGGGAAAGAGTGCTGGGTTTGGAGTTAGAGGATCTGAGTTCAAATTTTGGTTTTGACACTTACTATATGTGCGACCCTAGGCAAGTCATTTTATCTGCCTAGGCCCTAATTTCCTTACCTACAAAATGAAGCGATTGAACAAGATAACCTCCAAGGTCTCTTGGTATCATTGATTCTCTGAAGAAACTTCAATAGATTTCTCCATTTAATGACATCAGTGGGTTTTTTTCTTCATTTCCCCTGCTGCTGCATCTAAAAATGACTGTGACAATTGGCCTGTGAATAATGAAATGAATAAAAATTCCATTAAAGTCATGAGTGTCACTTCTTTGACCTGGATCAGGAGGGAAGGTGGAGCTAGAACAATCTTGGAGAATAGAAAAGAATGGATAAGAAGTAGAATTTGAGTGAAAAATTAAGTGACTTCAGAAGTCACCTAGTCATTTAACAAATAAATGTATAGGAGGAGAAGGGAATCCGCATTTATGCAGTTCCTAATGTGTGGCAGGAAGTGTGTACTAAGAGCTCTGAAAATATTATCTCATCTGATCCTGAAAACAATGCTGTGAGGAAGGTGCTATAATCATTCCCATTTTGCATCTGAAGGAATTGAAGGATACAGAGATTAAATGACTTATTCAGGGTTATGTAGCCAGGAAGTCAGTAAATCTAAGGCCACATTTGAACACAAATCTTTACTGATTTTTAGAGCTTAGGGAGGTATCCACTGTGTCGCCAGCGGCTTGTATACATGATACATACATATATGTACATGTATATCTACATATACATATCTGTATATAAACATGCATGTTATATATAATCTAATATTACAGGTCTACTTAATGATTTCAAGTATATTATCTGAGTCATATATATTTGCTTCCATATTAAGCATATACATACATATATACATAAATATGTGTAGTTTTATGTATGTATGCATACTCAGTGTATACTTGCATGATACGACCCAGTATATAATATGTATAAAACCTAGCCTGTGCCTTCACTGACCTTACAATTTAATTGAGAGAAGACATGGCACAGAAACATGAAAGCATTAGAGGATGAGAAAGCATAGAACACATGTAGAGATATATAGGATCATAGAGTCGTAAACTGAAAGGCACCTTAGAGGCAATTTAGTCAAACCTCTTAATTTTGCCATTGGGGAAACAGAGGTCAAGAGAGGTTAAGCGACTTGCTGATAGTCACATAGGCAAACATTGTACAGGTAAGTAACAGAGATATGGTATGTTAACCATGTAAGTGCTGGGAAACATTGAGATGAGAAATGGTTATTAGACAATTTTTGATGGGGTAGGGGGTCCGGGAAAGCTTTTTGGAGCAGTATAGTTGAGCCAAGCCTTGAAAGAAATGGTGGAATAAAGGAGAAGAGGGGGAAGGAAGGAAAAAGGAAAGGAAGGAAAGAAGGGAGGGAGGGAAACGAGAAGGAAGGAGAAAGGGGAAAAGGGAGAAAGCTATTCCAGTCACAGAAAAGCAAGAGTAAAGGCACAAACATGGGAACAAGCAAGTTAAATGGAGTTGGAGCAGAAAGTTTGCTCAATGAAGAAAATGCTTAAGATCATAGATTTAGAGCTAGAAGAAATATTAGAAATATCTAAACCCATCCCTTTCATTTTACAAATGAGGAAACTGAGGCCCAGAGGGCTACTTGATTTTCACAAGGTCACATGAAGGTAGAATTTGAATCCAGGTCCTTTGACTTACTAAATGAATGAATAGTCATGGACATGTAGAAGTACAGATGAAAAAACTTGGACTTGTAATTCTTACTCATGCTCGATGGCTTTCAGAAGTGAAAGAGCTTCCAGAAATTTCAGGAAAGGCTATTCATAGAAACTAAAGGGTTGAATTATTCTGTATTCTGTATTTTGAAAGGTGTATAATTCTATCTATGATAACTCTACATGGTATAAAGGACTTGGGTTCTAACACTAGTTGTATTGATAATTAGCTATGTTACCTTAAGCAAGTTACTAAACCTCATTGGACCTTAATAATCTCATCTATAAAATGAAGAACCTAATATTCAGTGCTTGATTCTTCATGGTATTATGTATTATATGATAAGATTTCCCCACATATCCTCATAGATCTCATCATATATTCCTTTAAAATATGGGATAATCATAGTTACTGTAAAAAAACAAAACAAAACTTCTAGAAATAAGAAGACAGTAATGGTTTTTACCCAGTTTGCCGATGGGAACCTCCACTAAAATTTGCTTCTCATGTGCCTTCTGATATGGGAAAGAGGTGACTCTGAGTTTTGATGGTTGTTCTGGTGATGGTCAGGCAATGGAAATGTTTTCCAAGCTTAGAACATGAGTTCTAATTAATGGACTGGAATCTTCTTGAATCCACATTGAGAACTCAATGGATTTTACCATTTCTCTTGGTATGGGAGGAGAAGATGATGGGTAGGAAACTAAAAAAAAGCTTTCTGTAAGGCATTCTGGTTCCTGAGACTAGTCAGCACCATATTCAACTGGAATTGATGAATGACTACTTAAGAAGTTGCCACAAAATTGTTCAGCTGCTTCCCTAAGAGAAAAAAATAACCCAACTGCCAAGGTATTTACTCCCCTTTCCAACCCATCTCACTGCCTCAAGTTGGGCATGGGACCATATGTTGTATGATCTTTGGTTTCATAAAGAATCTTTAATTATGGGCTCCCCAGTTACCCTGGAGAAAGGGTAATTTTAAAAATTATTTTCTGTGTACTCTCATTAACCTATGAATAATTTCTGGAACACCTGCTCTCTTACATAACTAACATGGATGGTGGTTGCTAAGACAGATATGGCATCATGGTATTTGTGTTAGTAAATATTTGCAAGAGTAGGATTTAACTCAAGTCTTCATTACAAATGTTTTCAACTCTACTGTGATTTGAGGGGTGGAATGAGTGGTTCAAAAAATGTATTTCCTCCAAGTCCTTCATGGTGTGCTGCATGTAGACCAGTGAGTAAACATAATGTGAATGGCAGCCATACAATATCCCCATGCCTCCAAGTCAAGAAGCATTTAATTCTTATTATGTGCCTGGCATTGTGATAAGTGTGCTAATACAAATATAAGCAAAAAGATAGCCCCTGCCCTCAAAGAGGGGGAAGATAGCACATAAAAGGAAGATAAAAAGGGAAGCCTGGAAGAATCCAGGATCAGAATCCAGGGAGGAATATGAAATACATCTCCATTTCACTTTCCACTCACTGCTTCATATAACCTGTCTGCTTGGATGAAATGTTTGTAGCATTACATATTTAGAGGGATCTTAAATCCCTTCATTTTGGGATAAAGAAGATGACACCTCAGGAGGTAAGGTCACAGAGATAATAATAATAAACATAGCAATAATAATATATAATAATAAAAATAATAATAAACAAAAAAATAAACAAAAGAGTCTAAATTAAAACCCAGGTCCCCAGTCCCAGGTCAGGTGAAGGTGAGGGCTTCCAAACCACAGAGCTCTCACGAGGTCCCCCAGGGAACAGCTGGGAATTGAGGAGTGAATCATGAGCTAGCTTGTTTTTCCACCTCTTCTCAGTGGAAACTTGCTGGGGAGAGCATCCCATCCTTGAAATTGGTCCGTGGTCTGAGCACACCTGTTGTTGATTGGCCAAGGGGCTGAGAGCACGCTGTCCACGAGTGAACCATGCAGCTGGGAGAGCTTAAATGGGGACAGGAAAGTCTGAGGGTTGGGTTCCTCTCTCTTCTGGAAGGAGGAGGGGGCTCCACAGAAGAACTTGTCCTTCATGCTGACATGTAGCTGGGGTTCCTCTCTCCTCGAGAAGGAGAGGGGGGCTCCATGGGGAGAACTCATCCTGCATGCTGACATGTAGCTGGTATCCAGAATAAAGCCTACACTTCTGTTTGACTCTGGAGGTCTCTTCTCTCATTACATTTATCCGGTTGGCCACCGAAGACCTGGAGTAGGTAAGATGACCCGGCAGCCCACGGCAGTTAGGCCGGACACAAATCCACCTATCTTTCCACTGCACTTCAGTGCCTTCCTATCTAGTAGAGAAGTGGGATGAAAAGGAGAGAGAAGAGGTGTGTTATTCACATACTTTGGAGGCAGTAGGGCATAGTGGACAAAGCGCTGGCCTTGGAGTCAGAAAACCTCCACATTTCACCTCTGATACTTACTGTGTGATACCAGACAAATCACTAAACTTCTTCGTACCCCAAACAACAACCTCAAACATCTATATTTTTTGTGGGCCACCTGAAATCCTTTGGTGTGCCCAAGGGCTTAAGTGACCAGTAGGCCACAGGTTGTGTTGTTATGGACATGTCCACTGAAGGATAGAGCTTCCACACACGTAGTTCCCTGCACTGTCACTCTTTCATTCAGATACAGCTAGAACAGTGAAGGTTTGTATATAAGAGTAAGGGAGGCAGGGAAAGTCAGAGTTGAAGTTTTGGAACAAAGTGAAATGCGATTTGTCTCAGTTTTTATTCCAAAACTTTTTAGCAGCTACTGTAATTATCCCAGTAATTTAATTTAATCCAACAGTTAGCAAGGCAGTTGGATCAACCCAAATATACTGGAGGAAACTCATTCTGGAGGCAAGACAATTTAAAGGGCATTTGGAGATGAATTCTTAAGGGGAATGAGAGGATTGGAGCAGGGGGAAGGCAACTGAAAGGATATCAGTAACTACCAATTCTCATCTACGTTTTCATCTCTATAAAATTTTTATGAGAGACAGCTGTAGTGTGTTCAGGTATGGGTGTAATGGATGGTGCCAAGAGTAAAGAAGACAGCAGGAGACAGAGTTATATCTTTATGACAAAAATCCAAAAGCTGACTGGTTATGTCTTTTATTTCAAAATTGTATAAGAGACAAATATAGTTAGAAAATGAGTGATCTATTTGAAATCAGATTCGGATGCAAAGCTTGCCTATACTTACTAGCTTGTGTGACTATAGGTAAATCACTTAACCTTCTTGAGCCTCAGTTTCCCCATCTGTAAAAGGAAGAGGATGGACTTGTTGAACTCTGAGGTTCCTTCTAGCTCTCGACTGCTTCATAGGATTCCAGGATCCTATGAAGTGACTCAACCTCTTTTGTGGCTGTTGCCCAGGATCACACAGCTAGTTAGCATAAGAGACAGATTTTGAACTCTCATATCTCCCCAACTCCAAGTCCAGCATTCTATTCATTGTGCCTTTTAGCACCCATGCTCAAAACCAGAACCAAAATCCACAAAATAAAAAATCACCTAGCCTTCTTGTATATGCTCTTTTGGCACCATTACCAGAGCTAGCTTCTTTGATCCTTGTCATAGAGATTCCTTGGACCTCAGGGAAGGGGATGTTGCACAGCAGCTAGAAAGGGAGTGGTCATGGCTCAGGCTTGTTTGGTGAGAATTGCCTGATCTCAGTCAGGCTCCATTCCTGACTTACAGTCAATCTTCAGTTTTCACGGGGATAACATTCTTAGAAAATTCCTAGTGAAAGTACAAAAACACAAGTGTTGATATATTGAAACTATGGAGAATACGGGGCTAGACTCCTGTAGCCACCCAAAACTATAATCTTTGTATAGAGATTGCTGAACATACACTTTTCTGCATACAATTCTTTACAACAAAACATTAATTCTGATACTATGCACTTTTCCTAACAATAATCATTAAATAACCCATAAAATGCAATACATAAAATAAAATTTGTACAACACAAAACATTTTTTCTTAATAGTAATTCCCTAGAAGTCTAAGACCTTTTGTACTAACAGTTCAATTAAAATAGATTTCAGACAATACTCATTTTTCTTAATGTTTGAAATCTACAGTATCATAAATAATATATAGCAAATAAAATTCTTCAAAAGAAAACATCTTTTAACCTAAATCTTACCTTTCACTGTGAGATGGCAGTGTGAGAGTATTATGCTATATACTACACTGCTATAAATCTCTGTACCTCAGCCATCCTTTAAAAACCAAGGGAGAGGTTACTGGGACTTTAACTGGTGCTGTCAGAAGATGCCAAGACTGGCAAGGTCTTGCCATCAACCTATGAAACTCTGTCTTTCGCATTTGGTGGACTGTGTTAGAGATTGTAAAGGACACAATAGCTTGAAATGATCCATCAGCGATCTCTACTTCATGGACATTTGAGATCATTACGGTTCTTGGAGTATGGGAGCATAGCAGAGGTCAGCAGACATTTAACTTTGAGTTTTCAATGGATGATGAGATCAACTGCCTCAATGTCCCTAGCTAGCTGGTAGATTATGCCAAGCCATCCATTAAACTTGGAAACCATGAGTGGCACAGTCTCAGGAGCTTGTTCGTAGTCATCATCTTTGTTGTCCTGAAGACATTCTTGAGACATGAGCTACTCCACAAACTTGTAGGCATTGCACCTCTCATTTTTTCCCTCTAATGTTCATAGCCAATAATATTCATGGTTGTGAACATGAAGGTGACAGATGAGGTTACTAATAAAACATGAGAATGCTTGACATTGGGAAAATTAGTGTGAATGTTAAGGATTGATTGTATATTCCCACACATGAGCACAGGCTCATAAGGTTGGAAAACACTGGAAATTTCCCAAATGTAATCTGACTCATCCAGCAATCAGATGGTTTGCTTGGTAGCCAGACTGTTGGGGGAAAAGTATTTCTCCTTGGATAGCTTCCTTGCCTGGACTCATTCATATTAGGTTGAAGACTCTGAGGGAAAAAATCCACAAAACTCATGGAAGTTCTCAGACTAGCATTAATGAAGATATTTTTTACTAATCCATACCATCCTCAATCAACAAGCTTTGTTTCAGGATTTATCCCAGCAAGAAGTTCTCTCCTTAGAGACCTGTATAGTCACCATGGCTTAGAGTATTACCCTACATGGGGTTCTAGCAAGAAAGATGATCTAAGTTTGATGATCCATAATGGTGCTTCCCTTCTATCACCCTTCTACTGGCATCAAATGGCTTTTTCTCTTGGGAGATCTTGCCAAGTGTTATCATTCACAATCCCCCATTACTTTCTGTTTTCTACATCTTGTAGCTTCCCTCAGATCCCAAATGATTGTGTGTGTTGCGTACTGACTACTTACTGCCTTCTGTAGCTCTGTCCTCATATGCTTCTAGTCTCTTCAGTTGTTCTGTTCTCCAGTAGATGCTGCATATCACTTTCCGTATGGGACCAGGTAACTAGTAGTTGGTCTCCATGGAGAATCTGGAACTTCTAGCTTGAATGAATGTGTTTACAGTTTCCAAGCATCCCTTGAACAAAGTGTCTTTCTCTTTTTTTTTGACATGTTTTAAAGCCCTGGTCCCACAGCCTCTGGTCTCTCACACACAGTTTCTCAAAGGGTTGTGGGAATACTATCTTCTTATCCTACTCATGTCTTTTCATCTTCTTACATTTTATGGGGAATTAGTCCCATTTAACTTTCCTTTCCTTTATTATGTGGGTGATATGTCTCCTTTCTGTATCAGTACTTCCTAATAAGTCCCAATAAGTCTATTCTCTCTCTATTTGCCTTTTAAAAAAAGTTGTCAGTTTGGTTGTATACATACAATCTGATTGTGGAATGAGCACTGAATTTGAAGACTTGACCTCGGAGTCATTATCATCATCATCATTATCATTGCTAGATTAGCATTTATATGGCACTTTAAGGTTTACAAAGTACTTTATAAATATCTGATATTATCCTCACAATAATTCTGCAAAGTAGGTGTTATTATTGAACCATTTTATATTATAGATATAACCATTTTAGATAGAGGTTTAGTGAATTGCTCTGGATTATAAGCTGGTAAGTGTTTAAGACTGAATTTGAACTCAAATCCTCTGCTTCCAAGTCCAGACTCTATCTACTATACCACCTAGCTACATAGCCAAATGGAACCTGAATTAAAACCCCAACTTTGCCACTACTACCTGTACAATCAAAAGCAAGCACCTTTATCTCCTTGAGCTTTTAAATTAGGGAAATATATTAGGTACCCTCTAAAGTCCCTTATAGTTTTAATTCTGTTATTTTATGATCATCAGGAACCAAATGTGTGATGTCAGATACTCTAGCACCTAGAATAGTACCTGACACATTTGTTGTTCGTTCATTTCAGTTATGTCTGACTCTTTGTGACCACATTTGGGGTTTTCTTGGCAAAGATTCTGGGGTGGTTTGCCATTTGTTTTTCCAGCTCATTTTCCAGATGAGGGAACTGAGGCAAACAGGGTTAAGTTACTTGTTCAGGGTCACACAGCTAATAAATGTATAAGGTCAGATTTGAACTCAGGAAGATGAGTCTCTCTGATTCCATGCCTACCACCCAGCTACAATATGTCCTCAACTACTCATTGCTAAGTAAATGGACAGTCTGTGCTTAGTCTTCTACACCCATTAAGCTTGTGGATTTTGTTGCTTTATTAGCAGCCAAACAAATCAAATACCTGGTCCTCCTGGAAAGTACAAGGTTTTGAAATTTGTGAGAGTTGAGCTGCTTGAGTCTGAAACTATCTCTTCTCTCTGCTACATGATGTCTGCTCAGCTGTGGGAAGATTACAGAACCTATAATGAGACTGTATGGATTCTTCTCCATCCCTGTACAGATGGGTCAGAAGAAATGCCTGCTGTTTAGTCAGAAGAGATAGATGGTTCAGATCATCTGCTCCTCTAAGAGGTCAGACCCAGAGAGGAGAGGAAGAGGCACACCTGATTATCCTAAACGTTGAAATAAGTATGTGGAGCGACATGTCTAACAAATACACAAGAGATAACTGGCCTCACTGAGAAAAAATGACGCTCTGAAGAAGTTAATAGAGTTTGATTCTAGGAAGGAACCAAATGGGAGGGTGATGGCTATGATGAAAGGCAGATGTAGACAAGTAAGAGGTCAACTCGAGTTCATTATTTGGCAAGGTACTGATATATCAATAAAAGTCATTCAAGGGTTTTTTAAGGCAACATTAAAAATTAGCCTCTGGCATCTGTTGCATAATGGGCAGCTAGGTGGTACAGTGGAAAGAATGCTGAACCTAGAGTTAGGAAGATTCATCTTTCTGAGTTCAAATCTAGTCTTGGATACTTGTGTGACCCTGAGTAAGTCACTCAATCCTGTTTGCCTCAGTTTCCTCATCTGGAGAAGCTGGAGAAGGAAATGGAAAACCACTCTAGGAACTTTGTCAAGAAAACTCCAAATGGGGTCATGAAGAGTCAGATACTAGTGAACAAAAAACCCAAACAAATCTATTGTATAATAGCTACAAAGATACAAAGAAAAAAATCAAAGAGTGAGACATGTAAGTGGAGGACTCTAGGTGCAACTACATAACTCAGCCATCAGTTTGGGTAGATTTCTATAATTTCAAGTCAGGGGGTACGGTTTTCAGGGGATGAAAGCTGGAGTAGTTGAGATTTTTGGCAAGAAGAGGTAGAGGCAAGAAAGGGACAGTGAAGTTTCAGGAACTGGTCTTGTCCTCTATGAAGTCACTAAGAGATCATATGGTTAAGAGCTGTAAGGAACCTTAGAAATCATCTAGTCAAACAAGCAGTCAGGAAGTATTTATTAAACCTTAACCTTAACCATGCCAAGTACTGGGTAAAGCTCTGGGGAGACAAAAGGAAAAACAAACCTCCAGGAGGAACACACAGTCATTAGACTACAATGAGGGATGTAACATGTGAATCATTAACAAAATATGAGATATATACAGAGTGTATGGAAAGTAATTTGAGAGGGTTCTAGAAACTAGGGGAGACCCAGAAAGGCCTGCTCCAAGAGACAGGATTTGATCTGAGTCTTGGTGGAAACAGGGAAAACAGGCAGATGTGAGAGGGCAGGACATGCTAGAATAACCAGTGGAAAAGAACAGACATTGGAAATAGAGTTTTGTTTAAGAAACTGCAAGAAGGCCATTGTGGTGAATCTTAGAGGACAGGAAGGGAAATGTACAATATCAGAAAGGTCGGAAGGGATAAGATTATGAAGTCAAGTGAGATCAAATCAACAGGCATTTGCTAACTAACATTTACCGTGTGCCAGGCACTTTGCTAAGCACTAAGGTCACAAAAAAAGGCAAAAATAGAAGAGCCTTGAATGAGGACTTCAGATGTGATCCTAGAGGTGATGGGAAGCCATTAGACATTACTGAACAGGGAGTGACATAGTCAGACCTATGCATTAGAAAAATAACCTTGGCAGCTGAGAGCAGAATGGATTAGAGTAGGGAGAAACTAGAGGCAGGGAGAGTATTTAAAAGTCTATTACAATAGACCACATGAGAAATGAAGGCCTGGATGTGTGAGAGATGTTGTAATGGTAGAAATGAAAAGATTTTGCAACAGACTGAATATAGGGAGTGAATGAGAGTGAAGAATCTAGGATGATATTGAGGTTGGGGACTTAAGAGACTAGGAGACTACCTCAGAGAAGATAGGAAGTAATTCAGGCCCAGAGAGGCTATGGTTCATCTCAAGGTGAAGGACAAAGAGGACAGGGAGAGGAAAGGAAGGAGATGGAACCACAGGACAGCAAGGTGGCCTGTGGTACAAGCATCTGTGGTCCCCTTCTACTTATGCTGGATAGAGAGGTCTGCTGGAGCCAGTTTGAATCAGTGATTGAGAACCGATCTATAAATTTCCAACTCAGGAGCTGATTTATTGTTTTGCTGATTGCCTAGACCTAAGAAAGTGTTTATGTGCGGATTAAACTTATATGTCCTTTGTACTTTCTTTTCCTGGAAAAAAGTGGTTGTTAAACTTTTACTAGTAGACAGTGAGCTAAATGCAACTAGCACCCGTTTCTAATTATGTCTTTAAAAAATATTTTAACATCTTCATTCTATGTATCTAATTTTATTTCTCAAAAATTCTGTGACTGACCCTGCCCTTATGTTTCTTAGTGCCCCTTTATTTGGGGCATGAGGAGAGGACATCTTTGAGAATTACACAGGAGAGAGTGAGAGGTGAGGATATCAGCTCCATCCCCAGTAAAGAGATTTTGCTTTCTAACTGACGGCAGAAGCATGAACCATTTCAGGACAACACTTCCAAGGGCTGAATTACTATAAATTCAGACCATTAAAAAAATCTGCTTTATAGTCACAAGGTTACATCATTCAAAGAACCCCTAGACTAAAGCAAGCTGCCATTCATACACACATTATAGATCTCTGTGCAAAAATTTCTCTAGTATATGTAACCTCTGGTGTGATATGGCTTTGAAGTCAGAAGACTTGGATTTCAGGACTGGATTTGCCATTTCATTAGACATGTGGTCTGAAAAACTAGTGGTTAGGGGGTTTCTCTGAAGTACCTCAAATCTCTCAGGGACCCTAAGATAGACAAGGGGAAAATGGAGGGACATGACACATTGGTCACATTTTAGAGTGGAGTACACTAAGTGTACTCCAGGTGGCAGGGGGTGGTGGTGGGAGATAAAGAAAATGAAGGCCCCCTACTTGAGCCCTTCAGCATGGCTATGACTATAGTTTGCTATTTTTCACATAATGTCTACTCATAATTAAGTGATTTCGACATAAAAGTTAACTAGCTAAGTAACTTTTCAATGGAATTTGGATTTTGTTATGACAAAAAAAAGAAGAAAAGAAAGAAAGTAACAATATTGTCAAGCAGGGGCTTTTGAAAAGAGAAGTTATCTTGGTAAAATATAAGGTGCTGGAAGACAAGGGTTGCTTTATTTTTTTCTCTCTGTTTAGTTCTAGTTCTTAGAATAGAATTATGTACATTGTTGGCATTGAACAAATGTATGTTGAATTGAATTATCCTTTGAGTACAAATGAAACAACCATTCTTTTTTTTCTTAATATAAATTTATTTATTTAACTTTTTACATTCATTTTCACAAAATTTTGGGTTCCAAATTTTCTCCCCATTTATACCCTCCCCCACCCCAATACACCGAGCATTCTAATTTCCCCTATCACCAATCCGCTCTCTTTTCTATCATCCCTCCCTTCTCTTGTCCCCGTCTTCTCTTTTGTCCTGTAGGGCCAGATGACTTTCTATTCCCCATTAACCATATTTCTTATTTCCTAGTAGCAAGAACAATACTAAATAGTTGTTCCTAAAACTTTGAGTTCCAAATTCTCCCCATCCCTCCCTCCCCACCCATTCCCATTGGGAAGGCAGGCAATTCAATATAGACCATATCTGTGTAGTTTTGCAAATGACTTCGATAATAGTCATGTTGTGTAAGACTAACTGTATTTCCCTCCATCCTATCCTGCCCCCCATTGTTTCTATTCTCTCTTTTGATCCTGTCCCTCCCCGAGTGTTGACTTCAAATTGCTCCCTCCTCCCATTGCCCTCCCTTCCATCATCCCCCCCCCTGCTTATCTCCTTCTCCCCCACTTTCCTGTATTGTAAGATAGGTTTTCATACAAAAATGAGTGTGCATTTTATTCCTTCCTTTAGTCGAATGTGATGAGGGTAAACTTTATGTTTTTTTCTCAGCTCTCCTCTTTTTCCCTCCACTAAAAAGTCTCCTGCTTGCCTCTTGAATGATATATAATTTACCCCATTCCATTTCACCCTCTCTCTTCCCAATGCATTTCTCTCTCACCGTTTACCTTAATTTCTTTTAAGATATGGTCCCATCCTATTCAATTCACTCTATGCTCTCTGTCTCTGTATGTGTGTGCATGTGTGCATGTGTGTGTGCGCACACGTGTACATGTGTGTGCGTGTGTGTGTGTATGTGTGTGTGGTCCCACCCACTACCCAGATACTGAAAAGTTTTAAGAGTTACAAATATTGTCTTTCCATGTAGGAATGTAAAGAGTTCACCTTTGGTAAGTCCCTTATGACTTCTCTTTGCTGTTTACTTTTTCATGCTTCTTCTCATTCTTGTGTTTGAAAGTCAAATTTTCTTTTCAGCTCTTGTCTTTTCATCAAGAATGCTTGAAAGTCCTCTGTTTCATTGAAAGACCATGTTTTCCCCTGAAGTATTATACTCAGTTTAGCTGGGTAGGTGATTCTTGGTTCGAGTCCTAGTTCCTTTGACTTCTGGAATATCCTATTCCATGCCCATTGATCCCTTAATGTAGAAGCTGCTAGATCTTGTGTTATTCTGATTGTATTTCCACAGTACTGGAATTGTTTCTTTCTAGCTGCTTGCAATATTTTCTCCTTGACCTGGGAATTCTGGAATTTGGCCACAATGTTCCTAGGAGTTTCTCTTTTTGGATCTCTTTCAGGCGGTGATCAATGGATTCCTTCAATACTTATTTTGCCCTCTGGTTCTAGAATATCAGGGCAGTTTTCCTTGATAATTTCATGAAAGATGATGTCTAGACTCTTTTTTTGATCATGGCTTTCAGGTAGTCCCATAATTTTTAAATTGTTTCTCCTGGATCTATGTTCCAGGTCAGTTGTTTTTCCCATGAGATATTTCACATTCTCTTCTATTTTTTCATTCTTTTGGTTTTGTTTTAGGATTTCTTGGTTTCTCAGAAAGTCATTAGCCTCCATCTGTTCCATTCTAATCTTGAGAGAACTATTTTCTTCAGTGAGCTTTTGAACCTCTTTTTCCATTTGGCGAATTCTGCTTTTGAAAGCATTCTTCTCCTCATTGTCTTTTTGAACCTCTTTTGCCAATTGAGTGAGCCTATTTTTCAAGGTGTTATTTTCTTCAGCACTTTTTTGGGTCTCCTTTAGCAAGGTATTGACCCGTTTTTCATGCTTTTCTTGCATCTCTCATTTTTCTTCCCAGTTTTTCCTCCACCTGTATAACTTGCTTTTCAAAATCCTTCTTGAGCTCTTCCATGGCCTGAGCCCACCGGACAGCTACCTCGGATGTCTGGGATACAGATATCCCAACCTCCATATCTTTCCCTGATGGCAAGCATTGTTCTTCCCCATCAGAAATGAAAGGAGGAAACATCATCTGTTCCCCAAGAAAGTAGCTTTCTATGGTCTTATTTTTCTTCCCTTTTCTGGGCATTTTCCCAGCCATTTTCTTGACTTCTGAGATTCCTCTCCACCCCCATCTAGATCCGCCCAGCTAGTGCTTGGGGTCTGAGATTCAAATGCTGCTCCCCAGCCTCAGGGCTTTCTGTGGCGGGCACAGCTGCTATTCAATGTAAGCTTAAGTTCTGGTGCTTGGGTGGGGGCAGGGCTGCCTCCCAGGCTCAGTTCCCTCAGGGGGGTTATGAGGAGACCTTCAGTAATGGAGCAGAGCTCCTGTCTGCTTGGGGAGCCTGGGTCTGCTGCTGTCCCTGTCTCCATCACTGCCTCCGGAGGTAGCCCGAGTCACGGAGACACCCCGCTCCTCTCTCAGTCAGCCCAGAAGTCTCTCTCACTGACCTGTAGCACCTGTGGGTGGAGGGACCTTTGTGGCCACCAGAGTTTCCATCCCTGCAGCCTGCTTGGATCTGCTCCTCTCAGGCTGTGCGGCCAGGGCATGGCTGGTGTGGGCTCCGCTGTCTGGTGTGTGATGGACTCCTGGGGACAGCTTTCTAGCGCTCTGTGGAAGGGAAATCTGCTCCACTGCATTTCTGCACGGCTTGCTCCGCTCCAGAATTTGTGGCAAGTTCTTTTTACAGAAAATTTATGGGCTGTGGGTTCAGAGCTAGCATACATGAGTCTTTCTACTCCACTATCTTGGCTCCTCCCTCAACAACCATTCTTAAAACAGAAAGAGATGCAGTCCTTCAGAAAGTTGCTTTACAAAGGTTTGTCAAACTCTATTGTTTTAAAATTCAATTTCCATATAAATTGTATTAAAATACAGTTCATAGGGACGTAGGTTTAGAACTGGAAGGGACCTTACAGGTCATGTAGTCTAACCCCCTCATTTAACAGAGGACACTGAGGCCCAGTTAAGTGGCAGTTGCCCAGATTCAAACTTATGTTCTTTGATTCTAAATCCAGCACTTTTTCCATTATATCATGTTGCACCCAAGCCCTTGAAATAATTGTTGTTATGTGGCAATGAGCAGGATTCATGCAGCGTATTATATTTTGAGAGATCATTGAATGAAGAGTCAGGAGCCTGAGCTCTAACCCTAACTCTGTCATTGACCAAATCGTTTAATGTCCTTGAGTCTCTATTTCCTTATCTGTAAAATGAAGAAGTTGAGATAACTGGCCTTTTAAGATTCCTTCAATCTACAATTAGTAGAGTTAAGTTAAATCATTTTACAATTCCAAATCATCTTACCCCTCTAAGTTTGTCTGATCATCTAGATTTGATTCCCAGCTCTATCATTTACTAGGACCTATGTGAGCTTGGTAAGTCATTCAATTATTTTCGGCCTTGGTTTCCTCATTCATAAAATAGAGGTTGAACTAGATGGCCCCTAAGTTCCCTTCCAATTCTAAATCTAAGATCCAAGGATCTTGGATGCATTTGAAGTCAAGTGGAAAAATAGGGGTTATTGTGTGCCAGGTCAGTAATTCTTTGACTGGCAGGTGGGGGTTATTGTTCTTCTCTAACACGTTGCACCATCTGGCATGAGGAGCCTGGGATTGTCCCCAGTGTTAATATTACTTTTTGATGAGGTATTTGCCTGTATACTTACATGGCTAAGCCACATAACTTGTAGTAGCTTACTTTTTAAAGACTTAAAAAACTTTTTTTCCTTTTAAATTCCATGAAGACCAGAATACTTGAAACTTATAAGAAAGAAGGAAGAATCAGAAAAAATGAATCTTGCACCTGAAATCCAGCATGTATTTTTCCACACTTAAAGCAGTTATCTATGTAGGCATATCATGCTTTAAGAAGTCCCAATATGCAACTCCACTTCTCAATTTAGTTAAATTGGATTCACATTACAAAATGAGTGTTTTACACAAGAATTCACCTCAAGGTTCCTTTAAAGCAAGTGTTCTTGACCATTTTTGTGTTATGGACCCCTTTGGCAGCATGATGAATTCTATGGGCTTCTTCTCAGAAGAATATTTTTAAATGCATAGAGTAAAATACATCAGTTTATGAAGGCAAAGCAATTTTATTGAAATACAGTTATCAAAATACTTTAAAATCAAATTACCAGACTCTAGATCTAAGATCCCTTGCTTCAAATGGTCAACCCTCTTTCTAAACTAAAGATATTCAAGTTAAACTATCTGATTTGGAGAGTCATTATGGTATAGTAGGTAGAGAATTGGTCTCAACGTCAGGGTGATTCAAGTCTCAACTCTGACAAATACTGGCTATGTTGCCATGAATAGGTCACCTAACCTCTTAGTACAACCAGGCAACTCTAAAGTTCTAAACTGTCATTGGTAGAGAAAATTCCTCAGCTGCAGCTCTAAGCAGATGAAATGACAAATCTGATTTTTAAAAGAAGAAAGAAATATTTGATTTACATGCAAATTTCAGTAACACACAAAGATAATATAAGTGAAGGCACACTTGCATGTCCTTTATGTTTCTAAGTAAAGGTCTCTAATGGGAGTCTTACTTCCAAGTATCACTGATGTGCCTTTCTCTCTGAACTAGGACTTCTTAGAGACTGGAGTCTGGAGAAAGACTTCTTTGGATTCTTTCATTACCTCATTCCACCAACAGTATAAGACTTCAAGGAAAATACTCTATTAGGAAAAGCAAGGAACGCTTGTTTTTGAGTATAGGCTATAGGTCAGGGATAATGCAGTAACCCCCACCGCCTCCCTTCCTGTGTGGTACCTAGAGCAATGCCACAGATAGAAAGATAAGTGCTTAGAAAGTCAGTTTCGATAAGATCAGTGTTAGGTCAATCATAGGAAGGAGCAGTGTGAATTTTACCCTCTCTCACTTCCAAGTCCTTGTTTTCCATTTCCTTGTGTTATATATAACTTCTCCTTCTCCTCTTTCTCTCATTTATTACAGGACTTCCAAAGCTAATTCCCCCAAACCATGCCAAATAAGAGGCAGCTCTGAAAGAGAATGAAGTGAGGCAACCTCTCTCCTGGGACACAGAATAGCAAAAGAATAGTTCTGTAGAAGGGATCAAAGAATTTAAAGAAAGCAAAATTTCCTTCATGTAATCTGAGCTATTGCTCAGTTCAGCAAAGCTAATAACAAAAAGCAACTACTGAATTTTCTCTTCATGGAAATCCCTATGATAGTTGGATTGAATCAATTTCTTAAAACATATGCAAGTACATGCATCCATACATATCTCATTTGGAATCCTTTTTTGAAAGAATTACCTGGGAACGTAGGCACACCAGTGAACTTTGGTGGAGTTATGAATCAACACGACCATGTTGGAAAACAACTTGTACTTATGCAAATAAAGAGTCCATATCCTTTGACCTGGAGATTCCACTGCTTGGCATATATTTCAAGGAGATCATTGATAAGAAAAGTCTACATAAAAATATTTTTAACAATTCTTTTTGTAGCAGTAAAGAATTGGAAGCAAAATAAGTACCCATTGTTTGGACAATGGTTAAACTAATTGTGATTCACGAATGTAATGGAATATTTCTCTGTTATAAGAAACAGTGAATGTGATAAACATAGAGAAGCATAGAAAGATTTACATGAATTGATGCAGAATGAAGTTGAGGACAAAAAAGCAATATACACAATTACTACAACAATATAAACAAGTACAGCCACTAACAATCAAAAGTGAATGTTGCAAATTTACAAGAACAAACATGATTCCATAAAAAGAGATATGAGAAGACATCCTACTCCACTCATTTATAGAAGTGGGAGATTCATGGATGTGCCATACTGTGTTTTCAGAATTTTAAAATTTATAAACTGATTTAAAAAATTCTGATGATATAAATAAAAACAACAAAAATCAATAAAAAATTATTTAGAAATAAAGAAGGAAGAATGGAAAAAGAAGGAAGAAAGAAAACAAGAAAGGAAGGAAGGAAAAAATAAAATAATCCAGGCTTCATGGTACCATGGAAGCAGAGCACTGGCTCTGGAATCAAAGACAGGATTTGAACTCAGGTTCTGAGTTCAAATTCTGTCTCTGATGTTTACCACTGATGGATAATTTATTTAACCTCCCTGAACCTCAGTCTCTTCATCTATAAAATTAGGAAATTAGACTAAAAGGCCTATAAGGTTCCTTCTAACGCTAAATCTATAACTGCATGATTTGTCAGACTCTGATTTGTAACTCAACGATAGGAAAGTAAAAACAGGCAGGAAAGAGCCTTCTGTCTTTGAGTATAATACTCATGCATACTCTGAAAAATAATTGCTGCCTTTTGTGTTTATAAAGCATTTCAGAATGAATTTACAAAGCTTCATACTAGTAGCTACAAATTCCCATGATGTTTTGGTAAGATATAGGCTTGGCTACTACAAAGCTATATTTGGTTCTGAATTGGCCCCATCATTTCTAATCAAAGACAATTGTTCATGTAGCACCAGCACCTTCTGAGGAAAATCATCAAACTGTCTTCACCATCTTTGAGTGGCTGTCCATGTCACCCTACTATTCAATAAATTCCAGTGGCTCCCTATTACTTCCAGGATCAAAAATAAAATTCTCTGTTTGGTAGTTTAATATCTTTTCAATTTGGTCCCTTCTTACCTTTCCAGTCTTCATACACTTTACTTCTCTCCACATACTCTATAATTAAGTGAAACTGACCTCTTTGTTATTCTTCACACATGACACTGTATCTCCTGAGGCCATGTCTTTTCTTTCTTTTCTTTTTTGGGGTAGGAGAGGACTGAATTTCCTTTTTTAAATTAATTTTTGCTTTTCTTTTTAATCTGCAAAACTTTACCTTCTTTCTCTCCTCCTTCCCCAATTGAGAAAGGAAAACAAAACCCCTATTATAAACATGTATAGTCAAACTAAACAAATGTCTGTATTGGTCATGTGATATACATGTATACATATATATATACACACACATATATACATATACATACACACATACAGATGTTTCAATTTTATGAAATGTCCATTTTTTTCCTCTATACAATTATCCTCAGTTCTTCTGGGTAAGCTATTCCTGGTTGTAAGCCTATATTCTTTGGCTTCTGGAATATCATATTCCCAGCTCCCCATTTTATAATGATGGCTGTTAAGTGGTCACAACTATGGTTCCTCAGTATTTGAATTCTAGGGGACCAATGTTGATGCATTCTACCCACCTCCTGACACAGAAGGGATGGCCTTAAGATAAAACATGAAATATATACTTTTTTAATATGATCTGTTGGAGACTGGAGACTGAATTGTCAGTTACTATTTTCTCCCTCTTCTTAGTTGTTAAGGGCACAATGGACCAAAGCCCTTCCTGGGGGGAAGAGAGTACTAGGAAGTCCTGACCTGCCCACGTGGCTCTGCCAGCCCAGCGCTAAAAAGACTTCCTGGTCTGAGACTAAGCAGCCACCAACCAACCAGAAGGGAATACAACCTGGGATAGGGAATCGTGCCCTTTTTTGGTTTGGTTTGGAAGGGCTCACACCAATGAGATGAAAAACTCCACCCCCAGGATATGACTTTGTAGTGATTGCTTATATAAACCCTCCCCTGGTGCAATAAACTGAGACTGCCTGCCACCAACAATGCCTCGGTCTCCTTCCTCTGCGTGATCCTGTTCCCAGGTCTCTTAGACCTTCCCAGGTCCTCTGGACCTTACGAGCTCTGCTCCCCCGGCGCTTTCCGGTTTCGGTCACCCATGCTTGCTTGGCCTGCAGGTCGGGTCAATGATCAAGGGAATTTGCTTTGCTTGACTATGTATATTTGTTACAAGGGATTTTTTTTCCTTTTTTTCCAATAGGGAAATTCAGAGTGACAGAAAATAAATTTGGGTTAATTGGGGAAAAATTAATTTAATTTAAACTCATGCAAAAATATCCTTAGCTCTCCTAATAAAAAAAAAAGAAATGGTTAGAGTAGAAAGAATTATTGAATCCTTGGATTGGAAGACACCTCTTTTAATGCTTATCTAATGCATATCCTGCCAACAGGTATGTTTTTTACATACATGTACATGTAATATGGTTTATATTTCTATAGTGCTTTAGGTTTTGCAAAGTGTTTTTCCTTCCTGTAGAGGTGGTTTCAGTAAGCACAATTCACAACTGAACAAACTTTTAAATTTCAATTGTAATTGACACTTTACAGTTGAACAAAGTAAAATTCAGAAGGATTCAGCTACTTGCCCAAAGTCACACAGACAGTAAATCAGAGTTGCAAGGAACTTGGGAATCAATTTATTCAACCTCTTGATTTCATAGATGAAGAAACTGAGGCCCCAAGAAATTAATTTGCCCAGTCACATAGCTAGTAAACAGCAGAATCTGCATTTGAACCCTGGTCCTCTGAATCTAAATTAGTGCATTTGACACACCATACTCTTCCTTATTTATTCCAATCAGGTCAACTATCCTATTCCTAAAGGAAGCCTGGAAATGAAATTAGGAATCTTTAGGAGAAGGGCAGGAGGACATAGAAAGAGACTGTTGAAAGAGAAAAATGGTGTGCAGCATTCTGACCTCAAACCCAGCAGGTAGGTACGGAACATCACAGGAGAAATCTTGGCAGTGTGCTGGAGCCAGAGACCTTTTTTGGGAAGCCACATTAGAACAGCAGGCCTGTGAGCTCTCTGAGAAAGTGTTTCTTTTCTTCTTTTGAAAATACTTTTAAATGTCCAAATGTTCTACTTTCCTGAGAAATGAGCGGCTGCTGCCTTTCTGATGAGCTATAAATATGCCCAGGAACTCTAAATAAATAATGTAGGCCCATGAATGTGAGGGAAGAGTGTATATTCTGAGAAAAGGGAGCAACTGCCAACAATTGGGTTAAGAAAGGAAGAGGGCACAGACTGACCGGCTACTTGAATAAGGTACTAAGAAAGAAGAAGGCAGATCTTGATGTGACCCCAAAGAGATAAGACTTAGCAACAAGGCTTGATTAAATTCTCTTTGCAAAGCTTTAGTCCCTGTAGGAGACCCCAAATGAAGTCAAAAACTTGGAGGTCTTGAACTGGCTGGATACCTGCCTGAATGAAAGCTACCAAGTTCAGAAGCCGAAAGCTACATGGGGTCCGTGTGGTGGAAATGTCCTTGAAGAAAATTCCATCATTACCACTGTCAGTAATGTACTATGTCTAAGCACAGAAAGGAATGTGGAAGAAAACCAGGGAGCAGCTAGCAATGTCCTGATAAACTAGTGCCTTTATATCAGCTGGTGTGCAAAACCGGTCTACTTTTTGTTCCCCAAACTTGGGATTCCACCTTCCACCTCTATGCCCTTCATAGGTTGTCCTGAACTCCTGAAATACTCTCGCTCTACCTCTGAGAATCCTTAATTTGTTTCAAGGCTCAACACAGGCGCTCTCTCCTATAGGATGTCCTACCTGAGCTCCAGAGTTACTAGTCCTTTCCCCTTCTTGTAATCTCCTTGAAAGTAGAAATGCTTTGGTTTTCTCCTGTCCCTCAGGGCCCAGCCCAGTTCCTTACATATAGTACACACTTTAAAAAATGCTTGTTGCATTGAATTGAACTGACACAAATTGAATTGATTTGAGTAAGAGGGCATTCATTGTGTTAAATAGTAAGGTCACAGGCCCTAGACTTACAGTGCTTGAGTCAAAATTCTAGTTCAACTACTCACCACTTGTGCAAACCTGGGCAGCCTCCCTGAGCCTCAGTTTCCTTATTTATGAAATGAGAGGGTTGGACTAAAGAGGGCTTCTCAGGTCTCCTTCCAGCTTTTGTTCTATATCATATGAAGTGAGAGGGGCCAGCGAAATAATCTATGAGACAACATCTTGAAAACTGTAAAGTACAGAATTAAAAAGAGAACCACCGTTGAATCATCCACGGGAATTTTCCATATTCTTTTAATTACATCGCCCCCCCGCCCCCAAACTTCTCCCTAAAACATGGCTCATCTTTTCATTATCAGTGGAATTTTCTGACTTTGAGTCATGGAACACAACTGTCTCCAAAGAGCTAAAAATGGGTATCAGAGGACAATGGAGTGAGACATGGTGGGTGGGAACAGGTTGAAACACATAATAAGGAACTATGAAGAAGAACTGGAGTAAAAGACATCATCAAAAAATGTGGGATTGGAAAAAAAGAGTTCCATATGTGAACAATGAAAGATAGCCATTAGAAGGAAGGAGACAAGTATTAAGCACTTACCGTATACCAGACCCTTTACAAATACTACCTCATTTGATCTCACAACAACCCTGGGAGGCAGTTGCTTTTATTTCCCAATCTTACATTTGAGGAAACTGAGGCAGATAGAAGTCAAATGACTTGCCCAAGGTCACACAGCTAGTAAATGTCTTGAGACCAGATTTTAATAATAATAACAGCTACGTAACATAACAACAATAGATAACGGATAAAGTGCTTACTATGTGCCAGTCACTGCGCAAAGGGTGCTTTACAATTGGTATTTAATCTGATTTTCACAACAATCCTGGGAGATTGGTGCTTTCATTATGCTCATTTGCCTTGGGTAAGACCTTTTCCAGTTATTGCCGCTGATAGGCCTGAGGCACCCAAGACAATTGGTCTTTTTCTTTACATTGAATCAACAGAACAGAAGAGAAACATATTTCCCAATGCTAGGAATAAAATTTTGCTGGTAGCGACCCTGCCTGATTTAATCTGGGCTTGGTTTAGGAGTAACTCTATAATCCCCAAATGTGACTTTTTTTTTTATCCCACATAATTGAGCATTTGCTGAAATCAGGGCAAGGACTTTTTCATATGTATATTCCACATTCATGTCTCTGCAGATCGGTAGCATCAGATAGTCAATCAATAAAAATTTATGAAGAGCCCATGATGTGCCAGATACCATGCTAAACTGTGGGGATCCGAAGAAAGGAAAAAGGCAGCCCGTATTTTCGAGGAGCTCACAGGTGAGGTAACAAGTTTTCTTGATGTAGTTGAAGGGGAGGGCAGTGTACACGTGTTCCCTACATAGGTAGAGAACCTGAGAACTTTTAACAGCATGATCAACTCCTGAATGGTAGATGGCCTGAGCTAATTAGATACAATTAGTTTGGAGATGTGGATCCTGTTTGGGTTTTTTTTGGCTGAGACTATCCCAGATGCCTTTGTGAAAACCTCCAAGGCTGGTCAATCAATGTCCTCCCACTTCTCCCCGTGGCAACGAAGGCCTGTCAAACATAAGTGCAAGAATTCATTATCTAAAGTTTTCTCCACAGTTCAGAAACATTCAGCATAGGAGATACATTTGACAGTCATTACTTCACTCAGATTAGCCTTTGTACGGAGGATGAATGAGGGTTCTTATGTGTTATTCCTCCCAGAATTCTGCCCCCGGATGCTAAGCTACTCAGAAGCACAGCTTTGTCTTCCTGATCAGCTAGCTCATTCTTCTGGGTGCAGTCCGAGTCCAATATTATGAATTCTTTGTGAGGGAAAAAACATTGTCAGCTCAAACCTATACACCCTTGCCTTCAAGTCAACAAGTCTACATACATTTATTAAACACCCACTGTGTGCATAGAACAGTGTGTTCTGAAAAAGAAGGCTTTGTCCTTGTGTTTGTGCAGCTTACATGATATTGCACAAATGCATAAGAAGAATACAAACAACCTGTATCGAAGAGATTTAAAAAAAAAAGATGCTGATTTACAAGTCAATCAAGTAACAGAGAAAACTCAGGGGTGCTTAGCTCTTTTTATTTTGGATGCATATGTGTAATAAGCTGAGTAAAAGCATCTCTCTGCTATAAATTTACTGAGTTACAGGCAACTAAATGGTTCTTTGAATGTTGAACCTGGAGTGAAGAAGACCTGAGTTCAAAGCTAACCATAGATACTTCTTAGCTATGTGTCACTGGGCAACTCAATTAACTGTCTGCCTCAGTTTCCTCATCTGTCAAATGGGGATAATAATAACACCTACTTCCCTGGGTTATTTTGAAGATTAGTTGAGATAATTCTTGTAAGGTACTTTGAAAATCTCAAAGCATAATATAAATGCTAGCTATTGCTATTATAATTATCATTATCTAAAAGTATTTTTAGCTTCTCTGGTAAGCATTACTTGCTAGTTATTTAGTGTTCCATTTACCCTGTTTCCTACTTTCTCCACCTCTCCTAATTGACTTGGTAGCCATGACTGAGGACACTTTTATGATTTTTTGGTGGGGAGGAGAACTGGATAAGTGATTCCTCTGGAATATTGAATCCCAATGATGAAGCCCCCCTCTACCTCTATTCTATTACTAGTTTTAGGAAGTTTTCTGAAGGAGGCAAAGGGTTATGTGCTTACCTAGATTCACATCGCTAGCATGTGTCAGAGACGGGACTTCAACCTGGTTTGGTTTTGTGTTGTGTTGTGTTACGTTGTTTTGTTTTCCTGGCTCCAAGGCTGATTCTCCATTCACCGTATCAGTCTGACTCTCACTTATATGAATAACCTTTAAAAAACACAAATCACATCTAGCCTTTTCCAGTTAATCAACAAATATTTACTAAGTCTCTCTTCCATCCCAAGCTCTGCCCTAGGTCCTGGGGATATTGTCATTATTTAGAACTTTTGTAAGAGAGAGACCAGGCCTGCAACTTCTCTGATAATAATAATAAATAGGTATTTATTAATAGGTATTTATTTATGTAGCATTTACTATGTGCCAGGCACCATGCTAAGCATTTTATAATTTTATAATTCTCATCTGATATTTATAACAACCCTGGGAGGTAGGTACGATTATCATCCCCATTTTAGAGATGAGAAAAATAAGGCAAAGTGACTTGTCCAGAGTCACATAGCTAGCAAGTGTCTGAGGCTGCATTTGAACTCAGGTTTTCCTGATTCTAGATCCAGTGCTCTAACCATTGTACCACCTAGCTGATAGAAGTAAGTCAGGGTGAGGAAACAACTTATACCAACTCAGGTCTGTGCCTTCTCTGCAACTTACAATCTGAGAGAGCTGTTTAGTTAGAATACTGAGGGTTTAAATGACTTGTTTTATCATTCCATAACCAGTGTGTATCAGAGATGGGCCTTGTAACCAGAGCTTGGCTCTGAGGCCAGCTCTCTGCCCACTATTCAACAGCTTGTGTATATCTCTTAATTGTTGAAATTGTCAACTTTAAGAATGTTAAAACTTCAAAGTCTCTGGGCTTCCTGTACTACAGTAATTTCTGAGGTAACCAGAAGACTTCCCAGTTTCCATTGCTACCACCCTCAGAAAAAGCTTGAAATGTCTTAAATAGACTTAAACGCTTTCCTCTGTCATTGTAGATATTATCAAAAATACAAATATCATTAAAAATTGTTTTTACATGTAACTGGGGTAAAATAAATAAATTTTTAGAATAAAATTTAAATATTAAGAGAAGCATATTCACTTAGGAATTTAAAATTCACACTAAGGTATAAATGAATGATAGATGGTCATTTCTCCCGTAGTTTTTCTCAGGGTAGGCTGGAAAGCCTGGAAACAAGGAGGGATTGACCATCTGGGAGGGACACAAAGAGAAAAACAAGATGGGAGCTCTGAGTCATCACTATTTTGAAATTTTTGCCTAAGGCCTGCTCTAGGTAGTCTTTAGGTAGCTACTTACTCATTACCACACAGTTCACTACTTTACCAATAGAAAACCTGCTGCAGTTTTTCTTTTTTCTTTCTTTTTTGGAAGGCTGGCTTGGCTCTGGCATTGGTTTGGGGGAGGTTAGCTAGCTTCTGTGACTTTAGATTTAGGTAGCTGCATTTCTTGGCTTAAACTGATACAGACTGCCCAGCTGTAGAAGTGGTGATGCCTGTTCATTTGGCTGGCTTTCTGGTCCCAGCGGAAGAAGTAGGGGAGGACACAATGATGTCAATCAAAACCACAAATGCCTTGATGTAGGAAATGACTGGCCAGGTGACAGAAAAAAAAAATTGGAATCTCTGCCAACTAGCAAAATCCTACATAGTGTGTCTTTGTGATTCTGAAGTGGTATTGACTTTCAACCCAGCATACACTAAAAACCGAACACCACACCTCATTGCTTACCAGATGTCACTTCTATTAGTCAGGATGCTGTTTTGGGCTTATCTCATGCTGTAAGTCCACTCAATTTAAAGAAAGAACAAATGAACAAGACAGCCACCCAGGTCTTTAAAACTAACATTAAAAAACAAAGAAACAAGCCCCAGTGTCTTCAATACGGAGCAGGAAAAGTGAAAATTTAATCAAAGGTTTGCAAACAGGTATTAAATATATTAATCATGTATTCATGTTACAGTTCAGGCATTTCACTTTGCCCTCCTACAAACCACTCCTCCAGGTATAGGCTCCCTTTTACTCGTTAATTTGAGAATAAGAATGCTGCAGAGTTCTGGAGTTTTGGTTTGTTTTTAATCCATACAATTCTAATTTTAGGAATATATGAAAATCAAAAAGTCCTTCACAAATCAAGACTAAAAACTAGTCATTTCAGGCTAAGTTAAAGTTTATGTACTGTGCTTTCAAGATGCTTCCATAGTTTTGACATAACTGGCTGTGTGTGCGTGCTTCTCATAGCTTTTCTCCAAGGTACCTAAATAGAGTTAGGGAGGTAGGGGTGGGGATGGGAATATTTTATTTCTGAAGCAGTTTAACCCAAGGTTTAACCCAAAATTTTCCCACTGATTTCCCAACAAAGAAAAGACAACCTATGGAATACCAAGATAGATAGATAGATATTTTAATCAAAATTTCAGAATATTTACAAAAGCTGCCTACCAATTTCACTTTGAAGCTAACAGAGACAATGGGAAAGAGCATGTAACTAAGATGAAGTGTTCCTTTAATGGGTTTGTAAATCGAATATTCTCCATGGTAGGCTGTAGTATATTCCTTTTAATAAAATAAGATAACAGAAAGGTGTATGTTGCACAGAATTTGTTGTCATAGCACAGACATGGATTTTCATTACTATTTTAAAGAAGCAGAAATGGAAGGGTAAAGACCAAATGGGACAGTACACTGGACTTGCAGTCAGGATGACTTGGATTCAAATTCTGCCTCAAAGGATTTGAGATGAGTTATTTAAGCCTGTCTGTGCCTCAGTTTCCTCATCTACAAAATGGAAGTCATTGAACTCGATAACCTTTTAGAGTTTCTTCTACTCTTAAACCTATAATGAATTGATTCTAGTCTGAACCTGGAGTTCAACCTATATCTGTTGTCTGATCTGAGACCTGGCTACTAGCCCTTCTGTCTTTTCTCATGAAATTCCTAATCTGGAATGTAGTGGTGGTGGTTGTTTGGGGGAGCACATGTGCGCACACAAAATTCTACCAATATGATTCACTAAACATGCAAATTGAAGCAAGCAGCATGTTGACACTGTGGATATGTAGATTTTTGAAGGTTGTAAGCAAATCCTAGACCAAGAATTTGCCAAAGGAATTTACTCCCTACCCCATTGTCACTCCCCCAGAAAAACAAATACTTAGCACCCTACTTCTGAAAGTTTGCCAGCCAGTGGAAGTGAATTTAATTTTTTTAGGCAATTCAATTCAACAGACATTTATTGAATACTTACTATGTCCCCAAACTATATAAAGTGGTACTCTAATGTCTCATTAAAAGTGGAGCTGACCTTGGGGTCTCCAACTCTTTGCCAAAGGAATACAAGCTTTAACAAGTTCTTCTTGCTGTTCAGTCATATTCCACTCTGGGTGACTCACTGGACCATAGCACATCAATACTGTCCATGGAGTTTCCTTGGCAAACGTATTGGAGTGGATTAAGACAATGGAAGTAAAATCACTTGCCCAGATCATACAATTAATAAGTATTGGAGGTTGGATTTGAACTCAGGTCTTCCTGACTCTAGGCCCAAGCACTCTATTCACTGAGACACTTAGATGCCTCCTACCATGGCAGGTTCTACCATGCTGGTCCTGGCAACTGACAAGGTAAGCTCCTTAAGGGCAGGGACTTGTTTTTTCCTTTGTATTTCCAGTACTTAGAACAGTACCTAACATACAGTGAGTGCTAAATAAATGCTTTTGACTTGGATTTCATTTGGAAGTGTAACAGGGATATACATTTTTAAAAGATCATTTAGGTGAGCCAAGAATATCAAACTGAAGAGAGAGTCTGGGGGAAGAAGTGAGCTTTTTCTTTCAAATCCTTACTGGATCAATAGAGCACCCAGAATTTTTGATAATATATCCTTTAAACTCCTATTTCATTTGTTGAAGCTACTTTATTATGTAAAATGTGCTTTTCTTTGGGTCATGTGAAATTTGCAAGCTAAGCCTCTTAATAGGAAAAGGGAGTATGGGCCAGTTTGGGTTAATTTATGAAATTGTTTGTGCTAGTGATTTTTACATTTTAAATCCTAGTTCAGATTTTTGACACACCTAAGAGAAGAGGCAAAGGGCATAAACTCCCCTGACATTGCTAGAAAGGAAGAAGGATTAGAAAGGAAAAGATTTACAGTTCCTGATATACTCAAGTCCATTTGCAGTATCTGATCCTGAGAACTTTTCTTTGGCTGAATTTTTCCACGTGATAGGAACAAACCTGACCATTTCCTTTTTCTCCTTTGCTTTGAGCATTGCACACACAAAATCACTACACAACAGCTGAGATCTCAAAATGGCAGAGATAACGACAGATATATCTGAAATCTTCACAGGAAACTAAAAAGAAAATTTAAAAGCCTTTCTGGTATTTAATAATACCAGAAGATAAAAACAAACGCAAATCTAGGAGATATAAGAACAAAAGATCAATAAAATATATTAAAATAATAACATTTACATAGCACCTTAGAATTGGAAAAGATCGTGCCTCACAACAGCTCTATGAGATAGACAGTACATATATTATTACAGTTTCTCCATTTTACAGATAGGGAAATTTAAGCCTATAGTGGTTAAGAGACTTGCCCATATCTCAGAGCTAGTAAGCACTTGAGAAATTTCACATGACCCAAAGCACTTTGAATTCAGGTTTCTATCACCTGGTTGAGCATTCTATTCAGTCTGTTACTCTGTTTCTTATTTTCATGCACCTAATCCCTGTAATTCTGAGCTTTACCCACTTATGTAAAAAATTCTTTCTTCTGTTACTTCTAACAATCTTGTCCCTATCCATCTCAGTTTTACCCTTTGCCTGGTTTCTATCCTCCTGTGCCCACACCTTCTACTGGGCTTTCTGGAACCATTTCACAACTGATAAACTACTTTTTATTCTTAGACTTCTACTTTGGGGCACTGAAACCTGGATTTTCCCCAATACTGGCCACTCTTTTCATAACCTCTGACTCAAAGTCCAAAAGGAAGAGTTGTTATGCTTATCCCTCACTGCTTCTTTTGGACTCTTTACCAGCCACCATCATTTAAACAACCTTGAAATTCATGCTAATCACTTCTCCAGTCTGCTCTCTGGTTTCAAGGTAAAGATGGAAGAGTTTCACATTTCGATGATCTACCCATATGGTTCAAAGGCAGTTAGGGGATGCAGTGTATGGTGGACATCAATGCACACTGGACATCAGCATCCTACACAGGAGTCTGAAAGACCCAAGTTCATTTCTGGACTCAAATACTTATCAGCAATGTGACCCCCAGGCAAGTCATTTTTATCTATTTGCCACAATTTCCACATCTGTAAAATGCACCAGCTGCAGGGTAGTTATGAGCATCAAATGAGATATTTGTAAAATGCTTTGCAAATCTTAAAGCATTATATAAATGCTAACTTTTATTCCTAATGGCATAAAAACTGAATTAGTGAATGAAAGAGGTTGATGATACATGTATCTGACCCTTGCATCACTTGGGTCGTAATATCTGTTCTGATTCTAAGAGATGAAGCGACAAACACAATGGTACCAGACAACTGACCCAATTCAGAAGTTTACAAACTGGTTTTGGATGGATCAGTCAGGACAACGTGTTTGGGGTTTTATGTTGAGATAAACAAAGGAAGCCCTTAACAAATCTACCAATGTAAAATTACCAGTTCCCATCCATCTCTGAATGTACAAATCACAAATTGATCCAATAAGCATAAACTTGGGGAGGTAGAATTCCTTTGGTTCAGGGCTGCCTTCTTGGGTTCACAGTCATTTTAGCTATTCTATCTCTATGTCCCACCTCTTCCCTCAGAGGGAAGGCGTTCAGTCTTACCAGACTGCATTCGGTCACCAAAACCAGCTCCTTCTGTAATACTTATCAGCAAGTTTTCTTTCAGCAGTTTTCTCTCTCCAAGCCCCCGTTATTCTCATTATTGGAATCAGCGCTCACAATGATGCCATTTCTAACTCCCTAACTTTTATGACATCTCACAATGATGCCATTTCTAACTCCCTAACTTTTATGACATCTCCCCATCTCAGTGAATTCTAAACTATGCACAGAGCTAGCCATTGACTTCCAAAATCTAGAACTCTGAAGTTTTCCTCCCTAGTCATTCTCCTCTCCTATCCCCCCAGTACCTTCTTTTCCTAAAACTACTCTTCAATTTGTCATGTCTCTATCCTCCCCTAGTCTGGCCCACCATTTCTGCCATTCCTCCATTTTCCTTCCTTCACATCCAAACATTTCAATGAGGTACCATTTGCTGTTCTTGACTTACTTATCCCATCACCTTTCCACTGTTTCTACCCTGCTAATACTCAGCCCTAGGTAACCTTCAACACCTACTTTGCTCTTACTCTGGTTTCTTCCTTTGCCCAGCACTGTTGGAGAAAGTCATGATGGGGGAGGGAAGTTTCTATAGTTACTTTAAAAAGAAAAGGAAGATATGAGAGCATGTTTGAAAGGCACAGAAGAGAACAGAAGGAAGGCCAGAAGGAAACAAAGACATGCAGGTCAGTCTTGAAACGTACATGTTGAACTTCATATATACCTAAAATGAATAGCGAGTTGTTTATATCAGAGATGTGCAGTTTCACATAAAATTATCTTTTGCTGCTGCACTTTTTATATAGAAATGCCCTTTTTACTGGGTACTTAAGGTCTACATTTAAAAAGTAATTTTTTTAAAAAATAAGAAAGTCATAGGGCTGTGCTAACTAATTCCACTCAGAATTTGTGTTACCTAATCTCAACTAGACTCTCACTGCTATGTGACAGTCCTTTTATTCATCTCTTATTGATGGCCCATCCATCACACTCCTGATAAGTAGTGTTTCCCAGTCTCCTCCTTTCCCTTAAAGAACCCAACTCCATCCCTAGACTACTTCTCTCTTCCCCCACTCAGTAGATAATCTTACTTGCTACTTTACTGAGAAGGCTGCAGCCATTCACTATGAGATCTCTCATCTTGCTTCCTCAGCGGTTTAAACCTATATCCCGGACCATCCTTTGTTCTCCTTCCTTTCATCTTAGAAGATATGGTGACCAACCTCCTGATCAAGGCTAATCCCTCCACATGTGTGCTTGATCTTCTCCTATCTCATTTCCTCTAAAAACTTGACCTATCAATCAATCCCATGTCTTTCAACAACAAAAATCAACCTCTGGAGAACCAAAAGGAGGAGCATCCCTGGGGCCTTTTGCCTCAACCTTTCTCAGGCTATAAGTAACTGAGACTGCACAGACCTCTAGGAACAGGGTTGTTCATTTGAGAGCATCATTGTTTTCTATGGGCTCTCATAGGACTTCTACTAGTTTCCATTAATCCCTAAATAAGCTAGTTCATGCTTTGAGCCTTGTGATCCTATGTTGTAAAGGAAGTTGGTGGCTAAACTGTAAGCTATGGGTAAAGACTGTCAGCTACTGAAGTTATCAGTTTGTCTTAGTTGAAGCATAAAAATGAGAAATCCTTAAAAGTTCTTTGTAACAGGAAGTAGCTTCCAACTCTATAGTTACATACCCTTCTGTGTCCATGACATATATATATATATATATATATATATATCCTACATCTTTCACCCCCACCACAGTAGACATTAAGCTCCTTGAGATAAGAGATGATCTCATTTTTCATCATTGTATTCCTGATACTTACTCTAATACGGTACTTTGCTAATTGTAGGCATTTCTAATAAAATTTCTAAAGTACTACAAAGCAAATGGAACAGCTAAAGCACAAAAATGATTGTAGTTGGAAAGAGAAGCAAAGTTATCCCAAGAGACATCCTCAGAAAGATAAATGGTGCATTTAAAGAAATTAAGCACAAATTAACTCTACTAAGAAAAATCACAAGTAAAAGAAGAGCTTGTAAAAAAAAAATCTCAGGAGGAACAGAAGCCAGAATTAGAGGATGTTTAAAAATAGAATAAGAGGAAATAATTTTATAAGTGACCAGTGTGAAAAATATAATAGAAAATTTGAAAAAATAAATAGAACAAGCCAACAACAGATTTACTACAGCAGAAAATAGAATCATACACAATGGAAATCAATTGGAAATAGAGGGTCAGAAAAAACATACTGAATTCTCCAAAGAAAATCATGCAGACTCAGGCAATAAGCCTATAAGATGGGTTCAGATGCAGACCTCTAAGTACTACCAATTCAAATACTCAAAGGAACCTAGGGCTTACTGTTATCCCAGAAAATTCAGAAAATCCTTGAAGAAAATATCCCAGAATTAGCAAAAATAAAAAAGCAATATATAATCACGTAAAGAATTCACAAGACTTCACCAAGGACAAACCAAAGGTTCAATACTCCTAAAAAGATTTAGTTATATTACAATGTTATAGTAAGGAAAAAAATAACCCTGAATGCCAGAAAAAAACCCATAATCTGTACTGAGGAACATCAGAATCACAAATGGACTTCCAAAGGAAGTCAAAGAATAATCAAAGAAACCAAATTACAAATTGAAAAGTTTCAGTCATAAGTCCAAAATTATTTGTCCAGAAAAAAACTTCAATATTCTATATGAAGGCAAGATAAGGATAGTTAAGAAACATTTTGACTTTTAAAAGTTTACAAAGGAACATATGCACATCAACAAAGTACTTGAAAAACAGCCAACCCTCCAAGATAAACAGATATTTTTTTCAATTTAACACTTCTCAAATCAAGATAAACCAGTTGCTAAGAAAATATGAGGACATTCAGATTATATTGGTTAATAACTAAAGGTTTCAGAAATATGATTCAGAAAAACAGAGGGAAGGAAAAAAGTGAGGTAGTATGGGCATTCAGATGGTGGAAAAAAAACAGAGGAAAAAGGGGTATGAGGACAGTTCAGTTCCCAAAATGAAGCCCTTATCAAATGTGAATGTCCAAGTTATAGAAATGCAAGTAGTCATTTGTATAAGGTAGACAAACTCTGTGTAGACCAATTATGCTGTTTGTCTTAATAAGATAATAAGAGTGTATGTTCTTTTCTGATAAAATGATTGAAGAAAAGACAAAACTAACCATGGTAGAGCTAAATATAAATGAATGAATGAAATGTATTATTAAAAAGCTATCTATTAAGCCCTTCTAACAGGCAAAAGGACCGTACTAATGTAAACACGGACATTCTAGACTTTTAAACTGAATCAATCAATCAAAGGTGTAAGCTAGGCATGAACAGATCCTTATTCAGTTTGGGAAGAGTGAAATACTTGGGTCTTTCTTTGGATGAAAGCAGGTGACAGTACACAGGAAATATTTTGTGACTGGATGAAAGAATCAGTTATATCTCTGGGCTTATTTATGTTTAATACAAAAGTCATTTCGGAAGCACATGGCCCAGCAGCAAAGTAGGCTCAGTAAAATTTGTACAGAGAGAGCCCAAAGAGGGAAGAGAGCGCAGTGAACCCAGGAGTATTACACTCCTTTTTCCCCACCATTGAATGTGCTATCAGAGGACTTGGACCAACAGAAGACAATGCATCCAACCTGGAGTAGAGAGAGACACACCAAGAATAAACATGAATGAGCATAAACACTGATGGATGCGGTCACCTGAGGGAGGAAGCAACTCCAAACATATGACCTCTTAAACCAGAAAACAATGCCAGTTGTAGATTGAAGAAAAGTCTTCCAATCCCCAGAAGCTGAGAATTTACCCTTTGGCCACATACCTTCTCTCATGTCTACCTTACTACCATCATAATCTGAGTCCAAGTCCAATCTTTCCCTGTACTCCATGCATATTTATGGGAGAGGGTGCTCTAAGCTTTGGAAGGGGAATGTTTTGTGACAACTGTTCTTATCATACTACCTTAGTATAAATGTTTATATAAAAAAAAATCAAAGGTACTGGTGCAATGGATGCACAAGAGAGGGCTCATGAGTGATGGTACTCCAAACCTTAGCCCCTTAGGCTTATCCCTAGAATTTTGAGGGGACAAGTCATTGTCCTCTGGGGACTCACCCGCAAATCTAGGTGGAAGGAGAGGAAGTGTCCCTGGAGGCGATACAAGTACAAAAGCTGAATAGTCCTTGATCTGAAGAACTTTACATTCTTCTAGGGGAGACAAAACATATAAAGTGATGGTGGTTGGGTAAGGGTGTTTTGGCCTGAGACATTATAGGAAGAAAAAGTGGATACATAGGAGAGTGGTTCAATATACTTTCTCCTGAATTATTTGTAATGTTCATTTGATTGCTGTCCCCAAAGGAAGAGGTATGGGGGTGGAGGGGGAGTAGAGGAAAGAGAATTACGTGGGGATAGGGAAGATGATCTAAATTCCCTAATGATGGCAGCATACATATAATAAAGGCATAATCTGATCACTTCCTAAAGCAAGAGATAGAAGAGGAGGGGAAGGAAGAAGGAGCATTGTGTGAGGGCAGTGCATTTGGACTGAAGTCCCCAATAATGTTACCATCAAAAAGAAGGTATGAAATGAGAGCTTTTGAACCAGGGATTAAATTACTGAGATTTTATCCTTAAAAAAATCTTTAAAACAAGTCCCTCTCTACAAAAAATATTCACAACTTTTATTTACAATAGTAAAAAAACAATAAATAATCATGCTAGTGATTGGAAAATGACAGAATACAAGTTATGGTATGCTCATATATTCCACAAAAATAAATAAGAATAATACAAAGAAAAATAAAGTGAACAAAGCAAGCAACATACCAAAACTCTATATACATTGACCACAAATATGTGTGTGTTCATATAAAAAGAAACCAAGCCAAGGATTGAATTTCAGATAGACCTAAAAAGGGACAAAAAACAAAAACCTTTTTTGATTCATTGATTGTCGATTCATTTAGTTCTACCTTGTTCAATATCAAGGATTCTGGGTAAGATTTTGTTCCTTATTTTACATACTTTTTTGATTACTTGTTTTTCTTTAAGGCTCAATTCAACAAACTTTTTTTTAAGAATCTGTAATATGCAAGTTTAATTAGCTTGTAATTTTAAAAGTAAAAAAAAATATAGTAAGCACTTAATATTTCTTGAATTGAATTAATTTGATTGGGTTAAGTTTCCCAGGAATCTTTATAAGGCCACAATAGAACCAGTGGCATTTGTGTAATTTTTTTCACATCACCTTTATCAAATATTCATCAAGTATCTACTATGTCAGAGGCATTAAACTAGATGCTAGAGCTACAAATGTATATTAGATAGCTTTGTACCTTCCTGTGACAGACTTAAAATCTAGTTGGGGGACAGAAAGAAGAAATTGATAGACAGATAGATACATACATACACACATACATATATACATGCATAGATACATAGATGATAAATAGATGATAGAAAGATGGGAGTAACAATACAAGATAATTTATGTTAAGTATGAAATGAATGATAGAATGTTAAAGGAGTTCAGAAGACAAACTATACAGGATCATAGATCTAACAAGATCACTAAGAGCTAAGACAGTGCTGGAAGAAGGCTTTATAATTTTTTTCATATATATGTATCAGTTAAAGATTTATCACACACTAAATATAATTCTTAGTTGAGTCTCAAATGATCTGTGATTATAATACTACTGGTATTATAATAATCATCCCCTTTCCCATTTTAAAGATCAGGAAAGTGAATCTAAGAGACCTGCTCATAGTCACATATATAGAATCAGAGGCAAGAGCTGAATTAAATCTGTCTGACATGAAGTCCACTGCCTCCTATCTTGAGACAGATCCATAGAGACAGTAGAACTTGATCTGAGCTTTGAAAGTCTGACAGAATTTTAACTAGAAGAGAAAAAAATAAGGTTGTCCAAGAAAACAGTTTTGGCCCAGGCAAAATCTGTCTTTGATTGTCAAGAAATAATTTGAGGGCTTTGGTTGACTTCAAGCTTCATTATGGGCTAACATATTGAATGATTTGGCCGCTAATGAAAACGTTGTTATAGCCTTAGCTTGGATTAAGAGAGACATGGCATACAGAATGAGGGAAGTAATGGTTCCCTGTACTCTGCACTAGCTATAACATATACAGTGTGTTGCATCCACTTCTTGGTTCCACATTTTAGGAAGCATATTGATCAACTGGAGGAGGTCCAGTGGAGGAGTTCATGAAGTAAGTAGCTCAACCTGCAGAAGAAAGTCAAGTATTAGGAGAGCTCCCATGTGGATGAAGTATTAGATTAGTTTTCCAAGGCTCCAGGGAGCCAAAATGAGAGCAATGTCTGGAAATTCTAGAAATATATTATAGCTCAATGTAAGTAAAAGTTTTTCCCAGCAATTGCAACTATACCAAAGTGGAAATTGCTGTGACAGGAGAGAATTGGTTCCTCATCTCTGAAGGTCTTTAGGAAAAAGCTAAGTGACCACTTCTCAGGAATATTACAGAGAGGATTCACTAGATTATCTCTGAAGTTTCTGCCACTTCAGTTTCTTTAATATCCTTCTATTCTTCAGGAATATGCCTCAGTCCACATGGTCTTGTCCATATCTACCTATTAGGAGGATTTTGATCAGACAGTCCTTAACATGGTAAGCTTTCCTTAAAGACATTTTCCCTTACTAAGCCAACTATTCATTTGGGCTGGAAAGTCACCTTGGATGTCTTAAAGGCTAAATCAATATAGTCCAAGATACTCTGGGTTCTACCAAACTGAAAAAGCCTACCAAACTTCCTATTGCAAACTGGTTGCTTTCTATTTGATGATTTCTTTGAAGCAGGCCCTAACAACTCTTGGGCATATAGTTAAACATTTCAATGAAGACTTTGACCTCATTGGTATGACTTTGATTTTCTCTATCAATTCAGACAGTTTTTAGGAAGAATTATAGCCAATCAAACAATTTATATGATAGCCAAACGAGTGGTGACAAACCTTTCTAGATTTACCCAGGCTGATCATCCAGGGACCAATTATAACCTACTCACTCTGTCACTAGACACCTACTTGCAGCTTGGTAGGACCCATGCCAAAAAAAAAAAAAAAAGAATCTGTTAGTGGAGTTTTAGGGATTAATGCATTATACATACACATGTGCACACATGCATGCATACATACACATACAAACATATCTACATAGCTCTATCACTTGTTATTCATCCTTCATTCTCAAGGAAGACTAATGACATCACTAGGGTGATTTCTTGATTTTTGAGTGAATTAGGTTTAAGGAGGCAGAGCTACACAAAGTCATCAGTCTCACTCTCTCCTCCAGAGTCATCAAAATCCAGTGTGGCAAGACAAGGCCAAGATGACTGATGATGGATGCAGGGGGTGAGTTGGACTTTCTCAATTAAGGTCTCTCCCAAGGCTCAGTTTGCCTGAAGCCACATCCACTTAATGTCATGATTCTAAGCCATCATAACCTATGATACTTTTAAACACAATATAGCATCCTTGTTTATCTCTTAATTAAATCTATTTCAGTCATATAAATAAAAATAGCTATCATTTATATGTCTCTTTAAGACTTATAAAGTACTTTACAAATATTATCCCATTTGGGCCTTACAACAACCGTGGAAGGTATGTGCTACTGTTATCCCTGGTTCATAGATGAGAAAACTCTGGTCTTGCTAACTTCAGGACCAGCCAATGTTCTGTCCATTGTAATATGAGGGTGGAGGACATGGAAGGGGTGAGAATATCAGGGTCTGAGAATGGAACATATTGGAGCTCAGCAGAGCCAGAGGAGCCACTTGATGATGCAAACAATAGATTTTTTTATTTGGCAAGTTTAAGGGATGGCACCCAAGGGTGAAACTGGGGCAATTAGAGAAGAGAAAGGGCACCTAGGTGGTGCAGTGGATAGAATGCTGGACCTAGAATCAAGAGGACCTGAGTTGAAATCCAACGTCGGATATTTACTAGTTGTATGAACCTGGGCAAGTCACTTAACTCAGTTTGCCTCAGTTTCTTCATCTGGAAAATGAACTGGAAAAAACTGGTGACCCATTTGGACACAGCTTAAACAACTCATCAGCAATAAAAAGAAGAGAAATCAGAGCGCATCTATCCCACAAACTAGGGCAGCACTAACCCGCCTCTCACTGAGCATGTAACTGATACATCTAAAACAGGACAAGCAAAGTAGGGAGAAGATGTCACTGGGGATGCTACCAGTTAGAGAGCCTGGGGAACAGTGGTCTTTCGCATGAACAAGAGTCCACAATGATGATGTAAGAAGCTATGTCCAGGACTTGCTGCATCTTTGTACCAAGCTTTTGCCAGTTATATCAGTAGGATTCCTGTGTCCTTCTGCGTTCCATGTACCAGTGGAGACCAAGGAAGCTAAAGAGGGCCAGGTGTTTTAGAGGGAATAGTGGTGTCTGGTTTCTGGCAGGACTGAATGTAACAGGAAGGGAGCCACTGATTCATTGGAAATTTCCAGCCTGGAAGGTCATAAGCATAGAAGACTGTAGATGGGTGAGGGGGGAGGATAGAGAAGATGCCTTCAGAAAAAGGACCTGGCAGATGGGAGATATTACCAGATATCAGGAACTGAATAATAATAATAGCTAATATTTATATAGTGGTTACTATGTGCCAGGCATTGCACTATGGGCTTTGTAATTATAATCTCATTTGATCCTTATAACAACCCTGGGAAGTAGGTGCTATTATTATCCCTATTCTACAGGTGAGGAAATTGAAGCAAACAGGGGTTAAGTGACTTGCTTAGGATTCACAGCAAGTAAATATCTGAGGCCAAATATGAACTCAAGTTTTCTTTACTCCAGTAACTCAGGTTACTCTATCCACTGGGCCTACTAGCTGCCCTATATGACAATATTATCCTAACAGTTAAGGTTATGTCAGTGGTCACCTATCATTGTGAGAAAGACTAGGCCTGGAAAACCTCTGCTTATTTGTCTGGTTTTTCCCCAGACTACATCAGAGAGAAAATGCCCTTAACCTTTCATTAGCAAAAAAGAAGGACATACATGCTGATAGATTAATCTGTTCCCATCAAAGTGAATTTCTGCTCCAATCCAAGTAAATTAACTAATGAATAATCAAATATATATTTATATATAATGTTATACATAATATATAACTCATATAATATTAATACAATAATATATTATGCATAATAATGTAAATTACATAATAACCTATATAGGTAATCTATTATCCTGCTTTGCTGGAGCTGCTTTTCTGGAGAGAAGAGGGAAGGGATCCAAAAGGAATTGGTAAATCTAAAAAGGGGAAGATAGAGCTAAGTTGGGCCTAAGTGGCACAGTAGATAGAATACTGGGCTTGGAAGCAGGAAAACTCACCTTCATGAGTTCAAATCTGGCCTTAGACACCAAGTAGCTATATGACCCTGGGCAAGTCACTTAACACTGTTTGCCTCAGTTTCCTCTTCAACAAATGAGCTAGAGAAGGAAATGGCAAACCACTCCAGTGTCTTTGCCAAGAAAACCCCAAGTGGGGTCACAAAGAGTCAGACAGGAGTAAAAAGAACAGGAGCTAAATTGAAGGGAACAATGGGATGGCGTAGGGGAACGGCACTGTGTGACCTATACATTAGGTCAGTGAAAACAATCTTCGGGTAGATATTATTTAAATTATGTGCCATTTATCTGTAGTCTCTAATATTCTTGTTCCTATGTTTATCTGTGTTTTCTGTAGTTCTCCCTTAATTTCCTAATGAAAACTCCATGTACAAATTTGCTGTTTTTTGCTGAACTAAGGAGGAAACAATCTTGTTTTTTCCCCATGCCTTTGGCAGAACAGGTAGTGGGGCTCTTTTGTCACTAGAGACCAGATAGGTGGAACAACTGAATAAAGTCCAGTGAACTTAAGAGGAAAAGATTCAGGATTAGGAACCATTTTTGACCATGCAATTCCTCCTTATTGCAGGCAGATCATGAAACAGGAAAGCTTACTCACACCTGCGGGATCACATCACATTTTTTAAGTAGCCATTTACTTTATCTACTTCAATAAATGAAAATAGGTATCTAGGTACTCTACTAAGCACCAGTCTTAACTGAGAGAAGAAAAACTGAATCTCAAGGACAGGAAATAATTCACCTAAGGCAGAATCTGGCTGACATCTGAGGCCTCCTGCTTCCTAGTCTTGTGCCTACTGCTATTCCAGGGCTACCTATTACAGTAACTGCATCTGCCATTGTGTCTGTGTTGAAGAACAAATCTGAAAATAGCAAAAATCTTAAACTGAATTCCTGTTTACATACTTTTTAAAAGCTGAGAGCCCATTGGCTTGCAAAACCACTTTTGCAAGTGACTAAGAGGCACTATGATTAATTTAGAATGCTGTTTTCATTATTTCACCCACTTAAAATGTAGATGCGTCCCCTGTGATAAATTTTAATAGAAATGTTGGTGGTCAGCTTATCAAGAATTGGGCAGTCTTGTGGCAGTCTAGGTGGGTATGATTTATAGCCATAATTTTCATGATGATAGCTGAGATGGGCCCTTTGGTGCTTTCTTCCCTGGGTATCTCCTGTGATTTTAAAGTCCTTCTTGTCTGATCAGACTATACAATTTTAGGGAATCAATGTCAGTGCCAACCCAAAGAAAGCAAAAAAGTGATGGGACAGTAAATCCAGCCCAAAGCTATTTGGCATTTGGAGCAGGTCCAAAGGATAAAGACCAAATTTATCTACTGCCACTTTCTAATCCCAGGCAACTGATCCTCAGGGGCACTGCCTAGAACCCTCACTATTCTAGTTATGTAATTTTTTCTCACATGAAAAGAGATTCAATTCATTTGGATCCATGATCCATTAGATGTAGGTGAAGCCAAAAGTCCAAGCATACTCCAGAAAAATTCTGCAAAAGGAAGCTCATTCCAGCTCCAGAAAGTCATCACCATAGCCTTAGGGAAACTTTCAGACATATGAACCCCAACTGAGAAATGCTTCTGAGATGCAGCCAACATTACCTATTCTTTTCTTGCTCAAAATTTTGCTGATGCAAGACTGGCTCTGGCCTAGCCCCATTCTGCTAGCACATCCCACAATCCCACCAGTCAGAGAGGCTAACTGTACCCATGACAACAGAGGTCTGTTTGATCTTCTACCTTTCCCTTGGTTCTTTTCAACTACGAGGACCTGTATTGAAGAGAGTCCAAGACAGACGACAGCTGCAGCTCCATGGAAACCTCCAAGTGACTTATTGCTCCCACCAGCTTCTCCTGCTGGCTGGGGAAACTTTTATCTGTAGTAGGTCTGAGCTACCATGTTGGTCTTGTTCCTCTTACGACTTACAGTTCTTTAACAGACTACAGCAAAATCAGCTCTATGACTGAGAGATACTGGCCCCTCTACCTGTGATCTGTTAGTATTTCTATCTAAAAGAGAGGCATGTCATCCATGTGGACTAGGGATTTGGGTGCTGTGGGAACTCCCTAAGGACAGACCTTGGGTGAGAAGCTTTACGTTAGCAGAAGAGCCTGACCTCTTTGCCATCAGAAGCTTGATCCTCGGTTGGTATTCCAGTCATCCACCAGGATTGGAGTCCTGGTACTAAGAATTCTGATAACTTTCTTTTCTCAGGTCACTTGGGAGGCCGATCCCTCCAATAAGGAAAATATTAAGTGAAAGTTAAAAGATTTGCCAGTCATAAACAGAACAGAGAAAGGGGTGGGAGGGTGGGGTGCGCAGGAGAATGAAACAACTCCAAATACAACAGGTATTACTTGTGTCATTCCATCTGCTGCTAGCTATGAAGAAGGTAGCCCAGGGGCAATTCTGATTGAAAGGAGGAGGTAAAACAAAACAAAAAACTACAAAGTATGAGTATGCTCATTCTCAGAAAACCTCATATCCTCACTAGCTGTATGATCCTGGGCAAGTCACTTAACCTCTGATTGCCTCAGTTTCCTCAACTGTAAAATGGGGATATTAATAGCACCTACCTCAAAGAGTTATTGTGAAGATCAAATGAGTTAATATTTTTAAAGCTCTTAGCACAGTGCCTGGCACATAGCAGGCACTTAATAAATGCTTGTTTCCTTCCCCATTTCTCTTCTTTCTGCTTTCCTTTCTTCCTTATTTTCCTCATTCCTTCTTTCCTTCCTTTATTCCTTTCTTTCATCCTCTTTTCCTTCCCTCTTTTGTTTCAACCCTTCCTTTGATCTGAGACTATTTAGAGGAGAAGAGATGCTACAAGAAAGGAGAAGTTGAATTTTATTTAAGTAAGCAAATAGAAGACTTTACTTTCTAAAATATGAAAAGGTCATTTACAATCTTCTAATCATTATGAAGTCTTGAAGTCTTAACATAAAAATTGCCCCAGCAGTCCTTATATACTGTAGGAAGACTTATGAAAGAAAGGGTTTCCTTCACCAACAAATATATACTTGAGTAATGGAAGAGAAAAGAATCTTAAAATGTTGCCTGGGGGTCCAGAATTTATCTTTTTTTTTTTTCCACTGAGAGTGGAAACAGACTTCTCTGTGGCTCTAAGAGTGGAAACAGACTTCTCTGTGGCTCTTTTATAAAAAAAATCAAATGATCAGTGAAAAGAGAAACCCTTTGAGTCCAATTCAATGACTGTCCCCTAAAAAAGAAGGAAAGCTTTAAATTTATTAGTTTTCAATTCAGAGTCCCTAGCTTCCAAGAGAGGTTCTCCTTTGCCCTTTTGGACAGCATTCCAGGAACCATTCTTTAACTATTTGAAAAGCCAAATTCATTAAATAAGTGTCAATTAAAGACAGTAGGATTAAAGAACCACAAAATCCCTTAATTTGAGAGCTAGAATGTAATATCATATCCAGCAAATGGTGGTTCAGCCTCTGCTTGAAGACCTCCAGTGAGGGAAAACCATGTCTTTAGGTAACCCAATCCCTTATGGCCAGTTCTAATATAGTCTTTATCTCATATACTCTCATTATTTGGGCTTGTTGTGGCATTGTTCTTTTTGTCTCTTTTTATCTGGGTTTACCTATTGGAGTCCAAGATGTTTCTTCATTCTGTTTATTACTTTCTTCTGTTTCTTCATCTAGGCTATAGCTGTGAGTTGGGTCAGACTCTATTTACTGCCATGGTATAGAAGGATCCTGTTTGCTCCTGGATGTGGTAACTAAGAACAGACCCCATCTTCAGCAGGAATTACTCATTTTTGGCTCCGTCTCCTCATAGCTTAATTTAGGTTTTCTTCTTGGCTCTTTCTCCGATTTCTTCATTTTGCTTAGTTCCAAATCCCTATTCAGTTCTGTCCTTTTCTGTGAACCTGACAGGTCCCACCCAGATGTTGTCGATGGTAACAGTTCCCTGAGAAACTCTTAAGTGTTTCCTAGGTGCTGACCTGACCCTTTCCCATGCTGTTTAGGCATGGGTTTCTTGGGCAGTGGGTTGCCCTGGTGCTATGCTGCCTGGACCTGGACTTTGAAATGTTTGGACACTGCTCTAACCCTATGTTTTGCTGAGTCTGGAGTGGGGCTGCTTGGCTACTGGGTGCTGGACTGTCTGGCAACTAAACACCAACCTTGGCACTGGTCTGGCCCTGTATCCTGCTTGGCTGCTGGTGGGTTGCTTGGGTACTGAGCTACCTGGACACTGTGTGCTGACCTTCCTGGACACTGGTTTTTACTTTTTTCTGGTCTGAGTTCATGCTTTGGCCTTTCTTTGCTTGGTTTGTCTCCACTCTGAGCTTCCTCAGAACTCTGGAATCTCTTGGAACAGTCCTGCACTAGATGGAGGAAATAATTACTGCTTCCCTTTGGTTTTCTTTATTGTTATTCCTATTAGCGGATTTTTAGTTTTCTCAAATGTTTGTGGGCGATCTGAGCTCCACCAGACCCTAACACAATTTTCTCTGCACTTTTGAAAAATCAGTTTTCTCAACTTTTAGAAAATAAATGGTATGCTTCACCTATTTCTTTCTCTAGGCTTCTCAAAACACCCAGAGGCTGATTTTTACTCCCTCACAAGTGAGAATTCTCTCTAAAGATATTAAAGAATGTGTCTGTGGAAACCAAATGAAGATGTGCTTCTCAGATCTGTACTAAAACTAGAAATTTATATTCATATGTCTTTATTAACACTAATTAGAGAAAAGGTTTTTTTTAAACTTTTTATCTTTTTTTAAGTGACTGTAGCTAATCAGCAACCTTTGTGTCATGTATTCCTGAAATTTTAGTGATGACAAGAACTCAAAAACTCATTTCCATGCTTGAGGTATTAATCTACCTCTCATCTCCCCGTAGAATATAAGTCCATAAAGGGCAAGGACTATTTAGGGGAGGGAGTGCATTGGTATCCCTGGCTTTTAGCACGGGCTAGGCATACAGGAGGTCCTTAATGTTCATTTATAGGATAATAGCTCCAGAGCTGAAAGGGTCTCAGAAACCATCTAGGCCAATTTCCTTTTTCTTTTAACAGCTGGGGAAACTGAGAGTGAGTGAGGTTAAGTTTATGGAATCCTAATAGAGCTGCTTCCAGATCCAATAGTCTAACTTCATTATAGGTCCACTGTACCTACCTAGTTCCTCCCACCTGCCCCACCAATGTCCTAACTTCTTCATATGTGCCTCACTGCTCACTAGAACAAGTGTGTCCCTGAAACTCATAGTTCTCACAGAGACAGCAGGCGTGGAGACCTAGTCACTGCCTCTACCCAGCCATGACCCCCAGACCCATTCCCATAGAAACAGGTGTGTTCTTGTAGTCAATCACAATCACATCATCCATCTGGTCCTCTTTGAGAACGAAGGACAAACACAACACATCCATCAAGTCCCAGACAGGACCACAACACCTAACTATCTATCTTGACCAGACAGGATCACAATAGCTAGCCAGTTGGAAGGTAGCGTGACCAGAATGTTTAATCACCAAACCACAGATGGGACCCGTCCTTCATTAGCTAATCCCTTAACAAAGTCCTCCTGCCTTTTTAATATTAATCATATTCTTATATTCTATGTAAATTCCTGTTATGTAATTGCATTTTTACCCTATAAAAATCCATTTTATTTTCTCTGAAGTTGCTGGTTCCTCTTGGAACTTAGTCTGCTCCATGAGAGGTGTCAATCTCAATAAATGACTATACTTGGATTAAAGGTGGGCTGACTCTGAATTCTTTGAGATAGTTCTACCACAACACATCATGAAACCTCAACAGTTTTTAGTGTCCCTGGGTTTAACCCTCAACAAAGTGACTTGCTCAAGGTCACATAGGTAGTAAACATCAGAGGCAGAAACCAGGTTCTCTGACTCCAGAGTCATGCTTCCCTGAATTGATGTGAACTGAATTAAACTAGCTTTCCAATGCTCTCGCCACTTCTACCACAGTTATGTCCAAAGATGGTACCTGGAATCTATTTTCTCTGCCTCTCATTCTTTCTTTTATCTAGGGCTTGGCAGAGAAGAATTTTTCAAGATCACAGATCAGGTTTCTTTCTTTTAGTTGTGGAGAAGAAAAGGAAGACAGTTTCATTCATAAGGTAGAAGAGGGAGAGCACATATATTCTCTTTCCTTTCTTCTTACCTCAATTCTAATTCTGTTGCTATTTATGGTCTCCAATACTCTTCAAGTCCTTCGGGTGCAATTGTCTCCTGAGGCTGTAAATTGCTTCATATGTGCTCAAAGGATCTGATGGCTCTTTTGGTGGCTGCCCTATAAGCATATGGTAGGGAATAATACAATCATGATGACCTCATTGAGTGCCTCTGAAATGGCAAATAATACCAGGTTAGATTTACAGATCTTCATTTTCTTCAAGAAGAGCTCAAAGTACCACATTCTCAATTTCCTAATTTTGACTAGATTTTGGTGTTAAAAATGTGTCTAGAGTCTTTTATTCTCTTGTTCTGTTAGATGTAAACAAGAAGATATTGTCACTCCAGCAAAAGCAAACTGAGATCAAGGCAGGTTTAAGAGACTTGAAAACACTACCTGGTTTCAACTTCACTGAACAAGATACCCTCCCAGGTTAAGCTTATTGCATCTAATCTCACCATCAAAGGTGACTGATACCACCTTTCTCTGAGGGGAGTCTGTTGTTATTGTTGATGACCCTATTTGGAGGTTTCTTGGCAAAGATACTGGAGTGGTTTGCCATTTCCTTCTCCGTCTCATTTTACAGATAAGGAAACTGAGGTAAACTGAGTTAAGTGACTTGCCCTGGGTCACACAACCAGTAAGTTATGAGGCTGGATTTGAACGCAAATCATCCTGATTCCAAGCTCTGTAATCTATCTACTGAATCACCTAGCTGTCCTGACTGGAGAGTCAGAAGGCAGAAACTGGACTTTAGAGTTTATTGTACTCTGTGTCTGCTGCCCTGCCTGGTTTCAACTCCACACAAGTGCCAGGTACTCCCTGATGTTCCTCCTCCCCTTTTCACTTCCCTGCTTCCTTTTCTGGGTTATCTCTCTCCATTAGATTGTAAACTCCTTGAAAGCAGGGATTATCTTTATTTTTACTGACTGTATCCACAGTGCCTGGTACATAGAAGGTGCTTTATAAATGTTTATTGGACTATTTGGATTGTTCTTGGAGAGACTATGAAACAATTTTCAAATATTAGAAGTTTTTGGTTTTGGTTTTAGTTTTTTCATGTGGAAAGGGATTGAATTAATTGTCCGGCACCAGAAGCACAACTAGGACCAATGGGTTTTAGAGGGAGATTGATTTTTGTTTAATATAATAAAGAACTTCCTACAATTACAGCTATTAAAAATAGGTTGGACTCTCTTGTGAGGTAGTGAGCTCCCTGTACCTGGAAACATTCAAGCAGAGATTGGATGATTTCTTGCTGGGAATGTTGTACAGGGGATTCACAGATTGCGTAGGAAATTGAATTAGATGATCTCAAAGGCTTTTTTTTTTTAGTTCTATTATATTATGATTTCGTAAATCTCTCAGAGTCCTCAACAAGGCATCAGAGATGTCAACATTAGAACATAGGTCCCTGTCTTCTATTCTCTTCTATCTGGATCACACAGTTAACAGTTTTAATTGCCTTACGTTGAGCACAGTTCTGCCTAATGGTGCTTTTTATTACAATACCACCCACCTGTGCCGTTTTAATCTTGTGCAAATTGCACAATTTACCTATCTAATAACTTTATTTATAGTGTTCCTTTTACCCAAGGATTTCAAAAAGCTTCAAGAACTGCATTTACATAGAGATGTAGATGCTTGGAATATGACCCATGACAGTGGGTTAATGTTGCTAAGATCCTTCAAGTCTGTAGATAAAAGGGCCTGTGCAAATGCAGAATATTTGAAGTTATTCTGTTATAAACTGCTTCTTTCAATAGCAGATCTAATTTTTTAAACACTTCTTAGCTACCCACTCCTGATTTGTGGCATCTGCCTCTTTTGAAGCAATACATGTAAATTATAACATTTCAAATGGTGATGTGTGACAAGCTTCCTAAGAATCAAAGGTATGTAGGTCACAAGCAAAACTGACATAAGATTCAAAAGTGTTCTTCAGTTTTCTGCAACTTGATTTGATTCAATTAAACAAAGACTTTCTAAGTGCCTATAATGTGCCAATAAGCATATCTACACTCTTCTTCCCCTGCCTCAAAAGCAATCTCTACCCTCAAAGAGCTTAAATTCTACAGCAAAAAGACGTGTACACTGATAAGCAAATACAAAATGTATACAAACATATTCTCTGTATTATAATGTACAGTTTCAGAGAGATTTTTGGAAGGAAATGCCAGAGGCTATGTGTATGTGTATACATGTGATTATGATTGTTTCTATGAGTTTTTAGGGGAGAAAAGTAGAAGAGGAGATGCCATAGACAAATTTTGACCTTGAGAGATGTGTGGCTAACCTCAGTGTATCCAACATGTCTTCTCAGCATCTGTATTTAGAAGGATTGTGAGAACTAATGACCATGAGAACCAAGGATCTAGAGATGCTGTGTGAATGAAGTATTATATCCAGATTATATCCAGTTATGTGTTTGTTCCTTCTTCATGTACTAATTCATCCTTGATAAATATTTTAGTGCATTATGAGCTTTGACTTTATGATCACTTGGGGAGCACTGCAGATGAGGTGTGGAGATAGAGCTCTCTGACCTAAATGTAAGAAGAGATTCATCCAGTTCTCAGTTGCGAAGCCACTGCTTGGAACTCGAATGGCCAAGAGAAAAGTGAGTTATCCCAGGAACTGGTCCTGGCTGCCAAGCCAGCACCTAACAAATTGTAAGTCAGCCCAAGGTAGTAAACAAGAGAGCTAAATAAAGACCAGAGAGAGTTGTTATAATTAAAGCTGAATCCTCCCCCTCCCCAGACAAATTACAAGCCTAAAATTCTAGTCTAGTAGCAAGTCTAGTAGCAAGAAAGGAAAGAAAAAGTGCAGGAGAATACATTGCATGGCTTTTTCCTAGATTCTTCTCTCCTACTTGCTAAATACACATTACAAGGAGAGGCATTTGATTTTCCATTACACAAAAGTAAATATAAAGTAGTTTGGGGGTTGGAGGGAAACAAAGTACTAAGAACTTGGGGCATTAGAGAAGGTGTCACATAAGAGGTAGCACTTGATTTGAGCCTTGAAGGAAGCTAGGGATCCAAGAGACAGTAGGGAAATCAGGACATGCCAGGAGACTCAGCCTATGAAAGACACAGAGATGGAGATTATGCCATGAATGGAGAATCGTAAGCAAAGCAGACAGTCATGACAGAGAAACCTTCAAACAAAGGAAAGATAAAGCAAATGAATCTATTAAGCATTTAATAAATACTTTTTTCTTCCCCTTTCTCCCTCCTCCCCAGGAGCTATGCAGGTCTAAGTACTGGGAGATGAAATTGTCCCTCTCCTCAAAGAGCACATTCCTTTGAGAGAAAATATTATGTACACAGATAAGTAATTATGAAGATGCTTACAAATTATATAAAAAGTAATCTCCAGAGTATAGGTGAGAGCACTGGCAACTGGGAGAATAGGCTTCCTATAGTTTATGTTTCTTGAGTTGAACTTTGAAGGAAGCTCGAGTCTATGAGGAAGGACCGCTTTCCAGGGACAAGAAACAGCTGTATAACAACACAAATATGGGAACTGAAATATGTTACAGGAAAGAGCAAGCAGACCAGTCTGGCTGAAATGTCGAATGTTTGAAAGATAATAATAGCCAATAATCCTGGAAAGGTAGACTGGAGCTACAGGGCTTAAAGGCTAAACAGAAGAGTTTGAATTTTATTCTAGGTGCAAGAAGGAGCCTGCTATTTCTCTTGATAGGAGCAGTTACATAGTAAGGAATATCATATTAATAGCTGTTTGGATGATGAATTGGAGAAAGGAGAGACGAAAAGAAAGCAGGGAGCTCGATAAGGTGACATTTTATGGTCTAGGTGCAAGGTAATGGGATGCACTATGATCATGGCCATGAAGGTGAACAGAAGAGGAGGTAGCATTGAAAAGATCTAGGAATTGCTTAGAGAGGAAGCAGAGGCAAAGAAGAATATCACAGACAACGCCAAGATTGCTAACCTGAGTGATGGGAAGGAGGGAACCTTCAATAGGAATAAGGAAGGGAAGAGGAGGAGGCATGAGATTAGAACGGAAATACAATGAGTTCCACATTGAATACATGGTCCACAATGTTAGGGGCAATTAGGTGGCACAGTGGTTAGAGTCCTCAGCCATGAGTCAGGAAAACCTGAGTTCAAATCTGGCCCCAGACACTTATTAGCTGTGTAAACCTGGGCAAGTCACTTTACCCTCTTTGCCTCAGTTTCCTCATCTTCAAAATGAGCTGGAGAAGGAAATGGCAAACCACTCCAGTATTTTTGCCAAGAAAACCCCAAATGGGGTCACAGAGTCAGATATGACCAAAAGTACACTACTAAATAACAATAACCACAATGTTAAAAAAAATTTTAAGTTATAGCACTTAAGGGGTTAATTTTAGGTACTTAGCAAAATTTCAGAGCAACCCAGGGTTCCAAATAACTGAAGCAGAGAAGGGCCCATCCCTTCCTGCTCCATATGGAATTACATCATGATACCTTGAAAGTCATGGTCAAAAAGGGCTATGCTAAAAGCTATTATTGTAATAACTGTAGTATCTTACTCTCCTATACTGTCATGGGGTAAGAGAGAACCAAAGGAGCATTTAGGATTTGCCACATCATTCTAAAGTACTAAGATCTTTTAGCCATGGTCCACCGCACAGCCAGAAACAACCAGGAAGTCTGTAATCCCCCAAAGGCTAAGGATGAATCACCATCTCCCTGGGCCCTAGGAAGTATCCAGGAGAACTCTGGGTACATGCTCCATGGAATGGCCTATAAAGGCCCATTCAGCCTCTGCAACATCCATAAATAGGTCTATACAAAAAACTTAGAGAGTAGATTACCCTCTAAGACAACTTGTCTAGTTTGGAATTTCAGAGAAAGATTTGGTTTGAGGCGCCATGAGGATGGAGAATGTATCACATCGCTGAAATTACTTCTCTTCTCTTAAATGGTCAATGACCACAGGCAACTTTCTTCTAATGAGGTTTCTTCCCCCACCTCCTCAAAAAGAAAAATAACTGTCTATCTGCCTCCAATGAGTTCACTCTCCCAACGACAGTTAGCCTAGGCTTGCCGTCTGTCTCCTGTCCTAGGAGGGATTTGCAGACTGGGAGCTCTGTTGGCCAGAGAACGAGAACATTCAATATTTGGTAGCACTTGCTTCACTGATGACAGTGCTGAAAGTCCAGAGTCTTGCTCATTTATGATTATGTCTTTTCTCCTACCTTTTTAAACAACGCCTGTCTAAAAATATATTTTCCAGCAAAGTGTGAGGATGTGGCATTCTTCCAAACTCTGACACCTGCAGGATGGGGGTGTGGGGGCAACAGCATAGGGGAAGCATAAAAATATGTCCTTTTCTATTTTCATGAATAGCAATCAACCTATCTATAGACCTTTATTAAGCAACTATAGTTATCCCTTCCTCATCTCAAGGGCTAGGGGTACAGCACCCCCTCAATCTGGAAAATCTGAGTAAGATTTTTGGCCCTCCCTTCACAGCAGAGAAGAAATCTAAATTTTTTTTCTTTTTCTTTTATGGGCTATTTACAGTACCTTACTGTAAAATTTGGGTTATTTATTTAGTCATAGACTCTGCGTCATCTGCTGCCCTTGACATGTCATCTGTAGCTTCTGCAAAACTCCCTCCAAAATTCTCATTTAATTTCTTACGTCATTCTGCAGTTCATCAAAACTGTACTGGGGAAAGTCATGATATAGAAGGGATAAACTGTACTGTGTTCTAGAGACTGCTCTAGACATTAAGGATGTAAAAATGAAACATTCTTTACCCTTATAGACTCTGGAAAGAAAACATGTGCCACATCATCGTCATCATCATCATCAGAGCTAACTTTTATGTAGCACCTACTATGCGCAGAGTACTATGCTGAGCACTATAGAAATATTATCTCATCTGATCATCACAACAACTCTGGGACCTAGGTATTGTTAGCATTCCCATTTTATAGTTGAGGAAATTGAGGCAAACAGAAGTCAATTCTTCTTGTCCAAGGTCACATAGCTAGTGTCTGAGACTGAATTTGAACTCGGGCCCCATCTTCAGGCCCAGAACTCTATCCCCTGTACCACCCTGTGTATGTATATATGTCTATGTGTATATATGTGTATATGTATGTGTATGCTGTATGTATGCATGCATGTATGTAAAAAATAAGAATAACTACAAAAGCTTTAGTAGCTCTGGCAGAAAGTTGCCTCACTTATCATGGTCCCTTCCCTTTAGCACGGTAATTTCGGCCCTCATTTCCGCCTTTCCTAATCCTTGTAGAGCATGATTGTCAAATTCATGTAGAAACAGGGCCACTACACAGTACATAAAGGTCCCCGGAGGCCATATGTTGACTTAAAAAATAATATATGAACATTCTCTAAGGTCTATTGAATTTTGTTTTATTAAATGTTTTCCAATTACATTTTAATCTGGCTCAGGCTGCGCTGGGAAGCATCGCAGGCTCCATAGGACCCACTCTGTTTTTGACACAACTGTCCTAGACTTCTTAGAGCTTGCCCCATCTATCATTCTCCTTTTCTCAATTCCAGTCTCATATGATCAACTTCCTTTGGGATGCCTGTTCAGAGGTGTACTGGAGTCAGTTTCAACTGGCATGCAAAAGCTAATTGTTTCATTCTCAGTGTGAGCATTGACACCTCAGAAATCAACAAGTTCTTCAAATCAGGGCTTGGTTCATTGCTTTATTATCTAGGCTTAACCGAAAAAATGTTACTAAAGCAAAATAAGCTCAAAAGTGTTTCATACATAACGTTAATTTTTTCAGACTCAGTTGTTAAACATATACTAGCATACTTCTCCTTGCAGATATTTCAAATGCGACATGTCCAATACAGAAGTCATTAAGCCACCCCATACAAACTTGCTCATTTCTGTTGAGAGTACCAGTATCTTTGCAGTCACCTAGGTTTAAAAACTCTTGTATTTCTCAACTCATCCCTCTCCCTCACCTCCAGTTCCCAAATTCATTCAATTACAAGGCTTATAGTCATGCTTCCTTACCTCTCATATTTGGCTATTTCTATCCACCGCCTTATTTCATGCCTTCACCCTGTCTTACCTGGACAACTGTAAATGCCCCCTAACTTGTCTTCCTGATGCTCTCCCCCATCAAATGCATCCTTTGCATACCTTTATTCTCCTTTACATTCTTTACACACCCTTTACACTTTGACAACAATTGGTAATCCTCTTGAGGCTCAGGTCTGACCATGTCGCTTCCCTGTTCAAACAAAAATTTTCAGTGGCTCCCTATTACTTCTAGAACTAAAAACAAGGCTTTAAAGACCTCAAGAATGTATCTCCAACCTACATTTCCATTCTTAATTCACATTCCTCCCCTTCATGCACTTTGTGTTCCAACCAAACTGTACTACCATCTCATATCCTGGTCCTGAAATACGGTCTCCTGTATTCACAGTGGCCATCAGCCATGACCAGTACACGCATCCTCCTCATTTCTGCCTTTCAGAATTTTTACCTTCCTTCAAAGCTCACCTCTGGGGTCACCACCCTTCATGACGACTTCACAGTATTCTTTAAATTTTCCCTAGATGAGGGCATGTACTCTGCCTGGGTCTCTTCTTTGCTCCTACCTCTCATAACCTTACATTGTACTTTTATATGTGCATGTTGTCTATTAGAAGGAACTGTCTTATCTTTAGGGCCTACCACTAAGCCTTGCACATAGAAAGTGCTTATTTTAGTAATTAGCTTATTAAGAGGCAGTATGGTACAATGGATAGCAAGCTAGCCTCCAAATCAAGAAGCCCTGGGTTTAAGCATACTGGCTGTTCTACACCAAGAAAGCTATTTAACTTCTCAGGGCTCCATGTAATTCTCTAAGACTATACCTTACAGAACAGCAGCCAATCTGCATTGGGAGAGGGAGATTGAGGTTAGTTTCCATTTATATTGTCCACCTCTCGTATATTTTCTTCCTCATTTGAATGTGAGCTCCTTGAGAACAGGGACCATGTTTTTGCTTTCTTTGTACGCCCAGCATTTAGCATAGTGCCTGGTCTACTTATGAAGGATTATGAAATAAAAGTGTCATAAATGTTTGTACACTGTTTCTTCACCCCAGTGAAATTCCAGGTCCAATGCAAATGACTAGTTCCTCCACAAATATGTGTTTATTAATGAAGTCAAAATCAAGATCTCTGGAATCTTCATAAAGAATTTATTCCTTTCACCATTGTGTTAATGGATGTTCAGTTAACCTGATTAAAAGGCTCAGTGTCATAAAAAGTGGACGACGTCTATGATACCCACAAATCTGATCTTAAAATATTGGATGTCAAGCATTCAAAGACCCTGCAAGAGCTTCTGCTTGCCGCAGGTTGGCCACTTCAAAACCAGGAAGGATTATTTTCTCCGGTATTTAAGCTATTTCTCTGTCCCTTTGAAGGGATGTAGTGTGTATTTCTCTGCAACCACAGAGTGTGAAGAAAGAGTGCCTGACCTACTTCAGCACACACAAAAAAGGGATCCTCTTGTCTCTGACTTGAAGACAAGATGGGGAATGAAAGGTCATTGTTTAATGAGGCTCTTGACTAAATGGCTCATCTGTTGGTGACTGTTAGCTCCTTTTCTTCAGGCCCTTTTAGAACAAGTGGATTTCATCCTTGGAAACAATCCCAAAAAGGTTATGTACATGTGCTGCAGACCAAGACTGATCAAAAGTCAGCTGATTAATATTAAGAAGACTAAGAGAAGCTCTCTCTTTCAAGTCTTTAGATGTGACCCTTTCCCCTTTTTGGAATAAAAGCAGTATCCCTGGGTAATTCACTCTTCAATTCACTCAGGGAGCAGCAGGAGAGAAGTTCTATTTGGTTATTGGCAGTGACTGTCTGGAAAGCTGTAACGTGCCCAAGATAAAGACAGAAGGTTCCTTTGTGTTATACTGGGGTTGAGTGGAATCATCCACAGCCTGGAAGTAGCTTTAAAAAATAGTTTGACTGGTTCAAAATACAAATTATCAGGATCCTAAAACTGACCAAAATTTTAAAGCAAACTAGAATGAATATTTATGGGTAGACTTGCTAAGAAATAGAGATAAGGAATGGGTCTGGGATTTTATTTGCATAGGAAACTCCCAGGTGAGTTAACTTCCTCTACCAGTGTAGGTCAGCATCTTCTCTACAAATTAGTCTTAGTCTCAGAGCACTGAGAGATTAAGTGATTTGCTCAGGTTATATACAATTAGTATATGTGAAAGGCAGGACTTAAACCCAGGTTTCCTGACAAGCTAAAGTAAAGTTAAATGGGTTCCACTCCAAAAAGATTATCTTGTCACAGAATCACAGAATAGTATGTATCACCAGCCTGACCCCCTCCTTTTATAAATCAGGACACTACAGCCCAGATTGGTGTTGGCTGGTTGCTGTCCTTCGTCTTCGAAGAAAGACGAAAATGACATCACCATTGTATGGTGAAATTTCAGTGTGTCCGACTGTGGCTGATCAGACCAATATGAGCTTGGAATGCTCTACCACAAGTTGGGCACTGTTAATCCATTTGAATATTTGGGGTGGCTATCCCAAATTTGCACATCCTTCATTTACTTTGTGCTATCTCAATTCTGCTTTGCTCATAGAACACAGTACCTTTTCTTATGTGGGCATGCCATGCTGATCCGTCCTGTGCCAGGGTCTCCCATGTTGCACAGTGAAATCCACATTGGTGTATAGACTTGCCAAAGAACTCACACAACTCTTCTCTTCTAGTCTAGTGCTTTCCCCCCTTCAACATGCTGCCTCTAAAAGTGTTTTTCACCTATGCTAGAGTCTTAGGAAGCAAGCTCAAGTAATATGATCAATGAATTAATATGATCAATAGATACTTGTACAAATTGAATAATAACTCATATTTATACAGTCTTTTCCTTACAACAACCCCATAAAGAAGGAAGCAAAAGACGTGGGGTATCTAATTTCCCCTGATAACCATACATAACCCAGGTCAAACTAAATTCTTGTTCCAGGCCCCCAAACGGCTAGTTATGGCTCTGTCAGAATATATATAATCTTCCTTGGGTCATTATCCTGTGACAGGCATGGTGCAAAAAAAATCTGGCACACTCTTGACTTGGCATGGTTGCTTGATATAAACATATGTATGTATGTAGGTGCATAAATGTCTGTATATTTCTTAACTCCTCTTCACTTTCTGCCATCAGAGTAGGATCACCTGCATATCTGAGATTGTCGATATTTCTCCTAGCAATCTTAATTCTGGCTTTTTCTTTGTCCAGCCTGGCATTTTGCATGATGTATTCTGCATATAAGTTAAATGAATAAGATGATGGTATATAGCCTTGTGGTATTCCTTTTCTAATCTTAAACCAATCAGCAGTTCCATGTTCTATTCTAATTGTTGCTTCTAGGCCTATATACAGGTTCCTCAGGAGACAAGTAAGATGATCTGGTATTCCCATCTCTTTGATGATTTACCATCTTTTGTTGTGGCCCACACAGTCAAAGACTTTAGTATAGTAAATGAAGCAGAAGTAGATGTTTTTTTCTGGAATTTCCTTGCTTTCTCCATAACCTAGAGAATGTTGGGCAATTTGGTCTCTAGTTTCTCTGCCCTTTTGAAAATCAGCCTGCTTTTCTGATAATCCTTGGTTCATATACTGCTGAAGCCTAGCTTGCAGAATTACCACTCTCGATGACACAAAGTGAAGAAGAATTAAGAAGCCTCTTGATGAGGGTGAAAGAAGAGAATATGAAAGCTGACTTGAAGCTTAACATAAAAAAACTAAGACTTTGGCAACTGATCCCATCAATTTCTGGGAGTGGAGAGAGAAGAAATGGAAGCAGGGCCAGATTTTACATTCGTGGGTTCAAAGATAACTACAGTTGGAGACTGTAGCATTAAAATTTTAAAATGCTTGTTCCTTAAAAGGAAAGCTATTGCAGATCTGGACAGCATACCAAGAAGTAGAGATATCACCTTGCTGATCAAGATCCACATAGTGGCAAGCTTAGTTTTTCCAGGAGTAATGTATGATTGTGAGAGTTGGACTATAAAGAAAGCTGAGTGCCGCAGAACTAACACTTTTGAACTGTGGTGCTGAAGAAGCCTGTTGAGAGTCCCTTGGACCACAAGGAGATAAAATCTATAATTAAAGAAATTGATTCAGGTTATTCACTGGAAGGTCAAATACTGAAGCTGAAACTTAACTATTTTGGCAACATAATGAGAAGACAGGAGTCATCGGAAAAGAACCTGCTGTTGGAAAAGATTGAAGGCAAAATAAAAAAAGGATGATAGAGGATGAGATGGATAGTGTCATGGATTTTTCTTTTCTATTCCTCTTGAGTCTTGAATTTGAAAGCCAAATTTTCTATTCAGCTCTAGTCTTTTCATCAGGAATGCTTGAGAGTTCTCTAGTTCATTATATATCTTTTTTTTTTCCCCTGAAGGATTATATTCAGTTTTTTTTTTGGGGGGGTAGTTTATTCTTGGTTGTAATCCTGGCTTTTTTGCCTTATGGAATATCATAAGCCCTCCAATTCTTTAATGAAGAAGCTGATAAATCTTGTGTTACCCTGACTGTGGCTTCATGATATCTGAATTGTCTCTTTTTGGCTACTTGCAACATTTTCTACTTCATTTGGGAGCTCTGTAATTTATCTATAATAGTCCTGGGAGTTTTCATTTTAGGTTTCTTTCAGGGGATGATTGATGGATGTAACACCAGTCAACACAGCACACCTGAGGGCTGCTGCTGTGAATATATATTTACTGAAGGGATTGACTCACAAGGTGTAGTAAGTCCTCTATTTACTCAAACCTAAACCTTATTCAAGAAACTAAAGCATTCACAATATAACATAGCAACTTATTACCAGGGTAGCCACATGGCTTTAAATAAAACATATCATTCAGTATATCCCAAAATACTTGTTTATACAATCAGGGGATCCCAGGCCAGCATCTTCCCTAGCACAACACATCCCCAGAGGTAGCAGAAAATACAACATACTCCAACCCTAGGTCACAGAAGGTTACAGTTCCCTCAAACAAAATAAAATATCCAAATCCTAAAAGTCTTCTTGGGAGTGTGTCCTTTCCATGCTGACATTGCAGGCTCCCACTAGCACTCTCAGGTGCATGCATGCTACAGTGAGCCAGAGTCCAAATCTTCACACTGCTCCAACCCCTGCTTCCAAGTTTTGAGGGGTGACAGGGTGACAAAGCCAACAGGGTGGGTCCCCTGGGGTTATAACACTTACCCCCACTCACCATAAAAAACTCCACCCCCTGGTCCCAAACCATGGGAGTATTCTCACTGCTTCTGCCTTGCTGCAAAGTCTCCATCTCCACTCTAGGCTGAGTCCTGAGCTCCGTGGCTCCTCTCCTCCCAGGGGGTCCTGGGTTCACAAGCAGGTAGCTCTCTGTTCCTGCTTCATGTCTCAGCTCACAGGGGAAAGGACTACTCCATTTACAATTCTCCCTGCTCCTGCCTGAGTCTAGGCACAGCAGGCTCCAGGGGATCCTGCCCCTAGCTTCTGTCCGTAGGAAAATAAAACTTAACAGGGCAACAAAAATATTTGCACTACCAGCACCTCCATCTCCATTCATTTTCACAACCAGGGCTCCTTGATAACCGCTACTTTAAAAGGGCTTAAACTAATCCTCCATCCTTCCTGTGGGTGGGTCCCCCTCCAGCAAGTTCTTCCCAGCAAGGTCCTGCTGCTGCTGCTTCTCTCCACACTCAAGACTCATTTTCCTCATCTTCATTTTCTCTCTTCATGCTCATTCTTTCTTAACCATGCTTTTTTTTCTTCTCCTTTTTCTTCACGTTACCTTCTCACTTGCCCTCTCAATGCTCTCTCTACATGTAGTTTTTCTCAGCATCTGATTGGCTCAGCATAGAAGGAATGAGAGCCCACATGCATAGTGCTGAAATTCAGCACCTGATTGGTGCCCAAAGGCACAAAAGCTCACATGCCTCAGCACGTAATGTGCTACAGCCATGAATTATCAGAGTTCAAAGGAAATTAGTTCTTCAGATGTTTACAGTTTAGCATAAGCCTGGGAAAATGAATTTCAAAGGAAAATCAACAAAAATCCCACCTTGCTTGTGCTCACAGTGGATTCTTTCAATTTCTATTTTACTCTCTGATTCTAGAATATCAAGGCATTTTTCCTTGATAATTTCTTGAAACATGATGTCTAGTTTCTTTTTTTGATCATGGCTTTCAAATAGTCCAATAATTCTCAAATTATCTCTTCCAGATTAATTTTGCAGGTCAGTTATTTTTCCAATGAGATATTTCACATTTTTTTGATTTTTTTTTGATTTTTGATTTTTTTTATTTCTTTATGTCTCACTGAGTCATTAGCTTCCATTTGCCCAATTCTAATTTTTAAGGAATTATCTTTTTCAGTGAGCTTTTGTACCTCCTTTTTCATTTGACATATTCTGTTTTTTAAGGTGTTATTTTCTTCAGTAGTACTTTTTGTGCCTACTAAACTGTTGACTCTTATTTCATGATTTTCTTGCATCACTTTTATTTTTTTTTATTTTTCCTCTACCTCTTTTATTTGATTTTTAAAGTTTTTTATTGAGCGTTTTCAGGAATTAATTTTGAGTCTGAGATCAATTGACAATTTTCTTTGGGAGAGGTAGGGAGGACTTTGGATGGAGCTGTTTTGACTTTGTTACCTTCTTCTGAGTTTCCATTTTGATCTTCCCTGTCACCATAGCAACTTTCGATGGTCAGGTTCTATTGTTGTTTGCTCATTTTTCCTGCCTATTTCTTGATTTTTAACTTTATGTTAAAGTTGGGCACTGATCCCAGGATGTAGTGGGCACTGTCTGAAGCATTAGGCCTTTCCTGCTCGCTGTTTTCAGAGCTACCTCTGGGGATCTTGAAATTTTCAGTTCTTCCAAAGTGGTATGATCTAAGGAGAGGTGCCATCACCACTCTTCTAGCCTATTCTCTGGATTATGAGCAACCACAAGCCCTCTTTTCCACCCTGGAACTTTGACCAGGATCCCCACCCTCCTGTGACCACACACCCTAGTGTACTAGTGCTCCTCCTGACCCTCCTGCCTAGAACTGTGTACAGGCAATGTAACAAAGTCCTGAACCCAATGCCAGCAAAGGGGTCCCTGAAATTTCCTTCTGACCAACTGTCCAGTTCCCTTAACAGTGTGTGAGTTGTGGTAACCACCACTGTCAATTCAGTTGACCTCAAGGCCTGCTCCTGGCTTGCCAAGGTGCAGCCTGCACTGAACTATATTCTCATCCCAGTGAGAGAGACCCTTCCTGCTGACCTTCTAAGTTGTCTTGGTCGAGAAAATTGTTTCACCCCAGCCTTTTTTTTTTGGTTCTGCCTCTCCAGAATTCATTTTGACACATTGTTTTAAAGTTGTTTGGAAGGGAATTTGGGAGAGTTCAAGCAAGTCCATGGCTTTACCCTGCCATCTTCCAGATGGCTTCTAAGGTCCAACATGCCTAGTTTCCAAGAGGTCTAAAATTCCTTTCACCTCCACTTTTTACAATCCCTCTCTCAAATCCATAGTGCACTCATGTTGCTCCCTGACTACCTAGGAAACACCAACATGGTTCTATCCTTTGCTGCTCCAACAAATTTAACAATCCTATTTCTAGTCCCACCCTCACCCCAAATTCTAAGTTATTGAAACTGATCTAAAACATTAATAGTGACGTTGAATGATAACATAAGACAATCTGGTTAGATCAGGTCCTTTTTTCCAGAGAGTGGAACTGGGAAACATATAGAAACAGTTAATGACTAATGAATCCAGGTATACCTAGTGAATGTCAAAAGAATTTTTCTATCTCTGTGTGTGTTTTTACATATCTCACTCATGATGGGCGTGTTCAAACAGGTCTGCCTACTCAAGCTTTATGCTTGTAAGGTTCCAAGCTCCCTTCATTATAAAAGAGTCTAAACCCCAGTGTTCAGAAGGCACTCAAATCAAACTGAAGTTCTGTTAGAACCAACTCACTTCTACTATGGCATGGCCTGAATTAGGAAAAAGGAAAAAACTGATTATGTCAGCAATCTGATCTTGATTAATCTTTTCACTTAATAAGAAGCCTGCACAATCTGCAGCCTGACAAAGGATTTTGGGCATCTCACAAAAAGTGTAGAGGAAAACACCCAAAATCCTTTGTCTTGCCTGTGGGCTGTAAGTGGCCTGTGGGAGGTTATGTATGCCTTCTTAATAACAATAAATCATAACTGGGCATATTCATTGTGAATATGAGCTATATCCTTCTTCTTGAATCCAGAATTGGATTGTTAGCTAATGTATTAGCCCTCCTCCACAGTGAAACAGGTGGTATGTATTCCCCATGTAGGTTATATGTATATACATGTTTGTATCCAGATGTGGTGCAAAGGGAGAAGTGAATAGATAGCTTTTCGGGGTTTTTTGTTTGTTTGTTTAGTGAGGTAATCAGAGTTGAGTGACTTTCCCAGGGTCAAGTAAGCTTCAACTGTCTGAGGCCAGATTTGAACTCATGTTCAAATGAACTCAGGTTCAAATTTGAACTCACAGACTCCAGGGTCTGTGTTCTAACCACTGAGCCACCTTAACTGCCTCCTAAATAGGTAGTTTTCTGTAGAATCTTTTCTGCCCATTGAAGTGGACATTATTCCTCCCTGGGCCCCTAGGTTGAGAGATATCTGTTAGGTTACTGGGAAGGGTTGGATAACCTACCTAGAAACAGGTTTTGTTGGGCCCCTGTCAAAACGTTATTCCCCTTTGGGTTGTGAAATATCTGATGAATTGTTAACAGACATTTTTTTGTTTAGTCCATTTGCATGGTAACCACCTGTGCCCCCCTAATGTTAGACCCCTCTTGCCAGGCAACTACCTTTTGCCAAGCCCCCCTTCCTGACAACTACTTTTTGTTGAATGACAACCAGTCTTTGATTGGATCCCTCTCCTGGCACCTCTTCTCTGTTGAGGTCCTTTGCCTAGCAGTACCCTGACAACCCCCTTCTGTTTGGGGGCTCTTGCTTAACAACAAGCCCTCCCCCCGACTCTGTCAGAACTCTGTTTGTTGTGGAAACCGCAAGGCTGTACCAAGTAGCGCTGAAATGCTTAAAATACACACCCACCTCAGTTTGGGGCTGTCTCCTCTGGGTCTCTACATGAGGCAGCCACCAGCCTGGCTAATAAAGACGCTCTCGAAATTCCTAATTGATTTTTGCCTGTGAATTATTCTCGGTCCATCCATTTTACCCATACTTTAGGGGGACTTTGATTTCCTGCCAAGATGGGAAGCAGGAGGCTGGGGCTAGAGTCTAGTCACCTCATTTTCCTCAGCAAGAGGAAGAGAATTACATTTGTCTGGTCCACCTAAAACTGTCAGTCCAAAGGAAGTCATTTTTAGGTTCAATCTGAGCTCCGGATCACTATCCCTTACCAGGAAGGAGTGCCTTAAGCTATATATCCAAGGCTTGATTCCTTTCCTACCAAATGCCAATTCCACAAAGAACACATGTAGTGAATAGCAAACAAATATATTTATTCAAAATGATAGCAGACAGAAATCAGAGACACTATGATTGGGAATAAGATAGCTCAATCAAGAGAGAGAGAGAGCTCCAGATCTCACCCAGTGTAGTAAAATGGGAATAGGGACATGAACTATGTACCTGCTGTTCTGCATGTTGACTACTTCCTTTTTTTTTTTTCCTTTCAAGGAGGTGAAGTGAATCTGAAACTGCATAAAAGATCATGAATCTCTTCTCCCAAGTTCTTGCAAACTCCATGCCTCTAATAGGCATGATATAATAGCATTTGCTGATCTGCAGCATTTAGCCACAACTCTAGAAATACTAAAAGAATAATGAAAGTGTGATACAACAACAGAATCAGACTCAAGTAAATTCACAGAGCAGTATTATGGGGGTCTTGGCAAAGGAAAGAATGTTATTCATTTCTATGCCCCTGTTTGATGTGACCATGTAGAAGCATTGTATAGGAACACAATTCTTGGCATATACATGCTGTGAAATGCTATAAATTTTTAAGAGCTGGATAGATCTTTAATCATATGCATATTTTATCACTGGTCCATTTGAAAGTTAAAAGATCTCCAAAAAGAACGTACAACTTTAAAGTCTCAGTTTCCTTTTGGTTTCAGGAATAAGTACCATCAGAAGATATGAGGAGGATGTAGGATTGTGTCTAAAAGGTACTTTTTATGCAAATTTATAGTCCCTGGTACTGAAAAGGCTGAGGTTAGTGGATAGCTTGAGCTCAGGAGTTCTGAGCTTCAGTGGATTAAGTTGCTTGAGTGTCTACACTAAATATGGCACCAATATAGTGAACTCCCAGGATCAGGGGGAAACTAGGCTGCCTAAGGAGAAGCAAAGGGGCCTAGATTGGAAATGGAGAAGGTCAAAACTCCTATGTGGATCAGTGGTGAGATTAATTTACAAATGAATGCTGTACTTACTGCCAAGGAGATATATGGAGAGCCAGTCTCCAAAAAAGAAAAGGAAAATAGAAAAAGAAAGAAAGAAAAAATAAGGAATTCTGAGATCACTGAAAGAATGGTGTTCAGGAATCATAAGAGATCAGTATGGCAGCTTTATTTTTCAAGGTTATATCACAATTTTATTTCTATAAAAGGTTTCTCTTCCTTCCTGGTGGTGATGGAACTGTCTTTAAACATTTGGAATGAATTTCTTTGGGAGTGCTGGCAATTTAGTAAAAAGTGCCACCCTTGGTTCTATGAGCAACACCATCCTCTTTATTCTCTGTCTGTTTCAGCATAATGACAGGCAGAATCAGAGAGGATAAAATTCTAAAAGAATGATCCTTTAACTAGACCCTAGTTCTCAAATAGAATGTTCCTCAAGAACCTGCAACATGAAATTGAGACCCATCCAAAGCTGAATGATGCAGGGGCTCCTTCCTAGGCCATACCATAGGGAACACAAATCATATTGGTTAGGGGCCCAGCTGCAGAACAAGAAGATGAAGAGACAAGATGGGGAAAAACAATTACATTTAACAAATGAATGAGGACAATTATGCAGACACCCTCCAGCATGGAGTTCTAAGAGGTGATTCAAATGAGATATGGAATTTAGCAAGTGATACATTTAGCAATTCAGCAAAAATCTGTTTGCATAGGCTGGCTGTCTCCCACAAGAGACATGACACAAGATAAGCGAGCAAAGGTCATTCAATACCCAGGTCTCCTTAGAGAAGCTCTGAATGCAGAATGATTGATTCTGGGCAATTTGTAGGTCCCTTAGGCAGCCTTGAACAATCCTGGCAGTGGTCTCATTCTCTTGCTTTGAAGGAGTTACTAAATGAAATAAGGGTGTGAACTTGGTTTATAAACTATAAATGACTATAGAAATCTGCGGTATTATTCTATTATAGGTAACAACAGTGACAATCAGTTGGCTTTTTATAAGAGATGTTAAACATCAGGGTAGCTTCCTTAATAAGCAAAAAACACAAAACAAAGGAAGCAAAACTTACCGGCCTAGTAAATTTTTGTTAAACCATTATAGCCGCCACATGATGATACACTGGTTCAATTAATTTCAACAAATATTTATAAGCACCTACTATATTCAATCAACATATATATATATAAACACTTACTTATATGCCATATATATAAATCAGGGGATATAAAAACAATGATTTTGTGCTAGGTACAGGGGATAGAAAAGCAAAAATGAAAAATCCTTACCCTACAGGCTGCATAGCACAGTGCATAATATATTAAGTCTGAAGTCAGGAAGGACCTGAATTCAAATCTAGCCTCAGATCTGTACTAGATGTTTGACCTTGGGCAAATCACCTAACCTCTGTCTGCCTTGGTTTCCTTATCTATAAATGAGATACTATTTTTAAAGTATGTGGCACATAGTAGCTGCTACACAAATGCTAGCTCTTATTGATCCATCTGATTATTAATCCATCTGGATAGACAACACATACACAAACCAGCAGACCTGCTTCTAGCCCAGTGCCCATAGCCATTGCTGAAGGGACAATTATTGTGGAGAGGGGTCCACCTTTCTTATCCCCACCAAAACAACTGCGGACCTACTGCCCCCAACAGCAGATAGGCACAGGAGGCCTGGGAGTGGCAGCATCCCCCAGACTTCTAGCCTAGCCCTCAGAGCCATCATCCAGAGAGGCAACTCCTGTGGAGAAAGAGTCAACCATCCCCATCAACAGCCAACCAACTACTGCACACAGGGCAGACACACCAGCTTAGATAAAGCATCAAGGCACCCTGAGGGATAGACAAGAAGCAACATGTGCCAAGCAAGTCAAACCACCACCACCACCTTGATCACATCTCCCCTCCAGATGCAGATGGAAGCAGCCCAAGACTAGGTCTGAACCTAAGAGCCTTGAGAACAGCACTGCTTACAGCCCAGTGCCCTTAGTCATCATCTTGGGAAGCAGCCCCTGTGGAGATGCAGCCTGACACCTGCTCCTACAGATACTTCAGCCACAGCTACTGGAGACCTAGAAAGGAAATGTTCTTGCCACCAAAGTCCTTGACATTTGCAAGTAGTTCAACATCAAAAAGTGATATGACTTTTTTCTGTGGAAATGACATTAACAAAGCATTAATAGCTGGTTTCCATGGGACTTTCCCCTTTGATTTGCACCTGAAATCTTCCATGTATGTTTTCTCTCCCATTAGAATGTGAGGTCCATGAGAACAAGAACTATCTTGCTTTTCTACTGGTATCCCCAATACTCAGTACAGTGCTTTGCACATAGTAATCACTTAATAAATGCTTCATTCATTCATTCATTCATTGCACTTTATATCTGTGACTACTCTTGCCCTAACAGATTGTATTTACGACAGAGCACAGCTCAGGTTGGGGGGGAAGGAATAATTCTTGGTTAACTGTAAGCACCTTTTCTAAAAATCTAATAGAGTAAGCTAGCTGTTTCCAGTAGGAGTTCATGAGCTACAGTGATAAGATATCCACCTAGAGGGTTACTCTTACAACCCTGAGAGTACAAGCAGTCACAGTGTGAGTTGGTGCTTTAGTCATGGTGCTTTAAGGGTGCTGATTTCCCACTTTACTTGTCACAACCAGGGAATATCAGGAATTGACCAGTGATTGTCCCCCTCCCCTCTTCTTCACCTCATGTTCAGCATGTAAGTTTTTGAAGATGGGTCCAGTGGAGCAAGTGAGGCTGGTGATTTTGCACAATGTTCTCTCACTTCAATTCACTTGCATGGGTAGACCCCTCCCCAAATCATTTCAAGCCCCCAAGACCTGAGAAAGGCCTGAAACATGGATTGACCAATCAGGAGAAACATTTTGCCCCACTCTGAGCTTATCTTACCATAATACCTTGTATACTCTGGCATAACAGACACACATCTCTAAATGAACCCAAAATGCCCTTTCCTGTGTCAGCAACTACAAGGTCAGATGAAGGTGGCCAGGAGCATTCTTCTGTTTATAAATGCCAAGAATAAGGTGAACTAGATACTATCTTAAATAATGGGACTTTTCTTATCTTGGTATTTTATGGACATATGCTATGTTATGTTATATCATTCACATCAATGATAGAAGAAACATAGATATCCTAAATTTATAATTTCAGTTAGATACTTTAACATTTCTCCTAGCTGATTGTATTGACAACCCATCCAATGAATAAAATTTCTTTTTCATATTATGGTTAACACATATGAAAACTATAATTTTAGCTGACATAGGCATCCTGAGCCAAGAAGGAGAGGGAAGGGTGAATTCCTCTGATGGTAGAAGATCTCTTTTGTCTGTCCATCCTTGAGTTCACTGTCTACAGTGAACTTCCATGCATAGCTCTATATGCATGTTCCACAAAATACTCACATGCAGCCTAATTTTATGTGTCTTTCTAAGAACAAATTTAGTAATGACCTCACCTCCCCGATGGCATGGTCCTCTTCAAGAACAAAGGACAGTTTTGAAGATGTCAGAGAAGGGAATTGTGGTGATTAGGGGAGAGTGGTGCCAGACAGGAGGAGGATGTATGTATTCAGGGAAGGGCAGGTGGAGTGGGAAGAGGATGTCCAAAGGAAACAGCCTGTTTCAAGAGGGTCTTGTGGATATCAGAGAAGCTCCAATCCATCAGATTGTCTTCCAATATGTATGTAAACATCAAAGTACCAGGTCAATCACAACTTAAAGAGGGACTTTCAAATGGCCCCTTCTCTTCCTTTTTAAGGACTTTCCAAGTCAAACTTGAGACCGCAACAATCATTCCTACACGTCCCCTTACAAATCGTAGTCTTCCCAAACTGTATTTTCTTTCACCATCAGCACATGATTCATTCTTAAATGAAAAACCTCCTTCATATAAGAACACAGGAAATAGTTGTGTAGTTGCTGCTTTAAGATTCAAAAACCTGATGTGATTGCAGTCATGGTTACTGCAGGAACTTCTGTTTTTATGGTTACATATTTCTCCCTCTAGTTTTTCAGAGACCTGCAGCAAACCTACCAACATGTGAAAACTATAAATAGGGAGGTGTGGGAAGAGAAATGGGGGTCCATCCCAAAACAACTAAAATGTGGAACTAAGTTTTCCAGAGAGGCAGAATAAGATGGGTAAATGTTTAGCTATGCGTAAAGGGCAGGGTGGTATATACTACAAAGGAAAGGAGATGGGACAGAACTGGGAGACAGAAAAGGGGAAAACTGAAAAAGATGAAAAAATCTGGTATAAGCACTGGAAAGAGCATGTTCTGAATAAGAAGACTTGCCTTCAAAGTGCACCTCTGATATATATTGTCAGTGTGACCTTGGGGAAGTCACCAAACCTTAGTTTCCTCTTGTAAAATGAGAATTGCATTAAATGGCCTCTATGGTCCCTTTTAGTTCTTTATCAATGGCCTGCAATTTTATGGGAGTTACTGTTAGTAGGAATCTCAGAGGTTATTTGGTTGAAATTTCTCATTTTAGAGATAAGGATGTTTAAGCTCAGAAAGATTAAATGATTTATTCAAAGCAACACAGGTAAAAAAATAACAGCCTAGATTCAAACTCAAGTCCTTTGATTCTAAATCCAGTGTTCTCTTTGTAACTCAATTCTTTCTATTAAGTTAAACTTGCCTTCTTGAGAAAATCACTCGCTGTCTAATAAGTTATGTACATGTATGTACTTTGATGAGCAAATAAAATTAAAAGAAGAATTGGGAAGCATTTAGACATGAATATAAAATTGTCATTTATTTACTTCTCAGTAGACACAGTTTTAGGGTCCTTGAAGAAAATGAGTTGGTACTTAAATCAGATAGATGAAGGCATAGGTCATCTTCTTGATCGTCTACTATGCCATTTAAATGTCCATTTTTATATCTTTCTGGGCAGTGTACAAGATGTTAGATATGGCCTAATAGCTTTCTAATCAATCAATAGGCACTTATTAAGCACTGATTATGCACTAGGAACTATACTAGGTACAGGAATGTCAGTACAGAGAATGAAATGATTCCTTCTCATGAGGACTGTACATTGCAAATGGGGAAGACAAGTACATTTGGCACATACTCTGCAGCTACTCTCATTGGCCTTGGAAGGTTGGCTACTGTTCTAGTTGGGGGTACTTTTCTAGGATTATAACTCATGAGTGCCTACCAGCATGCTTCCCTCATTGATTATCCATCAATATCAATTAGTTAGTCAACTGTAATTGTAAATAAATGGTAGCATTATACATCACACATATACCCAAAAAGTCTGCAATATATTCTCCTACCAGAACATGCAGAGTTCAGGGTACCCAAATTTGTAGAATACATATGGTAAAGTGGTAATTCACAGCTCCAAGAGTTGCTTGGTTCTTTTCTCTTCTTTATAGGGTACTTACGGAGGGGAGCTAGGTGGTACAGTGGATAGAACACCAGTGCAGGAGTCAGGAGGACCTGGGTTCAAATCTCACCTCAGACACTTGACACTCACTAGCTATGTGACCTTGGGCAAGTCACTTAACCCCAATTGCCTCATCCTGGGTCATCTCCAGACATCCTGATGAGTATCTAATCAATGGATTCAGATGGCTCTGGAGGAGAAGTTAGGCTGGTGACCTCAACAGCCCTCCCTCACTCAAAACAAAGTCAAGTGCAAGTCATGTCATTATTTCTCTGATGGCATGATCTTCTTCGGCATCAAAGGATGAACACACACACACATCATCAGGGTACTCACAAAGTTCCCTTAGGTACTTTCTCCTGGGATCCTCAGAGTACCTTCAATTTGCCTTTCCTCATCACACCCACTCTTCTCTTGTTGGATGGGTTGTTGAAATGCACACTGATGCATTGTTGGTAGAGTTGTGAATTGATACAAGCATTATGGAAAGTAGTTTGGAATAATGCAAATAAAATTATTAAAATATCTATATATTCTGATTAGGGGATATGACTAAACAGAGTGTGGTACAGGAATGTAATGGAATATTACTGTGCTGTGTGAAACAACAAAGATGGCAAATACAGAGAAGCAGAGAAAGCCTTACATAAACTAACAAAGCAGAGCCAGGAAAAAAGGGGCACAATGATGACAATAATGTAAATGTAAAGAACAAGGGCCACCATAATCAAAATTGAATTGTAAAATTATAAAGCTTGGCACAAAAGAAGGCATATTAGAAGATACCATTCCTGGCACGGCAGCAAGTACTAAGAAATGCTTATTGATTGACACCTGTCTGCAATCCTTTGAAGAGGTGGATTTCCAAAGATGTGAACTATTCCAATAAAAAGTTGGATGTTTTTGAATAAATTGATTGATTTTGATGATTTTCCCCCCTCATCTTTCTCTTTTAAGCATTTCTTTATTAGAGGAGCTGGATCTTCAGAAGGGAGTAGAGGGTACACGGAAGGATACCAGGAGAAATGTAAGTGATATAAAATACGAAAGATATCACCAAAACCTACCCAAAATATGTACACACAGCAAAAATATAAACTGAATGAATACATAGTAGTTAAATACAAGATAGTTTGAGATCACTAATAGTTGGTAGGATCAGGAAAGGCTTCTTGTAAAAAATGGTACTAAAGCTTCAATTTAAAGGAAGAAAGAAACCCTCTAGGGCAAGGTAAAGAGGGAATGTATCCTGAGTGTGTGTGTGGTGTGTTTAGTTGTGTTTGACTCTTCATGACCCCAATTGGGGCTTTATTGGAAAAGATACTTGAAGCAGTTTGTCATTTCCTTCTTCAGCTCATTGTACAGATGAGGAAACTGAGGCAAAGAGGGTTCAGTGACTTGCTCAGGGTCACACAGCTAGGAAGTGTCTGAGGTCACATTTGAACTCAGGTCTGCTTGACTCCAGGCCTGGCCCTCTATCCCCTGTGTCACCTAGCTATCTATTCTGAGCATGTAGGAAAGCCTATAAAGAAGCACAGAGATGGGGGCCAGAGCCTCATATGTGAAAAAGAGAACAAAGGCCTCTTTGGTCAAATTGCAGGATGTGGATAAGAGAGTAACATCCAATGAGGATTGAAAAAATTAGTTGGCAGGGGCGAGAGGCAGAGTAAGAGGATTTTAAAAGTTAAAAGGATAATTCTAGGGGCAATAAGAGCCCACTGGAGTTGATTGAATAGAGAAGTGACATATGAGATCTGCATTTAAGTAAAAATCACTTTAGCAGTCATGTAGGATGGATTGGAGAAATGAGACACGTAAGATAGGGAGATTAATCTGGAAGCTTCCGCAATGATTTAGTTGAAAGGTATTAAGAGGTCCCCTGAACTTGTCTTTTTTAGGTGCCATATTTTCCAGAAACACTGGACCTGGAGTATGCAAGAATCCCTGAACACACCAAGGACAAAGTCACCCATCCTGAGCTGACAGGATTTGTTATTTGCACCCCAAGTTGGACTCCCTGTGTGTCCTTGTGAGTCAAGATAGGTGCCACTCTGTCTGCCCCAGACTGAGAAACTGTTTTGTGCAGCCGGGACCCTTGTACATAAGTAGACCATCCTATCTTCATGGTCTAGCAGTTCCCAAGGGAAAAGAATGCCACTTTTGTCATTTTATTTATTCATGATATCTACTCTCTCTCAGGAGAGGATTAATCCTTTTCCCCTGTCCTATGACTTCCTCTTTTCCCTGTAACTTAAATATCCAAGACTTTTCCTGCATTGCTGGGCTCCAGTTCCCATATGAATGTCCTTTCTCTTGTAATAAATCCAGTTCCAACACATCTCATGGACCTGCCATATTGTTTTTTGTTAACAGAAGAGAAGAGGGCCTTAACTAAACTAGTAACGGTGTAAGTGGAGAGAGGGGTCAGATAGAAGAGATATACTGGAGGTGAAGAAGGCAAGAATTAGCAACTGTGGATATGCGAAGTGAGAAAGGGTAAAAAGTTGAAGATAATGGCAAAGTTATAAACCTGGGAGACAGAGGAAATGGGGTGCGTTATAGAGAAGTTTGGAGGAGGGGAAGGTTTAGGGTAAAAAATGAATTCAATTTTAAACATATTAAGTTTGAGATGTCTCCTGGATGTTAAGTTTAAAATATCCAATAAGCAATTAGTAATGTGAAATTGAACCTCAGTGGAGAGACGAGAGTTGAATTTGGGAGTTATCTGTGTGTAGTGGAATACATGAGAGCTGATAAAGCTACCAAGTGAGAAAGAATGAAGAGGGAGAAGAGCATAGGACCTAGGATAAACCCTCTGGTAACATCTATGGTTACAGGTAAGGCTATAGTTGATGCTCCAGAGGGGATTGACAAGGAATGATTAGAGACGTAGGAAGATACAACCTGCTGGAGAAGATTGGATCAAGTATACATGCAGAAAGGTTGGCTTTCCACCTAGGTTCATATATTGAGAAGGGACCTTTGAGTCGAACCCCCTCACTTTACAGATGAAGAAACTGAGATTGAGGGAGGTTAGTGACTAACCCAAAGTCACAAGGCTAGTAAGTATGTGACATAGAATAGGAACCCATATCTTCCTGGCTCTAAGTCCAGAACTCCAAGTCCAGCGGATGATGGAAAAGAGGGCAGAATATGCTTTCATGGGATTTTGAGATAAAGAGCTCAGTTTGAATGACCTCAGCTTTCTTTTTTTACATAATTAGTTTATTTTTAGTTTTCAGAATTCATCTTCATAAATTTTAAATTCCCCCCCCCCTCCTTTCCACCTCCCTCCCCAGGACAACTTGCAGTCACATATAGACTCTACACATATATTCCTATTAAACAAATTTTCACATTAGTTATGTTGCATTGAAGAATTATAACAAATGGGAGAAACCATGAGAAAGAAAACAAAACAAAAGACAACCTCGATTTTCTAAGGAAAGTAAAAGGCAAGGTCTTCAACTGGAAGACAGGGGACACGGTGAGGTGGGCAAAGTTTGAGGAGGGAAGAAAATGATTCAGCCTTATTTTCAAAATAGAGAAAATTGACCACATTGCTTCTTACAAGACTTTTCAGGTACCAGTACAGAAGAAAACAGAATAATGAAGATGTCATGCAAAAGTACTATACCCTATAGTGTATATGGTTGAAAGAAAAGAAAAAAAAATCCTTGTTCCTGCTTTAAAGGAACCAGTATATGTAATCAATTTGAGTCAGAGAAAAAGACTGGAGTTTTTTGATTCTGATAAAATTTTGATAAAATCTGTGATATAAAGATCTAGAAATTTTCCTTTTTCTTTGTTTTTTATAAAGACACAAGAAAAATGATGTGCTACACCTCAGGGAAAGCTAGCTTAGGTTTATCCTTCTGCTTTGACACTCTGTACTGATTTCCAAGAAAGAAAATACAGTTCATATTCTCCCTTCTTGTTAGTGGCAAGGACAATTCTTCCAGGTTGGCTTTACACATATCAAGTCCGGGGGCTAATTCTTTTCCATTCTTAGAAAATATCAGCAATTTCCTGTTTAAGGCTTCTTTGGTCACAGCAGCGGGACATTTTGAGGGATTTTTCTGCTCTCTCTTTCAGAAGGGGAACATTTGTATAATGCTCTTTGGGAGCTTATCATTGCATATGGCATTTCGGGGAAAAATCCAGGCCAAGCTTATATAAAATCAGGCCACAGGAAAGGTGGCCTCCTTTGGTTCTGTACAAGCGTTGTTATAAGATGAAAAGTGCTGAGTGAGATGGATGAGTTGGGTGTTCAGAAGACGGGGGAAGAACAGGCATTAATGAATCACAATCTAAGGCTGTCAATGGCAATCACAACTTACGGGGAAAGGACAAAAGGAGAGGGGAAGAAAGGAAGAGAAAAGGGGAATATAAAAATAATATATTTCATAGGGGCTAGAAAGAAAATGAAAAGAAAAATATAGAAAACATTCTCTTTGTTTTTTTCATGGATGATAACTGAGCTTCTGAGAAATGATGATCTCGCCTGGATCCTGGCTATAGCAAGAGATGGGCAGGGAGTGAAGAATGGGTGTGGAGGGGAAGGTAAAAAAAAGGTCTCAATCCAATGGGTATGTCATCTTGTCAAAATGTTTTGTGAGGAAATTGATAAACCAGCCTCAGACAAATCAAGAAAATAAAAGCTTCTTCAAGAGGAAGAAAGAAGGATGGGAAATACATTAACTTATTCATTCACTTGACAGAAATATTTTAAGTGCCTCTTATACTTAATTCAATTCCCTCAATATGTGCTGGCACTATGCTAGGCACCAGGGATGTAAAGTTCAAAAATGATATGTCCCTGCCTCAAGGAGATTACAGTCTATTATACACACACACACACACACACACACACACACACACACACACACACAAGTAAATATGGGGTGGAGTATGACAGGGACAAAAGACAGAGCCATGAAAAGTGGTATAGAAAAATTTGAGGATGGAGAAAGAGAATATTCTTGGTTGGAAGGAGGGATAGTAATGTTTAAATATATATAGGTTACCTTGCTGAGCCTCTAAATACAGTTGGGGTAGAAGCAACCATTTGGAAACTTAAGAGGAGCTGGTTTTTCGCCTCATGTGACTGAAGGACTGGTATTACATGATTACAAAAAAGTCTTCTAATTGTCTGCTAAGACAGAAGAGCTGATCACTCAGGGGTTGCTGAGCCAGAACTCAGTGGATAAACAAAAGGGATGGCTTACCCTTCACTTCTCTTGGGGGTCTTGGGGGCTTCAGGTAGGGAAAGGGTAGCAGCTCAGTCTACTATCCAGCTGTAAGCAAATGGCTGCCTCTGATTTTTTGTATTTATTCTTACCTGATCTTTTGCAAATGAATATTCTGAGATGGGAGTGTCCAAGTGACCTTGTGAGTTTGGGAGATCCAGAGGTTCCATAAGATGTCCTGTCCTCTGTTAGAGATAAGTGGTATCAATTATAGTATCTACCACAGTCAAGAGCAGTAGCCACAGGAGTCTAAAGGTGACTGAGCACCAGCTTTGACAAGGTAGCGCACATGCAGCTACCTTGTGAACATTGTAAGACCTAGGGGGAGATCGTATGGTAATATCCAGAGACTTCCCTTCTGCAGCACTGGAGAAGTAGAGGAGAAAGAGAATATCATCAGCTGAGCCTCTTGGCCTAGCAGAAAAGTAGACCATATAAGCAGAGGAACAGCCCAGTTCTGCATTAGTGTAATATCCTAGCCCTGAAACAGATCAGTCCTGTTCAGTGGCAGGTCAACCTATCCAGCAAAGATGGTATTTCTCAGAAGGAGGCACCCCAGTGGAGCAGTGAAATAACTTATCCATCATTAAACTTTATGAGGGCTCTACAAAGGGAAAAGAGGATTTCTAAAAATAAGGCATGATCTACCACATATGCCTCACTATCATTGTCCTTACTGTCAGTGAACACCCACTCACTATGTAGATTTATGAGAGAATAAGTCTAGGCTTTTGGGGGAATGCCACTGGTTCTTGTTTTACTTTCTTAGTAAAGCCCTTTTGTAAAAGTCAACTTGTTTATTGTTGATGAGAAGAACAATGGTGGGGGCTCAGAAACAAGTGTTAGAAATACGTTCCCTAAAGTTTGCCTTTAGTAGTATATTCACCTCTTTGAGAACGCAACCGGTCAGTGTGAGTTTCCAGTCGAAGATGTAGTCCTGCAGGGTGTGCTACCCAGGGAAAAAAGGATTTCCGCAGATAGAGAAAAAAAGCAAGTACATTCAAGTCCAAGGGGATTGGAGAACTATTTTAGGGAAGAATTAGTAGTCCAATTTGACAGAAAGTGGCATGACTGAATGTGAAGTCATGAACATAATGTGAAAAAAAAGATTCAAAAGGTAAATTAGAGCCAAATTATGGAAGGTCTTAAATACCAGGCTGAAGAAATTATATTTTTCTGAAGGGAACAGAGCAACTGAGGGTTTTTTGAGCAGAGGAATGACAGTATCAAAACCTTGCTTTAGGAAGATAATTTTGACAGTTGGGAATAATGAATTAGAAAAGGTAGAGATTGGAGCCATATGATCATCTAAGAGATTATTAAAATCATCCAGGTGGGAGGTGATGAAGACCTGAATTAAGGCACCCCATGTAATACACTGGAAAGAGAGTGGGAATACAGATCGTTTTACAGAAAAAATCCTTTTATTATGAGAATTTGTTCTGAGAAGTTGGATTCAGTCAAAGGCCCCCACTTAAGGACCTAGAGAGCCACATGTGGCCTCGAGGACGCACGTTCCCCACCCCTGGTGTAAGATCTGTACAACAATTTATAGGTGAGTGCTAGGCGGCACAGCGGAGAGAGACTGGAGTTAGGGAGACTCATCTTGTAGAGTTCAAAGCTGGCCTGACACTGACTAGCTGTGTGACCTTGGGCCAGTCCCAATACTCTGATTCGTCAGTTTCCTTATCAGTAAAGTGAGCCGGAGAAGGAAATGGCAAACCACAGCATCTTTTGCCAAGAAAACCCAAAATGGGGTTATGAAATAGGGACAGAACTAAGCAGCAACACAAAGAAAGACGCATCTCCACTGCGAATAAGAACAATTATGTATGATGCGGAGGTAGATGATGTCAGAGCTCCAGTAACAGTAAGTGTAAACATCCAACTTCTTTCTTAGAATCGGTGGAGGAAGTCATGCGACTGGGATGTGTGAGCGATCACTCCTACCTCCGCCAGGTCTTATTCTCTCCTCCTTCTTTGGATTCAGGTTGTGGAAGGGACTGGTTCGCTGCTCAGCCTCCGGGCTGCAGTGCGACCCTCCGCCCTCCAGGGGGCAGCACGTCATCTCTGGAAGGTACCAGCAGAGTTATCCGCGTCGCTCCCGGCGGCGAGCGGAAGGAGAGCTACCCTCTCGGTAGCCCAATCGTTGGCCGCGGCGCAGGCGCTGCCGCGTTGGCGGAAGTGCCGGCCCTGTCTCCCGCCTCCTGTCTGCGGCCCCTCCTCGGGCTCCTTCCTGCATTGACCGAGGCTGCCGGAGTCGGGCCCGAAGCGGGGTCGGGCCGGGCGGGATGGAGAAGAGGAGGATGAACCTGCCCAAAGGGCCGGATACGCTGTGCTTCGACAAGGACGAGTTCATGAAGGTGCGGGCGCGCCGGGCCGAGGGTCCCACGACTCCTCTCCTCGGCGGCCCCGGGGCCCCCGGGGGCGGGCACTGCCCGGAGGGGCTGCTGTGTCTGCCGCCGCCAGCTCTGGGCCGAGCGCGACCCTCGGCAGGGAGTGGACGCTGCACCTGTGCCTGGGGCCTGGGGGGCGGGGCAACCGGCCCAAACTTTGAAAAGTCCCGGGCAGCTCTAGGAACCCGGGCTTGTTAGCCTGGCACTCAAGGCTCCTTAGGGGCAGCGGAGTCCTGGTCAGGTCAGACTTGGAGCGGACCCCGGCTTCCTACCCTTGCTCCCTACCCTTTGGGCAGTCTGGTGAAGTCTGTAGACGCCTTTTCAGAACAGTGTTTTTAAATGCATTAAATGAAACGGCCCATCAGTAAACATTTCTTAAATGCTCACTGCGTGCCAGGCTCCGTTCTAAGTGCTTGTGGCCCGGAGGTAACAGCTCTTGCTCTCGAGGAGCTTAAAGTCTGATGGGGGCGAGAATTATGCAGACAGCTGTGATTAGTGCAGAGAAGAAAAGCACAGAAGTTAAAGGTTAGGACCTAGAAATGCTTCTTACAGAAGAATATGGGGTTTAAACCGAGATTTGAAGAAAGCCAGGAGGTGGAGGTAGAGAAATCCCAGCAGGAGGGAGGATCGGTGAAAATGCCTGGGATCAGGACATGGAGTGTCTTGTTCTAGGAACAGCAAGGAAGCCGGGGTCTGTGAAGGGTGGAACTGAGGGGGCAGTTTATAAAGGGCTTTGAACGCCAAACAGGATTTTATATTGAATGCTGCAGGTAATGGGGAGCCACTGGAGTTCAAGTTGGAAGGTGACATACGCTTTAGGAACATCACTTTAGCATGTAAGGGGGACTGAAGTGGGGAGAGGTTTGTGGCAGGGAGACCAAACTGCCACCTATTGTGTCAGCCTAGTTTTAAAGAGATGAGAGCCTGCATCAGGATGGTGACAGTATGAAAGGAGAAGACATATACAAGAGATGGTACTAAAGTAAAATTGGCAGGCTTTGACAAAAGGTTGGATAAGGGTAATGACAGAGAAAGAGTCAAGAATGATACTTGAGTTGCAAGCCTGAGGGACTGGAAGGATGGGAGAGTGTGTGTGTATACATATGCATATATGTAGCATTGAAAAGGAACATAGATTGCAATAAAGATGTATTTTTTTTCCCATTCAAGTTAATGGGCCCACTGAAATCCATGTGCCCCAGAACCTCAGGTTTAGAACGCTTGGAGCAGGTAGCCTCTGAGGTCTCTTTATCCTCTCCGTGATCTAGTCCGTTCTCCGCTAATGGTATGAATTCCTTTTGTGATGTCCTGAAGAGGCGATGTGTTGTTGTGGATAGAATCCTGGCCACAAAGATAAGAAGACCTAGGTTCATATTCTGGCTTTGATACATACTGGTTTTTTGACCTTGGCCAAGTTGCTGTCTTAGTGTTCTAGACTAGTGGTGTCAGACTCAAATAGAAATGAATCACTGCTGATTGCATATTGATTTAGAAAACTGCAAATTAACGTTATCTCTATTGTGTTGTATTTTTACAGTCTAATGGAGGAACATATTTTCCAAATATTTAACATATTTGTCTGGTTTTTAAATTTTAATCTATATTTTAATGCCTCAATTTCCTCTACTTACTCTTTTCTGAACTTTTTACATTCTAACCTTGGACTTCATCACTCAATTGAAATTAATTCCTGCAGAGTTGTCAAGTGTTCAATCTGATGGCCTTTTCTCAGTCCTTTTCCTTCTTGACTTTTATATAGCACTTGACATTGTTAACCACCCCTTTCTTATTGAATACTCTCTTCTTTGGGAATGTGTGACATTGCTCTCTCTCTGTTTTCTGACTGTACTTTCTGGATTCATTATCCATATTTTCATCCTAGTAAGAGTACATGTATCCCATGGTTCTGTCCTGGGCCCTCTTTTCTCACTATAGTCTCCACTGCTATAGTTAATCTCTCTACAGATGATTTCCAGATCTAGATGGTGCAGTAGATAGTGTGCTGGGCCGGAACTGAGGGAGATCTAAGTTCAAATCTGGCCTTAGACACTAACTGTGTGACAAGGCAAGTCACTTAATGTCTATCTGCCGCAGTTTCCTCAACCTTAAAATGGGGATCATAATAGGACCTATATGTCAGAGTTTTTGTGAGAATCAAACCTGCTATTTATAAAGAACTTTGCACAGTACCTGGCACATTAGGTACTGTATAACTGCTATTATTGCTATCATTATTATCCTTATTACCTGTATTTTCAGTTTGTCTCTCTTCTGAGCTTCAGCCGCATGTCACTAAAATCCTATTGGACATATGAAATTGAATGTCCAGTATACTTCTTAAAACTCAACATTTCTAAAACAAAAATCTTCCTCAAACCCTCCAGTATACCCGAATTTAAATTCAGTTCCTCTCAAGGGTAACACCATTCTTTTAGTCTCCAGGTTTTGTAACCTCTGTGTTATCCTTGATTCCTCACTCTCCCTCACCCTACACATCCAGTTGCCAGTTTTTCTATTTCTACTTCCCAAATTTTTCTTCCATCTGATGCCTTCTTTCTACTCAGCCACCACCTTAGTTCAGGCCCTCATTCCCTTTCACCTGAACTCCTGCAGTGCCCAACTAATTGGTTTCCTTTCCCATCTCCAATCCTCACCCTCTACAGAGCAATCCAAGTGAATTTCCTTAAGCACCAGTCCAGCCTTGTCACTCCCCGATTCAGTAAATTCCAGGGACTTGAGTTTGTCTTTAGACTAAAATGTGTAACTCTTCTGTTTCGTTTGTAAAGCCCTTTATGATGTAGCTACAACTTATCTTTCTGGATGAATTACATAAACATCACTTCCTTCCCTCAATATATTGTGCAACCAAATGACCCTCCCTGCTTCTCCCATCTTTGTAGTGGCCATCACCCCTGCTTGGTTTGCACTTCTTCCTCAAGAGACCTCATAGAATCCCTCCCTTTCTTCAGTATGCAGCACTCTCTGAAACCTTCCCTGTTCTCCTCCTCCCTTTCTCTCTGTACTGGTAGAGCTAAGAGTAGAAACCATTCCTTCTGATTTCTAATAGGTCATTGTTCTTTCTTTCTAATTATGAGCATTATAGCTGTTGGGCAATAGGACTCCTATGGGTGAGTGAAAAGATGTTCAAGTTTGTCCCAGAGAGCACAGTCTATTTCTTTCCCATATTAAGTCACATTTATTTGAATACTAAAGGCACTTACCAAATTTAAGTAACAATAGAGGGTACTCTTGTTTAATGCTGCCACATCTTGAATTCTACAGAAAGTGAATGTCTACCATTTATATTGCTGATAGTCCTGTTAATTGATTTTTCCATACAGCTATGCAACTTGAAGCAGAAATAGGCATTTTCTTCTGTGTTGTTTATCTTAATATTTTCTTTTTCGAATGTTGGAAATTACTGTAAATATTGTATCCTGTTTTGTTTTTGTTTTTCAGGATGATTTTGATGTTGATCATTTTGTGTCTGACTGTAGGAAACGGGTCCAGTTGGAAGAGCTTAGAGATGATCTGGAGCTCTATTACAAACTACTCAAAACAGCCATGGTAGAACTCATTAATAAGGATTATGCTGACTTTGTCAACCTTTCAACAAACTTAGTAAGCATTCAAGCTGTATATTTATGTAGTTTTTAATTTTCTTATCCAAGTAGTTTTATATTTCTGTTCTAGCTTTTATCCTTGATTGATTTTCGAAGTTTGAAACAACTAGTTAACAGAGAAGCTGAAGTTTGTTAAACATTTTAATTTCTTTTCTTTCTTTTTTTTTTTAACTTGGGCATTTGAAAACCTATTTTCCTTTAAGTTGGTTCTTATGGTGGTGTGTCTTTTTCAATTAGCTCTATAAAGAAGTTAGCACTTTATTAAATGGCAAAAATATAATGATTGTGACTTTGGAGGAAATTTTCCAATTATTAAAATAAAAACTTCAGTGACTCAGTCTGACTGGAAGACCAGTCTGAAATAGTAAAAAATGAAAATAAAGGTTATTTTGAAAGAAATTTCCCATGGTTTGATTTATTTGCAAGTATAAATGCTAAATTGGAACTAGGCTAAGGTAATATTTACCATTAAATATCCTTAAGAGACTTGCTCTAAATAATTTATTTAATTAGCCTTGGGAAGCTGTAATATAGAAATGGAAAGGTTCAAATGCCGGAGGAAATAATATTTGAATAGTTCTCCTTCCTTTTTAGAATTTTAATTTGCTTTGTAAACTCTTCTTTTATTGATAATGCTAAAATAAACCAGCTTTTCCTCCCACTCAGTTTTCATCTGTCTTCTCCTCTCTCTCTCTTTATCTCTCTGATTTTTGAAGTTTCATACAAAACAGTTTTTATTATATTCCCATATAGTTTATGTTGAAAGATATTTTCAATGACAGTAGTTGGAAATTTATATTTCTGTTTGTTGCAACATATAGTAGTAGACTTTTATATGATATAGAAAAGGAGGAATTGACAATTGAATATAGATGTCAGGACAAGTGAATGTGAATCTAGTGTTATTTTCTTGTTGATACTCATTATAACTATCACTCCTGATAATTATGTGTTTGTTAAAAAAATTTCCCATTTAGGTTGGCATGGACAAAGCCCTCAACCAGCTCTCTGTGCCTTTGGGGCAGTTACGAGAAGAGGTTATGGTGGGTACAAAATAATGAGTCATCTAATATGTACTGAAGCATAGAATACTTGTTATTTGTAGAGAAAACAATTGGGTGAATTATTATAACTTCAACCAGAAATTAAGTGATGTATTGTTTTACATGTGATCTCACAATTTTTAAAAATTTTGATTTGATGAAAAAGATGAAAGCAACAGATTTTTATGAATGAAAGTGAAGGAACATAAAAAATCCTTGTTATCTGCTTCACAGGTAGAGTATATATAAGTAATGGGCCATATATTTTGTTACTAATTCATGCCTTATAAGCCACTGAGCATTAATGTATGCTGAATCAGTAAGGGGCAAAGGATTATCCTTATTGTGCTTTTTTTCCTTCTTAGATTTGTTGGGGGTATTTTGGGGGTTAAATTGATCATATAGAGCCCTTTGTCATAGATTGTTTCAAGTGGGAATCTACTTTTTAAAATCATTAGATCTTTATTTAGAAACACATCATATATAGTAGTCTTCATCTTTTCCCTGAGTAGTGAATTTTGCTTTTTCTAAAAGTCTTATGATTATTGAAGCTACTTTGGCCATGTTACCCAAAATTCTTCCTTCCCCCTGAGAATCTGCCAAAGCATCCTAATATCAAGGGGGAGTGGCATGTTAAGGTCCCCTGAGGATGCTAAAACTCATGGCTGTATAAATATATGTCATTATTAGAATGGTACCAACCTTGAAAGGAGATTCTGTGAATTTATTTCCAAAAATGCTTAAATTTATCATTTTTACTTAGTTTTGTCTTGCTTATGTATTGCTGTTGAATTGGTTTGTGTTAATATCAAATGTGTCAAAACCTTTTCTTTTTTCAAGGCCAGACCTTTGGTCTGTGCAGTTAGGTTCTTAAATATTTTTAGATATGATTAAAGTGAATGCCATTTTTATCTTGATTACAAACTACAGTTTCATGACCAAGTCTTCCCCATTCTTTATAAAAAGGCCTTCACTCATCTTACCATCCTGTTAAACTGTTGCTCTTTATCTCTTCCCTTGCACAACCAAACTGTTAGGCAGCAATTGTCTACACTTGTCTCCTCTTTTCCTCATACATTTTCCAGTCTTTTTTAATTTGGCTTCGAATCTCATCATTCAACTGAGATTGTTTTCTTCAGGGTTACCAGTTATCCCAAAATTGCCACATCTTCTCCTTGACATTCTCAACTCTTTAGGTTTTCATGACACTAGTGTGTCCTTGTTCTTTAACCTTCTCCATCATGCCTCCTAAGGGTGAGTTCTCCTGGGACCTGTTTTCCTCTTCCTCCATGCTATTTGCCTTGGTGACCTCATCATCTCCCCCATATTCAATTAACATCTGATCTGGTTCTCAATCTACTGATATTCAAGCCTAACCCATCTCCAGACCTCCAATCTTGCATTTCAAACTTTATGTTCCATAAACATCTTAAACTCAGCATGACCAAAATCGACTGAGTTCATTACCTTTCCCTTCTAGCCTTGTCCTCTTCCTAATTTTCCTGTTACTGTCAAGGTTACCACCATCTTCCCACTTATGTAGGCTTGTAACCTGGGTGTCATCCTTAATTCCTCACACTCTCTCACCACCCACATACAGTTTGTTGCCAAGGACTGTTGATTTTACCTTCTTGCCATCTGTTACATATGCCCTTTCCTTTCCTCTAATACTGTCCCCACCCTGGTACAAGCTGTTATCACCTGGTTCCAGGATTACTGCAATAGCCCAATAATTGGTCTTCCTGCTTCAAGTCTCTCCCCACTTCAGTCCATGCTCCTCTCATTTGCCAAAGGATATTCCTAAAGTGCATGTTTGACCATGTCATCCCCTAGCCCCAACTCCCAGAAAATTTTAGTAGTTGCCTATCACCTCCAGGATCAAATATAAAATCCTCTGTTTGACTTTTAAAGCTTGTCCCTTTCCTACTTTTCTAGTTTTCTTACACTTTACATCACCTTTCCCTCCCCCCATGTATTATGTGATCCAGTGACACAGGCCTCCTTAGTGTTCCTTAAACAAAACATTCTCCTGATTCTAGGCATTTCCCCCAGCTTTCTCTCATGCCTAGAATTTTCTGTGTCCCTGGCTTCATGCAAATGCCAGCTAAAAGCTAAAATATAACCTTCAACTCCAATCCGTCCCTCTTAGTACCAATGCCTTCCCTCTGTTGATTTTTTTCAATTTATCCTGTAGATAATTTGTTTCTACATGATTATTGTATATTGTCTCCACAATTAGACTGTGAACTCCTGGAGGGCAGGGACTCATGTTTTTGGGGGTGGGTGGGTAAAGGGGAGTGATGGCCTTTCTTTGTGTCCCCAGCCCTTTCCACTGTGCCTGGTTTGTAGCTGGCACTTAATAAATGGTTGTTTACTTGGTGGCTCACTTTTTCAGTGCTTAACTTTTTTGCCCTGCCTTCCTGGATATACTCTTCTACTCGTCTCTCTGCCTCTCCTGGCCTATACTTGTGAAGTTGTTTTGTTTGTATCCAAATACAAAGTTTTACATTTATCCCTGTTAAATTTCATTTTATGAGATTCAGTACTCTAGCCTGTCAAGATCTTTTTGAATCCTGACTTTGTCATCCACTGTGTCATCCTTCCTGAAATTTGTCATATATACTGATTTTATTTATATGCTATCTATACATTTATCTAAGTCATTGATAAAAATGTGAAGCAGCACAGGACCAAGGACATGTCCTTGGAATACTGTGCTAGAGACCTTGCCATGTGGCCATTAACACATTAACAGTGACTCTTTGAGTTTGACAATCCAACCAGTTCTGAATCCATCTGATCATATTCATATATCTCTTCACATTTTCCCTAAGAATAATATGAGATAATTTATCAAAGTTGTAGCTAAAATCTAATTAAACTGTATCCTTATCATCTACTTCATTTACTTAAGAATCCTATCAAAAAAGGGAATAAAGTTAGTCTGGCATGACTTGTTCTTGATGAATCCATTCTGATTCTTTTTAATCACTACATCCTTTGCTAGGTGTTTACCAACCATCTCTTTAATAATCTATTAAACAGATGTCCCCCAGAAATCTAAGTCAAGCTCATTGGCTAATAGTTTATATCATTTGTTCTCTTTCCTTTTTGAAAATTGGGACATTTGCTTTTCTTCATTCTTGTGTTACCTTCTTTTTCCAGTGGCCTTTAGCTATCACTGATAAACTCAAAAGTCATATCTGCCAGGAAGGAGCCAGATTTCTATGAGAATGAGCAAATGGAAAGAATGTGAGAGACAGAGGTTTAGGATGAAAGGAAGTTTGTTAAGGACAGAAAAGGTTCCAGAGAAGGCATAGTGAAAAGGGATGGGAGGAGGGATAGGAAGTAGGGAGAGGTGATAAGAGTTGGGTAAGAGTCAGAGAATGAGGAGTAGTAATAGGAGAAAAGGGCTTTTGCCTTGACATCTTTAACTGAATCACAGTGATTAGGTTCTGAGGAATTGACTTTTCTATCCATAAACCAAGAAATTGCCATTTAACTTGAGTATTCATACACTCAAGGATCCTGTGATTACAAAAGATGCTGTCAGGCTCTTTTCCTTCCTGGCATAAGGAAAGAAACCAACAGAGAAATCATGTCATGTGTTTTTGTTGGTAAGTACTTGGTGATCCATTCCCAGGGCCGTTTCTTCTATGATATATGAGGTAGCAAGGGATTATGCACTCAAAAGATACCCTTCATTTGGTTCCTGGTCAGATAATGTGATCTGAGACCCTGATCTTGGTGTAGACACTGAGTGCTTATTAAGGGCTAAAGTGGTATTTCTTTCTAAGAAGGTTGGGTGAAACAAGTGGAGTAGGAATTGACTCCACATGTGTCTGTATGTTCCAGAGTAAGGGAGACCTCTGAATCCAATTCCTGTGTTTCCCCTACTGGAGTCTCAGTCTCCTGGGGCCAGCGTTTGGAAAAGGAATGAGAGGGTTCAGGGGCAAGGCTCTTGGTGTCACTGGTAGTCTTTGCCAACCTTCCTGCACATGATGGTGAAGGATAAAGGCATTGTTTCTTTTTCTGATGATTTCCTAATCCTAATCCTGATGAATTCCATAATCCTAATCCAACTAACCATATTCACTTTATGTCATACCACGTCTCATGTATTCTCTATGTGCTATTCCCTGAGCACATCCTTGCCTTTCCTATTTCTTTTTGTTTATGTTTATGCATAATCTTAGAATGTCCTATTCACCAAATCGTAATCATTTGCATTCTACCCTTTCTTCTAAGCCTAAATTAAATATCATCTCTTCCACTAATTCTTTACATACACACCCAAATTAAATGATTTCTCCTTTATCTAATCTGATGACACATTGTTTTCTTAGGTACTTAGTTTTTATTTTGTATTTTATTTTCTTTATACATGTCCCACTTCCTCTATTAGAATGACTTTTTTCCCACCAGTGGCATATATTGTTAGTTTTATGTGATTAACATTTGTTGAATAAACAAACTTTTTGTTTTCTTTATGTCTGGTAATGAAGTCCTTTTAATTCTTTCTTTCATCTTATTCACTCTAGTTCAGACCTTAATTACCTCCCACCAGGATTATCAAAATAATCTCCTAATTCCTTTCCTCTCCTGGTCTATTCCACTTATCATCCCTTAGTCGTAATTTTTCTAAAAATGTCATCATAGAGCATCCCTGTCCTTTAGCTTAGATTATCCTACTATTGCCTGTCATATAAATAAACAGTTTTATAAAGCTTATACCTAGTATTCCCATAGCACTTGGTACAATACTAACAGGTAGGCTCTCAGCACATACTTAGGCAACTGAGTAAGCAAAAAGCTTCTAATCTTATATTTCATTTGTTCCAGCCATGGGTTTATTTGTTTTTGACTTATCTTGCTTTCTCTTTTCTAAGAGTCTTAAGTCAACTGTCAGTGAGGGAATTCGGGCAGTTGATGAGCGAATGTCTAAACAAGAGGATATCAGAAGAAAAAAGGTATGAGCAAATATATAAATTACCGATCTAAAAGTCCTTTTAAGATTGTTGTGTTTGTCCTTCATTACCAAAGAAGACCATGCCATCAGAGAAACGTTGACATGACTTGCATTTGACTTTGTTTTGAGTGAGGGAGGGCTGTGCAGGTCACCAGCCTCACTTCTCCTCCAGAGCCATATGGATCCAGTGACCAGATATTCATCAGGATGACTGGAGACAGGCCAGGATGCAGTGGGAGACCTTGGCCACTTTAGGCCAAGGCCTGTTTAGGTACTCATCTTTTAAGAAGAACAGTGGTGGAGTATAATCAAAGGAAAAATAGCGGGGATATATATTGGTTGTTGGCATATTATCTTGTTCACTAACTTACCTATCTTGGTTTTAATTTTTTTAAGTATAGTAGTCTCTGGCTTCTTTGTAACTAAAACTCACTAAACTTATATTTTCAGAATCTTTCCCCCTATATATTACTTTTCTCATATTTTTAAAAAAAACAAAACTTCATAGGTTTAATCTTACATTTCCACCAGTTTTTTGAAGAGATCAGATCGTAAAATTAGAGAATTTTTAGAAATCATCCAGTCCAAGTGTCAGTTTTACATATAAAAATGTCTAGTCTCAGAGATAGGTGTTAAGTGGTTCTCCTAAGCTCACACAACTGGTTAACACAGATCTGGGGCTAAAATAGAACCCAGGCCTCCTCTCAGGCTACTGTTCTTTCTGTTATTAATGACAGTAGCTAACAGCTATATAGAGTTTTTGAGTTTTGCAAACTGCTTAACAGCCCTGTGAGCTAAGTATAGCAGATAATATTTCATTTTACAGATAACAAAACTCACACGAAGAGGTTAAATAACATACTCATGGAGTCAGAACAATACTGGCTTCTTAATTTTATGGATAAATGGGATAAGAAATAAGTGAGTCATCTGAAGTTACACAAGTGCATAGCTAGGAATAGAACTCCAAATCTGCCATCCTAATCTAGTGATCTTTCCAAAAGACTATACTGTGAGTAATCTTCCACAAAAAAACTTGCTTATCAATTTAATGTCTATAGCCATACCACCTGAATGCACATAGTGTCATCTGAAAATAAAAGGGTAGGAGGATTTAGGCCTGGTTAGGACCTGGATTTGAAACCACCTGGGAATTTTAGGTATTAGGTCTAAAAAGTGTGAGATAGTGGAACTGCAGAATGATTGTCAAACTTCACTAGTAAAGGGACTTTTTTCTCATGGAAAGTTCCTTATCCCAGTGAAATAACAGATCTGGACCCTCCCTCCCCCCCATCCCCAGAAAATAAAAAGAGGAATACACATACACAAATTTGTAAACTTTCCTAAAGCTGAGAAGAAAACAGACCTGCTTGACAGATTTATCTGTTTACTTATTTCTGATCATCATGTTCTTATTAGCTCTTATCCATGACACAAAACTTATCTTTTGTAAAGAAGTGGCTGGTTTTACCCATCCCTTCAAAGTCCTTCTCTCTGCTTATTTTCACCCTGTTTCAGCTATTTTGAAAGTGCTTAACTATCTATAAAATTCTGTGTACTCCCACATATACATGTAAATGTGGTTGTTATGTTCAGGCTTCTTGATATATACTTAGTGCATATATGCATAAAATGAAAAATCTAACAAGAAAACAAGTAAAATTAAAATTGAAGGAGCTCAGAAAAAATAAGGCAGAAGAAAAAATTCATGGTTAGAAATGGAGGAGAAAGGAGCAAGGATAGAAAATTTAAGAAATAAGGAATGTCAGCATTTGTTGCAATAAGCCTCTTGTATCATGCTGTAATAAAGCAAGGCATTATTGTTCTAGAAAGTCAAAATTAATATTTGTGTTTTCAATGACACATTTTAAGACATAGAAAACTGTTCATAACTCGAAAGTTTTGACTGAACAAACATTACCTTTTAAGCCTTGTCCTGAGTTTAGACCCAGGAAACAAAGTAACAGGTAAAATATCAGGAAAAGATTTCTTTCTCACTTTTTTGCTTTATTCTTTACAGATGTGTGTGTTGAGACTTATTCAAGTTATTCGCTCAGTTGAGAAAATTGAAAAAATATTAAATTCCCAAAATTCTAAGGAGACATCTTCATTAGAAGCAAGCAGGTAAATATGTAAGATAATTTTTTCAGAATGTACCCATGAATTTTTTTAACTATATCAATCATAATTAACTTATCACAATTTTAAAAGTTGTGACTTACTTAAAGAACAGAATGGACCTGCATGAATTTTTAATATGCATAATATTAAAAGTCTAGGTTTGTGACATTTAAATGAAATTCTCAGTGTTTTAAAACATAGTTACTTGAATTATATAACTTACCTCCTATTCATACTTTCAAAGCAACCATAGCCTATAAGTTCTCACACTTTCAGTATTGTAACTTGCTGCAAGGCCTTTGTCTCTGACATTTCCCCCTTCAGTGTATACAGTCCTTGTTGGCCTTTGGAGCATGATATAATGTACATTTGTCAGACTAATCTATTCTAGGTGTCTTGCTGACACCTATTTTCAATATTTTGATATTTTAAAATATTTAGAATGAACTCTAAAAACTTTTCAAATGAACATTAATGTACCTTAAATCTAAAGTGGCATATTACAAACTATTACCAATTTAATAGGCATAATGTATAAGTTAATAAACATTTCTACCAATCTTAGGTAAACCATTTGAAAGAGATTGCTAAGAGATTATAATATTAGAACCAGGGTTTTTAACTTTTTTTTGTATCATGGACCCTTTTGCTAGTCTGGTAAAACCTAAAAGACCCTTTCTCGTAATGTTTTTAAATACATAAAATAAAATATAGAAGATAACAAAGGAAAGAAAGTATATTGCAATAGGAATGTAATTTTTTTCCCATTCAAGTCCAGAGACCCCCTGAAATCTATCCACAGACCCTAGGTAAAAGCCCCTGCACTAAAATGTTGAATGAGAACTTTACAGGCCTTCTTATTAATTGATTAAAACATGTTTCTTTCCAAGTGAATTCATCTCTCCTAGTAGGCTAACTTAGGTCCATTTACTTCAGCAATCAGAGAGGGCTTCCTGAAATACAATTTTAAAATGAGAAAGAGGTTTGATTGGTTTCCCCCATTCATTTAGTATCTTACATTGGTGGCAGATGACTATGTGATAATCCAAATGTCCAAAGTAGGGAAGGGAAAAGTAAAGTCACATATAAGGCTTAGATGTCCAGAGATAATTTATTAGAGGACATTTTTTATAGCTGGCTATAGTGGGATATTGCAGACTTCCAAATCTGAGTCTAGATTGGAGCAGTGCTGAAGCAGTTCTACAGATTTGGATCATGTGGAAGCTCCAAAGTTGGCTTCCCAGATTCCCATTTTTCCATAGGAAAGGTCCCATCTCTGACATGTGTTAAAGATGCTCCCTACTCTTTAGGGGTTTCAGGATGGTCATTAATAGGGGGAGCAAAGTAATTTTGTCTACTGTCTCCACTTTTAAATACATATTTGGAGAGCTTTGGTCACAGTAACAAATTGAGGATATGTGACTGAAATATTCTTTGATTTACTCAAAGATAGTTGACAGGTTTTATCTATGATGTCAGTTACTCTGGTGCCATCTAGCCTGAGGTAAATACTTATCTATGAAGTTAATGGGAAAAAGAGTGAGGAACTTTCTTGGCTGATTTCAGGAGTGAAACCAAAAAGCTTGGGACACTTAACATGGGATACCTATCAGTATCTGGTTGGGGATACATATCAGTGTCTGGTTGGTACCAGGGGAATGGTTTTGGGTTATTCTTTTAAGTGAAAAACCAAAGACCTTCTAGAGGTGCTTAAGTTTCCTGTCCCTTCCTCTTTGAGAGGGAAACACTTTCTTCATATATCTTTTTTTATTCTAGGTGAGTTTTTTGAAAACAACAGGATTGTTGAGGCTTTTTTTTTAATTTAAATTTTTTAATTGACTCTTGTCACTCTTTTCTAATTATTGGATTGTTCAGTGCTTTCACAATGTTGTGAGAGTTCATTTTATACTTTTCTTCAGTCGTCTCTAATGTTCTTTTTTTCTGAATCAGGATTTTTTCCCCTTCTTTCTGTATAAAAATAGTACTTCGTCTCTTTATTTGTTTTATCTTCTTTAAAGCAATTCTATCCTATAGGTTCTCTTCCTCTCATTTTCAACCCCTAAGGGAAATAGTGTAGAAGGAGAATAGGGCCCAGGATAGAAAACCCTGTGGAAAATCCATACTTAGTGGGCAGATCCAACAATGAAAGAGCCATCAGATAGATAAAGTAGGAGAACCAGTAGTGTCTTAAATAGTGACCCAAAAACCTGGAGAGAAGAGAACATCAAGAAGAAGATGGTGACCAACAGACAGAGCCTGCAGAGTGCTGAGGAAGCATGAGGGACTGAGAAAAGCCCATTAAATTTGGCAATCGAGGTTATTAGTAACTTTGGGAGATCATTTTCACTGGAGTGATGAGGTCAGAAGCTGGACTCAGCAAGAGAAAAATAAGTGGAGGCACCCTTCCCAGAAAGTTAAAGGGAGGAAATATTTGAGTCGATAGCTAGTTGAAAGGGATCAAATGAAAGTTTTTTAAGACTGGAAGAGACATGTGCATGTTTATAAGCCAGTAGGAAACAACCAGTAGGCTGGGAGAGATTGAAGATTAAAGAGAGAGTAGAGTTGATAGGATAATCCCAGGATTTGCCATGGGCACCTCTTCAGTTGTGACAGGGGTGAGAAAGAAGATGGGGCAGAGGGCATCATGGTGATACGAGGTGAAGAAGAGTGAAGAAGGACCTCTTGATGAATGACCTCTATTATTTCAGTAAAATACGAGACAAGGTTCTCAGCTGAGAGAATGGGGAAAGGGGGAGTCATGGAAGGTTCAAGGAAAGACGAAAAGGCTTGGAAGAACTGCTTTGATAAGTGGGAGAAGGCATTAATTAAGGCTATGTAAAAGGATTGCTTTGCAACAGGGAGGATCTAGCGCCATAAATTTGTGGTGGACCTAATCAATATCGTCTTTCCTCTCCTAGGCTTTTATTCTGTGATTCATGATAGTTATACTTACTTATAATTCTTTAGTCTCTGTATTCTTCTTACATGATAATTTTTTTTCTTATTTTCCATGCCCTCCCACCATTTCTGATATCATCTGGTCCAAGGAACTCTAATTCTGTTCTCTTGAATCAGGATGCTGCCTTGGAGGCATGTCATTCTCTTAGGGGTAGACATTTTGCCAAGTACCAAATCCCTGCAGGTTATACCCATTTAAAGTCCTAATTTGTTAAGGAATATCTCTTGTGTCTTGCCCAGGGTCATGGAGTTACTAAATATTTGAGGCTAGATTTGAATTCAGGCCTTCCTGATTCCCATTCCAGCCACCTATCCACTGTGCCACCTAACTGCTGTAGGTGGGATAATTTGAGCTTTCATCCATAGTGTTTAAGGCAACATAAACTTTCAATACACAAAGCTTCTAACAAAGGTATAATGGTATGCCTGCATGACAGGAGCTGTTTTCACTTTTTCTTTGTTTTCCTAATACTTAGCAGAGTGCCTCATGCTTAGTATGACCTTAGTGTTTCTATTATTCCATAGCCAGCAGTATGCTCATAGTGAAGAAGGATAATATTTGTAGTTAACCAATCCTGTAAAGCAGAAGTAAATGCATAATAAAAATATAGAATACAGAGATCGAGTAGGGAAAGCATTATAGCACTTAAAGTATAGTTGGCCCTGCTATGCAAGCTTCCCAGTATAGCAGGGAGAGATTGAAGATACGTGCAAGAGTGAAAATGATAGGGTAGACTGCTGGAGAAGACATATTCCCCTTTAGACCTGCTCTTTAGGAGTATCAGTTTGATAACTGAGTGGATGATGGCATTGAATGGAGAGAGACTTGAATCAGGGAGACCAGTCAGCAGCCTATTACAATAGTCCAGGTGTGAGGTGATAATGACCTGCACCAGGGTGGTGGCGGTGTTGGAAGAGAAAAGGGGGCATACATAGCTAAAAGTTATTAAGATAGAATTTATGGGAGTTGACACCTTATTGGAAGTGAGAATAAAGAATTGAAGATGAAATTAAAGGCATAAACAACAGCACAGCGATTAAATCATCCTTATTTACAGATAACAACATGGTTTATTTAGGAAACCCCAGAGAATCAGAAAAAAAAAATGATTGAGATAATTACTAGCTTCATGAAAGTAGGAGGATACAAAATCCTCCCTCTCTTCATCAATATTTCCTTATACTATTAATGCAAACCAGAAAGAAATTGCAGAGAAATCTCATTCAAAACAATTTACAAAATATATAAAATGTAAAGGAATCAGTCTATCAAGATAGTCAAGACATAAATACAATTACAAAACATGAAAATAAAGGAACATTGAAAATTGGTAGACATTCTTCATGGTTGGACAGAGGTAATATAATAAAGATGAAAAAAACCACCTCATTTAATTTATACTTTAGTCCTACACCTGTCAAACTATCAAAGACATAGAGACAAAATGAGAACAAAATTCAAACTGTATTATAAAACAGTAATCATAAAAACTGTCAAAGAACTGTCTACACTACAGACACAAGCCTACCAGAGACAATTTTTATTATTTTTAGATTATTTCAGATCTAAGTATTTTTCTGTTGAAAGCAAGAAATGTTCAAACTGACTGCATTCTCATACCATTGAATGTCTTTCTGGCAAGTCATTTTGAAGGCCCAATTTAATGGGATTCTTGTACAAGGAACATTCAAGATTAATCATTGGTCCAAAGATTAGGTAAAAGTTCCATTAACAGTTTATTTCATCAAACAGGACAATAGTCACTTAATTTTTTGCCACATCTTTGGAGAATTGTTTTTCTAAAGCCATCTCTCATTGACCACTCAGTTCAAGGATACTCATTTCTAAGTAGTCCTTGCCATCCTAATTTCCATTAACTGAAGTTGTCAAAGGAAATTCTTCCTTCTCTTAGGTGGGATAAGTATCTTAATCCAGTCAAGGTGGATTATTCAAAGGCTTCTTGCTTTTACTAATTACTTCAGTGTTGAGTCTTATCCTAAGCTGATCTGGAGAGAGAGAGAAGGATGTTTTGAAATTGATAGTTAAAGATGCCTGATACAGTTTCTTGTCAGTTAACAGTTTGCTTCATCAAACAGGACAATAGTCATTTAATTTTTTGCCACATCTTTGGAGAATTGTTTTTCTAAAACCATTTCTCACTGACCACTCAGTTCAAGGATACTCATTTCCAAGTAGTCCTTGCCATCCTAATTTTCAGTCTCCTGGGCCAAATCTTTAAATTATATAGGATCTTTGGAAAACAGGTGAACAGATGTCTGATAAAGTTTCTCATCCAGATCAGTCAATAGGTTAGGATAAGTTTTAAATGTTTTAATATTTCCAGAAGAGGGAATGGGGGCTGGTTCATCTGCTTCCATAAAATGATTAAAAGTTAATCATTGCAACAGAATCAGTAGTACTTGAATTCAGTATCCTCCTGTTCATTAAGAACACTGTATTACATCATATACTGCAATAAACTCCAAATGGTTATGGAACTTATATATAAAAAATGATATAAAAAATTAGAGATAGTTATGTGATACATAATCTGGCATCCTCATGATTCTTTGTATTCTTGTCAGATACTCTGTTGCTGGATCTCCTGGGCCAAATCTTTAAAACATACAGTATCTTTGGAAAACTTACTTTAACTGTTACTTCCTAAGCTTTACCCTTGATTTTTTCTTTAAGTCTGTTTTAGATATATTAGTCATGTTTTTCTTACTGTGTTATAAACTTCTTAAGGGCAGTGAATAAAGTGCCTTCAATTTCATCTATACTGTCCTCTTACAGTATTTGGAAACATGACTATTTCACTTAGTATGTAGTAGATGTTTAGTAGATGTTTGATAACTGTAGTTAGCTAAAGGACTTGTAGGAAAAGATTCTTTTCAGGTGTTTGAGTATTTTAACTCTTTATAGCTTGTACCAAAGTAAGTACCAAAGTATCACACTTTCAAAAAATATAGAAAAGATGGGTATGATTCTGTGGGAAAGAGTTTAAAAGTAAAGGTAGTTTGAGTGACAGAAAATTTTAAGAATGAAATTCTTATGATAAAACTGGGAAATAATTCTGACAGGGAATAATAATATACTCCAATGGATCCATGATTTCATCAGTATTAGTGGTCTTTCCAAAGGTGCAGTTGACAACCCATCAGAGCTGTCTTATCCTTTGTGGTTCTAGCTGTTTTCATATTTTGCTAAATGTAATGCTTGACTTTTGCCCTTGGGGATCAGATCATTGATTTCATTGGAATAGGGAACATGTACAGAGGAAACTCCCTTTAAAATGCAGATTAGCAACTGTTCTGCTATTTTTAATCTTATTAGATTATTAACTGTTAGATATTATAATATTATAATATGTAATATATAATATTAATTATTCAATCATTTAATTATCTAATTTGTTATGATTTATATATTTAATTTATTTAGATATATATCATTTATATTATTATTATATTAAACATTAAATTAAATATATTAAATAAATATTGTATATATTTGATTCATAATAATTTAATTAATATATTATATATTATCAATATATTAATAAAAATAATTAATAAAATTAATATAAAATCATTACTATGAAAATAAATTAATAATAATGTAAATGATATAATATATGATATTATAATATTAGATTATTAACTTCAAACGTTGAGAGTTTAATTGAATTTCCCAGGGTCATATAAGCTAGTGTGTATCAAAGGTGTCTTTGAACCTGTGTCTTCTTGACTCTGAGATCATGTTGTGCCACATTTCCTGGCATTTTGCCTTTTAAAAAACATCTTAATGTATCATTTTGAGGTCAAGGATCTAAATAAGATTAATGTAGTTAACAGAAAGATCTTCAAGGTCATATTCGAGGAGATCAGGTACCAGAGATGGAAAACAGGAGCACATTACCACAGAACACTACAAAATACTACAGGGGAACTGTAACAGTTCTCAGGAAAGATAAAGCCAAGATTGAGCTGAGATATGAGAAAATTTTTCAGAAAAAAGCAAAATGGACAATTATTGGTGTATTCAGAGTAAGAGGAAAAAAACAAAAGAAGGCAGGTAAGGGAACAGTATTACCATTTTAAGTAAATGAGGAAATTGCTTGATAGTTGAGAGAACGCAGATTACTCAATTTTTTTTTTTCTATATTTGTCAGAATGACTTTGTGTCAGAAAAGATGCAAGAGGGAATTAGAGGACAAGATATGTGAGAGATAGTAAAACAGAATCTAGCAACTTAAAAAAAAGTTCTTTTCGAGATTAGATGAACTATATACAAAATGCTAAAAAGGATCTTATGGAATCAATCATTGAAGTACAGTCAATGATCTTGGAAGAATCATGGAAAATATCAGAGATACTGGAAAGTTAGGGACAGGCACTTTTTAAAAAGCAAGTGCTAAAGATTATTGAGCTTGGTATAATATCCAACTGTGTGCATTTTTTTAAATTCAGGTTTTTATTAAATTTCTGAATTCTTTTCCTCTCACTTCTCCCTCCCCTATAGATTAGAATGCAAGAAAAAGAAAACATATTACAAATATATGTAATCAAATAAAAGAATTCCTGCATTAGACACACTAAAAAAATATTCTTCTGTCTTCATTGAGACCATCAAGTTTTTATCTTGAGATAGATAGCATGTTTGATCATGAGTTCTCTAAAGAGTTGGAGTTATTTGTTTTGTTGATTAGCGTTCCTAACTATTTCAAAGTTATTTCTCTTTTAATACTATTGTAATTATATAAATTGTTCTCCTTGTTCTGTACATTTTATTTGGTATGAGTTCATACAAGTCTTCCCAGGTTTCTTTGAAACTTTCTTCATCATTTCTTATAGCACAGTAGTATTCCATTACATTCATAGTACCATAACCAGTTAAGCCATTCCATAATTGATGGGCACTCCCTCAGTTTCTGTTTTTTGTCATCTTTTTCATCATCAGCTACTATAAATAATTTTGTACATATGGGTCATTTTTCTTTGTCTTTGATCTCTTTAGGGTATAAACCTAGTAGTGATATCACTAAGTCACAGGGTGTGCACAGTATAATAGCCTTGTGGGCATAGTTCCAAATTGCTTTCTGGAATGATTGGACAAACTCACAGCTCTAACATGTGTCTGTTTTCTCATAATCCTTTCAATATTTGGCATTTTCTTTTTTTTCTGTCAGCTTTGCCAGTCTAATGAGTGTTCAGTGGCACCTCTGGCCAGGGTGTAATTAGAGAAATTTGTCAGCATAGGTTGGAATTCAGAAGATTTGAAGTAGGGAGACCAACCTGAAGATAATTTCAGTAGTCCAAGCATTAGGTGACATTCCGTTGTGACAGCTGTGTAAGGGGAAAGAAGGGGAAGAATGTAGAGGAGGTATGTACAAGAGTATTTGTGTGGTGACTAAGACTGAGGAATCTAGACTGAGCCTGAGTGAGTAGGAAGATGGAAGCATCTTCATTAATTTACAGCTGCACCTAAAAGTCTTGATTATAGTTCAGTTTCATTTCTATTGACCTGAAAGGGGGTGAGTTAATAACTATTCACAAATCTCCCCAACCTTTTAGTCTACAAACAAAAGACTTATGCAGAAGATGTAGCAATTAGTACTAAGTGGTTAAAATAAGACAAAACAAGCTTTAAAAAAAGTACATCATCCCATGAGTTAATACTTGTGAATTATAATTGCAAGATAACACTGACATGCTGCCTGTCAATACATGGGTAAGTGGTTTGCCTTCATTTATGCTAAAGACTAAGCATCTTGATAGTTCCCCTTTTGTGAGTTTTGGGGAGTATAGAACAAAGAACAGATAGGTGACATCATCGGATTGAGGGCAGCATAATTGGTTATAGAGCTGAGGTGCAAGGAGCAACATGATTGGTTGAAAGTTTGGTAACAGGGGCTAGCAGTGACCTTTTTCTTCTTCCCTTTGACTGTTAGATTTCATTTTTGCATCCCCAGATAGTGTCAGTTGTCTGAGGATTATCTTAACTAAGATAATAAAACTAAATTTTATCACCTTCTAGACTGATCTCAAAGTGATGAGTTATTTGACCATGAAAACCTATAAGGAAGCATCCATTATTTCTTATTTTCAAAAGGGAGAAATTTGGGGAATGGAAAACATTTTCAAACTACAGGATATTGGGAAAGCAAAGCCTTTGTCAAACTACTATGTCTCCTCTACCCTAGAGGAATAGGAAAAATCTTGTATTTCTATTTTAAGTGATTGCTATTTTAGGACTTAATTGCTTATTGCAAGCAATTATAGTAACAACCACAAGTGCTGATGGAATGAGTGGCCTAGTAGTATTTTCGTGGCAAATTGTCATTTTATCTTTCTTGTAATAATTCTGCTGAAAATGTACCATGCATTAAATTTCCTTTGATGAGATTAGTAGAATATCAAATAAAATGATCATTCTAATTATAGTGACCTAGTTCCTCTTCTGCCTTTTTACTGCTTTTTCTTGAGTCCACTTGTTTGTCTTCTTCCTCTTTTCCAACCCCTAGTTTAGACATGGTGTCTGTTACTGAGCACTTATTTCCATGGGCAAGGTACTATGGTAGATATTGGGGATACAGAAATGATGTCTGACATGGTCTTCACCCTCAAGTATTTTTCAGACTTATAGGGCAGTAAGATATTTATAAATTATTATATGCAAGTTAGGATGTGATAAAAATAGAAAAAAGTAACTGAGGCACATTTCTCTGAGTAAGATGACATTTATTAAAAGTGGTATGCTGCCTGTCAGTGAATGGGTCAGTGGCTTGCCTCTATTTATGCTGATAGCTTCTTTTAAGAGAAAATGCCTGAAATGAGTCTTGAAGGAAGAAGAGGATTTCATTAAGCAAAGCTGTAGTAGGAGTCCATTTCAGGCTTGGGGTAGTAGAGTGAAAAGTCATAAAGGTGGAAAGGGGCAGGATGAATTTAGGAACGAGGAATAGACTGTTTTTACTAGAATATGAGTATATGAAGAGGAAGTAGTATGTAATAAGTCTGGAAATATAGTTGGAGCCAAATATGGAGAACATTCAGTGCTGTGAAGTTTGTATTCTGTTTATAAATGAAGGCTTGCTGAAAAGTGTTTGAGCTGTTAATGATGGTTGGAATGAGCTGGGAACATGATTCTGGGAGTCAAATTCAGGATAGATTGGATTGGGGAGAAAGCTGGAGGTAAGAAGACAGTTTAGAAGTATGTCACAGTAGTCCTTGGGAGAAGAAATAGAGGCCTTGCTTTGGGTAGGAGGAGTGGGAATAGGAAGGAGGAGACACATTATGAAAAGAGCCTTCAGAACTGTAATTTACAGACCTTATTAACTAACTGGGTGTGAGAAAGGGAAGGGGCAGAGTCAAAGATGATTTCTTTATAAACTAATTGACTGGGACCTTGCCATCAAATATAGGGAAGTATGGAGGAAAGTAAGGTTTAGGAAGAAAGAAGGTCAGTTCAGTTTTAGCTATGTTGAATTCGAGGTGTTTTGAGAAATCTAGGTGGAAATTTTCAACACATAATTAGAAATTAACTGGGGCTCTGGGCAAGGGATTGAAGATAAAACTGTGGGTATCATCTGAATAGAGTTGATAATCTAGCCTTTGATTGGATAGGATTGCCGAGGGCAAGAGAGTTTACAAGAGAAAAGGCCAAAGACAGAAACTTAGGGAGGAGAGGGTGGTGCTCACCTATGTTTAGTGGGTTGAGCAATATCGCTATAAAAAACTAAAATAAACCACACTTGTATAGTTGCTGATATAGCACTTGCTGGTTTACAAAGTGTTTTGCTTACATTATCATAGCTGATCCTTTCTGCAGCTATGCGAGTCAAGTGGCACTGTTCCTGATTTTATACGCCAGAAAACTGGGACTCAGATCTGATGTCCCTCTCAGTAGCAGAAGTGGAACATGAACCTTTGTCTTCTGATTCCATTGCTTTTTGCACAACATGATAAATACCTATTATTTGTAAATATGTTTATAGCTTGTTAGGCTTATATCCTTTCCCCTTGTACAGCATCATTCCAATGATTTAGAATTATTTATTATCACTATTGTTGCTATTATCACTTATAAGGCTTGGTCATACATGGAAAAGATTTTGCACAAATTGAAGTTAGGAATGAGAAGATAGTGATGGGAAAAAATATAGGTGAAACTCTGATTACAGCTAGGAAAATCTTTAAATGTCTGCTTAGCAAAGTAGTCTTAGAAACCAGACAAGGAAAAAACTTATTATTTTATCATTATCAGTTTTTGCTTTTTTTATCTGGAGAGGAAACTTCTTCCACCAATGCACATGGGCAACTTCTCTCTGATTTAGTATCTTGGAGAGTTATGTGGAGATACTGAGAGAATGAATGACTTGCCCAGGGTTGGCCAGCATGTGTCAGAGACAAGACACACCCAAGGCACCCCAACTCCATGACTGCTGTTAGTTTAGCCAAATCTAATGAAATTCATCTTAACACATAAACTACTGTACTTACACTCAAGATATCAGTTGCAAAAGTATAGGAATAGAAAAATAGGGCTTAGGCAAAAATGAAAACAATAGGAGGATTTAAGTAAATGTAAGTCATAAGGTAGCCATTGAAAAGGGTAATGCAGTCTTAGACTATGTTAACAGAAATATAGTGTCCACAGTTGGACTAGATGGCCCTTCCAATTCTAGAGCTATGATTCTTTGAATGAAAAAGATTCTTGTGCCCTGGTAAGACCAAATCTGAGATTCTTTGTTCAGTTTTGGGTGCTGTATCGCCAATGTGGTATCCACAGCCACAGCTATGAATATACAGACATATTTCCGGGGTTGAATCACAAAATATAATAAACTCTCTTCCTCAGAGATGAAACCAAGATGTTTATTCAGCCAGTTCCACTATGGTAACAAAGAAGTTTATACACATCACCAATCCAGGGAGCACTTGATATTCCCAAGTCTTCTCTCTATTGGCCTCCCCCCACAAATGAGTTCCCCTAGGCAAAATTCCTCCCTCTCTCACTCAAGGGAGCTGTTCTGCCTCTCTCCCAGCTCCACCCTTTCTGCTCCACCCATTTGGCAAGCTCCTCCACTATGGGCTCCTGTGACTCAGATTCCATCACAGCAGTCAGCTGGGCCCAAGTTCAGAGCAGGTCACATAGACCTGTTAATGGGCAGGAAAGATCTTCTCATTCCATTAACATTACTAGAACATTTGCAGGGATGGTATCACATTGGAAAATATCAGGAAGAAAGCAATGACTAGGGTGATATAGGAACTTAAAACCATGGCGTAAAGTATCAGTTAAAGGCAATTGAGATGCTTAGCCTGGAGAAGAAAAGACTTACGGTGAAACAGCTATAACATGTGAAAAAGATTTAATTTGTTTCCTTGGCCCAGGACAAAACTAGGACCAGTGGGTAAAAGTTGCAGAAAAATTGGTTTCACCTTAATTAGAATAAAAGTTCTCAAAAAATGTATTGGGCTACCTCATTTGCTAGTGAATTCTCTCTTATTAGAGGTTCTTAAATCATATTATATCTAAATTGTGTTTAATTCCATTATCCTTTACGTGAAGTTATACCATACATTTAATTCTACTTGATTCTAATTTGCAAGTTCTAGGTTTTGTAGTCGTTAACATTTTTATTCATGAGATTGTGAGATTTGCACCCACCCTCAAAAAATTAAAAGGAAGCATATACACAAAACACATTTTTAGTTTGCATTTTGAGCCATTTTAAAAGTAACAGATTATAAAAGGGTAGGCAGTTCTCAGGAGGAAATAGAATTAAATGTAGGAGAGGGCATATTTCTGTTGGTGGCACAGTGTTGGACTTGAATAGAAAGACCTAAGTTTGGATCCTGCCTCAGACACCATATAAATCTGGATTAATCATTTAACTCTCTCAGCAATAGTTTCCTCACTGCTCCCTCATAGCTTCCCTGTTACTGTAGAGGGCAACACATCTTCCCCAGTCCCTCAGGCTCAAAACCTAGGTGACATCCTGGATTTCTTACTGTCTCTCAACCTTCATATCCAATCTATTGTCATGACCTGTCAGTTTCTCCTTTGCAACATTTCTCAGTCTTCCAACACTACTGCCCCTCTGGTACAGGCCCTCATCACCTCACATGTAGGTTATTTGTAGTCACCTACTAGTGGTTCTGCTTGTTACAAGTCTCCCTTCTAAACCATTCTCCATTCAGCCACTAAAGTGATTTTCCTTAGACACAGATCTGACCATGTCACTCCTTTACTCAGACTCCTGTGACTTTCTGTTGCCTCCAGAAACAAATACAGAATGCTCTGTTTGGCATTCAAAGCCTGTTAACCTAACATTCTCCTATCTTTCTCATCTTTGTCCACTTTACTTCCCACCATGCAATCTGATTCAGTGATAGTGACCTCCTTCTTTTCCACTAACTAGCATTCCATCTCTTAGTTCCCAGCATTTTCTCTGGTTGTCTACCATACGTATAATACTCTCCTTTCTTATGTGTGCCTCCTGGCTTCCCAGGCTTCTTCAAGTCCTAGCTAAAATTCCATCTCCTCCAGGAGGTATTTACCAACCCATCTTAATTCTGGTGTCTTCCCTTGTAGATTCTAAGCTCCTTGAGGACTGGGACTGTCTTTTGCCTCTTTTTGTATCCCCAACTTGTAGCACAGTGCCTGGCACATAACAGGTGCTTAATAAATATTTATTGACTGTCTGACAAAATAGTAATAGAATCCACCTTATAGATTTATTGTGAGAATTAGATCAGAAGATATATGTATTGTGTGATATAAATAAGATGATACATGTTTTCAAACATTAAATGGGCACTATATAAATGCTAGCTACAAATAGTATGACAAGTAAAGAGAATGTTTGGGAGCCAAGGTGGAAGTGTCATAGAAAAATAAAGAAAGAATGGTAGACACATGTAAAGATCAAAAAGTAGTTCACTTTATTGTCTGAAGTCCTATTTCTAGTCATAATCTCTGTTCAGTGTTATTCCTCTACAGTTCAGTCCAGGGTGTCAGTGGGTAAAACTATTGGTTTTTCCTTTGCCATTTACCATAGGATCTAACATAATGCTCTGCATATACTTGATTCTCAGTAAGTTGGAAAAGATTCAGAGAAAGGGAAATAACTTTCAAGTTTAGCCTTTTAAATAGTTGGATATGGAAAAAGGTCATCAAATATGGAAAAAGAAAAATAGTAACATATACACTGACTACAAGTATGCAAAGCAAATTATATAATAATATTTTTAATAATCATGAAATTTGAAAAATTGCCCAAAATAGTCCAGAAGAAGACCTAGGAGTAGTTTTTCAATGTTAACATCCACATTTTAAAATATAAATTATAAATCATAAATAATAGTGTTTATAGTCTTGTGTATAACCATTTTTCATTTTTTATTCAGATGTCTGTTGATAGAAACTAAGTTTGGAATAATTTTTTTTTAAACTAAATTAACTAAAGTGACATATAAAAAAACACAGTGAGTTAATTACATTTTATGTATTATAAAGTTTTCATTTGTTTCCTTTTTAGCCCACTTTTGACTGGACAGATTTTAGAGAGAATTGCCACAGAGTTTAACCAGTTACAATTTCATGCTGTTCAAAGCAAAGGAATGCCTCTTTTGGATAAAGTGAGACCAGTAGGTATTATTTTGATTTTCTTGGGTTTAGGGAATTTAGGGCATTAATATATTTAGGAATGTGCTTAGTTCAGTTTTTTGTTTTCCCTAATGATGCATCTGGAAAGAGACTGTGGTATGTAAATAAAGAACACCATACTTAGATTTAGACTGCCTGGGTCCTAATTTTAGTCGCACTATTTATTAGACTTGATTTTTAGCAGATGATTTAACTATATGGCACAGTGTATTAGACATGGAGTCAGGAAGACCTAAATTCAAATCTTGCCTCAAATGTTAACTGTCTAATGTGATCCTGGGCAAGTTACTTAACTTTTTTTCAGCCTCAGTTATCCTCATTTTTGCAAATCTAAAAGAAATTTGTAAATTCTAGCAGTTATTGTTATTATTACTAGCCTCTGGGAGCTTCTGAAAAAAAGTGGGGATCCTGCTTGTCCTTCTGAACCCCAAGGGGCTGTCATTAGGATTAAGTGATAGTGTATATGAAAATTTTTTAAAAATTATAATGTACTATGCAAATATATGAAGAGTAAATTTTACATAACAGTTACATATGATTTAAGAAGTGGCCAACTTCAGTTTTCCAAGGTTCTTGACAGAATCTTTCAATCTATAATGATTATGTTTCATTTTTTTTTTTAATTTTACTCTTCTCTATTTGCGTGTGAAATTCTTATTTTTCCAGGAATTTGAATAGCATTGTTGACTTTGGCTATATTATAACTTGTCTTAGGGCAAGAAACTTTGTAAAAAAACAAAAATCATTGTTGTAATCTAGAGGTTTGGGGCTTCTGTTTTACTATTTTTCTCTTTCTTTTAGCGTATAGCAGGTATTACAGCCATGCTGCAACAATCACTAGAAGGACTACTGTTAGAAGGTCTCCAGACTTCTAATGTTGATATAATACGTCATTGCTTGAGGACTTATGCAACAATTGACAAGACACGAGATGCAGAGGCATTAGTTGGACAAGTACTAGTGAAACCATACATTGATGAGGTATGTATACTTCAAGATTTTTTTATTTGGAAAATTAATACAGTTGTCCCTCGACATTCATGAGTGTTAGGGGTTGCAGGATGCCTGCAAATGTGAAAAATCTTGAATTACTCTAGGCCCCATTTTAAACTTTTATTTTTAATAATTCTGGTCTTATTTAACACACAAAACAAGTAAAACAACACATTGCACCCATAAAAATGTTGCAGTTTCTATGTGAGAGAGATTAGTATTTTGCACACTGCCATCTTTGCAGCAGCTGATGTAAGTACAGCAACTGCTTCACAGATTTCCTTCTACACAAAGGGCAAGATACGATGATTACTATGAGAGAAAATCACGTGACTGCGTCTGAACAGTAGAGAGACAAAGAGGAAATGTTCCAAAGAGAGTCTGTAGCCCATAATTCTTTAGCACTGAAACTTTCAATAAAATGTAACTGTTTACAATAAATTTACGTACACATACTTATGGTAGTAAACGATAAAATAGATTAATATATAAAATGTTTATGCATTTATTACTTACTAATTTTTTTTAGTTTTCTGTCGATACGTGCGTCATCTGTGATTTTCTGCAGTATTCTACAAATCTCCAAAAATTTCCATTTAATTACTGATGGCCAACTGGTGAATAACCAAAATCCCAAATGTGAAGAGATAATTGTCCAGAAAAAAGAGAGTTATAACAACTAACATTCAGAATACAGCTAAAAATCAATTAATAGTTAAAAAGAGATGTCTTATTCAACCAAAATGATATCACAAAGTTTGTGCTTTACATTCATTCATTTTATATACAGTTTCCCAGGGGCTCGCTCAGGAGTGTCTTTTTTCTTATTTTTGTTAAAATACTAACAGTTATAGTTTCTGAACTATAGAACATTAGAAATAGCACACATTCTTCTTATTGCAGGCATGATGACATTGAAAAGTAACACTTAATAGCAAAGTAAGCTGAAGAAAAACATTAAAAACAAATGTTTTTCAGAAAAGTAGGTGATCTGAGACAGCCTACGTAGACACAAGTAGCTTAACCCTCCTCAGTAGGTCCTCTGAGTACCATTGCCTTCCAAACAATTGGATTTGATACTCATGTGTACTGAGAAAAGAAAAGCTATTAAACCTTCTCAAGGCCACATTATATTTGGTATAATCAGCTTAATACATTCTAGAGAGATTTCTGCTGGAAATGGTTAAAATAAAAGTTTGAGTGCTTGTGTGGTAAAGCCTCAACTTATTGGAAAACTCAGCTCTCTGTTAATGACTCATTTTATAAAAGTTTTGGAGAGATGAAGTTTTCTATAATTGTGAACCTGAGCCAGCACTTCTCACAGATTTTTGTCAACTAATTGGAAATCCTTATACCATGAGCCTTTCTAAAGTAAAATTTCTTACTAAAATTACAATAAATTCATAGTTAGCCAGAGTAGTTGGTTAAACAAGGTGCTCTTATTAATCTGTTATTTCCATAAGAGAGGTATAGTGTAGTGGGAGAAGGTCTAGACTTGAGCTAATGCCACTTAATGTCTGTGACCTTGGGAAACTTACCTAAAACTGAGTTTTAATTTCTTCAAAATATAGATAATGTTATGAGACCTACCTGTCTCACAGAATTATTGTGAGGCTCAAAAAAGGTGTTTGTGAAGCTTCAAAAAGCTATGTGAAAGTGTTATACATTTCTCTATCATTGCAGTAATTGCATTATTGCAATTAACTGCCAATTAACTGCATTTATTACAGATTTGATGAGACAATTGGGATTAAATGACTTGCCGAGGGTCACACAGCTAGTAAGTGTCAAGTGTCTGAGGCAGAATTTGAACTCAGGTCCTCCTAACTCCAGGCCCAGTGCCCTATCTACTGTACCACATAGCTGCCCCTCAGATTTTCTAATAATTAAAAATGCAATAAAAATTCTTAAGACTAAGTTACACAGATACCCAAAATCTTCATGCTAGCAATCTGTATTCTCTCTGTCTCCCGGTCAACATCAAGCTAAAGTTGTCTTCAATCTCTCATCAGCAGACTTTATTAGAATGGCCCATTCTCCACCATGGTTTGATTCCCAATTCTTTATGACTAGATAACCCTCATTTAAAACAAAAGTGAACAGCTAAATGCTTCCACAGCAGTTCTTTGGATCTAAGTGATGAAAACAGCATTTTAGGAGTCATTTAAAATAAAATCAGGTATCACAGCAGAAACAAATGAGATTTTCTCTTGTTCTCCTTGTTTCCTATTACATTCTCTTTCATGACTCTTATTGGGAGAGAAATGGTGGTTAATTTCAAGCAATTACTTTATCAGTAGTTCTGAAGGATCTTATTTCCTAGGATCATAGATTTAGAACTAGAAGAAACTTTAGATGCTCCCTGGATAACTCCTCTTCACAGCTGAGAAAACCAGAGAGATAAAGTCATTTACCTAGTGGATAGTGAATGGCAGAAGGAGAATTGGAACCCAGGGTCACTGATTCCAAGGCCAGAGTTCTTTCTGTTGCATCATACTACTGTCTCTAGATTTTGTGCCAATTATTCATTTTATTATAGAACTGAAAATAGAATATTTATTCAAAGTATTGACTATGAAGGCCAAAACAAAATAATCCTCACCCTCAAATAGCTTCTTCTCCTAAGAAGAAATAACATGAACACAGATAAGTACATAGCAGGGTAGGGTGTGGAGGTAGCAGACCTTTGATTTCATACGTGTAGGGAACTTTTATTGTAGAAATTCCTCCCATCAGTGTAGATCAGCAGCTTGTTCATCACTCAGCGTCTTAGATGCCTGCCTAATGGAGAGAATAAGAGATTCACCCATGTTCACACAGACAGTCTTCCTGATTCAAAGGTCAGTTTTCCATCAGTAGTGACTCTGTGTTGCCTCTTACTACCGTATAAGAAATAATATAATACAAAAAAAGTAATTTTGTTGGGGAGAGCACTAACAACTTGAGAAGGTCTGAAAAGACCCTTAAAGCAAGCAGCTCTTGAGCTAAGCCTTGAAACCAGCTAGGCATCCTATGAGAAGGTTCATTCTGGGCATGGGCAACAGGCATGGAGAGAGGAGCTAGAACATCCTGTGCTAAAATATCAACTAAAATGTATACTTCTTGAGGGCAGGGACTATCTTACTTTATTATATTTGGATTCCCAAGGTTTAATTGTGCACAGTTCCTACCACCTATTAAGAACTCAATTAAATTCTCTATCTCTCTCTTCCGTCAATCTTTCTACAAAGTAGGTTGGGGCTCTTTTGTGAAAGTCTTCAAATAACAACCTGGAGAAGGGAGTTTGCATTTTATTCCAAGGCTATGGACTTCTCAATAAATTGTGTGGTAATGGGGAGCACTCAGTTAAGCACCTCTTTTGTGCTAGGCCTTGTCCTAGTCTAGGCCTTGTTCTAGGTACTTTAGGCACAAATGAAAAAATTAAGTCATTTCTGCCCTCAAGCTTACATTCTTCTGTGCTTCTGTGGAGAATGTGGGGTAAGGAGTTGTAGTCACCCTGTGTTTTCAAAATAACAGTTTGGTAGGTGATGGATTGTAGGAGGAATAGAAATTGGAGGCATAGAGGCTAATTAGGAGGTTACTCAACTAGTCTAGGTAAGATGTGATGAAATCCTAAGCTGCTTGTTGAGGCAAAAGTCAACATGATTTGACAACTGATTGGATATAGGGAATGACAAAAAGGGAAGTCAAGGAAGAATCCAAACTTGCAAACCTGGGTGACTAGGAGGTCAGGAAGATTGAGGCCTAAGAAAAGGACATTGGATTTAACAATTAAAGAGTCATTGGTAACCCTACTGAATGTGGTTTTTGTTCAGGGGCCTGATGAACTTGTCTTCCTGAGTTTCCATATTTTCCAGACACACTGGACCCTAGAGTATGCAGGAGGCCCTGAACATGTTAAGGACAAATCTCTACCTGGAGCTGGCATAATTTGTCTGCATTCCAAGCTAGATTCCATGTGTGTTCTTGGGAGTCAAGACAAATGCCAAAAACTGTTTTGTGTAGCTGGAACCCTTGTACTATCCTACCTTCATGGTCTAGAAGTTCCCAAGGAAAAAGAATACTGCTTTTGTCATTGCCTATCCCTGTAAATTTAAATACCCAATGCTTTCCCTGAACCACTGAGCTTCTTGGTATAAGGAGTTCCCACATGCATGTGCCTTTCTCATGTAATAAATCAATGTCTCGTAGACTTGTGATACTGTTTTGGTTAACAGTAAAAAAGATTTCAATTAAAATTAAAGGAATACTTTAGATTGGGAATATCGTTAGGAAGATGTTAAACTAACCATGAAGTACGTAATTGAAACCTGTTGTCAACCATATTACCTTTAAAAAATAAAAACTTTTCTCTCTCTATACTCCATAATTTATTTTTTTCTATCTCCTTGTCTCTGTATGATCCAATAAACTTTTTTTTGCATGGGTGTGGATGAAAACAGGGTGAGATAATCACAAAATCATTCCCCAAGTAGAAAATTTTCAATGGAACAAATTCCCTGCATCAGTACCTAGCCCGTTGTTTTCCTATCAGTATCACCAAGAGGCATAATGTTAAAGAGAAGGGACTGAAAAGTGCTAACGTGCCAGCTTCAGGATTCCTCTGCATGACATGTGTTTCTCTAGGGTCAAAGTTGGTCACTTGATAGGATAATGTTATTTTTATAACTATTCTAAGAATTCTAAGAAACATTGTGTGCTAACTGTAATATCCATTGATTTGGGGGAGACGGGTTAGATTTTTTTTGAGATTTTCACCATTTTTTGTGTGTTATAAATCTGCATCTATTTAGATGCTTTATATTATTACTTTTGCTGACAGGTGATTGTAGAACAATTTGTTCAGTCTCATCCAAAAGGCCTTCAAACCATGTATAATAAGTTGTTGGAGTTTGTTCCTCACCATTGCCGCCTTCTTAGAGAAGTCACTGGAGGGGCCATCTCAAGGTACTGTAATTTTTTTAGCTTGCCCCAGAGTTTCATTGTCATGCTTGGATTAGATGGTTTCAAGCTATGAAGTACTCTTAACGACTTGCAGTTCTGTCATTTTCTATTAAAATTGCTGGGCTATCTAACCCCATAATTTTACAGATGAGGAAATTGAGGCCTGTAGAGGTTAAGTGATTTTTGCACAGTGTTACATAACTAATGAGAAGCTAAACTAAGATTATCATTTAGAAAATAAAATTTTATTTACATTAATTAATATACTGCCATTTGCAATTACCTGTAATAAGTAGTAGTAATGAGAGTGATAGCAAGGCTTAAGCTTTATTCTCTGAAGACTATAGATTGACTTAATTGGCTATCTACTTGCAGGTATTATATGCTTTTAATTTCTTTTTAATGTTTCAGTTGTTACTCTTTCAATAAATTTTAATTCCTTTTCATTTTGAATTATTATGATTTCCAAAGCCAGAATAGCAAAATCCTCCTTTTCTCTTTAGCTTCCAAATTTGTTAATTTAAGATTCCTCTGTGTGCAGTTAGTAATACTTGGAAAATTGCTTTCCTTTAAGTACCTATAGGAAAAGCTACCATTTTGTTAAGCTGCAAAATTATGAAGAAAAGATGGGATTTTGACATAGTACTTTAGCACCATTGTCAAAATGTTAACAAGCCCTATTTTAGAAAAACAGTTTAGCTGTAAGACATTTATTTTCCAGTTTGCTAAAATAAGTCCAATTTTCCATTTATTGCTTAGGAAATACCAAACCAGAACAAAAAAATCATTAGACAACAACTCGCTGACCAGATTGTGATACTTGCTGTTTAAATAAAAGATAATACTGTTTCAGAAAAAACAGCATTACTTTTCATGTAGAGAACTTGCTAATTAGAAACACTGTGTGAAAGAAATTTGAATCTGTTCTTCCTCATTTCTTTAAGGACAATATCTGTCAGAATTTTACTTCAAGTACTTACTGGTTCATTGACTTTTGAAACTGGAAAACCTGTAGCATACTTGTTGATTTGGGGGAAAGACATAGCGGATAGCCATGGTCTAGTGGCCAGAATACTGAATGTGAAGTCACACCTGGAGTTTGAATTCCAGTTATGCTACAATCTTGGACAAATTAGTTTACCTTTCTGGACCTCCATTTTCTCAATCATAAAGTGAGATTGGATAAGATGATCTCTGTGGTTTCTTCCACTTCATATCCTATGACTTAATGGCAGTTTGAACAAACACATTTTTTTTTGTGTTTCCTATGAAAATGTAGCAACAATGGAAGTTTGTAGAGCATGGAGTGATAGTGACATTCCTAAAAGTTTTATATTTTCTGCCCTACATCAGTCACTGGTTTGCAGAGCAGTTAGTTAGGACTCTCAAGCCTAAGGTCGTAAAGTAATAAGATGGTTAGGGGCAGATTAAAAGCTGTCATGTTTGAGAAGAGGGCTGTGACTGAAAAGCCGAGCTGAGATTAGGGGAGAGGAGCAAGAGTACTTGTAACAGGGGAGATTAGAGAGAGATGTAAACTGAGCTCTCGAGTGAAGGACATTTGTAGTAGGAGCATCACTGTAACATTTGCTTTTTGTATGAAGAGATATTCTAAATTGGAATGTACTGAACTGAAATTTTTTCTTTATCTCACAGTGAAAAAGGTAATACTGTTCCTGGATATGATTTTCTGGTGAATTCTGTGTGGCCAGAAATAGTCCGTGGTTTGGAAGAGAAACTACCTTCATTATTTAATCCTGGGAATCCAGATTCATTCCATGAGGTAATTTTTTTTTTTTTAATTAAGTATTTTGATGCTTCTCACGGTTCCATTTTGAGGGTCAAGGATTTAAAAATTACCATCTCCTTCATTCCTTTTTCTGAGTACTGTGGCTCATTAGAAGAAAAAAAAAAGAAAAAACCTTGCTATCATACTTCTGCTGTAAAATGTGCAGTTGTGCAAAAGTTTTTGTCCAGATTTAGATGTCTAATATTTGAAGGAGTAGGAACAGATTTAATTTAACTGTTTTTAGTATAAATCAGATAACACAAAAATCATGTATGTGTAAGTATAAATTAAGTTCTTTAAACTTTTTTAAAGAAATCAATTATTTCCTTGAGGGTTTTGAGTTTTTAGTGGAAGATTTTCATTTTAATGTATTCAAAAGGCCTTCAAAAGCCACTGCCTTTTAGAATTGATTTTCAGATTTGGAATTTTGTGAAATGTTATGAGATTAAATCAAGAAGGTAAATTATATATTATAATATATATAAATATATATATATAAACAAAAATATTTCCTTGTTACCTAAATGTGAATCATTATCAAGAATAGTAATCCAACCTGGTACTAGGAATTTCTCAAAAGGTATTACAATTAAAATGATAAGAAGAGTGGATCAGTTGCTTAGTATTACAATTTTAGTAATAAAATAGTTTCTTTAAAAATGAAGAGGCATTTCCTGACGTAGATCATGGAAGTATATATAGTATCTGAGTTGGCAAGAACTTCAGAGGACTTGTAGTGCAACCCATACCTGAACAAGAATCCCCTCTAATAGTGACAATAATAATAACTGAAATTTCTGTAGAACTTCGAGCTTTCAAAGCACTTTACGAATATTTTATCCTTACAGCCTGCGTGGGAGGTGGTGTTTTTGTTACTATTATTCCCGTTTTCCAAATGAAGAAATTGTGGCAGACGGAAGTTTGTGACATGCTGAGGAGCTTGCAACTACTAAGTGTCTGAGGCTGGCTTTTAATTTCGATCTGTCTTGACCTCAGGTCCAATCCCTATCCACTGACGTTCCTAGCTGCCCACTACAGTAAATGGTCATTGAAACATTGCATGATTGCATCCCATTCCACTTTTGGATAGCTCCAGTTGTTAGGAAGTTTTGTTGTTATTGTTTTATTCCTTTCATCAAGTTGAAAATTAACTGTAGTATCTACCTACTTCTTATTCTGTGTTTTGGTGTCAAGTAGAAGAAATCTAATCCCTCTTCCAGATGAAAGCCCTTCTAATACTTGAGAGCAGTCTCATCCACTTTAGATTAAACACCTCCAGTTCTTTCAGCTGGTCTTCATATGACAGAGTATAAAAGTCCTTCACCACCCTGGTTGCCTTCTCTTGGACACTGTCTAACTTATCAGAGTCCTTCTTAAAATGTCATTTAGAATTACGCTCAGTACTCCAGATGTTATATGTCCGGTGCAGAATTAAGTAAAGCTTTCATTATCCTCCTCCTGCACATTATATTTCTCTTAATGAAGTCTGAAATCACAGTGTCTCTTTTTGGCTTCTTTGTCACATAGTTGACTCACTGAGCTTGCAGTCTACTAGAGCTGGCTGGCCTTTTTCAGATGAACTGTTGGCCAGGCATACTTTCCCCATCTCATACAGACAAAGGGTTTTGTTTTGTTTTAATATGGTATAATGCTTTACCTTTATCTCTTTTAAATTTTATCTGATTACATTTTGGATCTTAATTCGCTCCTAATACTAATTATTCCTCTTAGCTCTGTAACATCTGCAAATGTGATAAGCACACTATCCATGCCTTTATTCAAGCCATTGCTAAAAGTGTTAAATGACATAGGGCCGACATCAAATCACTAGGGCGCTCTATTATCAGTCACTTTTTAAGCTGACAAAACTGTTAACAATAACGCTTTTGAGTTCAGTCATTCAAACAGCTTCAGATCCACCTAACTTTAGCCTCCAGCTCTCCATATTTTCTGTAAGAATAGCACCAGAAACTTTGTCAGATGCTTTGCTAAAAATATACCAAAGTTAAACATTCCTCTGATCTCACTTTCTAGTACTACTGTCAAAAAACGACATGAGGTTAGTTTGGTGTGTCTAATTCTTGATTAGCCATGTGGCCCTTTGTGATCACCAGTTCCTTTTTGCTAACCTTTAATGATATGCTTTAGAATTTTGCCCATTATCAAAGTCAAGCTCAAGTTTTTAGAACCCATCCTTTTCCATGAAAATTTTAAATTACTTTCTCCAGTCCTAAGGCATCTCTTCTCTTCTTAATGATGTTTCAGAGATCATTGGCAGTGACTCATAAGTCATATCCATCAGTTCTGTTAGTATCCTTAGTTCTTTGGGACCTGCTGAATTGAAACTATGAGTTACTTATTTTATTATTTTAAGGTTCAACTCCATAGCCATTTTTTTCCTGGGCCTTTTCAGTCCAGAGATTATTTTCTTTGCTTGGAAAAGAGGAACAAAATAAAGATAGAGCAGCTCCTTTTCAGTTATCATTTATTATTAGTCATCATGGCATCTACCCTGAGCTGTGATTCTTTCCCTCTTTGAACTTTTTCTTTTACCCATCATAGTTTTCAAAACCCCTTTTCATTTTCCATAGTTTCCCTTGCCAGCTTCAAATTTTTCTCAGATTTAGCTATGCTTTTGTATTCAGCTTTCGTTATCTTGGTCTCATTTCTATCTTCTATCCATATCTTCAGAAAAAATCTAAGTTAATCAGTAATTTCCATGTACATTCACTTTGGTGTCTTTTGGCAAGTCAGTCGACCTTGTTGGACCTCAGTTTCCTCATCTATAAAAGGACAGGTTTGAACCAGATAAGTTTTTATATCTCTTTCAGCTCTCATTGCTTCCAGTTCTAGAGCTGTGATTCTGTGATCCCTTTTGGACTACTTTCATTAGGATTCTACCTTTTCTTTTTTTGAACTCCTTAAAATGTATATTCCCAAAATCTAGGCTGTATATCAGATTTTCCCAACTTTCCTTTCCTTTTTCATTAATTCCAAATTGGAATCATTACTTTCCTCCAAGGTTCCCATTATTTCTTCCTCCTTCAATCTAATCTTTCTTTTATTGAAACTCACGTCCAGAGTAAACATTCCCTTTTTTGTTTCCTCCAACTTTTGAATGATGAAATTCATATTAATTGATACTGAGAAGAGAAGGAGAAAAAGACAAAGAACTTTAAGGTATACAGAGAACCTTCCTTAAGAACAAACTTGTGGAAGATAGTCAATAAAATTATTTTCTTCATTTCGCAGATAAGCAAGATGAGGCTCAGAGGGATTAAGTAACTCTCTCTAGATAACATAACCAGAAATTGTCATAGCTGGGCCTTAGTCCTGGGTCTCTCTTAACTCCAAATCCAGTGTCCTTTCTATATTATACAATGCTTCCTCCCCCTGAAACTCAGAATATCTTAAAGTATATGGGTGAAATTACTTTGTCTTATTTCTATTTGATAGTAGTCATTTAAGAGACCATGCAAATTTTGGGTAATACCCTACACTATATTTATGGAGTAGTCATCTGAGAGTTCAGCTCAGAGAATCAAGAGTCATAATTTTGACTCCTTTAGCAACTAGTTTGCCCTCAAATGACCTACAAGGATCCCTTATTGTGGCTCAGAAATGACCCTGAGTTTTTGAGGTTTTGCTAGTGGCTCACAGTCTGATGGTAGACTGTGCCTGCTCTCCAAGGCCTAGTTTCACCAGGTATGGAGATCAGTGCTCAGAAAGTTAGCGAACTTGTGAAAGACTTTTATCCATAATGAGCTCCCCAGTTTGATGTCACAATGCCTTTTTCATATTCTCCTAATCCCTGTTTTAAGTAAAGAGTTACATTTCTCTCTAAGGGAGAAAAATAGAGTGTGAGGAAATAGTAGTATAAGAGTTTCTTGCTGTTATAGGTCAGTCACAAGTTTCTTCCATTCCCATCCCCACTACCAACCACTCCTGTGTTATTCTCTGGGTATAAACTTCTAGCAGGAGGAAGTACCCCCTCCCCTCCACTCTCACTGGAGTCTTGCTGGTTCATGCCTTTCCAACCAGTTTTTCCCACACAAGTGGCAACTGGAAAGTAGGACAAAGAGATAATGAACCATGTCTTGTCTTTTACAAACCCCCAAGGACGGAGCTGCAAGTGAATGTAGGTCCTTTGTATTGCCCATACTATCAAGTCATCTTATCAGTCACCTGCCCATGTTAGGATGGGTGACTCTCTTTAAGAGGCTCTTTGGGATGAGCATCTCTTTTGGATGGGACAAATAAGTGCCATTCTCAACTTCCCTAGGATTTTGGCCCCATTCTACCTAAACTCTTGGCAGATACTCACTACAGAAATTTTGAATAAAGTTTTGTCTTAACTGGCCTTCCAAGCCATCACCAGACACTTTGTAACTAATATAGGGCTGACTTTAGCATGACAGGGTAATTAACAACTTCTCCAAGGAGACCAACTCACTCTGTGTCCCTGTTGTTGCTGTAATTTTTCTAATAATGAACTATGTAACCTTCTACCTTAGGGAGTTATCACATCTCTGCGTTACAAAGGATGCTATTCCATTGAATAATACAGATCCCCTAAAGGGGAATTTAAGGACGTATATAACATCTGCCTTTAGTCAGAGTAGTGTTCCAAAATAATAAATATATTATATCTAAGAGCCTAGGATGACAGCAGTGACCCACAAGGAAGCAGCAAAAAGCAAGTAATTATAGTTTGTTTTATTGTGATGCTGCAGACTATAGTGTGGCTCTAAAATGATGTTGTTGAAAGCTCCCCATGAGCTCAGTCCATCTGTCCTAGAATGTCCTCCTGCCTCTGCACCAGTCCATCTCTTTGAACCTCAGCCAATATTTATTAGACACTCACTGCTTGTAGAGTGCTATGCTTAGGTCTAGGAGTTTCTAGGAATGATAATATACTGTTCCTGCCTTCAAAGCTAGTAGGCAGTATGGTATACCCACAATTGTAGTACAGAATTTGCTTTATAATTAATCATTTTTTACTTTACGGAGTGTTTAGTTCCCAGCTCAGAAATAGGTGGTATAAATGTTATTATCCTCATCTTGCATATGAGGAAGTTGAAGTTTATAGAGGTAAAGAGGCAGAGCAAGGCCCACGTCCAGTACTCTTTCTACTCCATCATACTACTGTTCTTGATAAGTGTCTGAGAGAGGTACAAAACAACTGCCTATCAGGGGGAAGGGTCATGAAACCGTTTGTGAAAAACAATGACATTCAAACTCAGTGTAAAGGATAGATATTTCAGTAGATGAGAGAGGGCATTTCAGGTCAGCAAGCATTGTAAATAGACACCATCGTGTAAGTGTTACACAGAGAAAGGAGTAACTTAGAGATAATTTGGAAAGATAGTGTGGTGCTAAACAATAGAAAGCTACTTTATTTTATAGGCAGTTGGGAAACTGTTGGTAGATCAGCCAAGAAGGTTAGATGTTGAAGCAGCAGAGAGTGAAGGAGGAAAAACTACTTAGGGGAAGATATTGCAATAGCCTCGATAGATTGTCGAGGCAACTAGGTGGCACAGTGGAATACCAGACCTGGAGCAGGGTGACTCATCTGCCTGAATTCAAATCTGGCTTCTTAGATACTAACCCTTAGATACTTACTAGCGGTGTGACCCTGGGCAAGTCACTTAACTTTGTTTGCCTCAGTTTCCTCATCTGTAAAATGAACTGGAGAAGAATGTGAAAAATCACTCCAGTATCTGCTGGGGCTGCAAAGATTCAGACACAGCTAAACAACAAAAGAGGGACTGTAATAAAGTCGGGTACGAGGACCACAGTAATGGAAAACAAGAAGAACATCTGTTACTGCCTTTTTGTTCCTTGCATTGCATTTGGATAGAATCCAGTGCTCTCCTTCACGTGTGTACGTGATGCTACTATTCATGTGCTTCAGCCCATTAGTTTTAATGATGTCTCCTGAATCTTGTCTCCTTCAGTTTCATTTATGGCCAGTAGCACTAACATGAGCAGCTTACTTACAGTTAAGTACAGTCTTCTGTGTTGGAGAATAAATTGTATTGACCCTTGTCAGGTCTGGATTATTGCTTTTATGAGTATACTTTACTAACTGCATGTTGGTTAAGGATTGAAACTCAATTTAAAAGATTGCTCTTTTGTGTTTATTACAGAAGTACACCATAAGTATGGATTTTGTCAGAAGATTTGAGAGACAATGTGGATCACAGGCCAGTGTAAAAAGATTAAGATTACATCCTGCCTACCACAGTTTCAATAACAAGTGGAACTTACCTGTTTATTTTCAAATAAGGTCAGTAGTTAAATTCCACCCACGCTCCTTTTCTTATTTAGTTTGAATTTACTTGTCAGTCAGCAATCTTGTCTTTAATCAGAGCTTCCTTGATTTATGGTTGTCAGTTTTCTCCTTTTAGTAATAAAGTTTAAAGTCTGTAAACTATGTCACCACTGCCAGAATATCATACTAGGTAAAACACAGCATGCATATGAATATCAGGTACTTTGCTGGGGGTTAAAGAACAAATATAAAAATGAAACAAGCTTTCCTGAGCAGCTTACATTCTACTGGGGAAGAAAGATATGCACTGTAAATACAAATATATATAAAATAAATATGAAGTAATTTCAGGAGAGAACCAGAGTATTCACATGTGCCAACTAGAGTATTCAAGAAAGGAAGTCCTTTTAGAGAAGGTTGCACTTGAACTGAACTTTGAAATTAGATAAGGATTCCATGAGGTAGAAAGGAAGAGAGATTTCAGGCACAGTCTGTGCAAAGATACAGAGGCAGGAGATGGAATTTCGTGTAGGAAAAACATTTTATAGGTAAGTTTAGGTGGGTTGTTGTGGGAATGAGAAAGAGTAAGATAGTATCAGTCTAGAAATGTAGGTTAAACCTAGATTTCAAAGAATGCTTGCTTCTAAGTAGAAATGTGTTTTGTCCTTGAGCAATTCAGATTCCAGTGAATCTTTTCAAGTCAGAGGAATGACTTGTGCTTTTAGGATTATCAGTTTGATAGCTGTGTGGAACATAGAGCAACGTGAGAACCAGTTGCAAGAAGATCAACTAGGAAGTTCATGCAATATTCCCAGCACAAAAAGGTTATTGAGGTCTGAGCCAGATGCAGGAGATGCTGTTATTTACCAAGCCTCGGCGTTCGTTTGGAAGATGAAGATGAATCTGAGATAGTGAACATAGGTGACTGAAAGATTAGAGACACTTTCAGCAGAAATAGGGAAGTTAGGAGGAGCAGTAGGTTTAGAAGGGAAGAGAGTAAATTTTGAACTGCTATTTAGTCCCAGTTTTCACTCTGTCCTAGATGAAGATGACAGGATCATAGATTTAGAGCCTGAAGGGACATTAGGGACTATAACTTCTGTCCCCTTGCCTTTATTTTACAAGTGTAGAGACAGACACAGAGGGAGACTGAGTGACATTCCCAAGGTCACATAGTAAGTGTCTGAGGAAGGATTTGAACGTAGGGCTTTCTGACTCCCGAGTTCACTGCCCTGTTCATTATGCAATGCTAAGATAGCTGTTTCCTTCTTACCTTACAGAAAAATGAAAGATAGATAAATGTAGAACCCACAAAGTGCTACCAGACATTTATTTATGCATATTTATTTATGCATACTTCATTTATATTTTCATTTTCTGTTTTAAATCTAAGATATACAGTAAAAGGGAGCAGCTAGCACAGTAGATAAGACGTCAGGCCTAGAGTCAGGAAGACTCATTTCTGTGGGTTCAAATACAGTCTCAGATGCTCACTAACTATGTGACCCTGGACAAGTCACTTAGTCCTGTTTGCCTGAGTTTCCTCATCTGAATAATGAACTGGAAAAGGAAATGGCAAACCACTCTATTGTCTTTGCCAAAAAAACCCCAGATGGAGTCACGAGGAGTCAGACATGACTGAAAAACAACTCAGCAAAAAAAATCCACTAAAAGATTCAAGTTATTTACTTTTACTGAATTTAATTTGATATTGTAACTTATTATTTCAATGCAAATAAAACTAATTTTGAGAAATTTTAAAGTCTTATTCAGTTCTTCTGCCTGCTTTTCTAACAGGCCTAGAAATTAAGACAATGCTTGGATCAATGAGATATTTGTAGCTGAGGTTATAAAACAAGTTGCAAGGATGTTTGAAATTTGGGAAATTAGGTAAAATCTTTTTTATAATATTGAATAAATAGTATTAAGGAAGCATTTACTTGACTTTAGAATCAGAGTCTTAGAATAGATCTAAGATGTCATCTAGTCTAACCTCTTATTCACAATAAAAGTCCCCTCTGTAATGACCCATTAGGCTTTATGGCTGTTTTCATCCAAACATATAAAAGCCCTATTTCAAATCTTTAGCATTTTTTCCTAAGTTGAATGTCATTCTAAATGATGCTCAGATGCTTTCCTTTTTCATCTCTTTCTTCTATAAGCCAGCAGCACTGAGCCACTTTACCAATATGATGGCACGATCTTGACTAATTAAATAAAAGGGAGAAATTTGGAATGAAAAGACTAATTTATAAGTGCAGTTGGAAAAATTATAAATATGATTAGATAGTAATAATTGTAATTAAGATACGCTTAGAAAACTACCTAATTTGATAATTATAGTTTTTATCACGTGGTAAAGTTTAATATTGTAATAGAAATACTCTGAGAATTTGATCTTTTTCAAAGGACGATATTTTTATTATCTGTGTTAATGTCCTTCTGCCAGGTAGAGAAGAAAAAAAATCACAGAAAGAGGAACATGTTAGCAGTGGGGAAACTTGCATTATAATTAATTGCCTGTCATGATTGCAAATGTAATTTTATTAATAATTGAATCCCATTTATTAGTTTGAAATATGTCTTATCAGACACAGAAGTATATCTTTCCCATTAAGCTGGCCCAGAATGTACTGTCTTTTAGTGAGAGGTCAAGGAGTTATTAATTTGTTTTAAAAATTAATATATTGAATTGGAAACAGTTGTGTCATGAAAATTGTACGAGGGGAATTTAGGGCAAATTGTCCTTTTATTTCATAGGCAAATTTTAAAATATATTAAAGGAATGTTCTGTAATATTATAGTATTGTAAAAGACAAACAGCAAGTTATTCACTTATCTTAATCACAGCAGCTAATCAGACTAAATGTATTCTTTGTCATTTCTGTTTCTGTTGTGTTCATTCTCCCTTTCTTTCCCTGCACAGCCCCAACTGTATATCATTCCTTCATAAACTGTTTCGTCAAAGTTCTTTCTTCCGCTAATAGCCTTCCTGAGACTTACAATACCATTGATGCCTGCCAGGCTGGATTCTCTCACTGTGATGTCCTAGCTTCTCTTAGAGCTATTACTGAAACCCTGAATTGTAGTTGAACAACAGCACTTTCTCCCAAAAGGCTTTTTGCTTTCCCAAATTCCTGGCTTAATTAAACATTACCTGCACAGCTAGAAGTAGTTGATTGGGTTTCCTCTTAACACTATTCAGAGTTCACGAAGATTTTAATTGTTGTTACATTTTTCAATATAGTGGTTTATCCATTTAAAATCATTTTCAAGTAGCACATTGCGGCACATTGCTGTTGATTTTTTATCAGATATTGGATTGTTTATTAATGAAGAATGACAAAAAGTTCTGCAAACATGGTTCATATCATAATTACTGTACCATGTGATATACTTCAGGGTCCTTTAAAGTAAATCTAAGATTGATATTGAAGGCATTTTGTTGAAAAATTTTTGTGTGGAAATATTGATGCCAGTATTACACATTTTGTGGGTTTTTTTCTCCACTTTAAATGTTTTGCAGTTATAGTTGCATACTATCTTTGTATGGTGTCTCCTCTTAGGATTACTTGAAGTGTGTGTGTGTGTGTGTGTGTGTGTGTGTGTGTGTACGTACATATAAATATGTAGAGAGAAAAAGACAGGGAAGAGAAGTAGAGCACGAGAGTGAACATACTTTGATGAATAAGAAGATGGTGGTCCCTCTTTACAGTGGTCATAACGCAGATTATTGTAGTCAGTTCTGAGCACCACAACTTAAGATTGATGTTGATAAAGCTAAAGAGTATCCACAGGAGGTCAGAAGCATGCTTAAGGGCCTTGAATCTGTGTTATTAGAATTAGTTGGAGGAACTGGGAATGTTGAACCTCAGGAAGAGAAGATTCCAGGGAATATGATAGTTATCTTCAAGTATTTGAAGGCCCATCATTTGGAGGTAGGTCATCTTTGACTTCTGAAAAAAATTCCTAACAGAGCTATCCAAAATTGTAATAGACTACCTTGAAGGGTGAGGAAATTTCTCCACTCTCTCCACCTGACATGTCTTCTGACAGAGGCTGCATGACTACATAACAGAGACATTTCACAGAGATATTTTAGTAGTGATTCCTTCAATTACGAATTGGACTTAGATGACTGCCAAAGTCCATTTCAGATCTACAATTGTGTGATTCTGGTGGCCTTCATTAGGATTAAATTCTCGGACTTTGAGCTTCTGTTTTAGGAGAAAATAAGATAACTTTGTTCCTTCTCCTTAAACTAGTACTTTTGAGCACCTTATATTTTCAAAATAATTAAATAAATCGCTTGAGGTATTAGAGTCCACGTTAATAGTTCATTGCTTGCCTTCAAGGAGTTTACGTTCCTTTGAAGTAGATAAAATACACTTAAATATGTGCAAAACAAGCTTTAGCAACTATAGCAATATAATTAATGATGAGGAATGTAATCTAAGGGTCACAATAAAAGAGTTATTTTAAATACTAGTCTGTTCCAAGAAATTATTTTTAACACTTTAAAAGACTTTTGGTATATTTGTTTTAAACTCATTTTGATGTCTTTCTAAACTATATTAGGTAGTAATCTCTCAGGTTATGCCAGTCCTCTCTTCTGTAACTTTTCCCTAAGTAGCCCCTGGCTTAGGGAGGGCTCCTCCTCTATATTAGTTTTCAGATGATCAACTGCAAATAGTATTAAGCTAGGAGCCAGGAAGTCAGATTTCTGTTTCTGGCTCTGCTGCTGATAATGTGGCCTCAGTAGGTCGCTTCATGTTCCTGAGCTTTCAGCTTCCTCACCTATAAGATGATGAGATGAAATTGGATCTATGAGACCCCTTTCAGCTCTCATATCCTAGGGTCAGTGGGGACAAGAGGAATTTTACTGTTTTGGGCACTACCAATCTATACATTTAGGGAATTGGAAGAATAAAATCTATAGATTTGAATGGAATAATTGGTATGTTAGGTCCCATATGAAGCTTATTTTTCATCTTCATGGAGCTATATGACCATATAGGTAGTGTATATGTAATTTAAAGATTAATATGTTTTAATAGCATATTATGACTATCTTATTCTTGTTCTTCATATCAGATTTAGAGAAATAGCAGGATCCTTAGAAGCAGCACTTGTAGATGGGCTGGAAGAAGCTCCAGGTAACTTGCTTATAATGTAAAATTGACAAAATGTGGCTGAATATTAAGTGTTAGTTAAGGTAAACAAGTCATCTAGACCTTAATATCCTTCTGATATTTAAAAAACTAAACACTTAACACTCACAAAAAAATTGACCTGGCAGTGTAGAAGCCAGAAGGGTCCATTTCATTGCTGCTTTCTAATATAGGAGTATTGAAATGATTATCATCTTTAAGTCTCACAGAATTTGTGCATAAAAATGTGACATCTCAGAGATTGTGTAAATGTCCGTTTTTTATAGAAAAAGTTTTTGGACCATCACAACTAAACATGAATGTCGATTGATCCACAGTATTGGTCTCTGTTTTCTAATACAGTAGGAGCCCTTGGCTGGTATTCTAAAAATGGGACTAATAAAGAAGGTTTAGGGTCAGGATAGACATTTTCTTCTCTCAGAAATTGACTGGACTGCAATAGCTCTGCTGGGTGTCCCATAGGCAACATGTACCCATTAAACCCTGGACCCTTTATTTCTATATATTATAATCATTTATTAGTGAGGATATTTTGATTCTACCTGGGAACCACCATATTATTTATTCTCTGAACATTTCTATAGTGTTTTTTTATGAGGAAACAAACAAGAAACCATGAGTTCCATATCTTTGTAACAATACCAGTTTCTCTTTAAGCACAGTAACAATTTCAGTGCTAAGAAGAAAAATTAGTTGCTAGCTATTGCCTCAACCAGAAATAAGGTATTATTTAACATAGGCTGTATAACTAGAGGTGGAAGGAACCTCAGAGAACACCTCCTCAGGTAGCATTTAATTTCCACAGTATGAATATGGAGTAGATTAAGGTAAGAGTAAAAGAAATAATGACAAAGAGGAAATAGAAGTCCTTAAACTTCATTTGATCGATTTGGTGCATACCTTCTTTCACTATTACCCTCCACTCCCCAAAATTCATTTTTCAATGAGCTAAGTGATTTTGGTGGCTGTCCAAATATTCATTAGGTAACATTTAAAGAAGGGGGGCAGGAAGAACATTTGGTCATCAACAGACTGACAGAGACTTTGATTTAATAAATTGCTGTCTGAATATGATATATTTATTTCCATTGTGGTTGTTTCATTTACTTAGTGGAGAGTCATGATGAGAAAGACATCTCTAACAAAAGAATGATATGCATTATTAGTTTAGGGGACATTTAATAATACTGGCAGACTATATAGCTATCCATATAACTTGGGAATAAACTGAGTTTCTTCACAGCAGTCAAGTAGTTTAGAATATCACCTTTTTGGTTCTTAAATAGCATGGAATGAAAAGATTAGACTGTTACATAAGACTTGCAAAAGCTTTATAGTTCGTAATTGACTTAAGGTGATTGGGATCCCTTAAATGTATGTTTTTTCCCCCCTAGCTGGGAGCTCATTTTGCCTTTTGGCCTCTCATATGGCATGGGTCAGTCTTTTGAAGTGTTGGTCAGATCAGATGTTTTTACCATTGCTAGCACACCGTCTGTGGAAACTCACTTTACAGATTTTAGCACGGTACTCCATGTTTATTAACGAGGTAAGGGCTGGGTGTTTAAGTGTTAATCATCAATGCTAATAAAAGATCAAAGATAAATGTAAGTTAAATACTGTGATGAGATTTAACCCTGTCTTAAAATTGTTCTTCAGCAAGTTCAAGAGGGCAGATTTCTGTTATGAAAAGTTACAATTTTTTAAAAGCTGTAATGGACTACCATTTACTTGTTCATGTCATATCAGGCCCTTAATTTTCTATGTAAATATTGTTTTAAGATTCATTCACTGTCACATTTTCATTGCTTCATGTTTCTTGAAAACATCATCTACTGAAAAATTCTTTTTCATTGATAATTTCAAAATTATGTAGTTGGATGTATTATCTTCTAATACTTTTGTAGTATTAGCTTCTAATACTTTCGTGGTATTATCCTTGAATTAGAATAAGATACTCATTTTATTAAAGCTATTTGAGATGAAAATAAATAAGAATAGTTGGTTTCCTTTCCTGTTTTTGTAAAATTTGCTAAACTTATTCTCATTTCAAAAAATCATACTTTATTATTATTATTATTTATGCTCTGTAATGGTGCATTAGGCTCTGTTAATGCTGGTATATTCTTACTCTTTGCTAGGTACTGTGGAAGATAGAAGTATGAGTGAGATGCAGTTCTTGCCTTATTGGAGCCTGGACTGTATACTATAAAGTCAGATCCTCAGCCCAGGCAGAACTTATATTCAAAAGAATGAAAAATGAAAGAAAAGAAAACATGGGAGACCATGTGTATCTATATTTTTTTATTTTCCTTTGCCCACCCCTCTAATAGTGGAGAAAAATACGGGGAAGAAGGGAAGAGATTAAATGAGTGAAGAGCCTAGAAGCCAGCTGGACTAGAGGAGGATCCTGTAGAGTCTAGGATGGTCACCTTCTGTGAAAACCCAGGAACTTCTTACAGGGTGTCTCAAAAAGTCATAGTGTAATTTTAACCTTTATTTTTTCTGTGCTTCTAAATATAGAGGTCTATAGTGCCACAAAACTTAGTTGAATTTCTTTCCTCATTGACCCTAGAACGTTAGAGCCGAAAGGGGCCTAATAGATCGTTCATCCCATCCTTTTACAGGCCAGGAAGCTGAGACTCAGAAATGTCAGGCGAATTGCTCAGGTCACATTGGTGATCAGTAGCAGAGCCAAAAATAAAACCCAATCTTTTGGCACCTACCTTAATACTCCTACTCATTAATTGTTCTTTCCCTCTCTATCCAAAGCCACATGAGTCTTCCTACATTACATCAGGGACAGAAGAATGATGAGATAAATTCAAAAGGATGTTGTGCCTGATGAATCACAACGATTCTCACTGCCTAGAGTTCTCCTTTGCTGCTCTTCCTCTTAGTACATCCCCTTGATCAGAAAAGCAGATAACTTTCTCGTCTTCTTGCCATTATGCTCTTAACATTTATTTTTTATATAACTCTAGCTATGCAAAGAGTACTCTGTTGTTCTTGTTTCTGTTGTTTCAAAACATAAATGGAGGCTTATTTGTGGGTTGTTTTTTTTTTTGTTAGCTCTGAACCTTATGTGATTTTATAGAGCTATGTAATGGTCCAAAAGTTAGATGCTTGAACGTTGAGATGGAGAGAGGACCTCTGTAGTTTATTATGTGATTTGAGACTGATCTAAGATTCAAGATGGTGAACAGGAAAATACAAAGATGTTTCTTTCTTGCCAATCTAAAATTGGTTAGAAAAGTGAAAAAAGAAGTTACAGGGCCTGCCTGTCACCATGTGATGCTTGCCCCTGGTGAGCAATTACTTTACCTGCCAATCAGTAGATGTTTACTGAGTATCCTTTATGTATCCTTACATAAGGTTAAGTATAATTTAACATGTTCAACAAGTCATTTTATGGCAGATAAGAGTGTTTGTCCTGAATGAAATTTTAATCATTAAATTATTTTTCAGCTATTACTCAGGCCTATCTCCAATGAAAATGCCAAGGATAATAAAAAATCATCTGTAACTAGTAACAAGGAGTCTTCCTCTATTATCCAAGGAACCAGTGAGGACCAAGGAAATGGTGTTTCTGAAACACAAGCTGTAGCTTTCATTTCCAATACACAACTTATATATATGGTTGCAGATCTTGACAAACTTCAAGAACAAGTAGGCATACATTCCAGTGTTGTTTATGAGTGTCAATATTAATCACTTTGCATTATGATAAACACTGTTAGGTTTTCACAACTGGGGATGATGGGGTTTATAATTTAGAGGTAGAAGGGACTTGGAGAGATTATTTTTTTCCTAACTGCCTGGATGAAAGTCAAAACTGCAGGACAGATGTAGTCTGGCTTTTTGAGCAACTCATGTTTTTTGAGTAATGCCAAAAATCATGCCTCTTTCTACGTATTTGTTTTTGACAACATGTAAAGCGAAGTTTTTGAATAAATATTTACTAGATCCCACTGCTTTTTCATGGTTACTTTATCTTAGCAGCCTGGTAACGTCTTCTCTGGGCACAGTCTTTGGTGTGTGTTGAATTTTTATTTTTGCTACTTAAGGAAATATTTGCTGCTAACACTTAATCTTCAGCTAAGCTTTATTAAATACTGTTTTTTTTGTCTTTGTGGAATGCATAGAACTGTCACAGTTTTGCTTTCATTGTTTTCTTTTGCTTTCTTTGTTAAAAGAGTGTATGTGGTGTGCATGTTCTCAAAGCCCTCTGATACACAGTTTTGTTCTCTGCCTCTCCCACACCCAAAACAGAATATTTTGTGGTATGTGAATGAATAAGATTGTCTCATATGATCAATAGTGTACTTTTTTGTAGGCTTTTTTATGTGTTAAGAGGATCACAGAATAGAAAATATTGTTCTTGCTTTTCAAATTCCCATATAATAACCACTAATTAGAATTTTTACTATGTTTACTATTAAATACATTTACAAGGAAAGCATTAAGAATGTTACTTTCTTGTGAACAAGATTATTAGACATGCCAATTGTCAGTTTATAATGTTAATAATAGTGTAATTATTGTGGAACTAAAAATTCACATATTTTTTAAAAGCTACAGAATACATCATTTGTTTGTTTCAGCTTCCGGAACTCTTGGAACTAATCAAGCCCAAACTTGAAGTAATTGGTTTCAAGAACTTTTCTTCTATCTCAGGTAAAAATTAGTCTACTGTGTCTTAACAATTCTTTAATCAATCAATAAATTTCTATTAATTAAAATAAATTTCTGAAATCTTAATAATATGTGAACATTCTTATTTTTCTCTTTGACTTTTGAAATAAGTCCTTAACTTCTCAAATGCAGTATTTTGTTTATTTTAATCTCATTTAATTATTTTAGCAAGAATTATTGTTTTAACTCTCATTTAGAGATTTCACCTCATGTGGTATTATAATAGAGTATATCATATTTAAAATAAAACTTAGGTTTTATCTTTGAGAGGGGTTTAAGCTTGAATATTTATACCTCAACAGCAGCCCTTGAGGATTCTCGAATTTCTTTATCCTCCTGCATGCCTTCCCTGAGTAACAGAATCATCCAAGACTTGAGTGAGTCCTGCTTCAGTTATCTGAAAAGTGCCCTGGAAGTTCCTAGACTTTACCGGAGAACCAATAAGGTCAGTCTCATTAAGCAAAAACTATTTCTTTTCCAAAACATACAGCAGTTAAGTAATAGAACACAGAATCCCAGAGTTGTCCAGTCTGGTTGGAATAGAGGATGTGAGTGGTGAATAGTATGAAATAAGACTGAGAAAATAGGTTGTCACCAGATTGTTAAGGCCCTTAAATGCCTGGACCCTATATGGTTTATTCAGTAGACACTTGGGGCCACTTGACAGTTTTTGAGTCTAGCTATATGATCAAAAGATGTGCATTAGGAAGATTATTCATGAGAGAATGTGATAGGTTGGTTCGAAAAGGATAAACTGGAGGCAAGATGATTAGTTAGGGTATTGCTTGGCTTATTAAAATTATAAAATGTGAGAGCTGGAAGGCCCTTTAAAGATGAACTTGTCCAAATCCATCTTTTCATAGATGATTAAACTGCAGCTCAAAAAGAATGACCTTGTCCAAGGTCACAGAGAGGATAGCAGAGCTAACACTAAGACCCAAGTCATCTGACCCCAAGACCCACTGTGATTGTTTGTAGTGAAAGCAAGAAAAGAAAAGGTATATCAGAGAGGTAAAGGCGATATAGTACATGACAACTAATGGGATAAAAGCGATGAGGGCAGGAGAAAAGTCAGAGATGATGCGGGGCTTCCATTCTGAATGACAGGATAAATGGTGCTACAATGGATAGAAATAGAGAAGCTAAGGTGAGAAATAGATCTGGGAGTAAGATTGTAAGTTCAACTTCAGTCATGAAGAGTTTGAAGTGCTGGTAATTATGCCCAACTGCTGAAAAATATGAGACTAAAGCTTTGATGAGAGATTAGAGGTAGACATCTAGATTTGAGTTAACCACATAGATAATTATTGATGACAAGGGGATATAACTGAAGCATTGATAAATGATGTCATGAAAGAGGATGAGGTTACCATGAGAGATAAGCAACACTGACTTGAGGGCCACCCACATTTAAAAAGGAAGGAGCATGAGGAGCCAGCAAAGGGGGTCAGAATGGGGTGGCTAGAGTTAAGGAGAAGAGCCCCAGAAACCACAGGAGAGGAAATCAAGAAGTGACCAGTGTCAGGTGCTGCAGAGAGGGGAAGGAGGCTAAGGGGAGAAAAAACAAGCTTAGTACAAGGTCATTTGTGACCTTGAAAAGAATATTTGGAGTAGAGTTGTGGGGATAGAAATCACATTGAGAAGGGAGATGAAGAAGTTATAAGGAAGTGAAGATGGCAAGTGTAGAACACGTAGGAGTTTGGCAGTGAAGGAGAGAAAAAGAGCTAGGACAATGGATTGAAGTCTTTCTCACTGATTGAAAATCACAGATTGTTGAATATTGTTGACTTTTTTCCCTGACGTGGCATATGCCCTGTTGTGGCCACGTTAGAGGCAGTAGAAACCTACATTTGAAGTAAAAAAAGTGGGTCAGTCTAAAAGTGTCTCTTAATAGTTGGTGACTGATTGGACAAGTTACTAAACTTCCTGATCCTTAGTTTTCCTATATTTAAAGTGGGGTGCTAATACTTGCATTACCTGTTTAACAAGATGGTTATGAGGAAAGTACTTTCTAAACTGTGTCATATAAACTACTCCAGTTGTTTAATGAGTTAAGAATCAGAGAAGATGGATAACCTTACCTTCTTTTCAAGGAATTTTACCAGGTTTTAAAAGTTGAAAAACTGCACAAAATCCCTTTTTCCTTCACATTTGTTTGAAAAGGGCAATCCTAGTTTTCCATTCTGTGCAAACTGATTTAGAGAATTTATTGCCATTGCTAATACCTGTTTGACCTGTTGTTTTCTCCTCATCCTCCATTATTCTCTATTTTTCTTCTAGTGTCCAAGAAATACTTTTTTTTTTTCTTCTTGGATTCTTTTCGCATTTGGTCTAGCTAACTTTGACTTCATTTGCTATTAAGAGATAATCAGGAAATGTTAAGTATACTTGTAAATCTCTTTGGAGTTGTTATAAAAATCAACTTCTTAATTAGCAAGTCCATTATTTGGTCAGTTTTGTAAGGATACAAGGATTCTACAATTTCCTCCTATCACAGTTATTACAGAATAAGTACAGTAGAAAGACTCTTGGCTCCTCTGGCTAGAGTTTTACAACCGGTGCCTATATTTCATCTTTTTTATTTCTTATGCCTCAGATACAAAGAAACACTGTGAGCACTTTAGGAAAGAGCTCAGTTTTAGCATTCAGAATGCTGCATTTTGCCTCTTCTATTCTCATTTGTGGTAATCATTTAGAGAGTGGGGAAGGGGGGAGCTATTTTTTGGAATGATTGCTTTCCATTTTCCATATCCTTTATAACCCAATTGTTTCCTTGCCATCCTGCAACTTATTATATAGCAATGTGTCTTACTTTAAAACACTCCAGGCCTTTCTCCAAATGAAGGTCTACCTGCAGCATGAATTTGACATTAAGATTTTGGAATGAGTTGTGATTCTCTTCCATTTTTCTTCCCACCCTAATTTTCCCATCCCCACCCCTGTGCCAACACAATTACAGGAGGCCCCGACCAAAGCTTCACCCTACGTGGACAGTGCTCTGAAGCCCTTCTACCAGCTTCAGAGTGAGCACAAGGATAAACTCAAGCAATCAATAGTTCATCAATGGTTAGAAGGTGCTCTTTCAGAAAGTACTCACAAGTAAGTAATATGAAAGTAGAAATATATGACATATTCTGTTTTCAAAAACGTCCCAATCTAGGGGAAAGTTCGAAAATCAGGATCATTTAAAAGGTAAAATGGCTGAAAAGGTCAGAGTATTTATTCTTTTGATATTTCAAAATATGTAACCCTGACTCCATTCCTCCCCAGCACCCCAAATCCTTCAGCTCTCATATTTTTGGATAACAGCCAAGTTCCAAGAACAGTTTTCCAGACATTTCCTTACCCACCCGTTCCCCAAACCCTTTCTTTCCTTTTGGATTGTGCATAGACTTCATCCCCTCCATTTTTCCACTGCTCACAAGTCGGTTCTACCTGAGGCATTCTCTTCTCAAGATGTGTTTACCTTCTCCGAAGCCCCCTGGCTTCCCTTTTTTCTCTTTCTTCCCTTCTCTTTTAGGCTCTCAAAGACCTGCACAGTCTGACCCCTTCCTGCCTTTCCAGCCTTCTTCCTCTTCACCTCCTTTCACATGCTGTACGGTCATGTGATACTGGTCTTGTTTGTCTCCCAGCATGTTTGTCTCCTGACTCTTGGCTTTTTCATTTACTGTCCCCCATGCTCAGAATGCTTTTTGTTTTCTTTTGCTCTCTACCTCCTAGCATCCTTCATGACTCAATTCAAATCTCACCCTAGATCTAGGCAAGGCCTTTCCTATCTCCCCCATTGCTAGTACATTCTCTTTGAGATTGCTTTCCATTTGCACAGTATATATGTGCATGATGTCTCTTACGTTGAAGTGTAAGTTCCTTGAAGGCAAACTGTGTTCATCACCTTTCTTTGTATCCCTGCTGCTTGGCATAGTAAGAGCTGAAGAAAAATACTTGTTGGCTGAGTAGCTGACTTATCCTTCCTCTTCTCTTCTCCATTTTTTTCCTTCTCTCACCTTTCTCTCTTTATGTCCCATGTACCATTTTTCCTTTCAGTATTCTTGTCCTGTCCTTTCTTTGCCTTTTCCATTCTACTTGAGTCAAAATATCCCAGTTTTGACATATAAGCATGAAAATAGTAATAGTGACACAGATGTTTCAGTTAATCAACAAGCATTTATTAAATACCTCCTCCATGCCAAGGAAATATTTTGAAGTTAAACATAATAAAGAAACAGTACCTTTAGTTTTCACAGCACTTGAAAAGACCCAGAAAGTTTCTACACAGTTTACACCATCCCTCTATCTTCATCCTTCTGTTAATTTTTTAAAAGCATTGCAATTTGTAAACTAAATTTAAAAAATTTTCCTTGTTCGCGTTTACTGTTTCCTTATTAGTGTTGAAGTTTTTTAGGGTTCGCCTACCTTCCACTGCTAATTCTCAATGTTGGCTTGAGACCTCCATTTATGTAGTATTCCAGGTTGCAAGTAACCTCCTTACAGATCACCTTTGGAAACAGCCTATTTGTAAGTTGGTGAGTGCCTGTATTTAGAGCTGAATGATTGGAAATGAATAAGTTTTATTCAAAACATTGTTACTTAGTAAAATGAATTTTAATCATATGTGTCTGGGAGTGATTAATTTTTTTCCATCCCATCTGGATCTTAATTATCTGACTTGGTCAGACCCTAGTGGCCTCATGGGTTGTAGCTGCACTTGGAATCATGACAGTTGCATCTGAGCCTACTTCAACACCATTTCCCTACTTCAACACCATTTCTAGTACTCAATAATCAGCAAACCCATAACCTCTCAGAGCCTTAGTTTTCTCAGCTGTAAAATGGAAATAATAATACCTAGTCTACTTACCTCACAGGATCATTGTGAGTAGAGTGGTTTGCAAATCTTTAAAGACTCCATATAAACATGAATGGTTGTTAATATTAATGTTGAGAATCCAAGCAAATGTTGCAGTGCATTTTTGTATTCTTTAACTTCAAAGGGAAACCATAAGGTAGCTTTCTTCCTCTCCCAGCCTTAACACACATTAAACATCTACCAAGGATGCACATTTAATTGGAAGATTAACTATTCTCTCTACAGTGTATTCCCCCAGACCTTGTTTTGCAAATCACGTTGTTGTATTTGCCTGATGCACACCTCTTTTAGACTTCTCTCTCATCCTTCAGTCCATTTCTCGTTTTCTTTAGGTATTATGAAACTGTATCTGATGTTCTGAGTTCTGTGAAGAAGATGGAAGAGAGTTTGAAAAGACTAAAGCAAGCCAGAAAAACTGCCACACCCAATCCTGTTGGCACCAATGGTGGCATGAGTGATGACAACAAGATCAGGCTCCAGCTGGCCTTAGATGTGGAGTCTTTAGGAGAACAGGTATTATGATAAGCTGCTACTAAATTCCTATGTTTTCTGAGGCCTTTAAAGGAGTTACTGTAGTTCATGTAGACCAAAACATAGCACTCTGACCTGAGAATTATACCCTAAATACTGGGCTGAGGTGGATAAGTGTGCTACATGAAAGGAAGGAAGCGAGCATTCCACTTAACGTAGGATGTCTTTAAAGGCTGGACTTTTAAATGGGATAGCCAGGAAATGTGGGGAGAGTGAAAAGGGATAGAGAACAGATGGCAGTGCAATAATTATAAGCAGAGAAATGCAATTATTGACAACAGAGCCAAAGAGCCGTGGGAGACAGGCATGTAGGAGAAGGCTAAGTGGAGGGAACGTTTCAGTACAACAAGTATTAAGTACTTAATATGTCCCAGGCACTGTATTAGGACAAAAATTAACAGGACTTTTCATTCTATTCAGAGAGCAACACATCCAGATTAAGTAAATACAGATTATGTACAGTGGAATCCCTGGGGAGAGAGGAGGGATTCAGACGATTGGGGCAATCAGAAAAGGTGAAGGAGCTGGGCATATCAGGAGCCAGAGGGGAAGGTGACAGACTGAAGAGGATTCGGGGTGAGAGATAGATATCATGTAAGTGTACCACTTTGGTTAGAATTTCTGAGGAGGTCTCATGTGGAGTCAGCCTGTAACCATATTACACCAGGCTTTAAATGCCAGAGAAGTTTGTATTTGATGCTGAGGGGCATCTGGGTTGCACAACAGACAGAGTACTGTGCATACAGTTAGAAAAACTCTAGTTCAAATCCAGCCTTAGACACTTATTAGCTGTGTGACCTGGGAAAGTGACTGAACCCTGTTTGCCTCACTTCCCTGGTCTGTAAAATGAAGACAATAACGGCCCCTAATTTGCAAGGTTATTGTAAGGATCAAGTAAGGTAATATTTTAAAGCATTCAACACAGTGTCTGACACATGGTAGGTGCCATATAAATGCTTATTCTCTATTACCCTTCCTAGAAACAGTAGGGAACTACTAAAGATTTTTGATAAGGGCACTGACATTGTCAATTGTGTGCTTTAGGAATGTCAAATTAGTATCTGTGTGGATATTGACAAGAAGCAGGCAGTTCATTTAAGAGACTCTTTTCATAGTCCAGGTGATTAGAGTCACTAGGATGATGGTCTTGGGAGTATAGAGAAGGGGAGGTAGCATTAATAACATCTAGAAATAGATTAGATAAGAGAGGTTAAGTAACATGAAGAGTTAAAAACTATTCCCAGGCTTACTAACCTGAGAGTAACTAGAAGGATGGAACCTTCAACAGAGGGAGGTAAATGAGGAAGAGGGCTAAGTTTAAGGGAAAGATAATGAGTTCTGTATTTGACAAATTACTGTCCACAAAGTTAAAATATAAAGTTATAGCACTTGAGATTAACCTCCCAAGTACCTGGAAAATTTCCAGAGCAACTCAGAGTTCCAGAGAGCTGAGGTTTTGCTATAAAGTACTATAACATTCTTAGTCATAGGTACTGATCACATCTCTAACATAAGGTAGAAAGAAAAGTGTTTGTGTATGATTTACAGGGATGTGCATTTATCTGTTTGTGAGTCCTGCAAAATATGTCATACATATTGCTGCAAAGCTTTCACTCCGGACTAAAGGTGAGTGATGTTTGGTGCTGCATCTGACTGAGGAAATAGATGCTTCACATATAACATAAGGGTAGCCTTTATGCATAGGAACACTGTCTACAGAGAGACTTTTTAGTTTAAAAATACATCAGGGTGGATTCAAAAACATTTTCTCCTAAAACCTTGCATTTGTTATTGCCACTTTTAATTCAATTCAACACATCAACTTATTGAATGATGGTTACTATGCCCAGTTGTTTTTTAGGTAAATTCTCAGGTTGCGAAGAAATTAAAAGTTTAGTGCATCCTAAGGACTCTTTTTAAAATCTTTTACTTAGAATTTTTTATTTCCATGTTTCCCTTGGCATAAAAATGTTCCTTGTGTAAAAGTTGCAGAAAGGGACTTATTCTCCCAAGAGACTGGCTTCATTGATGGTGAGCTGTACTTAAACACTGAGCACCAGTTGGTGTGACTGCTTAGAATATTAGATATTTTACTCAAGTAAACAAAATGTTTCCATATAGATGTTGCTCTGAAGGTAGTGAGGGTTGAAGAGAGTATTGTTATCCAAGGCTTGAGGGGGCTATTTTTTCAGATTTATGAGAACATAGAGGTCTCTCTTTTCCTCTTTTAACATAAAGAGTGAGAATATAATCCTTTTTTTTTTTAAACTTTTTCAGATGCAAAAGATGGGCCTGCAGACAAGCAGCATAAAAAGCTTTACAGCTCTCATAGAGCTTGTTGTAGCTGCCAAGGACCAGGCAATGGCAGAACAGCTGTGAGCACTTGGGATACCTGTGAAAGGGGCAGCAGACTGTTGGACCTCTTAAACCTGAAAGGTGACACTGCTCTTTTATGAATCCCTCTGGAGCAATGAAGTGCTTCTGAATGCTTCTCCAGCAACAAGTCAGTGCATCTCCTGTCTGTGTGGTGGGGGCTTATTTCACAAGCAAAAGAATCACAAAAGTTTTTCTTCCATTGTATGGAAGACCAGGGGCGTTTTGTTTGTTTGAAACTTTCTACTCCAGGTTACAAAGCAAATTATTTTTATTGTAAATCTTAGTGTGGAAGAACTGATTTCTAAAATATGATTAAAGCAAATATATCTACATATCTATATGTATGTATATAAAAAGTTGTCTTCCTGATACTACAATTCAGAGAAGAAGGATATTGCAGTGAAGATCCCACAGTTGATGGTATGGAGAGTTCCTTTCTCCACTTTCCATGAAATTAAATGGCTGTAAATTATTGTGACTTTAAAAGAACAAACATTAAAATGGTGATTCTCTGCTGTGACACTTACTATTTATGAACTGTGCTTCTGATAGGGCTGCATATTATTTTGACATTGCTTAGGAGTCAGTACCAGTGAATGTGAACTTATTTTTATTTCCTAAAGAACTCCAAAACCCTACATCACTACCACTCTTGTTTTCCTTAATACTTGAGTATTAAGTTTGAGTTTCAAGAAATGAGAAATCAAAATAGCCAATATGTATTTTGCCAGAAGGTAGAATTCTAGGCAGCAAAATTGGGCCATCCTAACTTTGGGAGAATAGTAAGAGGGGTGTCAATGACTGTGGTGTAGGGGGATGGTGAGGGTGCAGCACGTTGGAGCTGAGCAGCTGACCCTTTCAGAGTTTGGAACTTCCATTTTAATAACCTTCTAATCCTGAAAGAGGAGAAGGGTGAAAGTATGAGAGGTAGGAGAGGGTGTGCCACAGCAACTGTATACCTACCATTCTTGATGGACCTACTGTCATACCTTCAAATCTTTGTTGTATTTAACCCCCTTCCCAGATCTGCAGGGATAACTGTGATATAATAACACTCATTTTTAGTGCAGGATTGCTTATCCCTTCTATCGATAATTTCCAAATTACAAAGGTATAGAGAAAGGAGATATGCAAGAAATAGTACAGGAACCAATGTAACTGGATCATGAAGGAGAATAGAATGAATGCGTCAATCTATTCTTCTACTTTTCCATTAGTACAGATAATTGAATTGATGGTAGATGTGAAACTGGATTAAAAACACTGTGTAAATAGGACCTATGTCTTATTTAAGCTTTGTGTTTTCCACAGCATTTAGCCCAGTGGTTGGCACATAGTAGTAACTTTAGTAATTGTCTTTTGAATGAATGAATGAATTAATAAGCATTTATTCAGACTTACTATAAGCCATGCACTAGTGACACAAAAACATAATTGGAGACAATCAGTCACTTTCCTCAAGAAAATTGCATTCTAATGGGGGAAAACACATATAAGGGAATGATGGCAAAGGAGAAAGGTATTTTGGTCTGCAAAATTATAGGAATTGTGAAAGGAACCATAGAAAAATAGATTGACCCACTTTTCCCAATATTTGTAATATTGTTGATTTCAATATAATTCCAGGACTTCAAGTTATTAGAGGAGAGGTGTAGAGTGTACATCTGAGACAGCAAAGTAGCTGGTAAGAAGATAGTGGCCAAGTCATGGGAACCATGAGTAGAGCAACTAGCCTGCTATGGAAGGACACACAGGAAGCTCTTACCAGTCAGGACCTCAGGCCTCAGAATAGTCCTGAAATCAAATCAGAAAAGATGAAGTCTTCCAGGGCATGAACTCTAAGGGAGCAGGACCACTAACAGGATAGAGGAAAGTAAAGTAATTGAATTCTTCAGTCTTTTTAACGGGCAGTTAGATAAGCTCTGCAAAGTCAGGAATTGTGGTCTACACTTATGTATCTTACATATTGTTAGAAGGAGATCATTTTGACCATGAGTTCATAAACTGTTTTGTGTGTGGCATGGAATCCTTTGACAGTGACCTAAAGAAAGCATGTGGACTTCCTCTGGAAGACTTTGAGTCACTGGCCACTCTCCAGAGTGCTAGTTCCTTTTTTACCCACTTTTCACAGGTAAATACTTTCTTTTTACCTTCTTCATTGATACTGACTTACTGTTGAATTTAATAACTAATATAGATTAATTCTGCACAAATCTCTCTTTATATCTGTTTCCTCAAATGTAAAATGGGGATAATGAAGATGCACCTACTTTACAGGGCTGTGATGAGGATCAAATGATATATTTATAAAAAATGCTTCGCACAGTGCCTGGCACATAGTAGGTACTATATAAATGCTTATTCCTTTCACTAAGATTCTCTGACACTGGCCTCCTTAACTTTTCTTCCAACAATTTATTTTTATCTCCTAACTCTCTGTTTTTGCTGTCTGTCCTTGCCTGTCCCGTCCCGCGGGACTAAGTTATTCGTGGGGGGCCGAGGGGGACCTAGCCTGAAGGGAATGGGTGAAAAAAGAGGAGTGAGACCGAGATGGTGACAAGCAAGGTCTAACTTTTATTATAATGCAAGACAGCTTATATAGTAATTGAAACAGGGAAGAGGAATAGGGAGGGTCCAGGGCGAGGGTAGTATCTAGTGGTTAATTTCTGGAACTGGGGGGGTCAAGCCCTTTTGTGATTGCAACATCTATTGGCAGAGGCGTCTTGTGATACTTGCTTATTGCAGAAAAGAGTTCAGGGCATGGTGACCTCAAGGGTGAGGGGCCCAGCACCAAGTGCTGGCTCCCAACATGTCCACCTTTTCTGTTTAGAAACGCAGGTGGGAGGCCTGTCTTAGGCTATGTGGCCTGACTCCATGCCTGGTACCGAAAGTGGGCAGGGCCCCTGTCTTAGGCTATGTGGGTGGCCCCCACCTCCAGCATTTCTGGTAGATGGACCCGCAATAATCCCATCATTGGGTACCTCTGCAGCCAATGGTATGATTATCCAGGTCATGGGGCCACAATATTCCCGTCATGGGCTCTCCCACAGCTGCTGATTACATTTTTCCTTAAGATTCTTCCATCACCGCGACCGTCGAGATTCCGGTCGTACAAGCTTTGAGAACTGGAGACCTTCTTCCATAGCACCTCCAGGGTCTTCCGATGCAGCGAGACGGTGGTAATGAATATTGATAGGGCTCTTAAGGGCAGCCTCGATCTGCATTTTAATGAAAGATGTTAGTCTGCTAAAGGCCCAGGGCCCAAAAGAGAGGAGGAGAAGGAGGCCAATCAGAGGCCCAAGGAGGGGAAGGAGGTATGGGAGGACTCCGTTCAAGCCACTCCAGAGGGGATTTTCAGAGAGCTCCTTGCGTCTTTTGACTAGGTCTTCTTGTAAGGTTTTGATCTTATCCCGGACTATTCCGGATTTATTGGCATAAAAACAACACTTTTCCTGTAAGGCTAAACAGATCCCCCCCTGTTCTGCAGTTAGTAAGTCCAGCCCTCTCCTATTTTGGAGGACCACCTCCGCCAAGGAGTCAATCTGATCTTGGAGGTCACTAATGGTTCCAGAGAGGGTTTGCATATCATTAATCATTTGATGGGATAGTTTTGTATAAGAATCAACAGCAACCCCCAGACCAGCAGAGCCGGTGGCGAGCGCCCCTGCAATCCCAAGACCAACAAGGAGGGGAATGAATACAACAGCCCTTTTGGGCCTTCCGGCAATATAATCAAGGCTGGGTAGTGGGACGGGCTCATCTCCCAGAATGAAATCAATATCGGGGAGAATTGATACTTGGGTACATAGCCCTGTCCAGTTCTGGGGGAGAGCAGAGTAGGCCATATTTCCCCACAAACGAAGAGCTGTCCAGTTAATGGGCAGAGGGGTTGGGGTTCCTGAGAAGTATGATTTTGTAATTCAGAACAGTTGGCGAAAGTCGCAATGCCAACATCAATATCAAAGGTAGAATTCTGAAAAGGGGCTTGAATACAAGGAGAAGGATAGAGACCTACAGGTTGGACCCTAAAGGGTGGGCTAAGTATACAATTCAGAGATGTGGAACTATTCTGAGATATCAAGGCTAGGGGCATAGGCGTGCCAAGGGCCATGCATAGCCAACAATCGGCAGCCAATTCAGGATTAGTGCGATTAAGGGCCTTAAGCGTAGCTTCAAGGATTTCTGAAGTTTGGACATCAAGGTCCGTCCCCTGGGGCTTGGGCAACGCAAGTGGATGATAATGGATGGGAGGGTACATGCTCTTAATTATCTCATTTATGCGTTCCCTTACCTCATGTTCTCTAATTTGGTCTGAAGGGCCACCCCCATCGGAGACATGGATAGGTGCACGAAGGGACCAACAAATATTCTTTCCAATATTTTCTCTGCCACAGGGAGCCTGAGCATACTTATTAGAACTTCCACATGGCCTGGGGCTCCAATCCCAATCACCCCCAGAGGAGCCAGCATACTCTCTTTCTTGTATTGCAGTAAGATAAACTGTCCCTGAGCTGTCACTGCACTGCTGGGCGGAACTGTAGCATGTGGAGTGCAAGGCCTGAAGGTATTTGCAATTACTGGGGCAGGGCCCAGGCTGGTCACCTTTTGGAGGGATAACTCTGGGCTTTTTTACGCACTCCCATGCTTGTTTGGAGATACCTGTGGCGGTACGATGATAGACGAGGTAGGCCATTTTGTCCGTGCAGTCAACCTGCTGCGTGTAGGTGACGGGACGGACAGTGACTATACCTCCACTACAATCACAAGGGTTTCCAAAGAGAGCATGGCGGAGTGATGCAGGGTCAGGAGACTGAAAGCCGCCATGGCTTCCAGGAAGCAGGAGAAAAAATATTATGATCATCATATTCTGCAAGACAAAAAGAAAAAAGAAGCAGCCGTGTCTCAGGGGGTAGTCCCCTGGACTATATCATAAGTATTTGGCTCATCAACCAACTTTATCAACCTTTCTGGTAGCCATCTGGCATTTTGGCTTTTTAAATCACAGATGCAGGCATGGCCTTTGCCCCAGATTAACACAGGATCAGGACCTTGCCATCTGCCAAGAAGGGGATCTTTCCATTTTGCTTGGGCATAGGTTTGGGCCGTAGAGGAGTGCCACAGATGATCTACTGCGCTTTTTGCTGCAGCATCGAGGGTAAGAAAGTTCAAAACAAATAGGGCATGGTTGAGCAGGGTTTTAGTGTTGCCGGTTCTGGAATAGAGTACTTCCTCCCCTGACTGTAATTTCAGGATCATATTTTTAAGTGTCTGGTGGGCCCTTTCCACAATTCCCTGCCCCTGAGGGTTGTAGGGTATGCCAGTTATATGTCTAATGTGCAACTGTGCACAAAAAGATCTGAAAGAGGAGCTGGTATACCCAGGGCCATTGTCCGTCTTAATAATTTTAGGCTGCGGGAGGACTGCCAGAGCGTTTATGAGATGGTTAATGACATGTTTAGTGGCTTCCCCGGGTTGCAGGGTGGCAAAAATGAAGCCACTAAAGGTATCAATGGATACATGGATATATTTGAGGCGGCCAAAAGGAGGGTAATGAGTAACATCCATCTGCCATAGCTCCCCAGGGATAAGACCGCGGGGGTTAATGCTGGTATGGGGTTCGGGGAGGAGGGTCAGGCAACCCGGGCATTGTTTAACGATCTGCCTAGCCTGTTCCCGGGTAATGGAATATTTAAGCCGAAGTGTATGAGCGTTAAGGTGATGTAATTTATGAGCTTGCGTGGCAGCGGCAACTGGGGAAATAGAGAAGGCGGTTAAAATGGACCGGGTGGCTCGATCAACCTGATCATTGCCCTCAGAGAGGGGGCCGGGGAGGTCGGAGTGGGCACGAATATGTCCAATAAAAAAGGGATGTTTACGTGAAAGAATTAAAAGCTGAAGGGTGGCAAAGAGGGGAGAGGCATTGGTAGAGGGGCGAATGTACGGGACCGTCTCTAGCAGGGGAACTGAATGTGCAACGTAGGAGCTGTCTGTATAAATGTTCACAGAGCCAGGGACAGACTCAAAAACCCTGATGACAGCTGCAAGTTCCACTAATTGCGCAGAGGCGAAAGGTGTGTCAAAAGAGGTAGCCTTCCCGTCAATGCTAAAAGCCGCCTTTCCCGTGGCGGACCGTCAGTGAATACCAAGTGGGCATTCCGAATGGGCTTTGTTTTGGTAATCCTCAGGAAGACGACGGGGGTCTTTTGAAAAAACTGAACAAGCTTGTCTGAGGGATAATGATTATCTATAATCCCTGAATAAGAAATGCAATTAACAGCCCAGGCATCATCGTTCTGTAGCAACCATTGAACCTGGGAGGCGGTGTAAGGGCAGACAATGTGATCAGGTTCCCGACCAAAAAGTCTGCGGGCGGCCTCTCGTCCCAGGCGCACAAGGTCAGCCATCAGGTGGGGGTAGGAAGAAAGGGTCTTAGAGGGAGTGACTGGCATGTGAATCCAAAAAAGCGGGTGCTCTTGCCACAATAACCCAGTAGGAGAAAAGGCGGTGGGAAAAATTAGAAACCAGAGGGGTCTCAGAGGGGCACAATACCCAATATGTTGATCATGAATAGCTTGCTCAACCAGAGTAAGGGCCTTGCGGGCCTCTGGTGTGAAAGAGCGAGGTGAATTTGGGTCGGAATCTCCATTGAGGATATCAAATAAGGGTCTCAATTCCCCGGTGGTTAGTCTGAGATAGGGCCTGAGCCAGTTCAATTCCCCTAGAAGCTTTTGGAAATCATTGAGGGAGCATAGGTGACTTACTCGCAAACGAACCTTTTGAGAAAGGATTCAGTTGGCCAAAAGTTCAAATCCAAGAAAGAGTTGTGGGGGGCGGGCCTGAATCTTATCGGGGGAAATTTTAAGGCCCCTATTCTCTAGTGCCCTGATGAGTTCCTGAGATACCTGGGTTAGTTTCTCATTTTCTGGTCCTGCAAGGAGGATATCATCCATATAGTGGATGATGTAAAGATCTGGGTACTGTAGGTGAAAGGGGTCAACTGTTTGTGCCACATATTTCTGACAGAGCATAGGGCTATTAGCCATACCCTGTGGCAGGACTTTCCACTGAAAGCGTGGGGAGGGACCCACGCAATTAGTGATGGGGACGCTAAAAGCAAAGCGCTGGCAATCTGAGGGGTGAAGGGGAATGGAAAAGAAGCAATCCTTAAGATCAGTTATAATTTTGGAGAAGCCTTTAGGTATGGCCACGGGGGCGGGAAGGCCGGGCTGGAGGGCTCCCATAGAGACCATGGTTTTGTTGACAGCCCGCAGGTCGTGTAGGAGTCGCCATTTGCCTGAGCGTTTCTGGATAACAAAAATGGGCGTATTCCACGGGGATGTAGAAGATTCTATATGCCCTGCAGCTAATTGCTCCTGCACTAAAGCGAGTGCTGCTTCTAACTTAATCTTGGATAGGGGCCACTGGTCGACCCAGACAGGTAGGTCATTTTTCCACGAAATCCTATCTGCCTGGAGTGCAGGGGAACCCGTGGCCCTCAGGAAAAATGGTTCTGGGTGGTTGGTCGTTCTAGGCCAAGACCTGAGCGGCCCTTCCTTCCTTCAATGACGATAGGAGATGGTCGTCCTTGACCTCTCTTACCTAGCCCTTGCCCTGGGAGGTATCCCTGGGAGAGCATCTGTCAGGTCACAATGGCATTTGGGCTACACATAATGACCCCCATCTGGGATAGGATATCTCTTCCCCATAAGTTTACAGGTAGGCCGGAAACCACAAAAGGCCGGATGGTCCCTCTATTTCCTTCCTTATCTTGCCAAGGCAACCATTGGGAGCTCTGCAATGTGTTGTGGGACTGACCTATGCCCTGTAAATGTGTCATGGATGGTTGAAGGGGCCAAGAAGGCGGCCAACTGTCTTTTGAAATGACTGTTGAATCGGCTCCTGAATCTAATATTCCCTCAAATGATCTACCTTGAATGAAAAGCGTAAGCACGGGGCGATCCTGAGAAATGGCTTGGATCCAATATATATCTGAGGATCTGGGTTTGGAACAGCCTCGTGCGGTGGCAAGGGCCGGGTATGAAGTCTGCAGGGGGAGTGGAAGGGCCTGTGCAAGGCGCTGTCCCGAATGGATAGTGAGGGGTCCTTTCAGGGTCGAGGCGAGTATCTGGATTTCCCCAGTATAATCACTATCAACAATGGAGGGATGAATTATAAGGCCCTTAATAGTAGTGGAAGTACGGCCGAGGATGAAAAAATAAAAGGTGGGAGGCGGGGGCCAAATATGCCTGTAGGTATAATGTGGACTCCACCCTCGGGGGTCAATAGTAAGGTGGAGGCGGCACACAAGTCCACCCCCGCGCTTCCTGTGGTGGCTCTAAAGAGTGGGGTGTGGATGGGCTGATCCCCGAGGCCTGTACAAAAGGAATCGGTCGGGGGGCCCGGGGCTGGCCCCTCCGGCCGTTTCCCTGAAGGGGGCGACCATTAACATCTGTAGTGGAGCGACAGGTGTTTGCCCAGTGCTTCCCCTTCCTGCATCTAGGGCAAAGGGTGGAGGGTCGGGAGGCCCTAGGTGGGGCCGAGGTGGAGGGGGTGCCAGGAGAGCTAGGGCATTGGCTGGCAAAGTGGCCCGGTTGACCACACCGGAAGCACCCCTTTTGGGAGTCCCCAGTTTGAAGAGCCGCCCCAACGGCCAGATGTACGGCCTGGGACATTTTTGCAGTGAAAGGGTCAATGTCTCTGCATAAACGTATCATCTCTTCCAATGTTTTATCTCTCCATCTCCCGCGTAAGGCGGAGCGACAGGTATTGTTGGAATTTTCATATGCTAGGCGTCTCACAAGCTGATCATTAGAAGCCTCCTGCCCCAGAGTCCGTTCAGTTGCCTCCAAAAGCCTACTAACGTACTCAGAGAAATCTTCCTGAGTCCCTTGCACAATCTTATTAAGCGGGGCGAGAGGGGAGCCAGGATTTGGTAAGGCGCGCCAAGCTGCAAGTGCAGCATTGGCGGTTTGCACCAAGAGACCTATTGGGAGGCGGCGTTGCCTGGCCTCCCCTGCGTATTTTCCCTGACCGCTCAATTTTTCATAAGTCCACTTTGAAGCGGGGGAGCTAGGGGCTTTTTGGTTGGCCGAAGCGGTGGATTGGCAGCGATCGAAAAAATCTGCCTTCCAGTCCAAGAACTGGCCCCTGGAAAGAACTGCTTGCACTACGCGGAGCCACTCCGCCGGCAGGAGATATCCTCCGCGGGACATGGCCTCGAGGGCGGAAAGGGTAAACGGGGCATTGGGGCCATAGGACTTGACGGCCGGCCGCATTGAGATCTTTAAGCCCTTTGAAATGCAGCTTCCTGTATTCTGACTGCTCTCGGTCTGTCTTTCCACCACTCCGTCCCTCTCCCTCTCCCTCTTCCTCTTCCTCCTCCTCTTCATCTCCCTCCCCCTCTCCGTCTTCATCTCCCTCGCTAGCAGAGGAATCCTTGAGGTCACCGGTCCCAGGGGCCAGCAGGGACCGACGGGATCGAGTTAAAACAGGGAACATCATTGACTGCGTCTTCTTAGGTTTTTTAGTTTTAGCGCTAGCTCCGATCTTTTTGAGGGATGCCTGGTTTGACCGAGGCTTAGCGGGGGAGAAGATGACCGAACTCTGGAGGGAGTATTGCAAGGAACTCAGCTCCAAAGAGAGCTGCATATACTGCTTTTGTAGGTCCAAGACCTCCCGGAGTTCCTTAACCTGAGTGGAAAGTTGATTTCTAGCATCTGCGAGGACGGAGGAGGTAGGAATCGGGGGCAGAAGCGCAGGGGCACAGGTTTGAGATAAGTAAGGAGGGGGCAAATACTGGGAAGTGGGTCAATCTGGGGTATTATATCGGACGGCCTCCTCCTCGAGTCCCGCCTCATTCCCGGGGTCTAATGTATCGGGGCCGGGATCTTGTAAAGGAGGAGCTTTATGCTTTGCAATTATAGGAAATGCTAAGGACTTGGTGACAGGGTTCATCTCCACAGGGAGGGGAGGATAAAGGGACTTTGGAGGCTCCGGCGGAATGGTAATGACCACGGACGGGGGCCTAGGGGGACTTTCTCCCACTGACTCTAATGACTTTACAGAGGCTGCCCGTGATAGAGGGTGCTCCAATGACTTAGCAGAGGCAGCCCGTGACAAGGGGCGCAGGCAGAATTCCGCCACCGAAAGGAGCTGGCGCTTATCGGGGTCCCCAGAGGTGGATTCCACTATATCTCTAATGATACCCCAGTAAGAAAAGGCTGAGGGAGGGACTGCCTCTGGCCCCTCAGTCTGCAATTTTCTATTAAGATCTCTTCCGACCTTCTGCCAATTCCCCGGATGAATGTTTGGCCCACTAACTATAAACCAGGGACAAACCTCATCTACGAAGAGGAAGAACTTCACAAGGTCCTTTTTCTTAACCTTAACTCCTCTTTCCTTAAGGGCATTCTTAAGGTCCTGGATAAAGACCTGCTCCTTTGAGAGATTGGAACCCATGATCAGAATGAGGCGGACGAAACTATACTTACCAAAATTCAGGGGCTCTTCCTGAGCGGTGAAAACCAAGGGGTTGCAACGAGCTGTGTCTCAATGGGGGTCCGCCTGGCAGGGGTCCGTGCCTCGAGCCCCACGTCTGGGGGCCACTTGTCCCGTCCCGCGGGACTAAGTTATTCGTGGGGGGCCGAGGGGGACCTAGCCTGAAGGGAATGGGTGAAAAAAGAGGAGTGAGACCAAGATGGTGACAAGCAAGGTCTAACTTTTATTATAATGCAAGACAGCTTATATAGTAATTGAAACAGGGAAGAGGAATAGGGAGGGTCCAGGGCGAGGGTAGTATCTAGTGGTTAATTTCTGGAACTGGGGGGTCAAGCCCTTTTGTGGTTGCAACATCTATTGGCAGAGGCGTCTTGTGATACTTGCTTATTGCAGAAAAGAGTTCAGGGCATGGTGACCTCAAGGGTGAGGGGCCCAGCACCAAGTGCTGGCTCCCAACACTTGCCTGGAATTTTTTCATTCTTTGTCCCTGCTTTTTACTGTTTGGAATAGAGCCTGTCACTCTGCATCTCAACCCATACTTCTAACTGGCATCTTGAAGAATTTTTTGCTCACAACCACCTCATAGCAGAGAATTGCCTGGCAGATGGCTACTGCTTCTGAATGACCTGCAGCAAGGCCGTGCTATGGAAGCTGTTTTCTTGTGTTCTTTAAAGCATTTCTTGTACTTGTGTGTTCAGTTTTCCCACTTTGCCACCAAGATTGTTTAGGTCTCCTGCTGTCTTCCTTTCTTCGCACATGGTTTGCTTGTTGATTTACACAGTCTCTCTTCACTGAAGATAGACTATAGTGTTCTGCCTAGCTACTTCTAGGGGAGCGTGACATTGAAGGAGACCTTCCTTATTTAGTGATTTCTTTGGAAGGACAATGCCTACGTCAGCTATTGTTCTTGGAATGTAACCCTGTTTCTAATCCCCGTCCCTCTGTCCCCAAGAAAAGAATGGCCTACTTTGAGGAAAGCATGCTGTTGTGACCAGGCTTATATTACAGGACTGCTCATGATGGGGGAGCAAAAATGGGTCTGTAGTCCTTGGGGGTCGGAAGGTCACATGGCTCATGCCTTCATATTATAGGTTATTTCATAAAAATGAGATATTTATGCTTTCAAGTTATCTTACATGTTGGCTTATAAACTGCTTCAGTCTACTGACTACTTATTGGGCCCCTCAGAATAGCTTACATTTACCTGCCTCTTTGCAATTTCCCAAGCACTTTCACAGACATCATCATATTAGATCCTTACAATATCATGGCAAGATAGCTACATAATAGAGCAGGTATTATAATCCCAATTTTACAGATGAGGAAACAAAAGTGACTTGTCTTTATAGGATCCCACACCATCTGCTGATTTCTAGCTCACTGCTTTTGATGTTTGCATTCCATTTGACTAGATAAACTTCCTAGAATTATGCATTTTGTTCATTTTGTGAGAGAGAGAGAGAAGAACTTGGAATGACTTAGAAGTGATACCTTGTTTGCTAGTACCAGACTAGCAAAAAACAATGATAGGTAAAGCAAATGGAGCTCTATCCAGGGGATGGGATGTAAGTTCCTAACACTTCTTCCCTCACCTTGGTTCCTAGACAGTTTAGCTACTGGCACCTGATACAAAATCCAGACCCTCAGTAGGCCCATCGTCCTAATTCCTAAATCACTTGTCTCGCAAGAATGAGCTTCCTCCTGCATGGCCTTAACTTCTGCTCTGAATTTCCTTTTTTTAATCTTTTTTAAATTTATTTATTTTTAGTTTTCCTCATTCACTTCCACAAAATTTTGAGTTCTAAAATTTTTTCCCATCTCTCCACTCTGCCCATCCCAGGAGATCATGCATTCTGATTATTCCTTCCCCCAGTCTGCCCTCCCTTCTATCACACCTCTCCCTCCTGTCATCTCCCCACCATCTATTTTCTTGTAGGGCAGGATAGATTTCTGTACCCCATTGCCTGTATGTCTTATTTCCCAGTTGCATGTAAAAACAGTTTTGGAACTTTGAGTTCCAACTTCTTTCCCTTACTCCCTCCCCACCTATCCCCACTGAGAAGGCACGCAATTCGATATAACTTATACATGTGTAGTTATGCAAAACACTTCCATAACAGTGGAAGGCTAACTATATTTCCCTTCATCCTATCGTGCCCCCCATTCATTCTATTCTCTCTTTTGACCCTCTCCATCCTCAAAAGTATTTACTTCTAGTTACTCCCTCCTCCCATTTGTCCTCCTCCCTCCCCCTCTACTTCCCTATAGTGTAAAATAGATCTTCATACCCATTTGAGTGTGCATGTTATTCCCTCCTTAAGTCAGATCCAAAGAGAGTAAGGTTCACTCTTAACCCTCCCTCTTCCCCTCCATTGTAAAAGCTTTTTTTTTACTTTTATGTGAGAGGTTATTTATCCCCTTCTATTTTTCCCTTTCTCCTCCCAATATAGTCCTCTCTCACCCCTTAATTTTATTTTTTTAGATATTATCCCTTCATATTCAACTCACCTTGTGTCCTCTGTCTATATGTATGGAATCCATCCAACTACCCTAATACTGAGAAAAGTCTTAAGAGTTAACAAATATTGTTTTTCCATGTAGGAATTTCAATAGTTCAAGTTAAATAAACCCCTTATGAGTTCTCTTTCCTGTTTACCTTTTCATGCTTCTCTTGTGTGTTTGAAAGTCAGATTTTCTCTTCAGTTCAGTTCAAGAATTCAAGAATGCTTGAAAGTCCTTTATTTCATGGAATGACTATTTTTTCCCCCTGAAGTATTACACTCAGTTTTGCTGGGTAGGTGATTTTTGGTTTCAGTCTTACCTCCTTTGACCTCTGACCACTTAATGTAGAAGCTGCTAGATCTTGTGTTATCCTGATTGTGTTTCCACAGTACTCAAATTATTTCTTTCTGATTGGTTGTGGTATTTTCTCCTTGACCTGGAAGCTCTGGAATTTGGCTACAATATTCCTAGGAGTTTTCCTTTTGGGAATCTCTTTCAGGGGGCAGTCGGTGAATTATTTCAATATCCATTTCGCCCTCTGGTTCTAGAATATCAGGGCAATTTTCCTTGATAATTTCTTTTTTTAATATTAATTTTATTTGTTTTCAGTGTTCTACAATCACTACCATATAACTTAGATTATTTTTCCCCTCCCTCCTCACTACATCCCTCCTTCCTCCCTGAGGCAGCATACAATTTTATATAGTTTCTCTACATACATTCCTATTAGATACATTTTCGCTGTAGTCATATTGTGTAGAAGAATTAAAATGAATGGGAGAAATCATATAACAAACCAAAACATAATACAGAAGAAATGATCTGCTACATTCTGCAATTGAATTCTAAAGTTCTTTCTCTGAGTGTGGAAGGCATTTTGCCTTAAAAGACCATTGGGAATTTTTTTAAGTCCTTGCATTGCAATCAAGTTCCAAGTCTACCAGAAAAACTGTCACACACTGTGATCATTCCTGTGCACAAAGTTCTCCTGGTTCTGCTCCTTTCGCTCAGCATCAGATCATATAAGTCTTTCCAGGTCTCTCTGAAGTCTTCCTGTTAATCATTTCTTATAGCACAATAGTATTCCATTATATTCATATGCCACAACTTACTCAGCCATTCCCCAATTGATGGGCATCCTTTTGATTTCCAATTTTTGGCCACCACAAAGAGGGCTGCTATAAATATTTTTGTACATGTGGGACCCTTTCCCATTTTTATGATCTCTTGGGGATACAATCCTAGAAGCGATATTGCTGAGTCAAAAGATATGCACATTTTTGTAGCCCTTTGGGCACAATTGCAGATTGTTCTCCAGAATGGTTGGATCAGCTCACAGCTCCACAAACAATGAATTAGTATTCCAACTCTCCCACATCTTCTCCAACATTTATCATCTAACTGTTCTGTCATGGTAGCCAATCTGATAGGTGTGATGTGATATCTCAGAGTTGTTTTGATTTGCATCTCTGTAATCAATAGTGACTTAAGAGCATCTTTTCATATGACTATGGATAACTTCAATTTCTTCCTCTGAAAACTGCCTGTTCCATATCCTTTGACCATTTATCAATTGGGAAATGACTTGTATTCTTGTACATTTGACTCAGTTCTCTATATATTTTAGAAATGAGGCTTTTATCACAGACACTAGTTGCAAAAATTCTTTCCCAGTTTTCTGCTTCCCTCCTAGTCTTGGTTGCATTGTATTTAGTTGTGTAAAATCTTTTCAGTTTAATGTAATCAAAATTATCCATTTTGCTCTTCATAATGCTTTCTATCTCTTCTTTAGTCAAAAATTCTTCCCTTCTCCATAAATCTGATAAATACACTAATTCTTGCTCCACTAATTTGTTTATAGTATCAGACTTTTTACCTAGATCATGTACCCATTTGGGCTTTATTCTTGTGTACGGTGCCAGGCATTGGTCTGTGCCCAGTTTCTACCACACTTTTATCCAGTTTTCCCAGTAATTTTTGTCAAACAGTGAGTTCTTATCCCAGAAGCTTGGGTCCTTGGGTTTATCAAACAGTAGATTGCTATATTCATTGACTGCTGTGTCTTGAGTGCCTAGCCTGTTCCACTTGTCTACCCTTATGTTTCTTAACCAGTACCAAGTGGTTGTGATAATTGCTGCTTCATAATACGATTTGAGATCTAGTACAGCTAGGCCACCTTCCCTGGCATTTCTTTTCATTAGTTCCCTTGCTATTCTGAACCTTTTGTTTTTCCAGATGAATTTTGATATTATTTTTTCCAGCTCTAGAAAATAATTATCAGATTGATTGGTATGGCACTAAATAAGTAAATTAATTTAGGTAGAATTGTCATTTTTATTATACGGCTTGGCCAACCCATGAGCAACTGATGTTTTTCCACTTAACTTAGATCTGACTTTATTTGTGTGAAAAGTATCTTGTAATTGTGTTCATATAGTCCCTGGATTTGTTTTGCAAATATTTTATAGTGTCTACCCTAGCTTTAAATGGGATTTCTCTTTCTCTCTCTTGCTGTTGGGCTTTGTTCGTAATACGTAGAAATGCAGAAGTTTGGGTGGGTTTATTTTGTAACCTGCAACTTTGCCAAAGTTGTTTATTATTTCAAGTGTTTTTTTACTTGAATCTGTGGGATTCTCTAAGTATATTATCATATCATCTGCAAAGAGTGATAACTTAAGTTTCTTCTTTGCCTGTTCTAATTCCTTCAATTTCTTTATCTTGTCTAATTGCTACGGCTAACATTTCTAGTACCATATTGAATAACAGTGGTGATAATGGACATCTTTGTTTCACCCCTGATCTTGCTGGAAATGCATCTAGCTTATCTCCATTGCATATAATGCTTGCTGAGGGTTTTAGATAGATACTGCTTATTATTTTATGGAAAGTTTCCTTTTTTCCCTGTGCTCTCCAGTGTTTTTAATAGGAATGGCTGTTGTATTTTGTCAAATGCTTTTATTTCACCTATTGAGATAATCATGTGGTTTCTGTTAGGTTTGTTGTTGATATGATCAATAATGCTAATAGTTTTACTAATATTGAACCAGCCCTGCATTCCTGGTATGAATCCTACCAGGTCATAATGTATTATTCTCATGATTAAGTTGCTGTATTCTTTTTGCTAAGATCTCATTTAAAATTTTAGCATCTATATTCATTAGAGGAATTGGTCTACAAAATAATTTCTTGAAAGATGATATCTAGGCCCTTTTTTTAATCACGACTTTCAGGTAGTCCAGTAATTTTCAGATTGTCCCTCCTGGATCTCTTTTCTAGGTCAGTTGTTTTTCCAGTGAGATAGTTCACATTTTCTTCTATTTTTTCATTCCTTTGGTTTTGTTTTATATATTTTTTAAATAATTTTATATATATATATATATATATATATATATATATATATGTAACTTTATAATTTCTTGATTTTTCATGAAGTCATTAGCTTCCATCTGCTCCATCCTGATCTAATCTGATCCACGAGGGAGCTTTTGGACTTCCTTTTCCATCTGGCCAGTTCTGATTTTTAAGGCATTCATCTTCTTGTTGGCTTTTTGGATCTCTTGCCATTTGGGTTAGTCTGTTTCTTCAGTAGTTTTTTGGGTCCCCTTTAGCAAATTGTTGACTTGTTTTTCATGATTTTCTTGCATCACTCTCATTTCTCTTTCCAATTTTTGCTCTACTTCTCTTACTTGATTTTCAAAATCCTTGGGCTCTTCCATGGCCTGAGACCAATTCATATTTTTCTTGGAGTCTTTGGATGTAGGAGGTTTCTGTCTTCTTCCATTTATATATTTTGGTCTTCCAAAGTAAGATTCTGTAGTTTAATTTTTTTCTGTTTTTACTCATTTCCCTAGCCATTTACTTGACTTTTGAACTCTTTGTCAAGGTAGTTCTCTGCTTCCAGTGGAGTTGGGCGGGGGAGGGTCTACTGTCAGCTGCTCTATTACCACCCACCCCACCCCCCCAATCTATGGTCCTAGAACTACATAAACAGCTGCTGATGCTGATTCTGCAGTGGCTGCCACATGTTCTTCCATCCCATCTTCCACCCTGGGGCTAGGGCAGGACCACTGTTCTCTCACACAGGTCTGACAGGTTTTTTCCACTGACTTTCCATTTTGACATCAGCATTTTAGGGTTATGAAGTCTGGAAACCACTACAGATGCCAGAGATTCAGGTTCCCCCCAATTTTCTCAGGCCTGCTCAGGTTCCATCTGTGCTTGGCGGTGCCCATTCTGGATTGTGCCCTACACTCAGCACGGTGACATAGATGCTTCCCATTGACCTTCCAGGCTATCTTGGGCTGGATATTAGCTTCACCCCATCATTCTGTGAGTTCCTCACCCCCAGAATTTGTTTAAAGTCATTTTTACAGGTATTTGGCCTTGTGGGGAGAGCTCTAGCAAATCTGTGATGTTACTCTGCCATCTTGTCTCTGCCCTCCTATTCTGAATTTCTTAAGACTGCTTTCCCACTTATCTGAACTGTTCAAGCAAAGCATTTTCATTTTCAAAAGATATTCCTGTTTACACAAATCTCACAGCAAAACTTTTTGGATACAACACCATTCAAAAAGTACAGCAGTTGGTATCCGTATTAAAGATAGCTTCCACGAAGAATCTTCTTCAATGTTTACAGCCCTATTCACCTTGACGTTTTTGCAAATGAACGGTTATAAGAAGGGGAACCATCTTAAGCTGTAAAACCCTATTTCACTGTAGTGCACTCTTTGCCTTAGCTTCCAGAAAACCTTAGACAAGGCACAGATTTCTACTCAAAAGAACAAAACAAAACCAAAAAAATTCCTTTTGACCACCCAGCTCTGAACTTGCAAAGCCAGCAGAGGGGAAGATGTCCAGAATAACTTCAAAAGTCTCAGCTTTTGATTACTCAAAAGCCTTATCATCCATCTTCCTAAGATATCTTGGCAAAAGAGGTTTACCATAGCAACTCAGTACCATAGCAACTTGGAGAAAAGGAAATCAAAGGAGTGCAGAGCACAGGGAGAGGAAGCTGAGGACTTGGCGTGCAAACTAAGGAACTTACTCTCTCACCTACTATAGGCTCTTTCCCACCATGGCAACACTGGTGCCCAATTTGGAAGCAAATGACTCTTGCTTCCCTAATGAGTCCCAGTGCTCTCCAGTAGCAAGGCAGGGTCCTCTGCCCTGGCTGGTGGCCTTCATGTATTCTGATGTCCTAGGCATCTCAGAGGCAAGGGAGACCACTACTATACCTCTTCCAACTCCTGTTTCCTTAAGGGATGAAAAGAAAGACAGATATGAAGAGATAGGGCTGGGGGGGAAAGGGGCTGGAGAAATGTTGGCTAAGCAATAAGGAGCAAAGACCAGACTTGCTCAGGGAAGGGCATTTCTTCCTCTAGAAAGGCTATGTCCAACTATGAACATCCACAGGAAAGTCCCCACGGTACAGTGATGGGGAAGGCTGGTGTCCCTCAAAAATGGAATCCTGAGGCCTTCCTAAATCCAAGGTAAATACCTCCCTCTCTCATGCCTCTGCTCTTATTCTTTCACATGACTGTCATGTTGACCCTCCAGTTTCCCCACCCAACCCTTTCCCTAGCTATCAGAATTCTGTTAGAATGCCAGGTTGATTACCTAGTACTGTCTTCATCCTCACAGGAAAGCATAAGAATTTTTTTCTCTTTCCTTGGGAGTTTTGCAGTAAACTAATCTGTACTGCTGGCCCAGTAACAGGATGATGCCCCAGGAAAAGCCCCAAGGCTCAGGAAGATGCACTGCTGCATTTCATGGCCAAAATTTTGCTTTCCCTCCTTATTTCCCTCCCTAGTCAGGTCTTTGAAAGTGGTGAATATAGAAACAGGGAAAGGCAGAGGTTCTTATTCTTTACCTTTAAAGTGACAAATGCTTATAGGATGCTTATAGGCCTCAGAATGGTTTTATGGGGATTGTTTCAAAATTAAGAGAAAAAAAAATTGTTCTCTCCTCCTGAAAATGAGGGTCAGTACAAAATTAGGTGAGTACAGTTCTAGACTTGTAGTCAGGAAGACCTGAGTTCCAATACTGGTTCACACACTAGTTATATGACCCTGGGAAAGTCACTTCATCTCTGCCTGTCTCAGTTTCCTTATCTGTAAAATGGGGATAATAATAGCACCTATCTCACAGGTTTCTTATGAAGATAAATGAGTTCAATGTAAGGTGTTTTGTGTGAAAGGATAATTATTTACCAGGGTCCCCCATTTTTCCTGCAACATAGGTTGCACTCGTTTTCCCCTGAAAGGTGATCCAAGATGTCCCTGGAAATTCACTGGCCCAGGAACCCGTGGCTCAAGCTGTGCCTCCCTTAACTGATTGACACAGCTAATTGTTCACCTCTAGTCACCTAAAGTCATTAAAAGACACATCTGTTTAGAGTTGGGGCCCTTCAAACTTTGCAGATATGCTTGAGTTTCCACACATCCACACCCTGTGAACCACATGGAGACAAGGGATTCACTTCCAGCATCTTCCATCTCCCTCCCAGCACATGAAGTTCTGCAGACCCTTTGTTAAATATTCATTCTCTACTGTCTTAAGTAAACCTTTTGTTAGTTCCTGTTGAATTAGTGCCCCATTTGTCCCCAAAATAGAACTTGAACTAACAATGACCTGGCCTGAGTGAGACCTGCCCCTAACACTTTGCAAACCTTAAAGGACATATAAATGTTAGCTATTTTTACTTTTACTGTATTCTCCACTATGCAGTGATTAACTCTCAGAATTCACACTGCCTTAATCTCCTGAAGATTGGAGATGGAGGAGATATTTCCTAAGGCTGGTGGGGAGGGAGGAGGGAGCCTCTCTGGTGTCACTGCTAACACTGAATTAAAAGGACTCAGCAATATCATTGCACCATGAAAATACATCAATTCAGAGAAGGGGCAGCTAGGTGGTACAGTAAAGGGTGTGAAGAAGAGCTAGGTGAAATATGGGCCTGGAGTCAGGAAGACCCAAGTTCAAATCTGGCCTCAGACACAAGTTGTGTGACCCTGGGCAAGTCGCCTAACCCTATTTGCCTCAGTTTCCTCATCTGCAAAATCAGCTGGAAAAGGAAATGGCATGCTACTGTATTATCTTGGCCAAGAAAACCCCAAATGGGGTCATGAAGAATTGGATACTACTGACAAATGACTGAAAACATAGGTCAAAAAGGTATGGCAGCCTATTGAAAAGGTTTCTCTTAAAGTCATTAGCTTCCAATTCTATTCTAATTTTGAAAGAACTATTCTCTTCAGTGAGCTTTTGAACCTCCTTTTCCATTTGGCTAATTCTGCTTTTGAAAGCATTCTTCTCCTCATTGGCTTTTTGAACCTGTTTTGCCAATTGAGTGAGCCTATTTTTCAAGGTGTTATTTTCTTCAGCATTTTTTGGTTTCATGGTGTGGAAGATTGTCCAGTTCAGCCCCTGAGATATGCTGCCTGTCTGACCCTCAGCACATTAGTTAACCTCTTGGTTTCCTGAGGCAACCCTAACACTATAAATGACCACCAAAATGTTGATCTGCTTTCATAAAGAGAGTTTCTTCACTGGGCATTCTCTTTGTCAATTAAACCACTGGCCCAGTCCCATCCCATAGGTCAGATAGATGGAGATAATATTTAAAGCTATAGTTTCTGATATCTCAATGAAGGAAAATAAATTTCTCCAAGTAGGGTATAGTGAAAGGACTGCTAGAATTGGTGTGTGTGACCTTGAATGAGTCAAAACCTTTCTGAGGCTTAGATTTCTTACATATAAAATGTATATTACCTGCCTCCTGTGGTTCCTGTCTCCCACTGTTGTTGGAAGGATCAAATAAGATAATTTAAGTAAAGAACTTTTTAAATCTTAGAGAAATGGAAGTTATTCCATTCCATACATTGAGCATGTGACAATATGTTATATCAGCTCCATAAGGGAAAGGAATTGCATGACCTTTTAGATGGTCATCTCAAATGTTAGTGAAATGTGTGTTTAGAATTTTAAAAGCAGACTTTTTTAGGTGACTAGTGAAAAAAATGTATTTTGATGTGAACAAGGGGTGTTTTAATTTCTTTTCATAAATCTTGAACTTAAATTGCTCCCAGGATGCAACAGGAAAGCTATAGCATATACATTCTCTGATGGCAACAGTGGGAATGCAAACCTTTCCCTTTTAAAATGTATGAGGTGTAAGGTCCCAGGATCTCCTCCAGTGTGGTCCTTTCCAGGCTCAGTTGGTTATGAGGGGTAACAGTGAACTATAAGTCATTTGCTTAGTTACAACCATTTTTAGAGCCTGCTGGGCTCCTGAACAGCTATACCTCCCCCCCATCCCCCAACTCGGAGGAGCTTAAACAGAGACACAACATCTAGAAAGCATCTTGTAAATATTTATTTGTCACTGCTTTGTCTTCCTATCTTGTGCTACGTATTGATAGTAATATCTCCCATGTAAAATACAAGTGACAGTCTTTAAATGTTGATGTTCCCAACACCTGACTGTCCAATAAATAGACCTTACTTCATCGTTACTCCTGAAATCTCATTCCTTTTTCACTTTTCAGAAACAATGTGAAATGAAATACTTCCCCACAAACACAAACTCAGCTTTATGTCAGCCATTGATGTCTAAATATGGAAGGGGACTGAGTCATACACTGCTGAAAATGGATCCTAGAGACTGGTTAGGTGCCAGAGATATTCCATACAAAGTATGTTTCATAGTCTATAGAGCACCTTTGTTTATGCATACATATGTAATAAGACACGCTGCTAGCCCATTGTTTATCTGGGCTGCTATTAAGTGAAAGCTGAAGCTTTTTTTTTTAATAAATCAAAGCTTATTTATTAGTAGCGTAAAATAAAATCACCAGTAGCATTGTGTTTGCATGCATGCCTTCATAGATGTCCCCCTGATTTTCTAGCACACATCCAACTTTTTGTTTTAAGAGTCTTGTTCACACCACATCTTAGTAACTTTCATAAATGTTAAATGAGATGGGTCTGAATACAGCAAGCAATTCTATTTTAATTCTATGACCAAAATTTTCTTCTCCACTAAAAATGAATCTTTTTTCAGCTTCCAAACATAATTCTCAAATTCTTGCTGAAACCAATAGCACCTTGGTTCATGCTGGATCTTAAGAAGGAAATTTGTTGAAGCTTATTTAGACTATCACAAGTTCATGCTACTAATTATCCTATTTACTAAGGAGAAAGGTCTTCCCACTAGTTCACAGTTGAATAATTAGAAGAAAAAGTGGAAATTGGTGACAATTTAGTGTTTGTGCCATCTGCTTCTATTTTGAGTTATTGGCACTAGCTTGACAGAGCCCTGAACAAGACAGGTTTTAAATCTTAGAGAAGCTTAGGGTTATCCTCTAATTTGCCTTTCTCTATCATAGGGGAGTGTGGTGTCCTGAGGTCTCAAACACCACTCAATGGGTTTGTCACACGACTTAAGAAAAAGAAGGCTCTTGATTCTTGTTCATAGATAGCAAACAGGAATGGACTGTCCAGTTTCACTTCCAGGGAAACAGCTTCACTGTGCTTTTGGGAAAGATCTTCTTGTCCTCCCTGACTCTCTTTCAGTTCAAAAAGAACTGTATTCATCACCTGTAAGAGAGCAGCACACACACACATTTCATTTTACTCAAGAGATAAAGAAGATTTATCAGGTTATATTCAGGGTGTGTTCCCAGGGGTAGAACCCATCCCAATTAGCAGAAGAATTGGGAAGTAGAGGTACATATAAACTTTAATTAATCACCACTCTGCCTCACATGTTACCTACCCCTAGTAAAATGTAAACCCAGTGTCTGATACATAGTAGATGCTTAATAAATGTTTTGTCATTTATTCAGTATTTCAGGCATTGAGTACCTTGTGTATAGAAGGAATTTTTTCAAAGACACATTTTCTTTATACTTCCAGTGCTGCCCATCAAGTGAGTTTACGTGGATTATTTCTTGGTGTGTGTGTGTGTGCATGAATATTTCAAAAGTATATGGATTGAACTAAATGCTGAGTTCCCTTCTATCTCTCAAATTGTGTTGATGTGAATGTCTATGCACATGCAGAGTAGGATCCCAACTCCCCTTTTTGTGCCATGCTCCAGGATGGAGCCGATCACTTTCTTCCCTCTCCTGACATACCTCCCTGACCTCCCTATCTCTTCTCTTCCCTCCCCTTTCTTTCCCTTGTCCCCTCTGCATTCTTCTGTTTCCATACTCCATTCTCACCATGCATCTCCATGAACCCATTGGTTGATGACTAAGGGTAGTACGGGCAAAGAGAGTGACCTGCACAGACTTTAAAATGCCATACCTTTCCAACTTTGAGGTTCGTGTCACTTATTTTGCTCAGCTTTGCCTCCTCTCCAAGCAACTCAGGCAATTTGGTATAGGTTAGCAGGTGCTGCACATCATAGGTACTCTCTTGTACCAGCTTTGGCAAGGTCAAGTGGATCTTCCTAGAAGATTAAAAAGATAGAGGAATTGGAAAGTCTTACTACCAAGATCAATCTAACACTCAAGACATGAAGAAAAGACCCAGAGAGCCTGAGGACAATGAAGCTGATGGACTTAACCGAACACTTCACTTTGGGACAGTTAAAGCTTTCTGTGCTCTGAGGAGCAGAATATATTCCAGTATAATCTAAGTTTACCCTTACACATTCTTCAAGACAAATCATTCATGTTTTACTAGTTGCCCATCCATTGTATCTGTATGTCCCATGGCATCCCAAGGCTGGGCTGAGAGCCATGGGAGAAGCTCAGAAATGAGGCATAAAGAACACCACAAAGAACTCTGATAAATACAATGACCAAATGTGTTCTCAGAAGACTAACGGTGAGTAGGAATGGTGACCTAAAGGTGCAGAATGAGGCATACATTTTTAGGCTAGGCAGATGAGTTGATTTGTTTGTTTGTATCTGTTTCTAGAGTTATATTGGGGGGAGTAAGAGGAAGTCAGATGTGATGCATTTTAACCCGCAGGAGACTGGGGATAAGGTTTGGTTGGCAGTCTGAAAATAGCCATGCTCCAAAGGTTAAAGAACCCATAAAACCTTTATTAAAGTTAAATATCACTAGAAAGAAAATCAATGTTTTGTGCAAGTAAAAAGATGAACCTGGGTTCATGTACTAATTTCATATCAGTATCGACTAAGTAAGGGTTATTGTTTTATGTCTTGATGATTTTTCAAGGTTGTCAATATTTTCTTCCTGATAATTTCACTACCCACTGTAATGATGACAGACTGGAGAGTTTTCTTCTTTTATAAGAAATTTCTCTGATACAAAGGATGGATGTATTTGGATCATAATTTTCATGTTAGACTTTTAACCATAATCAGTTTTCAAAATGGAGAGCTATTCGCACCGGAGGTGCCAATAAATGAGGGGTTTTTTTTAATTATCTCTCAAAATCCCAGAAGACTTTCACTTAAAAGTAGCAAGAGGAGGCCATCCTAATTGCCATCTACAAGTTATAACTTTAATTGTATATGAAGAAAGTTGAGTTAAAATGAGACTGTATAAGATAAAAGTAAAATGTACTGATTCTATATAAATGCTGATATGTACTGTTTTGTTATATACTAAATATGTACTGATTATATATAAATAACTAAACAAATTGACCTAAAAAAAGAAAGAACCATGATGTTAAAAAGGAGGAGAGCAGGGAGAAAAAATAAATACAAGACTCCACGCCAAAAACAAAAACAAAAAACCTGTACAATATGCCAGGTAACTCTATTAATGGAAGCTAAGATGTTCAGTGTATACTTCTAACCTGTGAATTTAACTTTAAGGAGGACAAATGTGTCCATCTACTAAAATGTCCTTTTAGTACCTTTGATAGAAAGATGCTGTTTGGTTATATTGAACCTTCCTTCCCAGAGGGAGGAGGGGAAACATGAAGTCCTGACACCCACGGCATTCTGTCAACTCCATGTGCTTATCCTGACCTCATTTACTTGTGACTGGCATATTCAGAGGTGGCTGGTGTCTGCTTCATGTAGATTGGCACACTTGGTAAATGCTGAAGCTTTATTTATCTATATCAGGATAAAACCCCATAGAAACTAACTACCTGGTTCTCTCAGAATCAGCCCGAAAAGCTCTGAGCAAGACTGGAGATTCTCACATGAGCTACTTTATCTCTCAGAACCAGAACCAATATCTAGACCCAGAGGGCAGTGAAGCAGTCAGGGTACGTGCATCCTTTGATATCCTTTGTCCACTAGAGCTGTTCACGTACTATCAATAAACTCTATTGTTAGATCATCTGATGTGGTGTGTAAATTGGACTGGTAAACTGAGTCAGAAACCAAGACAGAATGAACCAGCAATCTGATGTTCTTACTGGGGTTGAACTGATATGTTTCTGTCATAAGAGGAGAAGGTAATAAATTATCATCACAATAACTAAAGGGCCAAACACAAGCAGAGCCATCCAGTGGTTCAGGTAAAAGCCCATCGATTGACAACTCTGATTCAGGGCTGTGGAGAATTGCTCCAGAGGAGTCCTACACCACACTTCCTGTCCTCTTAGAGAGAAGTGAAATTTGCCGAGACCCCTGCACCACCCTGATTTCTCTCTTGTGGTCTTTTAGACTGGGAACTGGCCTAGCCTGGAGGCAGACACTATACTCCCATTCCCACCTCCATAGCAACTGATACCAGCATTGGGGTGACCTTGTAGCTATCCTGGAATGTGGGCAGGAGGACCCCCATCATGTCACTATGGACATTGCAACTATGTGGTAGAAGGGAGCAGGGCTTTTGGTCTAGGGACAAAGGGGATAGGAATTGTTTCCCACCTTCTCACCTCAAAATAGAGATACAAAGCAGAAAGCACTTTCAATGATAGGTGACCCTGGAATGAGTAGCAGAATTAGAAGAATAAACCTATGTGAATAAAGATCTGGACTGCTATCTCTTCCTATTCCTCCCCACCTCCATTCATGCTTACCTCCAGGGAATTCAGAAATTGGTCCAATGCAATAACAGCCCCTTTGTCCCAACAAACCCCCCACCCCAGGGTTGTTGGTGCTGCCTCCCACCCCTAGGTGATAGATGGAGAGCCTGAGGCTCAGAATAAGTCATACAAGATATTACCAGAACCCCACTCCCAAGTCATACCGTGGGGACAGATTTTTCATCCAACTTGAAAAGTCACGGCCAAAAGCAATATTCTCAATTTTCTCTAGGTTATTGTTTTGAGGCTTAAGCAGTAGGAGGAAGGCATTCTCATTAAATGGCACTTGAATCACAGAGAAGTTGTTTTTGTTGTCATTCCCATATAGGAAGATGCCCGTCCCTGAAAGCATTGGCACAGATATCCTGGTGGTGGTGTTTATCCAGAACACTTGGGGCTCTGCCAGCTGAGAGATTCCCTTTATTGCTCCTGAAAAATCCAAAGAGTTAATGAGAAGAAAGGGTCAACAACAGACCCAGGTAGCTCTTGGAAAGGGCACAGCAAAAGAAATCCAAACACTGATACTTCTACTTCTGTACTGGAAGAATTGACATTGGAAGAAAATGGTGAAAGGGAAGAAAAAGGAGATGGGGACAGAGCAGAAGAGAGCAAGGGAAGAGAGGGTGGGAGCAAGGAGAGGAGGAAAGAAAAGAGATAAAATACAAAATTAAGTCAATCCTGTCCTCAGGAAGCTTATTTCTAACAGAGGGAGACAACCCACAAAAGGATGTGGTGGCCAGAGAAGAATGGAAGCCATCACAAACACCAAACTCTCTCTCCTAATATCACACTCTTTGTTTCCCCCCTTCTGAATTGCTCGGCTTTCCCTGCCCTTCTTAATCCTTGTTCTAAGGCACACTTACCTTTGGAGACCAAGTTCTTTTTCAGCAGCACTCTATTCAACTCATGAGATTCAGATTTCTTTAAAAGTTTGAAAAGTCTCTTCACCATCCGAGTAAGAGATCTAGCTTGTGGCAAAGTCTATCTATAATAATGTATTCTAATCCTGGTTCAGAAAGGGAGGGAGTGCTTCCTTCATTACTCTTTAAAAAAAATTCTTATTTTGTCCTGAGTGTGTTTCCATAACATAAAAGTATAGGGAAAAAAAGATGATTATATCATGAAGCAGATCTATCATGTACGACTTACTATTCCTTTTAAAAATGTAATAAAGTTATCATGTAATTTTCTTTTTTTTTTCCTTTTTTTCCTTCCCTCATCCTAGAAGTGGCTAACATCAGACACAAATTTGTCTGTATGTAAAAATCATTCGATGCTTACTTCTATTTATCAGTTTTTTCTCTGCAGATAGTATCTTCTTTCATAGGTCCTTTGTAGTTAATTTCGGTATTTATAGTAGTCAAAATGACTTCATCACTCATAATTATTCTTAGAACAATATTCTTATTCTACACAATGTTCTCTTGGTCCTACTCCTTTTGCTCTTCATTATTTCATGCAAATCTATCCATGTTTCTCCAGAATCATGGAGCTCATCATTTCTTATAACATAGTAGTATTCCATCACATTCACAAACCACGACTTGTTCAACCGTTCCCCAATTGACAAGCATCCCCACATTTTCCAGTTCTTTGTCACCCCAAAGAGAGCTGCTATAAATATTTTAGAACATAAAATTTCTTTTTCTTTTTTCCTGATCATCTTTGGAAACAGACCTAGAAGTGGTTTTGCTGGGTCAAATTTAGGCAGTTTAATAACTTTTTGGGCATAATTCCAGATCACTCTTCAAAATGGATAGATCAGTTCACAGTTCCACCTACAGTGAATTGTGTCCCAGTTTTTCCACATCCCCTCAAACATTTGTCACTTTCTCTTTCAATCATTTTAGATAATCTGATAGATGTAAAATGATGTCTTAAGGCTATTTTACTTTGTATTTCTCTGGTCAGTAATGATTTAGAGTATTTTTTCATATGGCTGTAAATTGCTTTGATTTCATTGGAAAACTGCCTTCAACGCTCTTTGAATATCAAGGAAGCCTCACTCTGGTCCTTCATTGGATAGTCAAGGGGAGAAAGGATTTAGGACATATGACCTTGAGTAAGAAGGGGAAAAGAGGATTCCAGAACCTCTTTCTCTATTTTTCTTCTCTTATTTTTCCAGCTTCAGCTAATCAGCATGTAGTTTGTGAGCCTCTGCTTCCACCCCTTTGATCAGTGTTGAAGGGAAGAGCCCCTCCCCAAACCTCCATTGAAGGAGGGTACCCAGACCGGCTCTCTTTTCATTTACCACTTAGCTGCCATTCTTTGGTCTTCTCCATCATGCCCCAGCAACAGTTACCTTCCTCCCCTTCCACCTTTTCAGCTTCATCTAGTAGAATATTCTACCATAGGATTGTAAGCTCCTTGAAAGCAGGAACTATCTTTTTCCTTTGTATTCTCAACCTGCCTGCCACTATGTAGGTGCTTAATAAATGTTTATTGATTGACTGACTACCTGAACCTTAAAGAAGTAGGCAAGGTGGTGGAAGAGGCCTTTCATAGGTTAATTTCTGGGAGAAGCAGTCACCATACTATCTTTCCAAGCCCACCTCAAGACCTGCCTCCTCTAAGAACTCTTCCCTGATTTCTTAATCTCTTATGTCTATCTCTGGCAGTTAATCAGGGAGAGAAGTTCCATGATAGTTTCTAAGAAAGGAAGATATACCTGAGAAATAGTCGACCCAGATTTGGGAATGAGGAAGCTAAGGAATATGAACAGAGCTAGTTTTAAAAGAGGCAGCATTATATGATGAAAAGACTGCTAAACTGAGATTTGTAGAACCTGAGTTGAGACCCTAACTCTGTCTTTGGTTAACATCATGTGTGATCTTGGGCAAATCACCTAATTTCCTTAGGCCTCAGTTACCTTGGGTTTGGACCAGGTCTCTGAGGTCTCTTACAGCTCTAGATTAATTATCTTGATGTAGTATGGTTTGAAGGAAAAGAAGACTAGGACCAGTGTTCAAAGCCTGCCTGTGATGTTTAATACCTATATGTCAGTTTCCATCAGTGTAAAATGATGGATTTAACTAGATGGCCGTGGAGGTCCCTTCTAGCTCCTGTCTAAGATTTAAAGTCTGGCTTAACTTAACTATTCTAGAGACCACAGTGTTCAAAATGAAAATCCCTCAGAAAAAGATCACTTTTTAAAAGGAGCTATGAACCATTAATGAACATAGATGACTGATGTGGACTGAAGCTATTTCACAGGATCATAACATTTAGAGCTGGAAGAAATCCCAGGAGATAATCTAAGACACCCTTCGCCACCCTTCCTGTTATAGGTGAGGAAACTGGGATCTTAAAGCATTGTGACTTGCCCAAGGTGAGAATATAAATATACATTTAAGTGTATGCAATGTGAATATGAAGTATAAGATAAATTTTGGGAATGGGAGCCACCAGAAGCTGGGGGGCAGGGTCAGGAAAGGTAGAGGAAATGTTTCCAACTGAACTTTAAAGGCAGCTGAGAATTCTGAGAGATGGAAGGAAAGAGAGAGTGCATTCCAGGCATTATGGATGGCAGCCAGTGTGTGCAAAGATATGAAGGCAGGAGATAGAATGTTGTCTAGAGAGAACAGTATGAATTTACAGTAACTCACCTCTGAAAGAAAAGAGTGTTTAACAAGGACCATTCAAGGGTTTTTGATGACTCAATTTCTTTCCCTTACAATACAGCTCTGTTCAGGCTCTTCCTTCTCTCTGTATCCACTAATAATAATGATAATGGCTGCTTTCAGAAAGTTGCTTGCATTTGACAGGAGTGCTGTCACAGGCTCTGACTTCTTTTCCTATCGTTCCCCTCCCTCTCCACCAGAACCAAGACCATTGTTCCAGGGAACAAAGTTGGGTAAATCTTGCAAGGTTAAGTCAACTGATGTCATGGAAACTGCTGTGGTCATTAACCTGTGCCCCAGGGCTAGCTGGAATAGCTGATCAAAGGGCAGGATGAGTCTCACCAGGTCCTAAAATTCAAACCTTTGGTGGTTGGAAACATTCAACCCTGTTGAAGGGATGTTTGCATGTGGTTGGACTTTATTTTTCTTTCTGAGATACACCATCTAGGTCATAGAAGAGTCCTAGTTTAATGGGTCTGTAGACCTGAGAATGATCCGTCCTGGCTCTGTCTTGTAACTGGCCTTAACTTTCCCAGTAAGTCCCTACCTTCAGGCATCACCAAGTATTCTTTGACTCATCAGTCAGAGCCCATAAGACAGATCTGGAGGTGTTCATGGACTCTGCACATGAATCCTTTTGCCCTTCACATGGTAGACAGCTTGCCCAAGGAGCCTACCTTCCAATGACATGAAATGAATGATACCTGGGATTATTTACCAGTGTCCAAAGGACAGTACCGAAGCTCCAACTCCTGAGCTATTTTCTCATAAGATCAGGGCATTGCCATGGTAATAAAATGACAATCTTCTATTTGACCAGTCTGTGTCTATATGGTATTTATTATATTGTATACTATGTAAATATAATACAGTATTTACAGTATTATAGGATGATCTAAATAGGTCTTTGTTGTTTGGTTTTCTTAGCACCTCTGAATTGGAGAATTATGTAAACCAGCAGATTTACCTCTTGCTTCATGACCCAGTTTGGAATTCAGTGAGGAACTGGAGGAGAAATGAATCTATTAATTAAGTAATTGAGATCAGGGATATGGCTTTTTTTTGTGATGACAAAGAACTGGAAGCATAGTAGATGCTCATTGATTTTGGAATTGCTAAACAAATTGTAGTTTACAAAAGTAAAAGAATATTGTGGGTGGGCTTTGTTAGAAATGATAACCATAATGAGTTTGATGACTTTAGAGAAGGCTAGAAAATTTTATATGGCTGACCCATATGGAAGTAAGCTAAACCAGGAAAACAACATTTATGACTGAAGCAGTGTCAATAGAAAGAATAAAATGAAACAAAAGAAACTGAATGTTATATAATTATAATAACCAAGCTTGGCCCTAGAGAAGAAGTGAGAAAATATGCTACCCCTTCTTTGTTGCTCATACTGTCAGACAGGGTTGATGTTTAGATTTCCTGAATTCCCTTTATTTTTCTTCTTTGTTCAGAGCCCTGCATCCCAGAGTTGGCAGTGGGGAGGATATGTTTGGAAATCAAGGTGACATGCAAACAAAAGAATCAGTATTTTTTTTTTAAAGCAATCCACAGCCAAAGGAGGAAAAAGAGAAATTGGCATGGCTTTTCTAGCATGATATAAACCCTTCCCTACCAAGCACAGAATTAAACAGGCAAGGGAGTGCGTGAGAAAGAGTCTATATTGCCATCTTTGAAGCTGACCTTTGCTTGGTCTCCAATGGTCCCTAGACCTGATTCTGCTCAGCTTGTTTAAAGCAGCAGTTGGAAACAAACAAAACAAGTCTTCAGATCACCTATTTCCTCTGCACAGCTGTCACCATGGGGCTGCTCTTACCTTGGAAGTGCATGTAAGTAGCAAAGAGCAGTGTGGTGTCTGGGCTGATTCCAGTCAGCTGCGTCTTCCTGGTCCATCCTGTGACAGCCCCAACAAACTTGTCAATTTTCTCTGCAGCAAGGTCTGGGTTTGTGGCCAAATCCAGGGAGCGGAGATAAGTGATGCTGGCAAAGGAAGACAAGCTCTGCTTGAATGACTGCTTCAGACGTAGGTCAGGAGAGGTGAATAGGCCCACCACGGAGGTCAGGAGCAGACTGGAGCTGCTCTTCTCTTCTTGGGCTAAAAGGAGGCTCTGGATATCCTTCAAGGCAGAGAGGATCTTGTGCCCATCTAGTCGGGAGCTACAGCTCTGGTCTTCTTCAGGGACTCCCAGAAATGCCTGGAGTTTAGCTGCTGTTGGGTCCAGAGAACCCGAGAAGAAGGAAGTGAGGGTCCCAAAAAGGCCAAGGGGGGACAAGAGAATTGCCCCATTGGCTGGAGTCGCCGTCTCCCTCAGCATCTTATACATGCGGAAACCCACAAAGTTCAGCAGCATTCCCACACCAGTTAACCTCTTTTTGTCCTCTGCATCTAGTGTCTGAGCATAAGATACCAGCTGGTCTTTCAAGGCCACCTCATCCAAAGCAGATGTCTTGGCCTGAATTGGGACAGGGGTGAAGGTCTGCTCCTCAGTGGTCTCCACATCCACGTTGTTCAGCTCATTGCAACTACTTTGGTTATAGTTAAGGAGGTAGAAAGGGTGCACATACACCCGGTCGCTGACCACCAGGGCATTCCAGCCCAACAGAATTACAATGACTCTTAGTAACATCCTGGAGTAGGTGCTACTAACAGGTACAGCTTCTGCTTTTCCTGAAATGACATTTTTGGAAAGGAGTAAAGAAGATTGATTAGCATGTGTCTACAATAAACTAGCTCCTTTGAGAGTTGCCCAGTGCAGCATAGTGAAAAAAGTGAATTAGGAGTCAAAAGAACTAAGTTCAAATCTTGGCTAGTGCTATTTACTACAAGTCATTTAAATTCTTGAGGTCTGACTTTGCTCATATATAAATAAGGGAGCAGGTCTATCTGGACTTCTTGATCTCTTCCAGCTCCAAATCCTATAGTTTAAGCCCTAATTGTCCTATATTACAGAAATGCAGAAGAAAGGAAGTGGGTAACCTAAGACTGAACCATGTCATTGGTAGAGCTAAGAACAGACCTTGGAGAGCTTTCTCACAGAGTAGCCAACTATCAATCTATCATATCAGTATTTACTGAATGCTATAATATGTCCAGTATAAGGTAGAAGAAGGCAAAAACCCAGACCCTGTCCTCAGGGTACTTATAACCAAGTAGGGAGGACAGTCACTGAAGGATTGCTTGGAAAAGAAGACAACTATGGAGTTTTGTGATGAGGGTCTAGATCTCATTTCTCAAATGCCACAAATAGTATAAGGATACAATCTATGTTCAGGCTCCCTACACTGTTCCATGGAGTATAGATGCTCATGGGTTATTAAAGCAAGGGTGGATCCTGTAGGATTGAAAAGGACTTTGAGAGATCTTTGCATCCTCCCCATGAATGGACAGAACTATACTGATTCGTCCCAGACAGGAGAATTTATCTCTCTTGGATTGCTAGAGAGGAAATTCCATTACCTCCACCTGGTAACTGCTTCTAATATTTAACAACTCTTCCTGTGAAGAAACACTTTTGTTGATACTGAGATCTGGAATTAGGAGTGGGCAAGATAGATGTAGCTACTAAGGGCACAACATTAAATGCCAGAGTGGGGTGAGGGGATGTGATGAAGGTAAGGAGAAAAAGGAGGGAAGGGAGATGGCTAAGAGGAAATGAGTAAAAAAGAACCACACTTTTTTATTTAACTTTTAATAAAAGTGAACATCTTAATGTTCAGAGAATTTCCCTGTCTACATAGCATGTTGGTATTTATTTGCGGATATCATTGTGTGTACTGACTAAGGGTGATGGCTAAAAACCTACAATAGAGAGTAACCCACAGGAAATGGAGGAATTTTCAAACCAAGCTTATGGTATAAAAATGCCTTCTCCCATTTCAGCCTATAAAATAGGAACAATTCCCAATTGATACAGAACTTTTACAAAGCACTTTCCTCTCAACAGCCCTGCACAGTAGGTAATACAGACTTAATTATCCTCCTTTTACACATGAGGAAACAAGATCAGATTATGTGATTTTCTTTTGGTCAAACAGCCAGGAAGTATTAAAACGGGGTATAAGAAGCACTGTGCTAAGTACATAAAAAATATATTTTCTAATTATCTCATTTGATCCTTATAACAACCCTGTGGTTAATGCTATCCTTATCCCCATTTTACAGTTAAGGAAACTGAAGTAAACAGAGGTTAAGTGATTTGCCCAAGATCACACAGGTAGTAAGCGAGATCAGATTTAAATTCAGGTCTTCCTGATCCGAGACCCGGCTCCCTATCCTCTCCATTGGTCATAGGATCCTAGGATCCTTATCCAGAGCTGGAAAGAAATTCAGATATCATCCAGTTCAACCCTCTCATTTTATGAATGAGGAAAGGGAGACCCAGAATAGTAAGGTCATAGAACAGAGGCAGATTTGAGGCAGGATTTGAACCAAGGTCCTCTGACTCCAAAAGTACGGCTTTCAGTCTGGTTCTGTTTGTGCTACCCAATGCTAATCAAAAACTCAGCTCCCCTTACTCTGCCCTCAGGGAGGTTAACATCTACCCATCATTAAAAAAAAATACCAAATGTAAAATTGGGTATCATGTATGATTTCAATATGCTTAAATTCTTAACTACAGCCTTTAATTTTAACTACACCACCGCTGAACAGCATCACTTTGTGGTCCACTGTGATCTTTAGACTTTTTTTTCTACTGCCCTAGCACATGACCAGTGATTCCTATCTTGTTTCTATACAACTGTATGTCCTATATTTACTTTTCCTTCCTCTTGCCTATCATGATGCTGGGCACATAATAACCTACCTTTGTCATTGAGAAGACTCTTACCTTTTTCTGTTCATGTCTTCAATTTCCAAAGTCTCTTCAAACCTTGATCCTATTCATCTGGACATAATCTAAAGCCTGAAGATTTTTCTTCACCATGCCCCCATCCTTGCCCCAGTTTATGCATTCTGATTATACTTAGAATTTTTACCAAACATAAATGACTGGGGAGGCATATCCTGGCTTAGTGAAGAACTCCCTCTGATAGATACTATTTGATACTCAGCAAATCACTCATGCTCTCTTTGCCCAGGACAATATTCTAAATTTGTATTAAAGAATCACATCATTAGAAGGTGTTTCCACACCAGAAGTGTCGGCACCATGAAATTATAGATTTAGATTTAAAACAAACAAACAAATATAATGAAGAAGGGAAATAGGAAATATCCTCTGAACCACTCCAAGCAAAGCCTAATTTGCCAAATGATTTCTCATCTAAATGAGTCAACAGTGAAAGCTTTGGGAATCAATTGCTCAGTAAGGGCTCTGCAGTTATGGATACATAGGCAGGGCATGGGGCTGCTTAATCCAGATAAGACAGAAATACATTCCCTTCTCCCCATCTCAGCCCTTTCTGCAGTTTATGGCCACCCTCTCAAGCTAAGCAATTTCACGGATCATTTTCAAGCTAGAGACTCTTTCCCCTTCAATTGCAGTCTTCAGCTTTGCTCCCCTCCTCCCAATTCTCACCCCATCCCCAACAAGCCTATGTTTCTAGGTAGGATGCAGCTGGTGTTTTGAAAATGAAAGATGGTTCCATCTGTTGCAGATCTCACAGTTCTTCCCTCATCTTCCCCCTCCTCTTCCTTCCCATTTGGCTCATTCCCCCTCCTTTTTAACTCTTTCCTTCTTTAGTTGCCCCTCCCCTTTATTTCAATATCAGCTATTTGGGGCTCCAAGGCCTGGCAGGCAGGACAAAGCAATCACAAAGTGGTAGGCAGATTGGCCTCAAATTACTCTCTGGAGGGAGCTGATGGAAGGAAAAAGGAGGGTGCCAAACCATGTCTGCACTGCCCATGTTGACGACCTTTGCTCCTTCCATTATGCAGAGCTCAGCTTCTCTGGGAGAGTTTCACCTTCAGTCCCTGGGAGGTTGAAACTCCTTTTTCCTTTCTCAAAAAGACTCATCAACGCTGGGGATTGGGGATCTGGCCAGGCCTCCACCACTCCTTCCTCACATGCCCATGCTGTTGCCTACCATCATTCATAGCACCGGCTGCCTTCTCCTCTTTGACTTGGGGCTATCCTGGCTGCCTGACACAAGCCTGCTCCCTTCTCCCCATCTTGAGTGTTGGGTACAGAAGTAGAGAGGACACGTTTATTACAGTCATGGTCTCATTCTCATGATTTCACGAGGGAGTCAGAACTCTTTGTAAAACAAAAACAAAAAAATAGGGAAAAAAAAACCCAAAACCTCTTTGGGGGGCAGAGTGGGAAAACTTCAGGCAAAGAGAATTAATGAGATGTTGGATGGTTTCTTTCTGTTGCCTCAGCCTCTTGCTGTCAGAAGTTCCCTACCAAGCAGCTTGTTCCTGGCTCGTGTTCCCAATTTGATTTTTCCCAGACAAGCTGCCCTCTACTGCCATTCAAAGTTATTGTTATTTTCCAGCGCTGTCCTCCCTCTCTTTTAATCTTTCTGGCCCCAGTCTGTTGCCAAGATCACCTACAGAGAACTGAGGGGGAAGAGAGAAGAAGGGTCCCCAGTCACTCCAGGCTTACCTCTTACTCCAGAACTCAGGGACTCAGGCTGCCTCTTCCACCAAAAGTCCTAGGACACCTTTCTCCAGTCTGGGGCTACTGCAGCTATATTTATACTGGAGGACAGGGGATGAGAGACATTCCCAAGCCTTCCTGTGTTCTGGCTGGCAGGAGGCATGACATCACTCAGGCCAAGGGCGCCAGGGCTGACTAGATCGAAGCCAAACATGTGGATGCAAGCGTCTTTTATCGGAAAAGCTTCCAAACCAACGCACGCTTACCCCAGAGAACACTGTGGCTTGATGTAGGCTCAAGTTACATATTTACTCAGGTAGACTGGAACCAGGGCCCCAGCCACCCATTGACACATGCAAGTGTCTGTGTATGTGTGTGTGACTAAAAGCTGCTCTTGTGTGACCCTTTTCTCAGCCTCCCCTGGGAATGATTTGAAAGGTTCATACTACAGGGATATAAGTGTATCAGTTCACAGGGGCAGCGGTCTGGGGGGAAAGCCTTGTAGTGAGAGTCCGGTTCCTAGGATCTGACTCCTCATATATAGATTTAAGAGCAAAATAAAGGCAGTAAAGTCCAACCTCCACATCTTACCAACAAGGAAACTGTTGATGGTCACACAACTTGTAAGTGTCTGCAGGGAGGTCTGAACTAAGGTCTTCCTGAATCTAGGTCCAGGGCTCTATCCACTGTGTTAACCAACCTTAGGTGAGTCTCTAGGATTCAAATTTCTCTACCTATAAAATGAGGAAATTGAACCAAACAATAGCTAACATTTATATATGCTAAGTTCTTTACACCTATCTCATTTGAGCCTCACAACCATCCTGGGAAGTAGGTACTCTTATTATCCCTATTTTACAGATAAGGAAACTGAGTTAAACAGAGGTTAAATGACTTGCCCAAGATCACACAGCTATTAAGTGTCTGAGGTCACATTTGAATTCAGGTCTTCCTACTTCCAGGCTCTCTACACACTACACTACCTAGCTGCCCTATAAAATCTTTTCCTTTGTTAAAATCTTATGACTTTATGTCTGAGGAGAGGAGAAGCCATAGTAAAAAAGTGGCTAAAAGGAAAAGGCAACTTCTCATATGGAGGGCCCTTAGGCTGGGCATCTAGGTGAAGGAGTGAAAAAAGTGCAGATATTGGAATCAGAAAGAACTGAGTTCAACTCTAGCTACAGACACCTGCTAGCTGTGTGACCCCATGCAGGTCACTTAACCTTGTTTGCCTCAGTTTCCTCATCTATAAAATGATCTGGAGAAAGAAATGGCAAAGCACTCTAGTATCTTTGCCAAGAAAACCCCCAATGGAGTCATGAAGAATCAGACATGACTGAAGCGACTCAATAACAAAAATAGGCTGTAAAACTACACGCACATAGTCATTTCCAGACCACACAGCCTGCATTCTCATTCTCTCCAGAACTCATATCTCGCGCCCCCCTCGCTCCCCCCTGGAACTCTGGGCTCTGACAGGTGAGTTTTCACTTTATCATGCCTGGAACCAGGCTATCACAGTACTCCTTGGCTGCAAGTACCATGTCCCGTTTTTCAACTGTAGCTCCTCTTTATGTATGGATATGCTGGAGTCAGCTTACTATTGCTAAATTTTCAGCGTGGGCGTTTCCAGGCAGAAATCAGCAAACACTAAAAATCAGGGCTTGATATATTATTTTGTTGATTGTCTCGACTTAAGAAAGAAAAAATGTTAATAATACAGATTACTCTTGATAGCTTTACATTACTCAAATTTATATTATTTATATTTATATTCCTAACACTTTTCACGGTGCCTGGCACATAGTAGGCATTTAATAATGCCTTTTCATTCATTCAGTAAGTCGGTCAGTCAGTCATGTCCTTGGGAACACTTGTATGAAGCAAGGCAGACAAAAGTGTGAAAAACTAGAGAGGTAATATACACAACGGCCGACACAATGCAAATAAAAACTGCACTAAAAGGCAATTGAATTCGTATTAATATCAATAACCAACCTTAATCCCTAAGAAGAAGTGGTGAAACATTTACTTCCTCTCATTAGAGAGATGGGTAAGAAATGCTACATGTGCTGTCAGTCAGTGGGGTTTTATTTAACAATATCTTGATGACAAAGGAGGGTTCACTGAGAGAGGTAGGGATTATATCAGGAAATGGCTGTCGTTTTTAAAAAAATAAAAAGCATTGGTAAATTTTTGAAACTGTGTCCTCCACTTACTCTCCAGTTGTTCTGAACAAACAGCTGTGATCTCTAATAACATTCCACTGAAGATTTATTTTTTAAAGATCAAATTACTATCCAAGAAATCATTCATTTTGATCAAGTTGAATTCATGCTAGGAATGGAAAGATTGTTGCTTCTGCATTAGGAAAACAATCAACATAATTATTCATTTTAAAATCAAAAACATCATATGTTACCATATATATGATGGCCATATGATTATTATAGTTTCAAAAAAAGCCTTTGACAGAGAACAGTATTCATTTATGCTAAAAACCCTACAATGAATGAACAAAAGCCCCACAAAGTGTAGGTATAGAGGGATCACTTTTTAAGTATCTTTCTAAAACCAAAAGTAACCATTGTAAACAACCGGGAAAAACTGGAGCCTTTTCCACCGAACATGGGAGCAAAGTAAGGATGCCCACTCTCAAACTATTATTTAATGTAATTTTGGAAATGCTAGCAATAGCAATAAGACAAGAGAAAAGCTAAAGGCATAAAGATAAGCAAAGAGGAGATTTAAACTATCCTTATTTGCTTATAATATGATGGTATGCTTGGAATATCCTAGGGAATCAGCAAAAATACGTTGAGATAATATCTTCAGCAAAGCAGTAGACTACAAAATAAACCCTCAAAAATCAACTGCATTTCTATATAATAATAACAAAATTCAAGAGGCAATAGCAGAAAGGGAATTTCCACCACAAATAATTACAAAATGATCAATCTGCCAAAGTACTCAAAAGAACAACAAATAGTTGTAGGAATATTCAGTGTTCTTTGCTGGGTCCTGCCCATATTAAAAAAAAGATAATACTGCCAAAGTTAATTTATACTTTTAATACTATACCAATCATTCTATCAGAGGAATACTTTATAAAATTTGATAAAAGAGGAACACTAATTTGGAGAAATAAAAGAAGAGAGGGGTCAAAGCTACAGCCCACAGAACTCCCTTGTGGGCCTGAATCAGTTTAAAATGTAATTGGAAAATGTTAAATATGTTACAACACGGATAATGTTAATTTGTAGTTTTCTAAGTCAATATGTGAACTGATAGAAACCTATTTCTATTTGAGCATGATGCCAATGATGTAGAATATTAAAGGAAATGATGAAAAGAAGTTAAGGACAAAAAGGGAATAAGCTATGTTATAAAGCAGCAGTCACTAAAACATAAATGTAGACCAATTGACAGACTATGGAGAATTAGAAACAATGGAACTCAATAACCCAGTATTAGTGGAGCAGTGAATTGATGAAACCATTTTGGAAAGCAATTGCAATTTGCAATTATGCAAATAACATGACTAAAATGTTTATTCTCTTTGACCTAGAAATTCCATTGATGGGTCTATACTCTAACAAAGCCCTTGGTTAAAAGAAAGTTCCCATATACACCAAAACATGTATAGTATACTTTTTATAATACAGAATTGGAAACAAAGTAGATGCTCATTGATTAGAGAATGACTAAATAAATTGTGTTATATTAATGTTATAGAACATTATATGCATGCTATAAGAAATGATAAATGTGATGAAAACAGAGAAGTGTGGAAAGACCTGCATGAACTAATGAAGAAAGAAGTAGAGAGCCAAGAAACAATATACACAATGATGACAACAATGTAAATGCAAAGAATAACCAAACATAAAATCAAAAGTGAATGTTGCAGAATTATAAAGAGCAAACATGATTCAAAAAGAGAGTGCTGAGAGTGTTCTTACCCTACCCCTTTGTGGAGGTGATAGGTCCACAGATGTTGCATATGTAGCATCTGGTTTTTACTTTTTCAACATATTGATTGGTTGTGCTGTTTTTTCCCCTCTTTTTCTTTTGTCTTTAGAAAATATCATTTGTTATATGAGATGACCCTCTGGGAGGAGGAAGCAGAGGGGTACTGGGGAGAACTAGGATGATATAAAAAAACAAAAAACCAATAAAAAACTTATTTTTTAAAAAGTCAAATCAGTGCCCACAAATTCGATAATCTAAATGAGATGGATGAATATTTTAAAAAATACAAATTGCCCAGATTAACAGAAGAGGAAATTGAATACTTAAACAACCCCATCTCAGAAAAAGAAATTGAACAAGCCATCAATGAACTCCCTAGGAAAAAATCTCCAGGACCAGATGGATTCACAAGTGAATTCTATCAAACCTTTAAAGAACAGTTAATTCCAATACTATATAGACTATTTGGGAAAATTGGGGAAGAAGGAGTACTTCCAAATTCTTTCTATGATACAAATATGGTTTTGATACCCAAGCCAGGAAGAGACAAAACAGAAAAAGAAAATTATAGACCAATTTCTCTAATGAATATAGATGCAAAAATTTTCAACAAGATTTTAGCAAAACGAATACAGCATCTTATCAAGAGAATAATACATTATGATCAGGTAGGTTTCATACCAGGAATGCAGGGCTGGTTCAATATTAGGAAAACTATTAGCATTATTAATCATATCAACAACAAAACCAACAAAAACCACATGATTATCTCAATTGATGCAGAAAAAGCTTTTGACAAAATACAACACCCATTCCTATTAAAAACACTGGAGAACATAGGAATAAAGGGAACTTTCCATAAAATAATAAGCAGTATCTACCTAAAACCTTCAGCAAGCATTATATGCAATGGAGATAAGCTAGAGGCATTTCCAATAAGGTCAGGGGTGAAACAAGGATGCCCATTATCACCATTATTATTCAATATGGTACTAGAAATGTTAGCGGTAGCAATTAGACAACATAAAGAAATTGAAGGAATAAAAATAGCCAAAGAAGAAACTAAGTTATCACTCTTTGCAGATGATATGATGATATACTTAGAGAATCCCAGAGATTCAAGTAAAAAGCTACTTGAAATAATAAACAACTTTGGCAAAGTTGCAGTTTACAAAATAAACCCACACAAATCTTCTGCATTCCTATATATTAGCAACAAAGTCCAACAGCAAGAGATAGAAAGAGAAATCCCATTTAAAGCTAGAGTAGACACTATAAAATACTTAGGAGTTTACCTGCCAGAACAAACCCAGGGATTATATGAACACAATTACAAGACACTTTTTGCACAAATAAAATCAGATTTAAGTAAGTGGAAAAATATCAGTTGTTCATGGGTAGGCCGAGCTAATATAATAAAAATGACAATTCTACCTAAATTAATCTACTTATTTAGTGCCATACCAATTAAACTATCAGATAATTATTTTCTAGAGCTGGATAAAATAATATCAAAATTCATTTGGAAAAACAAAAGGTCCAGAATATCAAAGGGACTAATGAAAAGAAATGCTTGGGAAGGTGGCCTAGCGCTACCAGACCTCAAATTGTATTATAAAGCAACAATTATCAAAACCACTTGGTATTGGCTAAGAAACAGAGGGGTAGACAAATGGAATAGGCTTCGCACTCAAGACACAGTAGGCAAGGAATATAGCAACCTCCTGTTTGATAAACCCAAAGATCCCAGCTTCTGGGATAAGAACTCATTGTTCGACAAAAATTGCTGGGAAAACTGGTTAACTGTGTGGCAGAAATTAGGCATAGACCCATGCCTGACACCGTACACAAGAATAAAATCCAAATGGGTACATGATTTAGGTATAAAGATTGATACCATGAATAAATTGGAGAAGCAAGGAATAGTGTATTTATCAGATTTATGGAGAGGGGAAGAATTTTTTTCTAAAGAAACGATAGAAAGCATTATGAAATGCAAGATGGATAATTTTGATTATTTTAAACTGAAAAGTTTTTGCACAACCAAACCCAATGCAACCAAAATTCGGAGGGATGTAGTAAACTGGGAAAAAATTTTTACAGCTAAGCTCGGGGATAAAGGCCTCATTTCTAGAATATATAGAGAACTGACTCAAATATATAACCATCCAAGTCATTCCCCAATTGATAAATGGTCAAAGGATATGAACAAGCAATTTTCAGGGGAAGAAATCAAAAATATCTATAATCATATGAAAAAGTGCTCTAAATCACTATTGATTAGAGAGATGCAAATCAAAACAACTCTGAGGTACCACATCACACCTGTAAGATTGGCAGAACAAGAAAATGATAAATGCTGGAGAGGATGTGGGAGAGTTGGAACACTAATTCATTGTTGGTGGAGCTGTGAGATCATCCAACCCTTCTGGAGAACGGTTTGGAACTATGCCCAAAGGGCTACAAAAATGTGCATACCCTTTGACCCAGAAATATCGCTACTAGGATTGTATCCCCAAGAGATTATAAAAACGGGAAAGGGTCCCACGTGTACAAAAATATTTATAGCAGCACTCTTTGTGGTAGCCAAAAACTGGAAGTCAAGGGGATCCCCATAAATTGGGGAATGGCTGAATAAATTATGGTATATGAATGTAATGGAGTACTATTGTGCCATAAGAAATGATAAACAAGAAGACTTCAGGGAGGCCTGGAAGGACTTATATGACCTGACGCTGAGCGAAAGGAGCAGAACCAGGAGAACTTTGTGCACAGCAACGACCACAGTGTGCGAGAGTTTTTTCTGGTAGACTTGGAACTTTGTAATAATACAAGAACTTACTGGGAAAAAAAAAAAAATCCTAATGTCGGTCTTCTAAGGCAAAATGCCTTCCACACTCAGAGAAAGAAATGTGGAAGTCATTTGCAGAATGTAGCAGATCATGTTTGTGTGTGGGTGGGTTTCAGTGTATTATGTGTTGATTTGTTATATGATTTCTTCCATTTATTTTAGTTCGACTACGTAGCATGAATATAGTGAAAATGTGCTCAATAGGAAAGTATATGTAGAACCTAAACAGAATTGTATGCTGTCATGGGGAGGGAGCGGGGTATTCGGGGAAGGGTGGGGGGGATAAAATCTTAACTTTAAGGAAATGATTTTAAAACATTAAAAAAAAAAGAAAAAAAAAGTCAAATCAAAATGAATTATTTTACAGAGAAACACTCCATTAAAATTGCATTTTATAGGAAGACAGTCAATGAAGCATTTTCTTAAAATACACTGAAGCCAAAGGAAGGATGTTCAGAAAGAGATACGGAGGAGCAAGTCAGTTTTGTTACTGTCATATCAAAATGTAGAATGTACTTTTAAAAGACCAGATGCAATATATGTTTAACTTTATAATCCTTTTATCTTCTCTCTATTTTGAAAAACTCATGTTGGTTAACATTTAAGGTCATAATTAAAAAGAAAAAAGGGGGGAGAGGAGAAATTTTATAATGGGAAAAGTTGTTTGTATGCCCTGAGCAAAGTTTAAAATGGAAGGCTGTCTTGGATTACTATCCACTGGAAACTTTGAGCTTTTACTATGTAAGGTCCTGACCCTTTGTTACAGGGACATTTTGATTGGGGAAAAGGACAGAAAAGGGATATTTTCATGTAAAACACAAAATCAGCTTGCGAAGAAACACAGCTCATCAGATAAAAAGTGTTTGGGGAGAGTCATAGACTGTACTGACAAGACGAGAGAGAGAGAGAGACAGAGAGAGACAGAGAGAGAGAGAGAAACTGAGAAATACTAATTCTGATCCTGAACTATGTTCAGAAGGGATAAAAATAGCAAAACCTTGTGTAAGCTAAAGACTTACTCAATAGGTTTTTCAGTTGTGCCTGAGTTTTCATGACCCCATTTTAGGGTGCTTGGCAAAGATATTAGAGTGGTTTGCCATTTCCTTCTCCAGGTCATTTAGAAATTGAGGCAGAGTTAAGTGACTTGCCCAAGATCACACAGCTAGTAAGTGTCTGAGGCCAAATTTGAATTCAAAAAGAAAAATATTCCTGTCTCTACATCCAGCACTCTAATCACTACACCACCTAGCTACCTGCTTAATCAAGTGGTTAAATAAGTGCTTTGAAAAATGCTAAGTATTTAATAGGATAAAATTACTGCACCTGTGCCATTTAGACTACAGATAACTTTAGTTCCCGAGATAATCAGATAGTCTTATGTGATAGATTATAGATAAAGTTATATTTAGTTTCAATCAAAATCATCGTTTAACTAACACAACAGACTCTTGGGAAAGCTGCCTATAATATTCCAAGTTTAAAATAGATGCCTGCACATTGTAAGCCTGTTTGCACAAATCACCCACTTCAAGAAAGATAGGCTTGCAGATATATCTAGTTTTATAGGAGGAGACGGAGCTTACCTTTTGGTGTCACAGGATTCTGATGTCTAAGTCTAGGCTGTAGCTAATAAGGTGTGTGGTTGTCAGTAGAGTTCAAAGAAAACTGTCTTCCAAAAAAGAGAGCAGACTTGGAGTGAGCTTATATCTCTTCTGGAGGAGAATCAGACAATGAAACAGTCATTCCTTCCACATTACAGGGGTCAGGGGCATGGCACCCCTCCCCACCATTTGGAAAATCCACATAAAAATTTTGGCCCTCCCTTCGAAGACTTTCTTTTTCCTTTGTGGAGTGTTTACAGTATTAAAAGATTAAATATGTTGATATTTACATTATATACACATATGTATATATATTTTGCATTTCTGAGTTCCTAAACTTTTTCTGTCATCTGCTACCCTTTGTGTGTCATCTGTGGCTTTTGCATGACTTCCCCAAAATTCCCATTTAATTTCTTATACCGACCCAGGATATATCAAACCCCATGATGGGGAAAGTTACAGTGTGGAAGGGATAGCTGTATATCACTTAGAATAAATGAGAAGTGACAATTAATGATAGGGGTAAAAGAGGGAAACCTAGGATGGCAAGGTGATTGATAACAATATCTGGAATAGGGAATGTTTTTTAGGGAAGCTGATTGGGGATAACTACCAGATTACTACCAGTGAAACTTCTATTTCCCACTTTGAAACTCATCAATATCTGTGCTTCTGTGTCTCCACTATTAGAATGGGAGGGTAAGAGCTCTTCTTACAGGGACTGGGGACTTCGTGGGTTGGCCTAAATTCCCCACCTCCTAATCCTTCAACCTCTCAAGCTGTGACCTGATCATCAGACTACCCTGAAACTAAAACAGAAGCTTCAGCTGGAGATAACCTGGCAACAATGAATGAAGGCTATCCTGAAGAAGAGTTAAGAAAATGTACCACATCCCACCCAACAACTTTTGCAGAGGGAGCCAAGAGTTTATGATTAAGGGATATTGTTGCATGTACCATCAAGAGTTTATGATTGAGGAATATTGCATGTACCATCAAACATAATTGATGTGTTGATTGATATGACTCAACTGCTTTTCTCCTCTTTCTTTTTAAAATTTTATTATAAGAAATGGGTAAGGATGTTGGGAGGGATATATTTAGAAATGAAAGGAATATAAAAAACAAACACTATTGCAATAATAAAAATATGATCTCAAAGAATAGAGGCCATTCACAGAGGTCCTTTTAAGTCAAGAGAAAGGAAGAAAGCTATGTCTTTTACTATGACCAGCTTCCTGGGTGACCTTGGGCAAGTCACTAGGCAAGATGGGCTTTCCTAATTCTCTTAAAATGAGAGGCAGTGGTAGGTGTGAAATAGATGGTCACCAAAGGCCCACCCAACTCTATCTCTAGTGAGCCTATGAATAGGATTGTGAATACCAAGAAGTCCAGTTCATTTGGCCATATAAGGAATTTTGTCTCTGAGAGAAAATGTTCTCTCTCTGATCCTCACAGTATAGTCCATGTCTCTCCTCAAGCACTTTTCTCTGATGGGCTATGTATCCTCTCAAGCTGATTTTGTGTTTCCCACAAAAATGTTCTTTTTCTGTCCCTTTATATAGCAAAAATATCCACATAACAAGAAGTCAGGAACTTACATGGTAAAGCTCAAGCCTCTGGGAGATAGTATTTATATCTGTTGGCCCAGAACCCTCTCTGATCCCTACATAAAGTCTCTGAAATTCTTTCTTTTTTAATTAAATTATTTTATTTGTTTTCAGTGTTTGACAATCACTTCTATATATCTCAGATATTTTTCTCCTCCATCCCTCTCATTCCCCTCTCCCTCTCCACTCGCTCCCTGAGACAAAGTACAATATTTTATTATAGGTTCTTCATGGACTTTCCTATTAAATACATTTTGCATAGAAGAATTAAAATGAATGGGAGAAACCATAAAACAAAACAAAACATAATACAAAAGAAAATGATCTGTTTCTATCTGCAATCCAATTCCATAGTTCTTTCTCTGAATGTGGAAGGCATTTTGCCTCAAGAGTCCATTGGAAATTTTTTAAGTCTATGCATTTCAATGAAGTACTAAGTCTACTAGAAAAATTCCTCACACACTGTGGTTGTTGCTGTGTACAAGGTTCTCCTAGTTCTGCTCCTTTTACTCAGCATCAGTTCATATAAGTCTTTCCAGGCCTCTCTGAAGTCTTCTTGTTCACCATTTCTTATAGCACAATAGTATTCCATTACATTCATATACCACAACTTGCTCGGCCATTCCCCAATTGATGGGCATCCCTTCCAGTTTTTAGCCACCACAAAGAGGGCTGCTATAAATATTTTTGTACATATGGGACCCTTTCCCATTTCCGTGATCTCTTTGGGATAGAGTCCCAGAAGCAATATTGCTGGGTATGCACATTTTTGTAGCCCTTTGGGCATAGTTCCGTATTGCTTGCCAGAATGGTTGGATCAGCTCACAGCTCCACCAACAATGGATTAGTGTCCCAACTCTCCCACATCTTCTCCGACATTTATCATCTTCCTGTTTTGTCATGTTAGCCAATCTGATAGGTGTGATGTGGTACCTCAGAGTTGTTTTGATTTGAATCTCTCTAATCAATAGTGATTTAGAGCATTTTTTCATATGATTATAGATAGCTTTAATTTCTTCCTCTAAAAACTCCCTGTTCATAAACTTTGACCATTTATCAGTTGGGGAATGATTTGTATTCTTTTACATTTGACTCTGTTCTCTATATATTTTAGAAATGAGGCCTTTATCACAGACACTAGTTGCAAAAATTCTTTCCCAGTTTTCTGCTTCCCTCCTAATCTTGGCTCCGAAATTCTTTAGTCATTAAGAATTTCTGTGATCCAGCAATACTGTAGATGTTACTCCTTTAATTATTTCATAACCAAGATTAGATTTACAGCTAGAAGAACCCTTTGAATGATGAAGTAAATAAGAGTACTAGACCTGGATTTGAGAAAATCTGAGTTTAAATATGACTACAGACACTTAATAATTGTGTGACCCTGGGCAAGTCATTGAGACTCTTTTTGCCTTAGTTTCTTAATCTGTAAAATAGGGATAATAACATAGTTGTTATGAAGATAAAATGAAATAACATTTGTGAAATGCTTTGCAGACCTTAATGTGATATGTAAAATATGGTTGTTATTAGGCAATTAGGAGTCTAGAACACAAGTCCTGGTGTCAGCAGACTCAAGTTCAAGTTTGAGCTCAAATACTTAGTAGCTGTACAAATCTTGGCAAATTGCATAACTGGGATGGGGAACTGGAGGCCTTTCTTCTAGATCTAAATCCAATTGGATTCAGTCCAAAGGCCACACTTAAAACTCTAGAAGGTCACATGTGGCCTGAAGGCCATAGGGTCCCCACCCCTAGCTTAACTTCTCTTGACCTTAGTTTCCCCATCTATAAAATGGAGATAACAATAGCAAATGTGAGGGTAAAATATTTATAAACTGCTTTGCAAACCTTACATTGCTATATAGCTATAAAAAATCTGAAGCCCAGAGACATAAACTATCTTACCTAGGATCACATAACTAAAAAGTATTTTGAGCGAAGCTACTTCCAAGTCTTCCAAACTCCAAGTACAATGCTTTATCCTCTACACTACATTCCCTCTTGTCAACCAATCAGAAAATACTAAAGAAAAGTGGCTAACTTTTACTGCATCTTAAGTGGATTTATTATCACTGGCCCAGTGATAGAGATTTACAACAGATTAAGTTGCTGAACAGTTAACCAATATTAACGCTTGCTCAACATTAACCACAGGTGCCCTGCTAGGTGAGATCTGATCCCTACCTTCCAGGTGCTTGATACTGAACAAAGGTCCATAAAAAAAAAATAATGAAAACATTCAGTTGCTTACCCCAAAGGGTTAAATAGGGCAAAAACCTGGGTGAACAGACACCCTTGGAAGGTATCTTATTGTCCATTTTTCAATTGTGTCAGATTCTTCGTTGACCTCATTTATTCATTTTTTAGGGTTTTTTTGTTGTTTTTTTAGCAAAGATACTGGAGCGTTTTGCCATTTCCTTCTCTAGCTCATTTTACAGATAAGACCCCTGGAATCCATCTACTTTTCCTCTAATTGTAACACCAAAAATAAGCTCAGAAAAAGACAGCCACAGAATGAGCTTAACTTCAGGCACCCAGACCCCATGCTCTTAGACAGGGCCATACCTAGAGCTATGATCACTGCTAATAAAAGACCACCCTAGAGACAGTCCCATAACAGCTCTGACCTACCCAGACCTGTGATCACTGATAATACAAGACCAAAATAGAGTGACACAGGCCTTGCTACATAGGATCGGCTAGACCTGTGGTTTCATTGATGTAAGGAGCTACCTACTTAGGGCATCTCCTCTACCAATGAGATCTCCAGTTGTGCTGTTTTAGTCTTAGAGAGTTGCCTGGGGTCACTGAGAGGGTATGTGACTTGTTCAGGGTTGCTAGCCAGTATGTATCAAACATGAGACTTTGAGCTTCGTGATGCAGTCTCCAAAGCCAGCTTTCTAGTCACTGTGCATTGCTTCCTTTGAAATATAACAAGGACTGGGGAAGGGCGGTAGGGGAGGAGATCGGGTCTCCTCAGTCACTGATGATTTTCACTTAACCCAATTTAATAAACATATATCCAGTATTACTACAACCCAGGCACTGTGTTAAGAGCAGGGGATATAAATAAGGAAAAACAAAAGATAGTTCCTGCCTTGAAGGAGATTGCAATCTAATGGGGAAAGACAATGTATGTTCGTCCTTCGTTGCTGAAGAAGACCATGCCATCAGAAAAATAATGACATGACTTGCATTTGACTTTGTTTTGAGTGAGGGAGGGCTGTGCAGGTCACCAGCCTTTCTTCTCCTCCAGAGCCATCTGAATCCAGTAACTAGATATTCATCAGGATGAGGCAATTGGGATTAAGTGACTTGCCCAAGGTCACACTGTTAGTGAGTGTCAAGTGTCTGAGGTGAGATTTGAACTCAGGTCCTCCTGACTCCTGCACTGGTGTTCTATGCACAGTACCACCTAGCTGCCCAGGGGGAAGACAATACATAAAGGATGAAAAGCAGGTTGGGGGGAGATCCACAGGGGAAGTAGGGGGATGATATTCCACAGAGCAGAAAAGAAGCAGAGCTACTGTTGGCAAATGATCTGAGCCCTCTATAGAGGAAGGCTTTGGGGGGAGTTTATTGCTCCATCCTCTAGCCCTCCAATTAGAGGAGACAGGCAATTGAGGGGAATTAAGGTGTTGAGTATCAAAAACAAAAGGGACTTGTGATACAGCGAAAAGAATGCTGATCTTAGAGGAGTAGAGACCTGAGCTCACACCCCAACTTTGCCACTTCCTACCTAGATCAGATCACCTGGACCACACTGATACTAGGTTCCATCATCCATAAAACAAAGAGACTGCTGAGCACAGTGCCTGGTGCTTACTGAATGCTTCTTGCCAAATTAACAAAAGCTTGCTGATTTGGATGAGATGACCTTTAAAGGTCCCTTCTAGCTCTAAATCGATGATCCTCTGGAATGACAAGAAAGAAAGTAGAAATTGAGAATGACAATTGGATTACTCTACTCTGGCTTTGACATCCTTAGTATCTTCAGCTTTCTGCCACAAAACTCTTTCAAATTTCTTAAGGCAAAAATTCATTTCATCACACTCCATTTAAAAAAATGAATAAATGAATGACAACAAATAAGTGCTATATACTCTTTAGGAAGAAACAAAATATATCATCTCAGAACTTGAGCTTTTTATCTAGGGGACTCAGAGAACACGAGTCCTCAAGGATCTACTAAATCACACAGAAGAAATGGAAATCCAGGCTATAATGTCACATAACATTCATAGAAAATCATTTCCAATCACAGTCTGGGCAACATTTGGATACCTAGTTGTTCTTGACAAGTCAAGTAAAAATGGTACAAGAAGTGGAAATGACAAATCTCCAACAATTTTCAAGTCAAAAGAGGAGGAGAAATTGCTAAGCAAGACCACTCTAAATTAATACAGCCAACCCAGGCCATCTGCTATCTCACCCACCCATTTAGATCTTAGAATTTACACCTGAAAGAGGTCTTGCACCATCTCTCCCTTCACCTTTCAAATCAATCTCGGCAAAAGTTCAAAGTCAGATCCTGAGGTAGAAAAGTCTTCAGAAACCATCTTGTCCAATCCCTTCAATTTACAGATGGGGAAACCAAGACCCCAGGAGGCTAAATGACTTACCCAATGTCACACCAGTAGTAAATGTCAGAGAAGATTTGAATATAGGTCCTGACTCCTTAGCCAGCTCAGGTCACACTGTACCACTCACCGTACTGTCCCACCCTTTACTCCTCACCTCCGACTGTAAGAAGAAAGCTGCTCGTCTTGTTCTTATCCAGGAACGGGTTACAGAATTAAGCACTGACAGGAATGCAGTTTTAAATGTTCTCAGTCTCTGGACTCTCCCCTCAGCATTAATAATCAATATTGCCTCTTTTCTCAGAAAAGAGGAGCCATCAGTAGCCACAATGCAAATTCTGTCCACTCACACTAATTTCTTTGTGACTTGGTATCCCTGCTGTTCAGATTCCTAGAATCTCTAAATGTTTCAAAGTGGCTCCAGGGATGCCTTTTTCCAAGTAAACAACTGCCCTATTTCTTTGCTTTCCAAGTTCTTTCAAATGTAGTTTGTTCTCAAACCTAATCCCAGCTGGGAAGCAGACTTGTAATTTTTTTCAGCCCAAAGTTGCTATTGTCCACATTTATTAGCATTTGACACTTTGTAGAACTATTCTTTATAACTCTACTGGGAAATCAAGCCCTTTTGTAGAGTTGGAAGGGAAATTAGAACAATGGTTCCAAACCTTTACAAATGTGAAGTCTTTTTTCAACCTTAGGACCCCTACATGATAGATGTGCAATTAATATCTACTAGCCAATAAAAGAAATGAAGATAAAGAGCTACTATGCATTCATGAATGCTTCTCCATCCTATTCATCACAATAGCATCTGTATACAATCAAGAGATGGCAGTACACATATATGTGCATTCATCCTGGGATGAATGCTTGAGCTTGGAGTCAGAAGGGCATCAAACTTCCCAGCACTAACTAACGGCCTGACCTGGGGAAGTCACTTAACCTCTCAAACCCTGAGTGTTCTATTCTGCAAAATGGGAATGATAATATTTATATTACCTCCTCTACAGGACTGCTGGGAGGGTAGAATGAGTAATGTAGTTAAGCTGTCTTGCAAACCTGAAATCACTACATAATTGTCAGCTGTCCTCCAGAAGGAATGCTTGCTGATTTATTATAATGAGCCACACTGCATTTTTTTGAAGGAGCTAAATAAAGGCAAAAATGACAATGTTTTGTATGTATTCGGTTGCATTGACTTAGGGTATGAGAGTGGATTCTTGGTCTACTGGTTGGGGAACCTCTGTCTCAGAGATTATTCAGTCAAATCCCCAGGAGAGTATAATTACTAACCATATTATACAACATACATACATATATACATAGTAACTATACATATAGTATAGTTACTGTATAAATACAATTGATAATCATATTATATAATATATAACAACTATAGTATATGTATAGTATAGTCACTATATATAGTTATTATATTATATCATATATTAACTATACTGTATGTATGGTACAGTTACTATATGGTTATTAACTATATTATATGATAACATAGTAACTATATAACATATATAGTTGCTCTCTGTATAATGTTACTATATGTATACATCTATACATATACACACATATATATGCATATACTAAATTAGGAGTCAAGAACTGACTTCACCTTTTGGTTCTGTCACTAGCTATGTGATTGGGGGCAAGTAATTGACTCTCTCTAGAATTGTTTTCTCATCTGTAAAACTGGTATAATTCAATTCCACAGCAATTTTATGTTCCTACTATGTGCTAGACAGTTTGCTGGCACTATTTGTATTACCTGCCTCATAATTCTTGAAAGAATGTGAGAGATAAAATAAGCTACTATTATATACCATAGAATATATATGTATACTATTACATACTATAAATAATAGTTGTAATTGTCATTAATGAAGAAATAGAGACTCATGGAGGTTTAATAACTTGCCCAAGTTCGCAAAACTATTTAGTTAGTGGTAAAGGAATGGCTAGAATCTAAATTCCTGCTCTCACTCATTCATCCCACTATACAATGCTGCTCCTTCAATGCTTGCTATTTTATGTTCAAGTTCCTTAAGTATAGTCTTCAAGACCTTTCTCATTTCACCCTACCTTTTGACGTTCCTTCCAACTTTAAAATCCAACTCAAATGTCATCTCCTTCATGAGGCTTTCCTTAAGCCTCAGGATTGATATTTTCCCTCTTGTTCACTAACAGGTGTCAAATTCAGAGGAACAAAATTGAAATGTAATTGGGAAATATTTAACAAAATAAATGAAAATACAACATAGATAATGTCAATTTGTGGTATTTTTTAAACCATATGAGAGCAGCAGGCATCAGTGTCTATTTGAGTTTGATACCACTATCTCACATAGCCCTTAATTTGTATTTTTCATGTACCTACAATGTATCAAAGCCATTTATGTATTTCCCTATCACCTGTTGGAAAGTCCTCCGTACCTCTGCGTAAGTGGGGAACATGTCTAACTTAATCATTACGACTCTCTAGTGTCCAACACAGTGCTTTATATAAAGCAACAAATCAAAAATGAATAAATGATATGGAAATTGAAACATCTCTCAATCTATTTTGTACAACCCTGCCATAAAGAATCTTCCTTAAAATACACTTTAAAGTCACTTTCCTTCTAGAAAACTTTTAGTGGCTCCCATTTCCAGAGAAAAAACTGCTAGCTTTCCAGGTCCTGCATAGCGTGGGCTCACCTTTCTTATCCAAAATTGTTTCCCATAGTTCTCTCAAATGCATAGGATAGGTGACCTTTTTAATTCTTCCTAGAACACAAGATGCTTATTTCTTTGATCATTTCAGTCTCCTCCCCTCAGTCCAACCCAAATTCTAACCATACGTTAAGGCCTAGGTCACTAAGCCTTCAATACCACTTTGAAATTATGCTAGCTCTTACTAAGTTCTGGTTTCTTTTTAAGTCACTATAGTGCATACCATACAATTTAATCTAACAAACAATCTAATCTCAACTTCATTCTAGGAACTAGGAATACAAAGACAAATGAATAATAGTATATACACACAGCAAATAGAGAAATTTGTAATGCTTTGAACAATTTCACTTACCTGGGCAGCATACTTTCTAAGTATGTACACATAGATCATGAGATTGACAAATGCACTGCCAAAGCTAGCTCAGCATTTGGGAGACTCAGAAGGAATGTGTGGAGAGAAGTGATATTAGACTGCCCACCAAACTGAAGTTCTATAGAGCTGTTGTTCTGACCTCATTATTACATGCCTGTGAAAACTGGAAAATTTAATAAGTGTCATGCTAGGACACTGAATCACTTCCATTTGAATTGTCTTAGGAAGATTCTGAAGATCACCTGCTATGATAAGGTATGGGACATGGATGTCCTTTCTTGAGCTAAACTGCTAAGCATTCAAACTCCACTACAGAGAGCACAACTCCAATGGGCTGGCCATGTTGTTCAAATGCCAAACATGTTTGCCTAAAAGACTATTTTACAGAGAACTGAGAGAAGGCAAGTGCTCACATAGAGGTCAGAAGAAGTGATAAAGTCTCTCTGAAGAACTTTGGTGTCAGTTGTAAGACATGGGAGACACTGGCACAAGATCATCTAGCATGGCATGCCCTCATCATCAAAAAAAGGTGATGTGCTTTATGAGTAAAGTGGTAGCTTAAAAGAAATGTGAGATGCATATATTTAGAAACATCTCCCCCCACCAAATAATCATAAGAACTATTTGTGCCTGTAATAGCAAGGATCCCAGCATACACAAGCAGACCTGCTATACAGATTCTTAGATCTGCTTTTCTACAAGAAGAGCAACTTTTGAGGGGTCAGCAATCTACTTTAATCAAGTACACATATCATTCACTTAGTTCAGGGGAAACACTACAGTTCAGCACCCTGAACTTCAGAGAAAATTCAAAGAAATAAAAACCAACAGACAGAGCTTCAAACTATCTTACCATAAGCAACTCATACATTTCAGATCAACAGACTGATCCAACTGTCTGACCATTACATAAATACATAGTTACCAGAGTGTAGGGTGTGTTCAGGGAGGACCAGTATTTTTGGTGTGATGGCTGCCAAGTCGTTCTGAGGGCTCTTTCCACCTTTGGTGTCCACCTGTTTCACCTCTCACCTGTGGCTCCAACAAGCTGCAGCATTCACAGCGGCCACACCCTGGTAAACTGTTTCGGCAGATGGGCCAAACCAGGTTGAGGGTAATCAAGGGTTCTCAAACCCATTGGTGAGTTAGGGGGGGTGTCTACCCCAAGCATGTGAAGACTTCATCTGGTGGAATGGGTGGATGAGAACAATTTGTTCCAATTGCCATAAAGGCAGATGATGCAGGCAATGTGGAGGGCTTAGAGCTTGGTTAGACACCGAAGACACCAAGGTCATCCACTGCATCCTGAATCATCGCCAGCTGTCTGGACTCTGTCCTGCCACTGGACTATGATGACTGTGGAGGAGAAAGTGAGGCTGACAACTTCATGCAACTCTGCCTCACTTAAATCCAAATGCCCATACCAAAAGACAAAAACAAAAAAGTTACCAAAGAGAGAAGCACCAACATCTGGGTTTTCAAAGAGGGAGAGTTCCTTAGCAGCTACCCAAAGACTCATTTAATCAAACAAACCCTTCCAGTGAGAAAGCCCCAAAGTAAAACCTCACCTCAGAATATTTATACACTTTTCAAAGCTGGAGGGCTGCACCCTCAGTAGAAATTAACAAAAGGTATTGAGGTCTATTAATGGGTGACAAAGGTCTTTAACTCTTCCCTCACCCACCATTAACCTTAAATTACGATTACAGTGCCCAACCTGTGTGGAGTCTTCTGACCTTGTATTGGTCTGTTCAGACACACTGTATATGGACCCCATATTGTGGTGTCATTTTGGTCCTCTGTAAACATGAAAGACAAACAAAAACATACATGTGTATGTATGTTTGTACATATGTATATATAGTTGAAGAATGGAATGTTTAGCCCCATAAACTAAATAAGATGAACTTCTAACTACATTTCTAATTTCCTAGGCCAAGTAACAATGATCTTCATTTTCGAGAGAAGAACATACAGATCTTCTGATATGTATAATTGCAGAAATGATAATTTTTAAAAGTTATCTATACTTACTACAGTAATCTTGGATGGAATCATAAATCTAGAGTCAAAAGGGACCTTAGAAATCTTACTAGTCTCATTTTACAAATGAGGAAACTGAAGCCCAGATAAGTTAAGTGATATTTCCAAGGTCACAAGGGGGCAAATGGAAGAGCTGGAGGAACTGAACTCTTCTTGTATTTAAGACTCTTTGCCCTGTGCCAAATTGCTTCCTAATCTCACTCCCTCATTTATTCATTATTTGTTGCCATTGTTTTTCTAAAGGAACTAATTGAAATACAAAGTAAAAAAAATGAGCCAATGGTTGCACTTAATTTGCATCCTATAATTTAGGGCTCTTCCAACTGTGCCCACATAAGGTTAATGGATTTAATCTCTCAGATTAGCACAGATGTTCATACTATGATTTTTGTCTCTGCAGGCCTTAATTTGATTTTTGAAATAGAATACGCTCCAAAAATATTAGTGCAGTTTTAAGTTTTATATATATATATATGTATATATGTATATATATGTGTGTGTGTGTATATATGTATGTATATATATATACATACATATATAAGTATAAATGTCACACATTTGTAAAAAATTTGAATGTTTAATTATTTAAAATTCTTTATACTTATTTACTTTTGTGATTTTTAAATAATAAATTTTCATTTTAACAAAACTAGGCACCATGTTATTATATGTTACATATGCAAGAGTTTCTGGATGACATTTTCTCACTCTGGTGGATTGGCAGAGGAAACCCAGTTGTTTGCCCACCTCAGTGCCCTGATCTAGCTCCATTAAACTTTTTTTTGTGGGGTCATGTCAACGTTGTCATATATGCATCTAAATCTCATTCTTTGGATAACCTTAAACTTGAGAGTACAAAACAATCATTCAGTCATTGAGCAGCTACTGACAAAAGCTTTTACAAAATTTGAAAACAATCAAGTGAAACAAATTCCCATAGTGGTCATGTTTTAAAATGTATGTTTCATTCTACATATTCATCAGTCCATCATATGTCAAGAAGTAGGTAGCATTTTTCATTGGTCTTCTGGAATTATAATCATATTGGGTAGAGTTTGTATTATATCATGTCATAGTATACTCCAGTGATAAAATCACTCCTATTTTTCTATCTTTTGACCTTTACAAAAATATTCTCTGCCATGCTTTCTCCCTTGGGTTCTGAAATTTCCTTACATGTGTAGACCTTCCTAATATCAAGTGCTACCCCCACCTCTCCAACTAACCTCTTTTACCTACCCTGTTTCTTTATAATATGGTATTAACTATTGAGAATCATGGTTTGTTCATAGGTTTAATCTCACTAAATCTCAGTGATACCTATAATGTCAAATTTACCACCACCATCCACACATAAAGGACCTCTAGCCTCTTGTTTATTGCCTAAACTTTGGGAATTTGTTTTTAGACACTTGAGGCCATGACTTTTTATTACTGGATCCCTTTCAGCAGAGAGCTGTAAGTCAATAGCTATTGCAGATTCAATGATATGACAATGCATTGTGGATTCTGTGTCTGAAGATCTATTTACTTTTGCTTAATACTATATACTTAGCTATTGTGAGTTGTAAAATAACACATTTTTCGCATGTAACTCAAATTCCAAGGAAATTTGAAATAAATTATTTTAATTTAAGTGACATTTTTTCTTTTTTCATTAGAACATTTGCAAACACGTTTGTAAGAGAAAAAATAGAGTGAGTATAAATAGCTAGCCCAAGAGAACTCTGCTTTGTTTTGCTATCTCTTCAAACCTTTTCTACAAGATAGATCAATTCAAAGGTGTAAAACAGAGTAAAACACCCTTTTTAAAATTGTTTATAAATTATTTTCAACATTTTTTTTTAATTTTCATGTTCCAAATTTTCCCTCCTAACTCCTCCCTTATCCATTGGAAGGGCAAGCAATATAATATCAATTTTACATGTAAAGTAATGGAAAACATATTTCCAGATGAACCATGTTGCAAAAAAATTATGAAAATGAAGTGCAAAAAAATTATATTTCAATTTGCATTCAAAGTTCATCACTTCTTATGGAGTTGGAATGCAGAATGAAGCAGGCTATTTTCTCCTTTGATATCTTTTGGTTTGTTTTTCTCATGGTTTCTCCCATCCATTTTAATTTGTCTATGCAACATGACTAATGTAAAAATGTGTTCAATAGGAATGCATGTGTAGAACCCACATAAGATTGCATGCCATCCTGGGGAGGCAGTGGAGAGGAAGGGGGAGAAAATGTGGAACCTATGGAAGTGATTGTTGAAAACTGAAAACAAATAAATTGATAAATTTGGGGAAAAGAAGTTCATCAGTTCTCTCTCTGGAGGGAGATAGCATTTTTTATCATGAGCTCTTCTTAATTATCTGGGATCATTGTACTACTCAAAGTAGCTAAGTCTTACAATATTGTTACTGTATACAATGATCTCCTGGTCCAGCTCGCTTCACCCTGCCTCAATTCATATAGATCTTCCCAGGTTTTTTCTGAAACCATCCCTCTTTTTATATCTTATAACACAATAAACAGTATTTCATCACGATTTTATATCACAGAGCAAAAAGTCCTGAGAAACTACACAAGAAATGAGATTGTCCCTAACTTCTCTGTAAGAGAAGAAGGCACAATGAGATTGTCCTTAAGGCCCCTAAAACAAACAAGAAAACAAAAAATATTTCTCTGAAACAAAGTTCTACAAAACACTATGAAGGAGATACTTTCTACACTTCATATGCCTTCTCTGTTCAGTTTTCTGGTCTCAAAATAAGAGTTGGGAAAGACAATTCTCCATAAGGGCAGCTTAGGCAGCAAGGAATAGACCTCATTCCACAACCAGAACTAGCTGAGGACTGGCTTATGACTCTTGTTCACCATTAGCCTGATAAGCTGGAGAAAACTATATTTTCCACGTTGATTCATGAACTGAGATGGGGTGATAAGTGATGTTTGTTCATCCTCCTTTTTTAAAGATAATCAATGACATCATGAGTTGATGTCTTGACTTGTGTATGAATTGGTTTTAAGTAAGGCAGAAATGCACAAAGTCATCAGCCTCATTCTCTCTTCCAGAGTCATCAAAGTCCAGTGGCAAAACAAAAGGCAAGATGATTGGCAATGTCCTGGGATACGGTAGATATCTTGGCATCTTTGATGTCTGACCAAGCTCTGAGCTTCCTTAGCACTTGCTCCAAATACAGTCATGGCTAGTGGAACAAACGGTTTTCATCTGAGTTTGAAGACTGTTGGTTACCTTTGCCATCCAGGTGGTTTAACCAGGATTTGGATGCTGTGCATGCTACGGCTCCTTGGAGCCCCAGGTGAGAGACTGAGGAAGTATTCCAATCCATATCAAAGATCCAGGGGGGTACAGCAGCAATCTGAAAGTAAAACTAGTAAATTTCTATAGTAACATGTCTACCCAAGGGAAACTTAGGGTGGTTACCTGAAAGACTATCTTGGGAAGCTGGGTACTGCTTTTTGCAGAGGAAGATATGACCCCTGGTTGACTGAGATATCTCTGAGTCTATGATATTGTATAAATGTAGAGACTCCAGAGAAAGTAGTGAATTTGAGACAGACTGGGTGAGAAGTAAGCTACAAACTTACAAATAGCTAAAGGAAGTCCACATGGCTGGAGACATGTAGAGAAGCTTGTCCCTCAATATATCCCTTGATTCCCAGCACCTATATTCCCAGAAACTGCTTGAAGTCAACTTCCTAGTTTGGTCATTGTCTCCTCTATTAAAATGAGAGCTTATTAAGCTTGCTCCCAATTCACAGAGTTCATTTAAACTTTCATATGCTGATGTCCTTCTACCCTAATCTGTATAACTTCCTCAATTTCCATTTACTGATATTTTTCATGTGTGGTCAATTGTCTTTGGACTAACCAACATTTGGTAAAAGAGAAGCAAGCTGACTCCCAGTAAGCTATGTGTTACCCTCCCATTTAGAGAGACTAAGAAAAGTGACTTTTATTCTGAACTACTAAAGAGAACATCATAGTTCTATTCTATGAATATTTGATCTATGATAGATGTGATTTTAGTCCCAATGCCCCTCTTGGAAATAGGAGAATGAAGAAGAGATTACCCAACTATGACTGTCCTGAATGTTGGCTCATCCTCCCTTGCTAGGTTCCTGGTAGTGTAGCCATGGTCCTCCTCTTACTTTCCACAAAGTGGGAAATTTCAATCTCCCTTGGAAACTTGGTGGATCAGGTCCCACATCATATTCATCCATACAAGCAATGGCTAGTAATTTTAAACTACATGGTCCATCCATGTTTATTGCATGTATTTTAATATTTGCTCAATATTTCATTTCCTAGACCAGACTGGAACTTGAAGAAACAAAAAAATTAATAAGAAACTGTTTGCTAGTGAATGTAAAGTCATAATTCCATGGCAGAGGGAGCAATTCAGGTATTTGCTGGTTTAAATACCTTGTACTGGCCAACAGTGATACGGACTAGCCAAAGGAGCATGAAAGCTGGAGTCTGATGCTGGTGGCTCAAGTTGAGTGCCACCTGGTGGTTAACTCAACAGATACCATACTCTCAAACCTTTTGGATGTATGTTTTCCTCTATTGTGACAGGACATATGACGAGTATTCCACACACATACTTGTCCTAGAACAAATAAAACCATTCAGTTCCACTCAGGAACTCTCCATCTCTCTCCTCCACTGTTTACAAATAAGAGACTCTGGCTGATAGGGAGACGAAGACTCACATATTTCTTCCAATGCTTCCTGTAGAAGTTGGAAAGATCTTCCAGATGTATCAGGAGGTCAGTGAGAGCAACATCTCTAGCCAGGAAGCTAAATAATCAGAAAACCACTGGGATTAGGGAATCGAAGGAAGGCTGAATTTTCCACTTAGTCAGCTATCTCTTATCTATGCTTATTAAATAGTGAACATAATCCCTCTTTGTAGACTTTTCCCATTCAAAAGAGCCAAAGTAAACACAATGAGTACAGGTCAGTGACAAATTGTTTCAAGCATAAAATAAATGATAACTGAATGGAGATACCTGATTTCTAAACCAGCCTTTTCTCTGTTGTTTTTTTCTTTAGGCCCTGCCCATTTTAAAGAGTCTCAGGATAGTCCAGTACACGCATGGAAATAAGGTGTTCTGGAGTCCAAAATAAGGATCCCTGGGAAGCAGGGACCTCTTTTTCCTAAAGATGGACTAGAGATCTGCTCATGTATATGGCACTAGAAGTATCCTATAAAAACCCCACCTACTCAAGATATTTCCTTCCCTAATCCTCTGTGTTACCTGAAAATCCCACCCTACAGTCGGTCTTTTGAATTAAGGAATTTTTCTCCAGCAAGACTCATTTCAAGTTGGCAGGTGCTACTTGGAAATTGATTAGTTTATCAGATTAGCTAGCTGTCACCTAGTAGAAACTGGTTCCTTAACATGATGGAGCACAAAACAGGCAAGTTTGGGCGGTTAGGAGGGAGATTTTTACAGATTTTTCCAGCGCTTTTCCCCACACTGGAAGCACCTTAGTTTTGTCCATCCTTCACAACGTCCTCTGAGGTTGGATGAAGGATTTTCCTCATTATATTACAGAGAGAGGATTGAACTAGAAAACAAGAAGGCCATGGTTTGGAACCAAAAGTACAGAATGTTTGAATAGGAAGGAACTTTAAAAGGACCATCTAGTCCAGTCCAATTACTGGTTTAGTCTTATGACATGTTTTGTAAGTGATGTAAATGATAACCTTTCTGGGTCTTTTTTGTTGTTGTCTGTTTCAGTGAAACAGAAAAACAAATATTGGTGATCTCATCAATACAGACACCCTTAGCACCAATGCAAACCCTCCATGTCTCAGTAGATCTCACCCAATATGATAATGAACTTCACATTTAAGTAGACATATCTCTGGAACCCACACTTAAGCTCTTTTCTAATCCGGGAGGACCTTCATGCTTCTATTCTACTGGTATAATTTTCAAGAACCAGGATGATTTCCATACCATGGTGGACTAGAATGAGGGATGGATCTTAAATCAGAAGATGTCCATTTAATTCCTGGCTCTGTCTCTTGCTGAATGACCTCAGGGAAAGTAATTTAATTTCTTTTAGCCTGTTTATTTATCTATAGAACGAGGAGTTTGGAATAGATAAAATGTTAAGATCCCTTACAGTTTAAATTCTACACAATCCTGCAAGGCTCTTTAGTGGAGATTCCATAAAAATTGAAAGAATTTATTCTCTACGATTTCATGTAGTAGACCTTTGGGAAGGAAAGAAACAAGTACTTATTTTGTGCCAATGACTATGCTAAGTACTTTACAAGTACAATCTTAGATTTACTCCTTACAACAGCTCTATGGGGTAGTTGCTATTATTATCCTCATTTTACATTGGAAGAAGCTGAAACAAAAGAAATTAAATGATTTGCTGAGGATCACATAACTAAAAGCTAAATTTGAACTCAAGTCTCCCTGAATCCGGAGCTCTATCCACGGTACCACATAAATACTTCTAGACTTTAAGATAGTGAAAGAGCCAAATAAATAGCAAAAAGAAAAAAAAAAAAAATGATCTGCAGTATAACTAGGAAGACATATGCAGGAAAAGAATCATGGATTGTGACCCAAAAGATCTGGTTGAAATATGAAAGTATGATGCTTCATAGAGAACATATCTAATTTACTTTTTTAATAAACTTAAGAAATATTAACATGTGAACATTTCAATATACAAATGACAGATTAATGGACCATTCATTCAGCTTTAATTTTCCTTTTTAATCAGTAGCTTTCCTCTAAAGACTATTCAGGATGCTTTATTTAGTATCTATCTCATTGTTCCAGTCTATTGCAGTGGGTTTATGGAAGATGATTTCACACAAAAGGCAGCCAGTAATGCTAAAAGTAATAGGCTTTAATTATAGGCATATATTACAGGTATATTTTAACTCACAGATTTCAGGCATAGGGAAAGGTATCAATCATGATGTCTAACAAGAAACATGGAACAAGGGAAGAAGGACTTCAAGGCAAATGTTATGTCCAGATCAGAGTCACCAAAGGTAAAAGGGTATGATTCTCTTCTGGATCTCCTCCACAATATCACCAAGCACCTTGCTGCTGACCACAGAGACCCCATCTTCATCTACACAGGTGATCCCTTCTCTTGATTGGTGACTACAATTTCAGGACATTTCGCTCCGCCACCATAGTACATTTCCTCTTTGCTCTCTAGCCACCTCCTCCGCAACTTCACCAACCCTCTTCCTGTAACATGCATGCTTTTCCCCTCCTTTTTACTATGGAATAATGTCCCACAGTGATGGAGTCAACTCTGTCATTGTGCCTAGATGGGGTATGTTAATCTATTCCCCTAATGTTAAAAGTAGAAAGCCATCTATTAGCAAAGTTACATAGGGGAATGGAAGTGTCTAACATGGAAGCTTCCAGGAATGAGAAATTCCAGGAAAATGAGATATACCTTATGCCATATACCTTAAAGTACCGCAGATAATAAATCAACTTCAACACACACATGCACCTATTAGCATAGCTTCTAAATACTTAAAGGAAAAGTTAACTGGAGAGAAATAGTAAATAGATAATAAATAGATAATTGCTGGAAAAACTAGGCAGTAGTCTGGCAGAAATTATGTTTAGAACAATACCTGACACTGTATACCAAGATAAGCTACAAATGGATATATGACCTACAGTTAAAAGAGCACAACATAACTTAGAAAAGCAAGGAAGAAATTCCCTTTTGAATCTATGGATAAAGGAAGAATCTCTGATTAAATAAACATTAAGAGAAGCTCACACAATAAAATGGACAATTTTGTTGTATGACATTAAAGTTTTTGCATTAAAAAATTTAAGAGCTAAATGGGGGCAGGAGGGAAACAATCTTTGCAGCATGTCTCTCTAATAAAGCTCTCATAGCCAAGATCCATAGAAAACTGAATTTATAAGACTAAGAGACATTACCTCTAACAGATGAATGGTCAAAGAAGTTTTCAAAGTAGTTTTCAAAGGAAAAATCCTATCTATCAACAATCATAAGAAAAAATGTTCTAAATCACTAATAATTAGAGAAATGCAAATTAGAGCAATTTTGAGGATGCACCTCACAGGCAGATGACTGAAAATCAAACAAAAAGCTAAATGACTAACTGGAGGGGTTATGGGAAGACAGGCACACTAGTGCACTATCGGTGGAATTATGAACTGTTCCAGACACTCTGGAAAGCAAATTGAAACTATGACCAGGAAGTTACCAAACTGTCTGTTGAATACCTGTGACTCGCTCATATCACTACTAGAACTCTACCTCAAAGAAATCAAAGAAAGCAGAAAATCTGTAAGATCAAAAATATTCATAACAGCTCTTTTTATCATAGCCAAAAATTAGAAACTAAAGAGCTTCCCTCCTATTAGGTAAATAAATATTGTTATACGGATTTAATGTAATATTATTGTATCTAAAGTATGATGAAATGGACAGTTCCAAAGAAAACTGAGAACACCTCTATGAACTTAGATAGAGTGAAGTAAGATGTAGGAGAATAATTTATGAATGATCTCTATATTACAGAAAAAAAATTCAGCTTTTTCTATCATGTCTATATTTACTACAGCCCTTATCTATGGTGTTTACCTCTGTTTTTTTGAAGTATAATCATTTTTGCTTCAACCCCTCATTTTAACTCTATGGGAATCTTTGTGTTTCAAATGTTTCTTTAAACATTGATGGATTCTTTTTTTCTAATTCATTTTGTTATCTTCGATTTTTTTGAGTGAGTTCAACCCATTCATTTTCAAGTTAATTGTTTATTTTTTCCAACTTGTTTTCTTGTAAGTTTTTCTCTTTTTTCTGCTACTTTCCACTCTTTACAAATAAAGTTAGCAAAAGTAAGAGTTTGACTCATGATTAATATATGAAATGACTTGTTTCCTCTCTTTTACATCCCTTTTCTTCCCCTTGTTTTGCCCTTGATACCAAGTTTTTACTCTTCATTCCTTTCCTTCTAAACCTCCTTCAAGTTCCTCTCTCCAACATTTCAGTTTATTTTGTTAATGACTATTACCTTTCCTATCTTTTAGATTCCTCTCTTCCCAAGCCCCTTTACCATCTCATTTTCTTTTAAAGTGTAAAATATTGTAATATAATTTGTTCTTTTGCCTGCTTCAGATAAAAATCAGCTTTTTGCTATTTCCATTCACCCCTACACCTTTATCCATTATGGTATGTATTCTTATGCATCTCTATTGTGTGTGATTTTCCTCCTCTTCCTCCTCAATTCTTTCCTATATAATTCCCTGTCCCTTCCTTTTTTATCTCCTTTTAAAACTAACAAAACAGAACACAATAATCCATTATTTTATTCTTTAAAAAAAATCTTTCTCTGTGACCCTTATAAGTGGCAGATAAGTGACACAGTAGATAGAGTGCACTGAGCTTGGAATCACAAACACTCATCTTCCCTAGTTCAAATTTTATTAAGCTGTGTGACTCTGGAAAAGTCATATAACCCTCCTTGTCTCAGTTTCCTCATTTGTAAAATGAACTGGAAAAGGAAATGGCACACCACTCCAGTTACCTTTCCCAAGAAAACCCCAAATGGGATCATAAAGAGTCAGACCTGATTGAAATAATTCAGCAATAACATGACCCTTACATTAAGATCCTGGAAAGACTTTTATCCTTTTACTTAAGCAAATGCACACTTTTCTTTCTTTTTCTTGGCTCCTGTATTTCTATTTAAAGACATCTGCTCAGTTATAGTTTTTTCATTAGGAATGATTGGAAATCTGTTCCATCAAAGGCCAATTTTTCTCCATGTAGGATTGTGTTTAGCTTTTTTCTGGATGGGTTGTCCTTGGTTGTATGCCTATATGTTTTTTGCTTTTTGAAATATCACACTATAAGCTTTCTTCTTTAGCGTAGTAGTTGTCATATGTTGAATAATGCTTATTGTGATTCTTTGGTGTTTGAACTCTTTTTGGCTTCATGTGACTTTACTTTGAGTTGGAAGCCCTGGATTTTGGCTATGGGATGTTCCTGAGAGTTTTCATTTTGGGGGTTTCTTTCAGGAGGTGACTGATGGATTCTATCTTTTCTTTTCTCCCTAATTCTAGTTTTGGGTATATGGGACATTCAGGGAGGGTGAGCACCTCTGGTGTGAGACTTTGCTAAACCTTTTTTAGGGCTGCTCATCCACTTTGGTGTCCATCTGCCACCCAACTTTCACCTGTGGCTTTAAGAAGCTGTAGTATGTGTAGTGGCCACACTTCAGTTAACCATCTTGGCAGATAGGTTAAACCAGACTGAGGGTAACTGACAGGACTAAAACCCACAGGTGAGTTAGGGGGATGTTGACCTCAAGCATGTAAAGACTTCTTCCCCTAGCAGAATGGGTGGATGAGAGCAATTTGTTCCAATGGCCATACAGGTGACTGAAGCAGATGCTGACATGCTTAGAGCTTAGACCTTGGTCAGACATTGAAAAGGCCAAACTCTGCACCTTGAGTTATCACCAGTCATCCTGACTTTTGTCTTGTGGGTGAACACCAATGACTCTGGAAGAGAGGGTGAGGATGATGACTTTGTGCAAATTTGTCTCATTTAAATCCAATTCTCATGTAAGTCAGCACATCACACATCACATAGTGTTGTCTCTGGTCCTCTGAAAATTCAAGACAAATAACAACACCTTATACCACAATGAACTCTAAATGGGAACATGACTTAGATATAAATGGTCATGTCACACACGGTAGAAAAGGAAATACTTTATGGTTAAGGGAAGAATTTTTATCTAAACAAGGGATGGCAGTAATCATAAAAGAGAAAATGTATAATTTTAATTTAATTAAGTTGGAAAACTTTTGCACAAGCCCAATAAATAGTTAGAATTAGAAGAGAAACAACTGGAGAAAATACAGCAAATTTCTCTGATACACACAGCTAGTAAGTGCCTGAGTTCAGACTCAAACTCAGTTCCTCCTGACTCCAGACCCAGTGCTCTATCCACTGCACCAACTATTTGTTTCCTGAGAGGACAAATGGCTTAGCTATTCAGCTTGCTATTAATTAATGGGATAATTGAAGAAAATTCTCCTCCAAGATAAATGTACATTTTAAAAGTGGTCTTTTGCATCATGGACTTTGATAAAGTTCTAATATCTTGAGCTATATAAAGAATTGACACAAATGTATTGAGTCATTCCCCATAAGAGACCAAAGGATGTGAATAGGTAGTTCTCAAACCAAGAAATGAAATCTACTAACAATCAGATGCAAAAATTTATCAGATCACCGATAACAAGACAAACGCAATTTAATAGAACTTTGAGGTTCTACCTTACATCGATTAGATTAGAAAAGATGGACAAAGACAAAAAAAAAGGGGCAATTGTTGGAGGAGTTTTGTGAAGACAGACACACTACTGCACTTTTGGTTGAACTGTGAGTTGATTCAACAAATATGAAAAATCATTTGTGATACCCAAGAACAGATTTTTTTGACCCAGTAATTCTACTACTTGGCATATATCCCAAAGAAGTCAAGTTTACAGGAAAAGGACCCAGGATACAAGAATATTTACAGTAATATTTTTCCTAATAGAAAAGAACTATAAACAAAATGGGTATCCATCAATTGAAGAATAACTGAACAAATTTATATTTAAGTGTAATGAAATATTATTGTCCTATACAAATAATAAAAGAGATGAATTCAGAAAAACATGGGAAGCCTTATGTTAACTACTTCGCAGTGGAATGAGCAGACCTAGAAAAAACAATTCACATAATGACAACATTTAATGTGAAGGAAAACAATTTCAAAATACTTCAAACCTTAATCATAGCAGTGAATGTTAGTTACTGCAAAGACATAATGAAACATTCCTTCCTCCTCTGGACAGAAAAATAATGAACTAGAGATGAAGAATGAGAGAGATACATCCTCTGATATGGCCAAAATGTGGATATATATTTTTTTAGAAGGGAGACATTCTAGTAGTAGGAGGGGAGGTGTCATAGGAGTAGCAACAGATATGCAGAAAATCATCAAAAAAAGTTTTAATAGAGGAAAAAAGAAAGGGCAGGCAGAAATTTACCTTCTCAAATTATACATATGCATATTTCTTTAGAAACAAACTATATGTAAACTAAATTCACATTTTTCTTATGCAATAATCTTATTTCTTTAAATGTTGACAACTGAGTTTTAATCTTGCCTTGAAACTTACAAGTTGTATTTCTTTTAGCTTCCATTTCCTCATGTTTAAATGAGGGGGTTAGATTAGATGGTCTCTAGGATCCCTTTTAGCTTAAAATTCAATCTATGAGTCAATGTAATGTTTGTTTTTGTTGACGATTATTAAGTTCACAAGAGTTTTTTTTTAATTAGATGTTTTTTAAAAGGGAAAGGAGGTGAATACCAGGCAGGAACAAGAAATATGTCAAGAGCGGAGATGGCATTTAACAAGAAAAATCAGTCTTCACATTTCAGAAAGGTTTTTACAGATGACCACACCTGTACTGCTGTAAAATGCATTTTCTCAGAGAACTTTAATGCCCCTGCCATTTTCCAATACCTTGGTAAACTACTCCCATTGTTTGATTTCTTGGCAATAACTCCAATGGATGAAGTCATCTTTCCGATCATTGCTTTTGAAATGTCCTTGCTTTCTAATTTAATAAAGAATTTCCTGTTTATCTTATTAGAAGGGAGAAAGCCAGCCTAAGACATGTTATATCAATTCAACAGGACACACTAGCAGGTGACGTTTGTGTTTAGTGCTCTGTACAATACCCTGTGCCCTCCACTCCTTCCTAGGTGCTATATACCTTGATCTTCCTCCAGTTCTTCACCCCACTCCCACACTCCCTTTATGCTCCAATCATTCAATCAGTCCAGGATCTGAGTTCCCACAGAAACATATCTCTTCATTTTGTGCCTATGCTTTTTTTTTTTTTTTTTTTTTTTGCAAGGCAATCATGGTTAAACGACTTGCCCAGGACCACACAGTTAGTAAATGTCAAGTGCCTGAGATAAAATTTGAACTCAGTTCCTCCTGACCCTAGGGCCAGTTCTCTATCCACTTCACCAACTAACAGCTGCCTCTCATGCCTGTGTTTTCTAAGAGGACAAATAGCTTAGCTACTCAGCTTGCTATTAACTTATGTGACAGTGGAAGAAAACTCTCCTCCAGATAAATGTAGATTTTTAAAAGTGGTCTTCTATATCATAGAGTTAGAGCTGGAAGAGATCCCAGAGGCCATCTCCTCATTTTATAGATGAGGAAGTAGAGGCCCAAAGAGTTTAAGTGACATTTCCAAGGTCACTCAGACATTGGGTGGTAAAACTGGGAGCTAAACTCAGGTCCCATTATTTCCAAGTTGATGGAAAATTAAATAAACTTTCCACTACACCACACTGATATTGGTTGTCTACCAGAAAAGGGTAACATTTCAAAAAGTCCTTGAATAGAAAGAAGGGAACTGATGCATGATAGAGCAGATACTAAATGTATTTGAGAGAAGGTGAAATCTTAAGGTTTCATTAAAATCACATGACAGACATCCCACAATGTTTGAGGCTGGTCCTATTTTCTGGACTGTAAAATCTTTTTCATAGGAGGATGTACAGGTTCCCTTACAAAGTAAAGTAATACAAGGAAGAAAGCCAAAGGACAAAATGATTTGAGGCTTGTGGTTAATAAAAAGAACAAAAAAATGATCCCTTTAAGTCTGGCTTGGATCAAGAAGAGAAAATTAGGGATAAGCCCACTTCTAGGGATCACAAGGATAATGCTAAATAATAGACCTTTCTATCAGAATTCCTTAAAGCTACTTCATTTTCCCTTCCTCTACCAATGAGAATGATCTTCAGACTGAAGAGGAAAAAACATAAAGGATTAAGAGGGAGTTGAAAGCCAAGCCAAGCGAGTACCTTTATTGGTATTATTCAGTTGTTTGCACTTGTGTCTGACTATGACCCCATCTGGGGTTTTCTTGCAAAGATACTGCAATGGCTTACTATTTCCTTCTCTAGATCATTTTACAGATCAGGAAACTGAGGAAAAGAGGGTTAAGTGACTTGCCCAGGATTTTACAGCTAGTAAGTGTCTGAGGCCATATTTGAACTCACAAAGAAGAGTCTTCCTGACTCTAGGCTTGACCCTGTATTCCACTGTGCCATCTAGCTGCGGTACCTACCTGTCCTAAATGAATTCAGGTTTCCTAATTGAAATGAATTATATCAAAAAGCACTAGGATATGTCAAGTCAGTAGAAAGAAGGTTTATGGAAGGAAATAAGTGACACTGAGGTGAATCCTAGATGGATTTGGAAGTCTGGATAATAAAACTTAAATCTCTAAGGTCCCTTCTATATCTTTATTCAAATCAGTGATAAAAATACTGAACAAAAGAAGGTCATTGGCAGAACTCTATGGCATACCGCTATAGACTTATCTCTAATTTGAAGCCATTCCATCAATCAACATTCTTTTGGTCCAATCACTCAACTAGTTCCAAATCTGCCTAATTATATTACCCTCTAAATCCCATCTTTCTGTCTTACTCACAAGGATATCATTAGATTTTATCAAATCCAGGCATATCATGTCATTGGTATTTTTCTCATATACCAGCCTAGCATATCAGAACAGGAAATCGGGTTAGTCTTGCATGAGTTGGTCGTTCTGACTCATAATGATCTCTGATCCTTTAAGCACTCACATGCTATATATTTAATACTTTAAATAATTTTACTGAGATCAAATGTCAAGCTAAACAACCAACAATTTGAGGAATTCGTTATATTTTTATACTTTTGAAAACTAAAATATTTTCCCATCTGTAGACCTGTGATGCCACTCCCATTTTTCATGATCCTTCAGGGATGGTGATTTAGCAGTCTGACCTGCAAGTTCATTCAGTACCCTGGAATAAAATCCTAATGACCAGGTAACCAATTCATTTAAGATATTTAGAACTCTTTTACTGTATTTTCATGTTTTATATTTCAGTTGATTTGAAGCCCAGATCATGTTCCCTGCCCTCTTTTCCCCAGACTTTTGGATGGAGTGACAAGGATCTGTTTGGTTCAGACTTTCATATCCTGCCCTTCTGCCTCTGGTTTCCACTTCCCTTGGGAAGTATGTTCTCAGAGAACTGGAAGGTTTCAAGTCCCTCTGTATTGTCCAAGATCATAGGACTACATTCTTTTCTTTTTTAACAAAGTATAATTAATAATAGAGTGACTTGCTCTGAAGTTGCATGCTACCTTCCACATTTGTAGTATCAACTTGATTCCTATTTTTAAAAAATGACAGAAATCTATTTTCCTTTCCCCCCACCCCACTGGGGAAAAAAGGAGAAGCAAAACAAATTTCTTATGACAAATATGTAAAGTAAAACAAATACCTTCAATTACTATATACAAAAATACATGTTTTTTTCCCTGCACCCTTAGTTCATTCCCTCTCTCAAATGTTCATGCTTCGTTACCAGTCCTCTGGAAGCATAATTAGTCTCTGTGTTTATTATAGTTCTGACAGCTTTCAAAAAACTTCTTTTACAGTTTCGTTGTTAGTTCATTTTATTCTTCACTATTTTATAAAAGTCTCTAAAATTGTTCATTTTGATAATATTGACATAATAGTATAAGTTGTTCTGTTACTATTCACTGTGAATCTGTTCATAAAACTCTTTGCGTGTCTTTTTGAAATCATTTATTTCTTCATTTCTTATTGCACGATAATGTTCCATCACTTAATCAGCCATTCTCTAATCGATAAGTATTCCTTTAGTTTCCAGTAATTTTTTTTGGTAGCAGATCCATTTCTATTAAAAACAATAGATCACTATTTGACCTGTACCTCTTTTTAAGTATCTGTGGGAGAAATGAATTCCCCTATGGTTTATCACACCACTTTTTTTAACTGAGTTTCAATGATCTTGCATTATTTTGCTTCTCCTTTCAACCAATCAATCAGTAAGCATTTATTAAACACCTACTGCATGTCAGACCCTGTGCTAAGTTCTGGAGAAATAATAAAAGTTAAATAGACTCTACTCTCAAGGTGCTTACATTTTGGTGGGGTGAAGACAACATATACATATGTAAATGTGTGTGTATATTGATATGTATGTATGTGTGTATATACATATGCTTGTTTTGGGTGTGGAATTTTTTCTTTTAAAGTAACCTTGTGGTGAAGATAATAGCTTTTTTGAGGGAAAGGAACTAGAAAAGTCCTCTCACAATAGGTGCCACTTGAGCTGTCTTGAAGTGAACAAGTGATTCCAGGAGACAGGATTGTGAAGGAGAGTGTACCAGGCCTGGAGGACAACCTGAGTCAAGGCTTGGGGACAGAAAGTGAACCATCATATGTATGGTTAGACCAGGGGTTGGTAACCTGTGGCCTCCGGGCCACATGTGGCCTTCTAGGTCCTTGGGTGCAGCCTTTTGACTGAGTCCAAGTTTTACAGAACAAATCCTTTTAAGGAGATTTGTTCTGTGAAGTTTGTATTCAGTCAAAGGGCCACACTTCAGGACCCAGAGGGCCACATGTGGCCTTGAGGCTGCAGGTTCCCCACCCCTGGGCTAGACCATAGAGGAATAACTGAGAAGGAAGAAACAAAGGAAGGAAGGAAGGAAGGAAGGAAGGAAGGAAGGAAGGAAGGAAGGAAGGAAGGAAGGAAGGAAGGAAGGAAGGAAGGAAGGAAGAAAGGAAGGAAGGAAAGAAGGAAGGAAGGAAAGAAGGAAGGAAGAGAGGGAGGGAGGGAGGAAGGAAGGAATTAAGGAAGGAAGAAAGGAATGAAGAGATAAGAAAGTAATAAACAATGATAAGGGCATGACATGGGGATCAATGTAGACTAATAAAATGAGGGAAGGTGTTGACTGAAGCAATAAAGTGATTAGGATTAAAGAAAGGCACAATGTTGGTCCATGTTGGGTCTTTTGTTTGTTTTCAGAAAATGTTCCTCCTCATTTTATAAGCCAATAGCAAACATGCAAGAAGATGACAGTGGCTGCTCAGATTCAGATAATTTGAGCATCTGATGTTCTCCTCATGTTAAATAAATATTGAGGCTCCAAAGAAGTGAGACTGATTCTATAGAGGCTACACAAGAAATGGGAGTGTCATTACTACATAATCTTGGCAAATTAAGGGAGATGAGACTCAGAAGGGAGAGGGAAAGAGGAAGGTCCTCTTTGATCTCTTGACTCTCTCTTTTCCAAAGTAACCAAGTGCTTGGGAACCTTCTCTGGAATGTAAGGAAGTACAAACTCTTGCCTAGACTGCTATCCTGAAGTAGTGCTGCTAGCATGAGTCATGTGGAACCATATTTCACAGGATCATGGCTATAGACCTGGAAGAGACTTCAGAAACTGTCTATTCCAACTCCTTCATTTGCCAGATGAGGAAACTGAAGCCCCCGGAGATTGAGTGTCTTGTGCAGAGTCACACATCTAATAAGCATTAAAGGGGGATGTAAAAAGCTTAGTCCTCTGACAAAAGGTCATTGCTCTTTCTACTCTACCATATTGGCTCCCTAGTTAGTGCTCAGTAAATATTTGATTGATTGATTGAACTCCTTAATTGAAGACCTAAAAACTCCTTCCCTGAGGTAGCCTTCAGGGTTCTTTTCCTCACTAACCTGAGAATAAAGAGTTCTAGACATCATTCCTGTCTCTGTCACTAAGTCTGTGAGGGGCAGTGTGCTTAGTGGAAAGTGCCTTGAGCTTGTCATCAGGAAAACTTCTATTTGAATCCTACCTCACAAACACTCTGTGTGATCTTGGATATGTCTCTTCCTTAATTTCTCTGAGACTCAGTTTCCTCATCTGTAAAATGGGGATACTAATAATAATGCCTACTTAACAGACTTGCTGTGAGGCTCAAATAAGGTAACGTATGTAGAGTTCTATAAAAATGTAACTTTTATTGATAGTGGAAATAACACTGGATTTGGAATTGAAGGACCATTCCTCAAATCCTGGTCCTACTACTTATTGCCTCAGTGATCTTGGGCCTGTCCTCTGTTCTTTCTGGACCTGTTTCCTCATTTGCAAAATGAAGTTGCAGGACTGGACTTGATGACATCTAAAAATCCTTTGTAACTCTCAATCCGATTGAGCAGAATGGAAAGGCATTTGTTAAGTTCTTACCATGTATGAGGATCCTATGAACTTGGGCAGGTTGTATCTCCTTGACACTGTTTCCTCATCTCAAGAGCTGGATTCAGTGATGTCATATTCTAGAATATAATATAAATTAAAATTTAGGATTAAGAATTCACATTCCCTCCCAAAGAAAAACTGAACACTTGAAAAAGAAAGACCCACTAGAAGATCACTGCAATGATCCCTAAAATTCATCCTCATGACCACCATTCCTTCTATCCTAGAACATCACCCCATGGACTGGCTATGGACCTTCTGTCCCTACTGACCCCTTGATCTCACTCAACTTTCAATTATTTGATCCTTTGTTGACTATTACTTTTTGACTACTATCAAATCTCCAGCACTTAGCAGAGTACCTAATACACAGCAAGTGCTTAATAAATGCTTCTTGACTTGTTGACTTGAAGTATCCCCCAAGTGTATACAAATTCTGAAGTATCTGTGAAAACAGGCCTTCGAACACCAGACAGTGATAGCTCTATGAGGTTAGTTCCTTTATTGAGTGAGTGGTTTGGAAGCAATTTTCATTGCTACAGCTTAATTAACTCCATCTTTGTCCAAAAGTCATCCTGGCTAGTGCCAGGGACTATGGAAAGCTTTTGAAGGGCCATTCCTCTGGAGAGAAGCTGGAAATGAATTGGAGGTTCTGAGAAGCTCAGCCAATGATTTATTACTTACAAATGAGTTTCAATTAGCATTTGCTCAGTGGGCTCTCTCCAGTAATTGCATTTGATTTAATGATGCTATTTGAAGGCCAAGGGTTGCAGCTGTGACTAGGAACTGGAAGTAGACTGAGCCCCTGTTCAGCTACCACTTGTCCATTTCCACATTTCTGCCCTCTATATGGAAATCTCTGTGGGCACTGCCTGGATCATTCTGACCATAATACAGATCTCACCCACCAACTTCTATCGTACAAAGCGAGGAAAGATCTTAGAAAGGATCCTGGCTTTCTCAAGTCCACATCAGCATTGATTGCAATTATCATCATAACCACCACCAGAAACAGTAATGACCCAACCCTACAAATCCCCTCCCCCTGACCCCCCACTCCCTCCCTCTTCCCTCATGCTAGGGGAATTAATCCACTCAAGTTTGGAACACTTCACTCTCCTGATTGGTGGGTGAATGGCTCTGGATCCCCTGCAGTAAATAGAGTGTTGGCCTTGAAATCAGAAAGACCTGTATGCAAATCTTGCCTTAGACACCCAGTAGCTGTGTGACTCTGGGTAAGTCACTTAATGTATATCAGACACAGTTTCCTCATCAGTAAAATGGGCATAATAAGAGCATCCACCTCCCAAGGTGGTTGTGAAGGTCAAATGCAATAATACGTGCAAAGCATTTTATAAATCTTTCAGAGCTATGTAAATGCTATTTTAATTATAATATTTAATATATATTATTATGTTATGTTATATATTACATATATAAATATATTTTTGTTATTGTATTATGTATTTATTATTGTCATTGTGGTTTTGCTATCATCATCATCATCATCATCATGATGTCATCTGCAAGGAAACCATGACCTACCCAACATGGATATCTCACTATTTGCCCTAACACTTCAAATATATCCTATAGCCACATCCCATTTTCACCTCTTCTTTTAGGAACTGTAATTAAATTAAGCGTTGCTACCACTATTGTTGGAAAAGTGTGACAAATGACTGCCCTTTGACTCTACCCGTAATCTCTGTGATTTCTCAGACTTTGCAAAGCTCCTTTCCCTAGGCACCATTCCCTGGTACATGTTCTAGCTCCCTGAAGGATATCATTTCCTTAAGGGATTGCCTCACTTTTTAAAATTTTAATCCTCGGGGGCAGAGCCAAGATGGCGGAGTAGAAGGACCCACGTTTACGAGCTCCGAAACCAAAAGCCCATAGAATTAATGTAAAAAGAGTCCCCCATAACTTCTGGGTCAATACAAGGTGTGCAGAAACAGAGTGGAAGAGATCTCCATTCCAGGGAGCCCTGAAGACCCGTCCCCAGGGTCTGGCGCCCCGGAAAGTGGACCCCACCCCCACCACTGCCCTGGCTGCGGCCCCAGAGAAGCTGATCCAAGCAGGCTTCAGAGACGGAAGCTCTGGCAGCCGGGAAAGTCCCTCCGCCCACAGAAGCTACAGGTCAGTGAGAGAGAAGGCCGGGCTAGAGGAGGGGAGCGGAACGTCTCTGTGACTCGGGCCCCCTTGGGAGGAAGCGGCAGCGGCAGAGACGGGGGCAGGAAGCGGAGGCAGAGGTGTGGGCGGCGGCTGAGGCGGCAGCGGCCCAGGACTCAGGAATCCCCCAACAACAGGCAGGATCTTCATTACGGAAGATTCCCACATAAAACCTGACGGAGCTGAGCCTGGGAGACGACCCTGCCCCCACCCCGCTCTATTACTGAAGGCTTCTGCTCAAAACCCCCAAGGGAACTGAGATTGGGAGGCGGGCCCCCCACCCTGCCCCCACCCGCTCCATTCCTGAAAGTCTCTGCATAAAGCCCCCGAGGGATCAGAGTCTGGGAGGTGGCCCTGCCCCCACCCTAGCACCTGAACTAAAGCTCACTGATTGACAGCCGGCAGGAGGAAAGCCCATTTAAATCTCAGAGGCCAAGCACTAGCTGGGCGGATCCAGGCGGGGGTGGAAAGGAATATCAGAAGTCAAGTAACTGGCTGGGAAAATGCCTAGAAAAGGGAAGAAAAATAAGACTATAGAGAGTTTTTTCCAACAAATGCAAATGATCCCGACATTCGGATCCGATGACGAGGACGTATCCTTGCCATCAGGGAAAGACGTGGAGGGCGGGGCCTCAGTACCCCAGACACCCCAGGGGCATGGCGGGTGGGCTCAGGCCTTGGAGGAGCTCAAAAAGGATTTTGAAAAGCAAGTTAGACAGGTGGAGGAAAAACTGGGAAGAGAAATGAGAGAGATGCAAGAAAAGTATGAAAATCGGGTCAATACCTTGGTAAAGGAGACCCAAAAAAATGCTGAGGAAATTAACACCTTGAAAAATAGGCTCACTCAATTGGCAAAGGAGGTTCAAAAAGCCAATGAGGAGAAGAATGCTTTCAAAAGCAGAATGAGCCAAATGGAAAAAGAGGCTCAAAAGCTCACTGAATTTAATAGTTCTCTCAAAATTGGAATGGAACAGATGGAGTCTAATGACTTTACGAGAAACCAAGAAATCACCAAACAAAACCAAAAGAACGAAAAAATGGAAGAGAATGTGAAATATCTCATGGGAAAAACAACTGACCTGGAAAATAGATCCAGGAGAGACAATTTAAAAATTATGGGACTACCTGAAACTCATGATCAAAAAAAGAGCCTAGACATCATCTTTCATGAAATTATCAAGGAAAACTGCCCTGACATTCTACAACCAGAGGGCAAAATAAGTATTGAAAGAATCCATCGATCACCACCTGAAAGAGATCCAAAAAGAGAAACTCCTAGGAACATTGTGGCCAAATTCCAGAACTCCCAGCTCAAGGAAAAAATCTTGCAAGCAGCTAGAAAGAAACAATTCCAGTACTGTGGAAATACAATCAGGATAACCCAAGATCTAGCAGCTTCTACATTAAGGGATCGAAGGGCGTGGAATAGGATATTCCAGAAGGCAAAGGAACTAGGACTCAAACCAAGAATCACCTACCCAGCTAAACTGAGTATAATACTTCAAGGGAAAATATGGTCTTTCAATGAAACAGAGGACTTTCAATCATTCTTAATGAAAAAACCAGAGCTGAAAAGAAAATTTGACTTTCAAACACAAGAATGAGAAGAAGCATGAAAAAGGAAACAGCAAAGAGAAGTCTTAAGGGACTTACCAGAAGTGAACTGTTTATATTCATACAGGGAAAGACAATATTTCTAACTCTTAAAACTTTTCAGTATCTGGGTAGTTGGTGGGACCACACATACACATGTACACGCATGCACACACATACACTCATGGACACACATACAGAGATAGAGAGCACAGATTGAACTGAATAAGATGGGACCATACCTTAAAAGAAACTAAGGTAAATGGTGAGAGAGAAATGTAGGGGGAGGAAAGAGAGGGAAAGGGAAGGGGGTAACTATATGTCATTTAAGAGGCAGGTAGGAGTTTTTCTTAGTGGAGGGAAATAGAGGAGAGCTGAGGAAAAAAAAAAAAAAACCAAGAAGTTTACCCTCATCACATTTGACTAAACGGAGTGAAATGCACACTCATTTTGGTATGAAATCCTATCTTACAGTATAAGAAAGTGGGGGAGAAGGAGATATTGCAAGGGAGGGGATGATGGAAGGGAGGGCAAAGGGAGAAGGGAGCAATTTGAAGTCAACACTTGGGGAGGGACAGGATCAAGAGACAGAAGAGAAACAATGAGGGGCAGGTTAGGAGGGATGGTAATCCAGTTAGTCTTACACAACACGACTATCAGGGAAGTCATTTGCAAAACTACACAGATATGGCCTAAATTGAATTGCCTGCCTTCCCAAAAGGAATGGGTGGGGAGGGAGGGATGGGGAGAATTTGGAACTCAAAGTTTTAGGAACAACTGTTTAGTATTGTTGTTGCAACTAGGAAAGAAGACATACAGTTAATGAGGAATAGAAAGTCATCTGGCCCTACAGGAGAAAAGAGAAGATGGAGACAAGAGAAGGGAGGGATGACAGAAGAGAGGGCAGATTGGAGATAGGGAAAATTAGATTGCTTGGGGTATTGGGGTGGGGGGAGAGGATAAAAGGGGAGAAAACTGGGAACCCAAAAATTTGTGAAAATGAATGTAAAAAATCAAATAAATAAATAGGAAAAAAAATAAAATAAAATAAAGTAAAATAAAATTTTAATCCTCACCATGGAACCCAAGGCCTGGATCATAATGGGTGCTTAATAAATGCATATTCATTCATTTTTTCATTCATAATAACTAAGGTCCTGTTTCCATGGTTCATCATGATATGGCAGTGATCTAGAATTCTTAAAAGCTGTGCAAATAAAGTGTAAGTACTGACAGGTCCTATCAAGGTTGAAAGACTTTCATTATCTGGAAAGAACTTTATAGAATAATGCAAAATAGAAAAAACAGCAAAATCAGAAAAATAAATTTCACCCCGAATACACCCACAAAAAGAAGACAAGAGAAAGAATATCAATGAACAAAGAATCTTGAATGGAACTCATTAGAGGAAGTGAGTGAAAAGTTGTTATGTACTGAAAAGACTTTGTTTAAAGATAAATAATTACAGTGTATGTTTCTTTGGTTGTGTTGATGTTTAATGTTAAATAATGAATTGGAGTGTATGGGGCATTCAGGGAGGACTAGCCCCTTGGGTGGGAGGGTATGTCTAGCCCTTCCTAGGGCTACTCACCTACCTTTGGTGTCCACCGGTCAACTACCCCTCACTTGCCACTCCAAGAGAAGTTGTAGCGCCCACAGCAGCCACACCCTAGTAGAACTGTCTCAGCAGAAGGCCAAGCCAGGTTGAAGATAACTGACAGGCCTCAATGCTATTGATGAGTTACCTAGAGGGATGGCTAGTGTAAGCATGTGAAGACTTTCCCAGGTGTCCAAGATCAATTTGCTCCAATGACCATGAAAGCAGCTGAAGCAGGCGCTGCAGACAGCTTAGAGCTTGGTCATTCATCAAAGATGCCAAGGTCATCCATCCACTGAATCCTGGGTCGTTGCCAGTAATGCTAACTGTTGTCTTGCCATTAGACTTCAATGATTCTGGAAGAGAGAATGAGGCTGGCAATTTTGTGCGATGCTGCCCCATTTAAATCCAGTTCATGAATGAGTCCAAGACATCACCCTGCAGTGTCACTGGTCTTCTTCAAAACAAAGGACAAACAGTAATAATGATGAGCTGTGTTGAACACCCTAGGAGCAGCCTGGTGAAATTCAGAGAAGATCATCATCTGAAAGCTATCCTCCAGAGACTGAATTTCTATGACCATAACTAGTCATGAAGTCTGTCCACTAAGGTATGAAGGGATTATGATTTGCTCCAGGGGAAAGAGCCCCCATAATTAGGCAATCCTGGCTCTTTTGAAAGATTAAGGAAGGAATAATAATTATTTTTATTGCTGCTGTGGTTGGCAACATGATTTATGGACCACTTGGAGTCAGGATGATCTGTGTTCAAGATCAACCTCTAACATATTAACCACATGGCCCTTAACCTTTCTGTGCCTCAGAGAACTCCAGAAGTTGCTGTTCAACATCATTGGAGAGTTCCCACACTGTCCCCACACCAAAGAAATCAGGGTTCTAGATCTGACCAACAAGGTAGGTAGTGCAAGTAGTGCTATCCCCATTGTTCAAATGAGGAAACTGAGGCTTGAGAGACTGGGCAGCCCTAGACCTTAGATTTTTCAGACACTTAAATCCTGAACTTTAGAATCTGTTAACAACATCAGGGTCTTGACTCAAGCCTTGTGACTCCCCTCACACATAAAAGTGCCTCCTGCATTTCACATGTGTTGATTACATTTTCCTTTTCACTGCATCAGAAAGTACCCTACAACATGTAGGCTTTCCATAGTGAAAAGGTTGACTTGTCCTGAAACATTCTACTTTTTCTTCTTAAAATTAGTCTGTCTTTCTTTTTTCAACCCAATTCCTACACCAAGGAAGGAAACTGCAGTATCAAATAAGGGAGAAAGAAACCCTACATCTGGCCCGCAGTCTCTCCTCCCTGCCTCCCACAAATTGTTTTAGGGTTTCTCAGGGCTGAATTTTTCCCTGTGCATCCGAATGCAGTTGTATATAACCTGTTTCTTTAACCAAAAGTAAAAAACAGTCCTGAGGAAGGAGGAAGTACAGTGCCAAAAATGACTGCAAGCAGAGATGAGAATGGATGCCCACCTGTTGTATTTGGCCGGCTAGAACCTGAGGGAGCCCACTATGGTGCATTTTTTTGAGGATTCTGACCTCTAGTGGGGAATTATTATCAATGTCACATCATATTGGGAATTCTAGCTTGGAGCCAGGGATACAATTTATGGTAGGTAAGATCTTTCCTGGTATGAGACTATCCTCCCTCCTTTGGTGAAGCAGGTTGCTCTGGAATCATTAAAGTAGCATCACCTCTCAAGTGATGGATACACTATTACCTACTCTCTACGACATATTGCACAGCCCAAGAAGTAAAGACTTTGCATCTCGATTTTGAACCCTGGTATGTAATCAATTATAGACCCCTGGATCTAGAATCAAAGAATTTGAATCTGAATTTGAGCTCTGCCACTTATTGCCAGTATGATCTTGAGACATCTCTAAATTTCTCTGTCTTAGTTTTCATAACTACAAAGAAAGACACAGGACTAGATGGACCTGTAACATCCTCTTCCATTTTAATTTATGATACTAATTCTCTCTGTATTCTGTGTATTCTCTGTAGTCTGTGTATTCTTAAATTTCCCTGTGAATTTTCCTCAAATCAAATTAAGTCTAAGTAATTTTTAGTTGAAAAATAAATACAAGTTGTCTCCAGTCTTTGTGTCATTCTAAGCTTTAATAGCTTAAAACTACATTAAGATTTTTGGAACATGCTATATATGTGGAACAGCAATTTAGAAGTATGGGGAGGGGTGGGGTAATAATAAATCAAACACTGATAGAAGGGAAAACATTAACTCAGTGGGAAACACTGATAAAACCTAAAGCTACTGAAGATAAATAGTAATAATAATAATGCCATGAAAGCCATCATCATATTATCATAATCCAAGAATGCTGGATATGGGCAGGTGACTTTTAACAATTGAATTAAACAGTATTCTAATTCAACAACTATTTCTCAAACTCCTTTATTAGATTGTAGGCTTTGTAATGGCATGGACTATCTTTTGCCTTTATTTGTATCCGTAGTACTTAGCACAGTGCCTGGCACATAACAGGTAATAAGTATTTATTGATTAATTGGTTTTAATTGGTTCTACTGATTGTATGACTCTGTATTAAGTGTTGAAGATATAAAGACAAAAAACAACAGACTCTACCCTCGATAGGCTTCCATTTTACTAGTGAAATATAACATAGTCTGACAATTTGATTATTGTCGCTGTTGTGGTTGGCAACATGATTTATGGACCACTTGGAGTCAGGATGATCTGTGTTCAAGATCAACCTCTTGACAATTTGAGGAGGTGAGAATGCAAACAATTATCTCTAGATCTCCATCTATGATGGTATGAACTAGGGCATCAATGGATTCCTGTAAAAGGTAACCCCTGAGCTAAACTTGGGATGACATCACTGATTCATGGACAAATCAAGGAAGTTATTCAGTGTATATAAGGTGCTTTGTACTATAAAGTGTTATGCAAATGGGACAGTTTTTGTATTATTTTATCTTTTTTTGGATCTATAGCTGTGAGTTCATTGATATGAACTCGCAGCATGAAATGTCTCTCCACTGCTACAAATGGGCAACTTTTGGTAACTACAAAGTTACTGGGGGCATTGAGAGGTGAAACAATTTGACCATAATCTCATAGTTAATATGTATCAGATAAAGGACTTAAACCCAGCTCTTCTTGATTCCAAATACAAATAGTAACTAGAACTATGATTTCATCAATATAAAGATCTCCAAGTGAGAAACTTCTACCAATGCATAGCAACACCTCTACAATTTATAGTTTTATAGATTTGTCTGAGGGCACTGAGATGTTAAGTCATTTGTCCTTAATATATGGTCGATGGAGGTCACAGGCAAGATTGGAACGTAGGTCTTCCTGGCTTTGAGGGTGACACTATATAGTCCAGAGGTGGGATTTTATTGTTCCAGAACTGATATTAAGCTAAAATAGAAGAGGACTGGGGACACTAAATTTTACATAAGGATTTCTGCAAGCAGCATCTTGACTTAGAAAATCACATGTTAACATTATCTGTTTCTAGTGTATTTTTGTTAGTTAAATATTCCCAATTACTCTTCAATGTAGCCCCACTTGGCAGTGTTATGGACCACAATGCAGCCTGTCTGCCATGTGTTTGATCCTTCTGATGCAGAGAATTCCTGGTGAGGAAATGCCCTGTGCCAACGCAGATCTATAGCCATTCTTCAATTTAGTCTTACCTGGTGCACTGGGAAGTAAAGGACTTGCCCATGGTTATACATCCCCTATGCATCACAGGTAAAATTTGAACATAAGTTTTTTGTTTGCTTGTCTTTGGTTTTACTTTGTCTGGTCTCCATCCACTTTACCACAATTCCTCTTCCCCTACCCTTACCCCCATGTATATGAATTTCCCTATTTGCCTTGTTAGTGCCAATGTTTCCATTCGGTGTTTCTTGTGCTAATGTTTGGTACAAAAATTGTTAAGCAAGATCACGGCACACTAGTTCAATAGATTAATAGATATCTATTTCCAACACATTGATAGCCTGTTTGAAATGTTGTAGCAGCTGGTCTATAAAGCTTGAACATCATCAGCCTTATCTAGAGAAAGAACATGAACATTTTCCTTGTTTAATTTTTTTAAACAAAAAAGTGGGAAAACTCAGCATCCTGAAAGTCAGTAACACAAATCTTCAAGGACCAGGTCAGGTTCTTCTCCAGTCCATGGTTTTTGTTTCAATTTAAAATCTAGTTAGGTGGTCAGTCAACTGAAAGGTCAGCTTTCTTTTCTGAAAAGTCATGGAGTAATCTTTACTAAGTTGTACAAATCATGCTTTAAATAAATTACGCATGTAAATGATTCTGGATTGGAGCTTCAGCTAGTACTAGGCTCAATCACACATGCAAGATAGTTTGCCTGGGAGTTTGCCTCACCAAACAGTGAGCTCATTCTCATTAGCCATGAAGCCCCCAGTTCACTTTCTAGGTCAATTTCTGCAGGAAACCTTTTCTGGTGTCCTTAGTTCATAGGATCTGGAATTTGGAAGTGGAATTAGTTGTCTGCAATATCTCGCTCCTCAAATTATCTTGTATATGTTTATCCATTTACATCTTACATATCCTAGTATAGCAGCTCTCAAACCTTTTGGTCTCAGGATTTCTCTACATTTTAAAAAATTATAGAGGATTTTCTAATAGTGCTTTTGTTTATGCAGGTTATGTGCAATTGTGTGTTGGAGTCAACCTTTACCAATTTACAAGAGCTGAATGTTTAATTTTCAGTCTGCATATTTTCAAGCTCAGAAATCAGCAAATGCTACAAATCAGAGCATGATATATTGTTTTAGTGATTGTTCTAGAATTCAGAAGGTAGTGGGAAAAATGTTAATAATGTAGATCATACTTAAAAATGTCAAGGGTACTTCTTTTGGAGATCTAGTTGCAAAATATTTACCAACATGGCACTGGTTATATCTATTGATATTTACCATAGTTGAAGTTCAAACATCTTAACATTATTATGAAAATATTTTGATGTCACAAGTGATCCAAAAAGATCCTATATTTTTACATAAGGTGTATAAAATATAATTATATATAATATACATAACACATATGTGTATATTTGTAAATATACATTTTTATCCATATATTATTTATATTATAGGTGCTTAATAAGATGTTAATAATATGTCATAATATATTATATATGTCACATTGGCATTATTGTATATAATGCATATATAACTATGTATAAGCATATATGTCCAGGTTTTGTATCCCTAGCACCTGAAGCCTTTTATATAATAGGTAGTAATAAGTGGTTAATAAATGGTTATTGAATTGAACTGCTATTGAATTCAATTGCTAAGGCTAAGTCCATGATAACTTTCAGATATTATTGGATCATGGTGGCATTATTATGATAATCATCATTATAGTGATAGGACTTATTAGTAACATACAAATAATAAATCACACTGAGATGAATAATGTTTTTTGTGTACCGCAACCCACAAGAACTCTACAGGGAGCAGAATTTGCCACAGCAGGTAGAATTAGACACAATATACACAATACATTAATGATCAAAATTAAAGAAGAAATTTTATTTTATAAAAAAGACTAATTAATGGTATTGAGTAAAAAACACAAAGTACACCAGTTAGAAATTTACCAAGGGCTATACAAATGCAAGGTCCTCTCACTATTGTTTTCTGGTATCTCATCGAGGAATGGGATATGACTGACAATCTGCGATTTTACAAATTGTCTTTTCATAGAAATTCAAAGTAATAAATTTGCTTCAGAAGCCCTGTCATAAAGATTGCAATGAAACTTTATGAAAGCCATTAGCTTACAAGAGACAAATAGATATTTTCTTGAGCTATTCATCCAAGCAAACATATTGTGTGTTTGCTGCTTAATGCAGCCTTGCCAAAGTGGAAGAATATATCATTTATGAGAAATTGAATAGAGTATGTCAAAAGAAGGAAATGGAAAGCAACGATGAATGCAATGCCAGAGAAGATGCAAAAGGATAGATCATCACATGCTGAAAATACTAATTTTCAAAAAGAAGATGCATAGATATCATGCACTAAATAAGTGTATATAGCTTATTTTATATTATTATGTTATTATATTATTATAGTACTAGAAGAGAATTCATATAAGAGGGATTTTTTTTCTGCACAAATCAATTTTAACTTGTATGGATTAAAGTAGAAATTCTGGCAAATTGTAGGACAGTCTTACTTGTGGGGAGAAAGGAGGGGTCACAGATGATATTTTGTTCCAGTTGGAGCTTTCTCTGGCTGATCTCCCGAAAGAAACACAGGGAGACTTATCATCAGGTCAAGGTTGTGGTGGGATGGAAAAAGGGCAGGACTCTCATGGTGCTAGGTAAGCCCTAGGAAAAAGGCAAGACCCTTATGGCCCTATATGGAGATTGGTTAACAAAAGATCTCAGGGCGCAGCAAGTCTGGGGCAGAGGACCACGATGGGACAGAAGTGCACCCATTGGATATTGGTATCTTGGAACCATCACTCCAGTTGCCACACTGTGGTTATAACTGCATATACAAAAGTAGTAATATCATATAGAAAAATCTCATAGTCTCTATAATGAAACCCTGTTGGTGCTATATTTATCCCTCATCTCTGGGATACACATAACTAGTTTCTTCAGTCAATCATACGGCATAGACTATAGATATTTTTTTAAAAAAAACCTTTCTGGTTTCTCTCCTAGAAATGCCTTTTAGCTTAACAATGCTCTTCATAGTGATGGAATACTATTGTGCTAAAAAGAAATGAGGAGCAGGATGGTTTCAGAAAAACCTGGGAAGACTTAAAGGAACTGATGCAAAGCAAACTGAGCAGGACATTGTGTAAAATAACAGCAACATTGTTTGATGATCAACTCTGAATGACTTAGTTATTCTCAGCAATGCAATGATTCAATACAATTTTAAAGGATTTTTGATGAAAAATGCTATCAACCTTCAGAGAAAGAACTGATGGAATCTGAATGCAGATTGTAACTTCCTTTTTAAAAAACTTCTTTATTTTTCTTGTCCTTGTTGGCTTTATTGGTCTGTGTCTTCTTTTACAACATGGCTCTTATGGAAATATATCTTGTACAACTGTACATGTACAACCTATATCAAATTCCTTGCCTTCTGAAGGAAAGAGGGAGAGAGAGAAGGAGGAAGAGAATTTGGAATTCAAATTTTAAAAAATGAATGTTAAAAATTGTTATTACACATAATTGGGAAAAATAAAATATAAAAATTAAAAAACAAAGCAATGTCCTTCCTAAACTGTGGGGCCCAGAGCAAAACACAATATTTCAGATATTGTCTGACCAGGGCAGAGGACAGGAGCCGTTGTTTCTCTAGTCTTGGACACCATATTTCCTCCAATATAGCATAAGCTCACATTGTGGTTTTTTTTTCTATCATATGACACTATTGATTCGTATTGAACTTGCAGTCCACAAAAACCTTCAGATCGTTTTCAAAAGAATCACTGTCTAACAATTAATCAACAACCTTTATTAAGCTCCTACTATATGCCAGGAACTGTGCTAAGTTCTGGGGACACAAAAAGGCAAAAGACAGTTCCTCACCTCAAGGAGTAAATAGAAGAGACAAGTATCAATAAATATATACAAAGTAAGCTATATATAGGATAAATAAGAAATAATTACCAGAGGGAAGGAATTGTAATTAAGAGAGGTTGGGAAAGTCTTCCTATAAAAGATGGGAATTTAATTGGAACTTAAAGGACACTAGATAAATGAGTAGGCATGTACCCATGGAATTTATTTTTTGAACCCAAATCAGAGAATTTAAGTAAGTTCCTATTTAATTTCATTTCATTAGGTTCAACATAAAATTTGTCTCATTGAAATCTTCTTTGGAACCTGACTACAATCCAGTATGTTTCTTATCACACCCAATATTGTGTCATTTGCAAAATGGAATAATTTGGCATCTGCATCTTTATCCAAGTCTGTGATTATGTGAGTGTGTGTGTGTGTGCATGTGTGTGTGTGTAGTAATAGTAGTATGAGGCCAAGCACATATTCCTGTGGCATTACACTAGATACCTCTTTCCAAGTTCATGTGGAGTCATTAATGATAATTTTTAAAGTCTGGCCATTCAACTAATTCTGAGTCCACATAGTTCTACTATCATCTTTCTACATTACTAGCCTTGAAAACAAGCACGAATAATTTTGTCAAATGCTTTACTAAAATCTACACAAACTATGTCTATAGTATTTGTCTTAGCTATCAATCAAATGAGATTGTCAAAAGAAGCAATGAAATATATCTGGCATGACCTAATCTTGATGAAACCATGTTCTTTATAATTATTGCTTCCCTTGTGTTCACTTACCACCCCTGTAATACTTAACCACCAGGGGGTGCTATTAGTCATTCACTGAAGAGTCTCATTCTCTACAGATCTGTGCATGGCTTACTGGTTTAGAAGTGCCAGGTAATGTTGTATTACCATAGAGCCACTAACCGTTATGTCTCTTTACAGGGTTGCCACTTACTAACTAGTGGTGTGTGTGTGTGTGTGTGTGTGTGTGTGTGTGTGTGTGTTTGAAGATCTATCCAATCAAGATTAGTTCTCTGCCTCCGTTGACTGGCTAATCCAACCCCCTTTTGAGCTGTAGCATTGCAACAAACATTAGCAATGTGGCCATGGTATAATGGAGTTGGATCTCCTAGTGAAGCAGATTGACATGCGAAATTCTATATGCAGAAATTTTCTTCTTAGAATAGAAATAACAAGTCAACAAATGGTGCTTAATAACTAGAGAATAGATGTGTAATAAAACATAAATATCTACCAAACACTTGTTAGCTCAATAAACTCCTAGATCCCAGAAGCCCCATCAGATATAGACCAGGACATAGTCATACTAATGTAGGAAGTATGGACATCTAGGACATAGACAATTTGAATTTTCCCTTGAGTAGGTTAAAGTGTACAGCCAAAGTTCCCTCATTATCTGAACTTTGACTTTCCATTGTCCTCAAATGCAGACACAGGAATTCTGGAGTCAAGGTCTTAGTTCACATGACATGGGAAATGGAATCTGGGATCCAATATGAACTAGGATTCAGGAGGTTTGGTAGTTACTGGGGAGTACCTTTGATCTCATGTGACCATTCTTAATTCATGTGACAGAGCAGTAGTTGAATCCACAGCCAGCCTAGGCAAGGGGCAATGATGCCACTACCCTTGCATCTTTTTCCCATGTCCTTGAAACCTGTTCCCATTGACAAGGGAATACCTCTCTCTGTTTCTACTGTGCCATGTCACTATCTTTCTTGCTCCCTGAATCCAAAGTCCTACCGCTTCTCATAGCAAGGTGAAGAGGAGAAGAAATGACTGGAGAACAAAGGGTGTTTGTGTTACAAACATGTTCTCGAATTTTGCCCAAAATGGAAATCAAATTCACTGCCCCTAATTTACAGACTCTCCTCCCTTTTTCAGAAATGCTGTATTTTCAGCACTGGGACATTGGACCTGTGGCAACTCTTCCATTTGCCAAAATCCTTTAAAGATCACTCAGAGTGGCTGCAAAATCACCTTTTTCAGTTTATTGTTTTTTAAAATAATTTGGGATGTGGTTCATTCATTTCTTGCGACTTTATCTTATCTAGGGCAGTCAAGTGATCTCAAACTATCTCCCAGCAAAAAGCAAGATGGGCATTGTATTCCAGATGCCTGTCAGTCAACTTCATTGATTTATTTTTTATTTTTTGGTTTGTTTGTTTACAAGTTATCTGCAGGGGAAGTCTGCAGACTCAGCACTCTTAAGAACCCTAAGAGACAGAATCAGTGAGACAGCATATAATCAAAATTACTGTAGGGGGTCCCTGTGGGTTAAACACCGGGGAATGGTAAAAGTAGGAAGCTGTCTCAAATTTCTTCTGGTTATTTGCAAGCCAAAATCAGCATTTTTGTTTGACTTTTAAAGCCCTTCACAACCAGAGCCTAGATAACCATTCCAAACATATTTTTAAAAACTTTTCTTCTCTCACTGTCTCAACCAAACTGACCTTCTTGCTGTCTATCTCCTATGAAGTTCCATCTCTTATCTCCATACCTTTGCATAGGCTATCACATAGCCTGGAATGTACATATACCATCATGCCTCTTGGGATTCCTGATTACATGTAATCTTGAGCTCAAGCGCTGCCTCTCCATGCCGATTTTCCTGTTCCCCCCAACTACTAGTGTCCTCCCATACTCTTCCCCCAAGAAATAGATTCTACTTTGTATATACATACCCATTTATTTGTGTACATATTACTTCTTTAATTCAGGGGAAGATCCTTGAGAGAAGTAACTGCTTTGTTTTTGTCTTCAAATTTCTAACACAGCACAGTACCTGGCACAAACTAGGTGGTTAACAAGGCAGCTGATTGATTGATTGGCAGTCACAATGCCATATTCTTTCTGCTACCTTATGCCACACACTTAACACTTCATCACTATAATATAAAAACTTAAACAACCATAATATTTCTAGAAACAACATTTTTATGGCATAGAGAATAGAAAGTACAAAGGACAAAGCAAGTTGATTTCAGGTCAAAACCACCCAGGTGCACAAGATCCCACTCCCAGCTGTAAATCAATTGTAGAAACTGGAAACTATATTAGCAGACTGTTTAGGTAGCTGTCAGCTGCTCAAAGTAAAAGCACAGCTAAAATGACAAATGGTCCTGGTGAGGACTCCATGACTGAACATCACTCACATCTCTGGACTTTGCTCTCAAAACTGATGACATTGTCAAGCTGGTTAAAAAATGAAGACACCCCTCTACCCAATGATAACACTATCAACTTTGATAGTATTTTTCTCTAAAGAGTAGAAAATATCTCCTGGTGACTATCCTTTCAACACATTATGAGTTCTAGACTCGGGTATTGGGTTAGGTCTAGCAACCCATAAAATAGAGCTGTTGAAATTGTTCTCTGTCCAAGCAAAGGAACAGAAAATGAGAGAGGGATACCAAAGGGTGTGCAAGAATTGGTGAGTATAAACAATTCATGAAATTAAATTAAAAAATCAACATGCATTTACTGAGCACTTACTACAGTACTAAGTGCTGGGTATACAAAGGTGAAAAAAAAATGAGAGTTCTGTCCTTAAGGGGCTTACATTTTATTGGAGAGAAATCATATATAAATATGTGCAAAATAGAATATGAAGTAAATATAAAGTCATTTCAGGGAGATGGTGACTCTAGTTGCTTGGGAGGATGGGACATGCATTATTCACCGGCTATTAAACCTAGAAGAAATCTTAGAGATTGACTCATTCAACTTCCTCATTTTGTAAATGGGGAAGCTAAGGGTCTTATCACTTGCCTAAACCCTAGGAGCTAGGAAGTAGCAGATTCTGGATTTGAATTCAGGTCTTCTGATTCAAATTTCAATTTCTGAGTTGGTCCTCTTGCTGACTCCTTTGGAGTTTTTTAACTGAAATGAAAATGTAATCCAAGGGTCACCTAGATGACACAACTCTAAAACAATAACAAGGCAAGCTTTGGGAGCCAGCAGCTCAATTCCTCTAGTCTTCAAGGACAGACTGAGCTCATAAGAATGGTACTCTTGTGGACTCTGGAGTAACTGGGAGGGGTGATTAATAGAAATATAAAGCACTCAGGGGCTGAAAAGCATTAAATGATAGCAACACCCATATAGCTTTCTGACAGCATTGGATTTAGCTTTGGGGCTCCTTCTCCATGCAGCTGGGTCTTTGGAAGGGGAGTGCAATAAATGCTGATTTTCTTTTCTTCCAGATACAAATGTCAGTAGAAATAAATGGTCTTTATGCCACCACACCTGCTCTCCTGCATGGTGCCCTTAATCAGCTCCAAGCAGCATTGCTTCCCTGGGCTCATGGGGAGCCAAGATGCTGGCAGCTGATCCTTTGTAGCAGAGGCCCATTTGACTGGTGTTGTAAATGTAACATGGCCCCAGGGGCTGTGGTTCCAACATCCCGCTATGAAAGGGCACAGGAGAAAGAATGCAAGAAGAAAATCTCCCCAAGGAGAGCTTGAAATATGAGACGAGGATACCTGATATATGAAGGCTGAGGAAAGTGACTGATTGAGGCAGCTGTTGTTTGGTGATGTGGATATAACAGGATCCACTGCGCAGAAAGTCCCCAAGCCAGAAGGGAAGCTCTTGTGGTTTTTAAGTTACGTAAATGCTGAATTCCTATTTAGGCACTTGAATGTAATGGTGACCCTAGGCTTTTTGTTTTGTTTTGATTTACTGCCAAGTTAACCCAGCTCCTTCCAAACCCCAAATCTGATTCACTGTGTGACCTTATAATAATCACTCTCCACTTTTGGCTTCATTTTCCCCCAGTTATAAAATTGGGATAATCATTGATAGACTAGAAAAGTTGTTGAAGAATGTTGATTTTAGATCATATTTAGAGAGTTTTTCCAGTGCAGAAAGTGTCACTATCTGAAAATGGGGCTTTTTCCTGAAATCCCTTACTGGAATTTATCAGATACTGTAGATGGGATTCTGGCACTGGATGGAAAAAATGCACTAGATGACTTTTTAATTCCTTCCCAATTCTAATATTATAGCTTCAAAGCTTTTAAGTGTACTATCCCATTGTCATTTTCGGGTCCTTGGGACCTGCTTCAGTCCACCATTTGTTCAAAATCCCTTCACATGAGCCCTTGCTTTTGCCTGAATCTTTTTCTGCCCTAGCCAGCTTATAGCACATGTCATCATAGTGAGACAAAACTGATAAGCCTGGGGTGGGGGTGGGGGGAGATCTAAGCATTTGTTATGGACTAGGCACTGTGTTTTACAAATATTATCATTTGATGCTCACAACATTCTGTGATGTTTAAAAAGTTCAAGAGATGTAATTTCTGGATAACTATTCATTTTATTAATAATGCTAGCATTTTATTAATAAAAGGAGTGATCATCTGACTGTTTTCTTTGGACCAAAGACCACTCATGGTGGTAGGCTCACAGTTTACATACTCTTGCAAGAGTGGGTATTCCTGAGAGTGTCAATCAACTCTGATTGGTTAACAATTAATGATACAGTGAATATTATAATGAGAGGTGGGCTTATTCCAATGAGGGTCTTCAGGAATGTGACAGTGAGCACCCAAATCTTGGTCAAAGAGACTTATCAATTTCCATATCACCCATCTGACAAAAGAAAGAATCCACATTTTCCCAGACCTGATTGAGTAAACACAAGGAGCAAGAATCCATCAATTCACCTAAACTCACCCTCTTCTGAGTAGATCTTAGCTTTCCTGACTAGATAAGTCTTGTCCAGGTTTTCCAACAATGTTTGATTTCTGGATGAGGAAGTAGAAAAGGGGAAAAACTTTGATCCTAATTCAATAATTCCTTATTAAATGCAAAAGATAAATAACCATTTTTCTCAATTCCCTGGAAGATAGGTGCTATTTTTATCCCTATTTTACAGTGAAGGAAACTGAGACTGACAGAGGTTAGTCATGTAGCTAGTGTATAAAGCTAGATTTGAACTCATATCTTCCCAATTCTAGGGTATCTACTGCATCTTCTGAGCTGCCTAGTTGCCTCTCAGTAGTTATATTACAAGGAAACCAAATTAAACTATCACTTTCACCAGTCATTTTTCAAAGCTACCTCTTCCTACATCCCATGAAGGGGTAAGTTCATCATCCTAATTCACAGTATTGGGAGATAAGGAACAGGTAACTTATATTGACTTGTCTGCTGAACAAACAGAGGAATCTCAAGGTGTGGCAACTGCTGGGATCTCAGGGTCTCCAGGGCTCTCTTTCCAGACTAGAACTGCATCATGATCATTTGTTCTTGTGAGTAGTTTCTTGAGACAAATAATGCTGCCATCTCAACCTCTGAAAGTCTAGCAATGCAGAGCTGTAATTAGCAGTTCTGACACTTGGGGCAAGCTCCACAAGACCTGTTGGAAGAAAGCATAAAAGTCACTCTCAGAATAGCTTTTGAAGACAAGTTCATTTGAGTTCAAGGTGAGACCTTAAAATTCAAATGACAACATCCCAGGTTAAAGCTCTTGGGAGACCACCCTATTTGCTGGGAAAGCAGGGAGAAGAGACAAAGAACTTGGAATAACACAAAGCTATTACTGAGGAAGGGAGAAATCAGGAACCCCCAGCTAGAAGAAACTCACCTAGGGACTCAGAATGTTGTGGGATGTTACATTGACTGATGGCCAATAGCCTTCAACTTATTTAGGACATTGGTGACTTTTGTGCAAGCCTTTGGACTCATTCATATTGCAGGATGGGTCACCACTGACCTTGGCTACCATTTCATTTCACCCCAGTTGGGTTCAATCATGACAGGATAGTTAATCTGTCCCCCAGGAGTGGGGAACCTGGAGCCTTGAGGCCGCTTGGTCTAGGTCCTCTAGGTCCTCAAGTGGGGCCCTTTGATTGTATCCAAACTTCACAGAACAAATCCTCTTTATACAAGTATTTGTTCTGTAAAATTTGGACTTAGTCAAAATTCTGCACCCAAGGACCTAGAAGGCCACATGGGGCCTTCAGACTATGGGTTCCCCACCTCTGGTACCCCATGACCTGATTCTATCATGATACTTGATCTCACAGTCCTCAGGAGGAAGTTGAGAGAGAAATCAGGGAGGAAGTAAAGCTATGGTGAAAGGCAGGGTAGTGGTCATCTCATTTGACTCTAGGACATGATAAAAATGTGTCATTGGTGACCTTTAGCAGAAACAATGAAACTGTTAGAGGAGGCAGCCCAGGGTCCAGGGCAGGGAGAGGGGGAGATTGTACTACAGGTAAGTGCTGTGGCACATAACTGACAGATCACCATCAGGTGTAGTTACATGAGTCAAGGGTGCTCTGAGAGAAAGCATGCACCCTATGTGTGAGGTGCCAACCTAACTCATTAATTGTTTAATTTCTAAAGGAGCATAAGTACTATCAGCACTCTCTAAATTTCAGGCATCCTGGGACAAATATCCTGTCACCCCACCTTGGTCACGGTTCTAAGGTGATGCTTGTTAGAAGTAATAGGAGTTAGATTCAGCTATGGACAGCCTACAGCCTTTACATTCATTTTCTTCTTCTCTCTTCCTTCTATTTTTTTTTGGGGGGGGGAGTGGGGGAGGCAAGGCAATCAGGATTGAGTGACTTACCCAAGGTCCCACAGTTGGTGTCATGTCTGAGGCCAGACACCAACTCAATGTCCTGATTCCAGAACCAGTGATCTATTCACTATGCCACCCAGCTGTCCCATCATCTTTCTTCTATTTCAAGTCTCCTCATTTTCTGCCACCTGGAACATCCTCCTTTTCATCTTACAAGTATTCATAGCTTTTTTATCACCAGGTATATCAAAAATGTTTCTATAGGGATGCTTATTAATTAGGGATGCAAGCTGTAATTTATGATTGTGAGGTGTTATAAGAAACGACAAAGGGGCAAGTTTCAGAAAAACCTGGCAAGACTTACATGAACTAATGCAAAGTAGGGGAGGAGAACAAAGAGAATATTGCACCTAGTAACTGCAATATTGTAATGATAATTAACTGTAAAAGACAGTTATTCTGATCAATATAGTGATCCAAGACAATTCCAAAGGATTCATGGTGAAAAATACTATCCATCTCCAGAGGGAGAACTGATGAACTCTGAGTGCATTTTGAGACATAATTTTAAAACTTTATTTATCTTGCCTTTTTTTTTTAGCAACATGGCAAATCGGGAAATATGTTTTGCATGATTTCACATATATAATTGGTATCATTTTCTTGCCTTCTTAATGGGTGAGGGATAGCCTGAAGGTAGGAAGAGAATTGAGAACTCAAACTTTTTTAAAAATGAATTTTTAAAATGTCCTCATCCAATGAGAGTTCACACTGGGATATACACCTGCTAAGCATTACATATGATTATAGGGGATGTGATAACGAAAATGACCCCAGCATAAGATTATTTGATCTAAAAGACATTATCACTCAAGTAAGGGGCATATGCCAGACCACTCTCATTCCACCAACATTATGAGAAAATAACCCACTTTACCAGTTCCTGAATGGACTTGGCTTTTGGCTCTCCTCCCATCAAGCAAATATTACTTTCTCTGCCACGTAAGTCCATTAAGCAGAAGGGTGCTGCCTCTCTGCCTGTTATGTTAGTCTATCTGCAGAAGGAATTCAGAGAACTGCAGAACTCCCCTGAGCTGTCAAACATACTCTCTCCAGTTTGTTCTGAGGGTGTGCCCCGTTGCTCAGGAAAGAAGGGTGCCAACGGAGACTGAGCTCATTCATTGCCTTGAGGTGCATTTCTATAGGGCTCACTACTTCATCATTGACCTGGTGCAAATACTTCCGCCTTCCTCACATCCTTTGTTGTTCCTTGCCAGCCTCCAGACCTTATCTGTGGGAGCAGAGAGCATTAGGGTGGTCACTGAAAGGGCCATGCCTTACCCCTACCAAGCCCCGGGACCCCGGAAACATCCACTCCCCAAGGATTCCCGTACCATACACTCCTCAGGCCAGACCTTCGAACAGCTGAGGCAGGAGTGCCTACAGAAGGGCATCCTGTTTGAAGACCGGGACTTCCCGGCCAACAACTCTTCCCTCTTCTTCAGCGAGAGGCCCTCCATACCTTTTGTGTGGAAACGTCCAGGGGTAAGTGCAGAGGGAGCTGGGGAGGAAGGAAGGATACCTGGATTGCTGTTCAGCTCTGTGGCTGGGAGTCTCTCTATGAGTTACCAAAGCAAAGTGAGGAAGCTGGAAGGACTGCCAGGAAAGAAGGGCAAGCAATGAGGTGATCTACTGAAAGCTGTGATGAAGTCAAATCTTCCGCATCCCTGGTTCTGAAACTTTGCATCCTGAGGATAGGAAGACAGCAAACAACTGAAAGCTGCAGACAGGGTAGGCAGGTGACAAGCCCAGGCCGCAAGGGTGGGGAAACTGAGGTCTCCAGGCCGTATGTGGTCCTTTAGGTTCTCAAGGGCTGCCCTTTGACTGAATCCAAACTTGACCGAACAAATTCTTTTATTATTAAAATTAAAATGAAATAATTTTATTGAATTAATTAAAAATTAAAACAAAAATTATTGTTAAAAGGATTTGTTCTGTCAAGTTTGGATTTAGTCAAAGGGCTACCTTTGAGGACCTAGAGAGCCACATGTGGCCTCGAGGCCACAGGTTCCCCACCCCTGGCCCAGGGCATCATATATCTATCCCATCTCTGTGACCAGGACCTTGTGGCAAAGAACTGTACAGAGTGGTCTAGAGAGTGGTAAGGCAAATGTGTAGCAAAAATAGCTGATATTTTAAAAAATTGTAAATAGAAAAGCTTTAATCTCTCTTGGTGAAATTTTTTTAAAAAAGGAGGGGGAAATTTTCCATTTCATGAAATAAAATGTAGAAAGGATGCAGCGTTTGGGGGAAATTGACACATCAGTGAGTGTTGAGAAATAGAGCTGTAGAATTATAATGTAGCTGCTGCTCAGATTTGCTGTTGGGAATTCAGGAGAGCTTTTTCGCCTGGTACTGATATCTCCCTATTCCTAGGGGAGACCCAGCAGCTATGTAGCCTTCAATCTGTAGCAGGGAAGGGTCCAGAGCAATCCCTGAGTCAGAGAATGAGGGCTTGGATTCACAGTCTTAGGAAGAAAATGGGCCCCAAGTTCTGGGACATTCCTAACAGAAGGTACTTGATATGAAATGTTAATATTTGTCTCTCTAGATAACAGTGGATTGTCTTTTCCTGCTTATGATCTGATTTTTCACTCCTCTTGGGTGTGTGCTGGTTTGGGAGTGGTTTTTGTTGACAACCTATCTATATCTGCTCTAGGTCACCCACTTTGAGATGAGTCAGGTGCACAACCCATCCCTGGCTTTACCAGGGTAATTACACCCAGGTCTTGGTTTCCCCTAATAACTAGCTTGCATATCATTTTGCATGATGTTTCATTTGATCCTCACAAGAGCCCTGCGGGGGGAGGAGCTAGGATTATCCCCATTTTATTGGTGAGTAAACTGAGGTTGAGAAGTTAAGTGTCTTATCAAAGGTTGCAAAGCTAGCAAGAATCTGAGGTAAGATCGTGCCACCACGTTGCCTTAAGAGCTGGCATGATAGTAGAAGAGGAAATTTCATTCACTTTGCTATTCTGCATGGGGTTGAGGAGAATTGCTGACATTATTCTCATCCTCTGAATTTAAAGATGACCTCTCTGCATCTCAGTTTCCTCATCTCAAAAAATGGGATTGAACTAGATGATATATACAGTCTCTATAATTTCTAAATCCTTATGATCCTATGGTCTGATGACAGTGTTATTTCCCATTCAAGGTTTGCAACCGATGAGGAGAGAGAGAAACAAAGACAGAAAGAGAGAGACAGAGAGAGAGGGAGAGACAGAGACAGAGAGAGACAGAGAGACAGAGACAGAAACAGAGAGACAGAGATAGAGACAGAAAGATAGAGACAGAGAGAGAGAGAAACAGAGAGACAGAAAGACAGAGATAGAAACAGAGAGACAGAGACAGGGACAGAGAGACAGAGAGAGAAACAGAGAGAGAGACAGAGACAGAGAGAGACAGAGAATGGCATAGTGGAGTGAGCTGGCCTTTGGGGCAGGAAGACTTGAGTTTATATCCCACATCTAATATTGCTTACTACCTGTGGTATCCTGGCAAATCACATAGACTCTCAGTGCCCTAGGCATCTATAAATTGCTGAGCCAGGGCTAATCTGACTGGTACAGGAAGTTTCTTACCAGCAGTTCCCTACATCAGTGAGATCACAGCCCCAGTAAAAGCAAACAAACAAAAACAAGAAGACTTTATAGCTTAAGCTGGTAATGGTGGCAATGACTGCTTTCATACTTTCTACACCTAGTGTGGAGCAGCTAGGTAACACAGGGATTAGAGCACCAGTTCTGGAGTCAGGAAGACCTGAGTTCAAATCCAGATTCAGACAATTAATAGCTGTATGACCTTGGGCAAAAAAACAAACAAACAAACTTTGTTTTCCTCAGTTTCTTCATCTGCAAAATGAACTAGAGAAGGAAACATCAGATCATTCCAGTATCGTTGCCAAGAAAACCCTAAATGGGGTCATAAAGAGTTGGAAATGACCAAACAACGGTGATAACAAACATCCAGTGATCCAAGGGCCTCACAACCTGTCAAGCTCAATTAGATGATGTTGAGCAAGTAACTTATTTTTTCTGGGCCTTGATATTCTCAGGTGTAACATGGAAATAACAAAATTCACCTCATAGGATCATAGATTTAGGGAAAAGAAGGGACCCTACTACCTGTGACTCTTAGAGGTCACCTAGTCCAATCACTTCATTTTGTAGATAGAGAAACTAAGGCCTGGGGATGCAAAGTGACTCAACAAAGGTAAAGTCAGGACTTGAATCCAGGCCGTTTGACTCCAAATTCAGAGTGTGTTCCATTACTCTTCATCCTTCCCTCACAAGGACTTTTAGGATGATTAATCAGTTGTCTATAAAAGAACTCTGCTCTATTCAGTAAGAAGTCCAAAGTAAACACAAATTATTATTCTGTAGCCTGACTGTGTGCACATATGAGTGCATGAAGGTGTGTGTGTGTGTCTGTGTGTATTCCTGTGTGTCTGCATAGGTGTGCACCTGAGCACAGGAAGCACATGCACCTTTTGACTTCATTTATACAGGGAACTAATTTAAATACAACCATAAAACACTATACAAACATGAAAAGCTATTTAACTGGGAAAACAGCAATAAAGATTTTCAATACACACTAATAGAACTGGGAATAAAAACCAAGGAATGTTGTTTCTGGGCCCCTTCCCTCTGGCAATATATAAAGCCACTGTTTAAAATTGTGTTTTGAGTCTGAATGTATGTGGTGTTGACATGGAATCACTGCAATTCAATTCAATAAACATTTATTAAGGGCCTACTTTGTGCCAAGAACTATGCTTAGCACTGGGGACAGAAAAAGAGCAAAAAACAGTATCTGCTCTCAAGGAATTTACAAGAGACAAGGAGCAAACATATACAAGGTAAGGTATATACAAGATGTGTAGGAACTAATTAACAGAAGGAAGGCACTGGATTTAAGAGGGTTTGGGAGAGGCTTCCTGTAGGAGGTGGGATAAACCAAGGAGATCAAGAGTCAGAGTAGAGGAAGACAAGAGTTCCCGGCATAAGGAACAGCCAGAGGGAATACCCAGAGCCAAGAGATGGTGTCTTGTTCCTGAAACACACAAGGGACCAGTGTCACTGGATCGGAGTACATGGTAGGGTGTATCGTGTAAGAAGACTGGAAAGATAAGCAGGGTCTAGGTTGTCAAGGGCTTTGAATATCAAACAGAACATTTTATATTTGATCCTGGAGGCAATTAAAAACCACTTGCGTTTATAGGGGGATGACATGATCAGACTTACATTTTAGAAAAATTGCTTTAGTGGTTATAGAGAGAATGACTTGGAGTAGGAAAAGATTTGAGGCAGATAGACCCACCGGCAGGCTATTTCAGTAACCAAAGTATGAGTTGATGAGGGCACCACAAATCATACAGGAGCGTGCAAGAGGGGATGAAGTCACTCCTACCAGAAAGGAAATACTGTAGCCAGATTCACAATTAGCATAAAAGAGCTCAAAATGGGATTCTCCAAAGGATACCTAATACCACCATCAGGATACTTTAGGCTTGGCTGGATTCTTAAAGAAAACTTTCTAACAATTAGATCTGTCCAAGTGTATCAGGGATTGTCTTAAGATTGTCAGTTCCCCAGCTTTGGAAAGCTTTTGTAGATTGTTTAAGCCGAGGCTGAGTGATACCCACTTTATATCAATTCAACAAACATTTGACAGGGTTGTCTTAGAGGGAAGTCATGCTTCAGATATATGTTGGACCAGATGTCCTCTCTAGGACTGCTTTTAGCCCTGGGTCTTTAGACAAGAATAGATTTTGGTATCTCTGCAAAGACTACTTTAGCTGTCTTCACAATGTTAGCCAGCTAACATTTGCATAAGCTGCATATTATAAGGTCATTTCTCACCTTGTATCATGTGAGAATCAGGTCAATTATCTCAGCATCCGTATGGTAAGAGCCATATTGAAAAATGGCTTGGTTCCCAAAACTACTCAAGTTAAACAATATAGCTTTTTAGATGTCCAGAATTAATTCACAGTCAATGGCAAAACTAGGAATTTGGAGGCCCCCTTACCCCAGAAATATTTCAGAAAAGGCTCAATCTCACTCCTCACTAGCCATGATAATATTTCTTTTCCCAGTATCTTCCACCCAGACTGTGCAGCCTAATTCTTTTCATGTCCTACTCAGCTTCTACTGAAGACCTCTATAGTCCTTTTATAACCTGCTCTGCTCTCTCCCAGACCTCTCCACAGCTCGAAAGTACTTCAGTCCTCATCCGTGTGAAGAAAAAGGTCCTTGTCCAAAACAGAAACACCACAAGATTGGGTCATGCAAGTCACCACCCACCAGCATTTCCCCAGATGCCTTTTCTCTTCCACACTGGCAAACACCAGATCTTTGGGGATAATTGTTACCTGGGTGTATGTACTGATTCATAGAGAGGGGAGAAGTAGAATTGAATCCTATAGACTTGGGAAACCCATTTCATGCATATGGTTTGGGAATTAGAGGCAACATGGTACAGCAAAGACTATTAGCTAAGTTAGGAAGACCTGGTTCATGTTCTGCTTCTGCCAAGTTGTGTGAGTCACCTCAACTCTTTGGTTCTTGATCTTCCCATCTGTTTTACTTGGTGTAAATGGGATGATGACAGCTAATAACAGGGAGAAGGCAGAGCTGTTTAGTCTTCTTTTGCTTGGTATCTTTCCAAAGAAGGGTGAGATTTGCACTGGAAATGACAGAACAAACCTCCAACATTAACTCCAAGTAGTCAATATCCAAGATAAATAAGGAACTAGGAGGAGAACACCTCATTGCCCTACCTGACCCAGGTAAACTACATCCTTAGGTCTTAAAAGAGATTGACAAATGAGTCATTGTCAGCAATATTTGAAAGATTGTTAAAGGTAACTAGGTGACTTTGGGGAAAGGTGTTGGAATTGAAGTCAGGAAGACCTGAGTTTGAATACTGCCTCAGGTATTTAACTGGCTCTGAAACCCTAGACAAGTCACAACCTCTAAGCTTCAGTTTCTCTATTTGTAAAATGAAGATAATAGCACCCATCTCACAGAGTTATTGTAAAGATCAAAGAGGTAATATATGTAAAGCACTTTGAAAACCTTAAAGTGATGGATTGATGTTAATATTTATTATGTTGACATTTATAATATTTTTTATATATTTATAATATTATGCTACTATGAACAACAGCAGTGTTATTACAAGATTTAAGAAGGGTAAAGGGCAAATGTTGCCTTGATTGTCAAGAAAAGAAAAAAGAACAGAGTCTAATAATTATAGGCCAGTGATCTTGACTTTAATTATTGGTAAAATTCTTTAAAAAGATGGTTGGTGAGTAATTAGAAAGGGAAACAGCGAGTAAAAAAATCTAAATGGTTTCATCAAAACCAGGTTATGCCAGACTAACCTTTCCTTTTTTTGACAGGCTTACTTTGGTAATCTAATCTAGTAGTAATCTACTAATAGATTAATGAAATGCTATGGATATAATTTACTAGACTCACCTTTGTTCAAATCCATCCTTAAACACTAGTTGCATGACCCTGTGCAAGTTTTTGTAGAGTACCTCATCCTATTTTTGTGGAGAAGAGAGATGTGGTCTAAACAATAGAATCTGATGGATTCAGAGCTCGTTAGATGGTCAAATTCAAAGAGCAGTGGTTGTTACTGGCTCATTGACAATGTGGCAGATTTCTAGTAGACTAACCTAGGGATCTGTGTTTGGCCCTATGCTATTTGACATTTTTATGAGACTTGGAGAAAAGCTTCCATGGTTATCCGTCAAATGTGCAGATAATTGTATTATCTTTGACTCAACTTTGTAATCTAGGAAGGATAACTAGCACAATGCATGGTTAAGTCAGTGTCCAAAAGGATCTTGGCAGGCTAGACAGAGCATTGGCCTTAAACAAATAATGTGAAATTAAGGAGCAAGAAAGTCTGGATTATCAAAAAAGAAAAAAAGAAAAGAAAACCAAAAGAATCAAATTCCACCAGCGTCATTGTATAGAGTAAGCAAGCTCAATATAAGTTAGCAATGTAATAGAATATCCAAGAAAGCTAATGTGGTTTTAGACTGCATTAAGGGAGATGTACTTCCAGAAATAGGGAGGTGATAGTCCCATCATACTCAGTCCTTTTCTGACTTCATCTGGAAAATTGTGTTCAGTTCTTGGTATTGTGTTTTAAGAAGGACATAAATAATCTGGAGATGAGAGCAACTAGGATGGTGAAGGTTCTTGAGTTCATATATATAAGGATTGGTTAAAAGAAATGAGCATGTTTAGCTCATGGAAAATAAAATGGGATAAGGAGTCAGCCTGGAGTCAGAAAGACTCACCTTTGTTCAGATCTATCCTTAAACACTAGTTGCATGACTCTGGGCAAGTCACTTAACTCTATTTGCCTCAGTTTTCTTATCTTTAAAATGAGTTGAAGAAGTAAATGGGAAAGCACTCCAGTATCTTTGCCAAGAAAACCCCAAAAGAAGTCACGAAGAGTCAGATGTGACTGAAAAATGACTGAACAAGAAAGAGAAGACTCAGTGGGGACATGATTGGCTTAATATGAAGTCTTGTCATATGGAGAACATGGTAGATTTATTTTTTAAAAAAAGCTTTGTTCAAGTATTTGAAGAGCTGCCATCTTGTGGAGGATAGATTTGACTTGTTCTCTTTGATTTCAATGGGCAGGATCAGGAACAAATTGTAAAGAGGTTCATTTAGTCATGATGTCAGGAAAAACTTCCAAATGATTGCTGTTGGTTTTGTGTCTGACTCTTTGTGACCCCATTTGGTGTTTTCTTGGCAAAGAGTAGTAATTCACCATTTCCTTTTCCAGTTCATTTTACAGCTGAGGAAGCTGAGGCAAAAAGGGCTAAACCAGGTTGAGGGTAACCAATGGGTCTCACACTTGTCGGTGTGAAGAATTCCCCTAGTAGAATGAGTAGATGACAATAATTTGTTTCAGTGGCCACGAAGGTCGCTGAGGAAGGCACTGTGGAACACTTAGAGCTTGATCAGACATAAAGGATGCTGCGGTCATCCACTGCATCCCAAGACGTTACCAGGCATCTTGACTTTTGTCTTGCCATTGGACATCAATGACTCTGGGAGAGAGAGCAAAGCTGAGGACTTTGTGAAACTCTGCCTCATTTAAATCCAATTCATCCACAAGTCAAGACTTTACCCTGTGATGTCATTGTTCCTCTTTAAAAATGAAGGAAAATGACAATAGATGAGAGAAAACTAGGTCTCAGAAACATTGAGCCACTGGTTCAAGGACATTGAGTCACATATTCAACAGATATTTATTGAGGACCTACTAGGAAACCTAGGAGACATGTTTAAATAATAATAATAATTATAATAGCTAGCATTTGCAGAGCATTTTTAGGATTTGCAAAGTGCTTTGTATATCTCATTGGAACCTCATTGTAAGGTATGTGCTATTTATTATCCCCATTTTATTGCTGAGTGAACTGAGACTAAGAGAAATAACTTCCAGCCAGTAAGTGTTTGAGGCAGTATGTGAACTTGGGTCTTCTTGGCTCCAGTTTCAATACTCTATCTACTTCCCCACCTAGATGAATTCCCGTTCCGTTATTTACTTGCCCATTATGGCAAGTCACAAGAATGATATTTTTGTCCAACAGGTTATATATTAGGAGAATGCTACCTGCACTTCAAGTCACTTACGAGGATGATAATATTTGAGGCACCTTTGTCACAGGGTCATAGTAAGGAAAGCACTTTGTACATCAAAAACGCTATATGAATGAAATTAAGTGTAAGGAACTGTTAGGTCAGAACAATTCAGCAAATTGTCTTAGGACTTAAAGGGATCTTGGAAATGAACCTGATCTTTTTAAATCTTAGGAAACTTAAGGTGAGAGAGGGGAAATAATTTGCCCTAAGTCATGCAAAATGGAAATGGAAGAATCAGGACCTGAACCCAGGTCCACTGACTTGTCATATATCAGTCTGTCTGTCCACTTTGCCATATGGCAGCAGAAGGACAAGACATGGGAACACAGACTTTCTGCCTCCCACGTCAGTACTCTTCCTATCAGCTAATCCTTTTATGGGAGGTGTCTCTTGGATGTTCTCCTAAACTAGCTATGATTTTGCTATTCATCCAATAATAAACCTCTTTTCTTTCTGGCTGGACAAGTCACTAAACCTTTAAGGGACTCAATTTCTTTACCTAAAATGGAAATAGTAATGCTTGTTTTACCTACCTCATAGGGTTATTGGGAAGAATGTGCTTTGCAATCTGAAAATCACTAACGCGATGCAGGTTATTGTAGAAAATACCTCCAAATGCAATTACTATATGAAACCTTATAGCCTGGGAAATGTGTGTGCTTCCAAAAAGTGCAATTGCCTCATAGTTGGCCAAAGGATTTGGGACCCATTAGCTGAAAAGCAGTTGGAATTTCTCCAAAATAAATGGTCTATGCATTTTCAAGCAAGGTTGCTATTCCCATAATCAATGAGAAGATTATCTTCTCCTCCTCCTCCTTTTCAGTGGCATGCTTCTCACACCAAGGTTTGGGTAGATGCCCCAACAGTAAACACAGCAACTGAGCTGGGGCCAGCTGTATCTTCCAGTACCACCTCTTTGTTAAACACAGCACAGCCCTGCGGAGAGGCTGACATGGTAGAACAGAGAAAGAAACAAGTCCGTTTTACAGACTGATCCCCACTCCACTCCAGATCCAATCCCAAGGGACATTCCCCACAATGTAAACAAGAAAGCAATAAAATTAGAAAGGACCCAGTGGAGGAACAGGTTCAGAAGAGAAAGAAAGAGAAAATCCCCACAGTTCTCAGTATCTTACCTAAGGTCAGTTTGTGTGCATATATGGAAACAGAGAGAAGAGAATTTCCATTTAAATAGATCTGAAAAAATTTAGTATGCAATCTGAGGTAATACCAGGATTTGGAGCTAGAAGAGAAGTTAATGTTCTCACTTTGTAGATGAGAAACTGAGGTCCAAAGAGATTATCTTTAGGCTATCCTCAAACATCAGAATTGCCATTTTTCTAACCAAGGTGCCTTATCCCACAGAAGAGCTGAGCCCTGGATGTTTTTTCTGTGTTTGTTTTTCATGTATATGAGATAAGGGTCTCCCACCTGGCTGTTTTTGCTTTTAAAAAGACCTGTAACATCATTACTGTAAGAAACTTTCCATGAAGAAACTCTCTCTCTATCAATTCAGATCAAGAAAAGTTCCACGGATTCTAGTCTGCAAGAGCTGTGGATGCCCATCAGCTGGGGGATGGCCAAATAAGTTGTTGTACAATGGTATTGAATTATCATTGTGCTGTAAGAAATGACAAGCAGGGTTATTTAAGAAAAAAATAGAAACTTACATGAACTGATACAAAGTGAAGTGAGTAGGACCAGGAGAACATCATACAGAGTTACAACAGTAAGATTGTATGATGAACTGTGAATGACAATTCTCAGTAAGACAACGATCTAAGACAATCTCAGTGGACTCATGATGAAAAATGCTGTCTGCCTCCAGAGAAGGAACTGATTTCTTTCTTTCTTTCTTTCTTTCTTTCTTTCTTTCTTTCTTTCTTTCTTTCTTTCTTTCTTTCTTTCTTTCTTTCTTTCTTTCTTTCTTCCTTCCTTCCTTCCTTCCTTCCTTCCTTCCTTCCTTCCTTCCTCCCTCCCTCCCTCCCTCCCTCCCTCCCTTCCTTCCTTCCTTCCTTCCTCCTTTTTGTCTGTTTCTTTGCACAGAATGACTAATATGGAAATGCTTCACATGATTTCACTGTATAGCCTGTGTCAGATTGCTTATTGTTTTGAGATGGGGGGAAAGAAGAGGAGACAATTTAAAAAACAAATAAAGCAACAAATTCTAAAAATTGTTTTTTCATGTAACTGGGAAAATATTACTTTAAAAAAAATTTGCCTGCACACTAAGAATTTAGGAGACTTGCCCAAACTAATATCTGTAGGAGTCAAGACTAAATCGAGCTCTGTCTCTATCCTACACCATGCTGGCTATTCCCTAGTCATTCAAATTGATTTTCCATTCTTTCTCAAAATCTACCTTTCATTGTTGCCTGACTATGATATTTATTATCTTCCAAATATGCCTGTTTATTCCTCCACATCTTTGTTCATACTGTTCTCCCTAACTGGAATTCCCTTCTCTTTCTCTCTACTAAACTAATCTCATCATCTACCCTTCAGAGCCCAGTTTATATCCCATCTCCTCCCTGAAGCTGTCTCCTCATTCTCACCAGCCAGACTTTAATCACTTGGGCAGGAGTGATATCTTTGAGTTTCCTTATAATCAACACAGAGCCTAGGAGAGCTCTGAGTACTTAATGGTTTCCAATAATTATCTATTGATTAATGACATCTAACATCTCAAAATACTACTAAATGATGTAACAGACCATTTAAAAATGATCATTTAACATAGAAAAAGACCGAGTCTTTAAGCAAATTATATAAAGGCTCATAAAGTAAACTTAATGGTCCCTAGAATCAAATATATCATGTCTCTCAACCCTTGGATGATTCATGAAAATCACCTAATGGTCCACAAAGGTTTTGCCTTTTGCGAATTGCAGGACATAATCAATTGTATCTAAGGCTCATTCAAAAGAGTGTGTTCTAGTGAAGAGAGCACCAAGATTTGAGTCAGAAACCTGGTTTGAAGTTTTAGTTTCAGCACTTCCTAGTTAAATGGCTTATTGTCTCTTAAACTTACTATTTTCCTTTCTAAAATGGGCATAATATTTATATTTATATACCAATAACCTATGTGTAATCTATGCCCTATTATACACCATTAAACTATATGTAATCTGTACTCTAATCTGATCCAGTGGATCCAGGTACAAGTTTTCTTTTGGGGGTAAGGAGGAACTTCTCATGAAGTCTCTCTGGCTCATGTTCTTACTCAGGGAAACCATAGGAATATTAGTTTTTGACTCATTTTTCTCTCACTTTGAAAGCACTCAAATAGGATATTAGATATAGAATAGATTTTATTTAACTCAACAAAATGTATAGGAAGGGTCCTATCCAAGCCCCATGACCTTGAGGAAAATTCTCCTTCTCTCCATGGAAGATAACAAGCAAGTCTCCTTTCTGGTGGCTATTCTCTTCTCTTAGGAAATATACAGTTCAGATGATTCACATTAACAGAAAAGGTAGTCCTAGTGGAGCCAAGATGGCAGAGTATAGGCTAGGACCTAGCCGAACTCTTCCAACCTTTCCCTCTAAACAACTTTAAAACAATATTTCAAATAAAATTTTGAAGCTACAAAGACAACAAAAGGTCAGAAGAAAACATTTTTCTAGCCTAAGACAACTTAGAAAGCCTCTACCACTAGGATGTGAGGATATCCTCCAGTGGTGGGCTCTAGAAGTTGTCGGACAGCAGCAGGAACAGCAGCTTTGGGAGCACTCAGTTCAGATGCAGTAAGGGAGTCAAACAACTGGTCAGAAAAGTATTAGGGAGGACCCTTTGCTGGCACTGAGTGCATCTGGTGCTAATTGGCACCTCTATTACCCACAAGAGGAGAAAAAAACTAGAGTTACAAGTGAAGACTCACTCAAAAAAACTGAATATAATCCTTCAGGGGAAAAATAGCTATTTAATGAATTAGGGACTTCCAAGTAGTAAAGACAAAGTTCATAGATTTTTCTTCCTATATATAATGGCTCTGTGCCTTGTTTTGGGTTTTTTTATGTATATGTATTTTTCTAATGTGCCTATTGTTCTGACATTAGAGAAAAGTTACGTGGATTTTTTTCCTCCTGTCATAGCTGTGATTTTGCATGGTGCCATCTTTTTTCGCATGTTTTTCTCAAAAGGGGTCACAGGTACCAAGCACCTTTCTCTTGAGGTCCTGAGTGCATCTTGGCATTTCCCTATGTTTTCCTTGCTTATTTCCTCTCCTAATTGGAGCAGATCCCTTTTGTATATGCACTCCAGCAGTCCACAGAGCAGAGAAGGGTACCTTATCACAATGAAGGAGGATAAGTTTACCTTCAAGTCAGTTGAATTCTTCGTTGGGTTGTTATGAGTATCAATTGAGATTTTATTTATATATGCATGTGTATATGAATATATCTAATTATGTATAATGTATAGAATGTATTTAATTATATATAATGTATATTACATGAATATATAGTATATATGAATATATGTGAAAGCTCTTTATAAATGTTAGCTATTAACAAATAAAAGGAAACATATGATTGGCCCACTGGGATGCTGATTACAGTGAACTGAGCCTCTTATTCTTGAGAGCAGCATGATATGAATACATATGTGTAATATTCAGGCAATTTTCAGGGTGGAAATGTTTACGTTCATTTTTGTTCTTTTGGTATGTTTTTATGCTTTCATTCCTTCCCCTGCCTATCCTGACAGATAACAAAGAATCCCTGGGGAAGAGAAACTAGTTTCTAGTAGGGATTAGGAAGAAGAGATTGTTTTCAGTATAGAGATCCATGGATGAAGGAAAACATTTGTCTCAAACAGCGGAGTAGTTTGGACACACACGCACACATACATACACACATGTGCATATATGCACCATATATTCTCATCATGTATATTCACATATATACTGTGCATATATATATAAATATACAGGAGTATGTTTGTATGTGTATACACATACATATTTATACATACATATATAAATAGACATATATGGATATAAATATTACAATACTCTGAATACTCAATTTCATGAGCATTAAAAGATTACCCTATAGAAAGAACTCTTTCAGTTACTGCCTCTTAGAGAAAAATTGCTTGTATAACAATTTACTGCCCATGTGACCCTGGGCAAGTCATTTAACCCTGTTTGCCTCAGTTTCCTCATCTGTAAAATGAGCTGAAGAAGGAAATGACAAACCATTCCAGTATCTTTGCCAAGAAAACCCCAAATGGGGTCACAAAGAGTTGCATACAAGTAAAATGACTGAACCACATGGGCCAGGCACTACGCTAAGCACCAGGGATCCAAATACAACAAAAAAAAAATGACAATCCCTCCTCTCCAGGAGCTGGCATTCAAATGGGGGAAGGACAGCACATCAAAGAGAACTAAAGAGTAGATAAAGTATCTGCTTGAGGGGAAGTGGTGACAAAATTCAGAGAATCAGAATCCCCCAGAAAGAGAAATGAAACGTCCTCCAAATAGCCCAGACCATCTTCAAAATAGAGGCTTCTGGGAGGAGCTCATCAATAGAAGGGGGCCAGTATGGCAGAAGGGAGGGAACAAAGGAAGGAAGGAAGGTCTTCTTCAACACTGGGCACTAAATGCTGACCTCTTTGAACCCAGTGGGAAAGAGTAGCCCTGGAGGGACCGATTTTTCTGAGACTTAATAACTCTCTCATTTTTCTAGGAAATAGTAAAAAATCCAGAATTCATTCTTGGAGGAGCCACAAGAACTGATATTTGTCAAGGGGAACTTGGTGAGTGTGTTTTCTTCTGCTGGCAGCCCAAAGAGCTGAGCTGAAACAGCTATGCCATTCTCAAAAGTGTTTCAGCAAATCACAATGGAAAAGGGAGTCCACTGAGTAACAGTAGCTGTAGCAAGAGAAGGCAGTGATGTGGCAGTGACAGCAAAGGACATGAAAACAAAGTCTCTGGGTTTGAATTCCCAGCTCTGCTCCTTACAGCACGGGTTGGCCAAGTCAATCACTTCATCCCTCCAGACCTTGGTTTCTTCCTCTGTAAAAGGAGAGAGTTGGATCAGATGATCTCTAAGGTCCGTTTCAGCTCCTAAGCCTAAGATTGAATAATCATTCATTTCCTCAGCATCCGCTAGGTTTGATCCCGATCAATATAGAATCCATGCACCCCATCTAAACTACCTTGATCAATAATCATTTTCTCTTATTTATATAAAGTCACAAATTCCACTGGACAATGTGGTGAGACAAAACTATTTTTGTACATGTACTTATACAAAGTTAGAGCACCCCAAGCCTACTTTGTGTACTGGAAAGAATACAGAACAGAGGACGTGGGTTCAAATTCCAGTTCTTTCTACTTACTAGCTGTGTGTCCTTGGGTAAATCACCTAACCTCTCTAGGCCTCCCTTTCACTGTGACTATGAAAACCCTTCCAATTCTAAATCTATGACTTTATAATCCTATATAACATTGATTATTTCAGAATTCAGATAGGAGCTGGACTGAAATTTAACATTTTACAGTTTATGGAGAATAAGCTTTCCTAAGAAAATTAATAATGCAATCTAGAGAACAAGGAGAACTATTTTCAAGGACTTTATATATATATATATATATATATATATATATATATATATATATATACACATATATATATATATACACACACACGTCCATATATGTATGTATAGATATAGACATATACATACATAAATCAGAGATGGGGTGGGGGTATCAATTAATTGTGTCCTTGAGAAGTCACTTAACCTGAGTTTTCTAACACATGAAATGGGGGTGGGAGGTGGGTAGAGAAGAAGAGGTGACTAGATCATCTCTTAAGATGTTAGAGGCAACTACATGCACAGTGGATGGAGTCCTGGACCTGAATTTTTTTTTTTTGAAGTGGAGTTCAAATTCTGATTCAGACACTTACTAGCTGTGCAACATGAGGCAAGTCATTTAATCTCTGTTTGAGGCTGTTTGCCTCAGCTTCCTCATATGTAAAATGGGGACAATAATACCTATTAATAACTATAATAATTTCAAAGTTGTTGTTGGGGATTAAACTAAGATGCTTGTAAACTCTTTAGCGCAATGCCTAGTTCAGTGCAAGTGATATATAAATGCTAGTTATTGTTATAGAAGAGCAGCTAGGAGATGAAGTGGCTAGAGCACTAAGCCTGTGTGACCCTGAGCAAGTCACTTAACCATGTTTGCCTCAGTTTCCTCATCTATAAAATGAGCTGGAGAAGGAAATGGCAAATCACTACAGTATCTTTGCCAAATGTGTCCCGCATGGGGACACAGAGAATTCATGATTGAAAGAACACAACAACGTCATTATTACGTTTTTAAGTACTAGATTCTTTCAGCTTTTGGTTATAGCAGATCTACTTATTCATCAAAGTGTGTTCTGGAAGGATTTCTACTAAATGATGCTTTGTTAACCTAGTTTGATGTATTCCACATGCCAAAATTGTAGAAAATTGCATTTCAAAAAATTCTATGATTTAGATATTTTATTAATTTGGACTGATCTCCTGAATTAACGAGATGTTAGACATTAAGTGGGAGACCAGATCTTGCCCTTCTCTATTTCTTTCCTCCACATCTCAGAAGTCCCTAAGGTATCCAAATTTCTGAGTTGGAAAGGACCCTGAAGATCATCTAATCCAATTCTCTACTTTACAGCTGAGGAAACAGACTCAGAAAAAAATAAAGGAAGCTGCTCAAAGTTCCACAGTTGCTTAGTGGCAAAGCCAGGATTAAAATCTAGCATTTATGACTTCCAATCCAGTGTACTTGTCAAAAAATGTTCTCAAGGATTTAAGATTAAAAAAAGAAGTTTCCTGGATTATAACACTGGATGGTACACATTTCTGAAAGGATCAACCTCATATTTAACCTTTGATGCAGTTGGTGCCACGATCTGGAAACAAAGTATGAGGTGTTGCCCATTTGATTCATTTGGTTGGACCAATCCAGCTGCAAAGCAATTTTTTTCTAGTCTTGTAGGATGTGACATGAGCATTGGACTTACCTCCTCAGCTGACAATCCAAGGTGTTTTTGCTTGAGTAGGCATGAGTTGCTTCACCTTTACTCAAGGAAATAGCAAATTCTTTATTTGTCTAAAAATGACCAAGCCTCTATAGCTTGGAGATTGAAAATAGGTTGTTACTCTTTTATCATAATCTCCACCTAACCTTTAGTCACACCCCTCTCAAGTTGGAGATTAAAGAACAGGAGTTTCTGTATTATGACCATCCTGTAACTGCCACCCTACTCAAATAGAGTGGGTATGAATACTACCCTCGTACTGTCACTTACCTGTAATTGCTAACTCAAGTAGGGTGGGCATGAACACTAATCTCTGTGTTGACACCTCCCTGTGACTGCCACGCAAGTCAGGTTACATGTGAATTTAACCAAAGAACTACGAAAATGGGAAATTCCCAATGCCTAAGCAGAGAAGCTGTGCAGAGCAGCTGGAAAACTGACCGATAGCCAAGGTCATAAACATTCTATGACTTCTTTTTTATATTATTTTATTTGTTTTCAGTGTTCTACAATCACTTCCATATATCTTGAATTTTTTCCCCCTCCCTCACTCCCTTCCTCCCTACCTCCCCACTCCCTCCCTGAGATGGTATACAGTTTGATATAGGTTCTACACATACATTCCTATTAAATACATTTTCACCTTAGTCATGTTGCATAGAAAAATTAAAATGAGTGGGAGAAATCATAAAACAAATCTATGACTTCTACGGTCATAGGAAACCAGGAACTGGAATAACCCAGAATTGGACTTCCTGGCTTCATTTTTCATTATTTATCTTTTGTTTGTAAACCTTTCTCTACCAGGATGAGATGGCTTTCTCTGAAGCCTAGAAGGTATATGGACATCTGGTGAATGGTATCTTTCTCAGAAATCCACCCTGGGTCAAATGAATGTAATTCTTCTCCCCCTACCCCCAATGATGACTGCTGGCATTCCAGTGATTCCACTGGGACTATGAGACAACAAACATCTGGATGAAAATTTGAGCCAGCAGCTCATTCCATTGATTATCTGGATATTTCCAGATATCCACATTCAAATATTTTGCATCCTCTCCCACCTCCCAGCACCTACCATAGTACTTATGCACATAGTAGGTACCTAAATGGATATTTATTGAATGAACCTGTTTGAATCTGATGTGGTATTGAAAAAATATCTGTATATTTGTCTTAAATTTCTTAGCCATATTCCACAAGTGTTGACAAAATAGCAAAATCTTAAAAATGGCAGATAACTGAAAACAGCCTCACATTATGATCCACTCTTAAGAGCAACAAAAACATTAGAAGTTCAACACAGTGCTACACAAGCAGGGGAAGGAGCGTAAAACTCCCACTTGTATAAGTTCTTCCTGACCTCAGCCCACTGCTCTCCCCATCCCAGGAGCTCTCCTCCCATTGACCTTGGAAGGAAACCTCTTTCAGTCTTCTCTTCACCAACCTCCTGGTGACTCTGGAAAACTTGCTTCTCTGCCCTATTTTCCACTCTCATTGGGAACCCTAGTGAACTGAAAAACCCAGCCAGTAATGCCTTACTTCACTCCCTACTCTCCCATCAGGGGTAGGTGTAGTGAACAGACCACGAGTGCAGGAGTCAGGAGGACCTGAGTTCAAAATCTCACCTCAGACACTTGACACTCACTAGCTGTGTGACCTTGGGCAAGTCACTTAACCCCAATTCCCTCATCCTGGGTCATCTCCAGTCATTCTGATGAATATCTGGTCACTGGATTCAGATGACTCTGGAGGAGAAGCGAGGCTGGTGACCTACACAGCCCTCCCTCACTCAAAACAAAGTCAGGTGCAATTCATGTCACTATTTCTCTGTTGTCATGGTCTGTCTTCTTTGGCAACAGACTCTCCAGTCATCTCCCCCTTGACAAGTACCTTGCTGTATGAAGATCAGGTACCCTTCCCACCCAACATCTACCCCTTTCTGAAACTCTAAACCAGAGGAGGGGAACCTATAGCCTTGAGGCCACATGTGGCCCTGTAGGTCCTCAAGTTAAACCCTTTAACTTTGAGGTTGCAGATTCCCCACCCCAGCTAAACAATCATCAGATCTACTCTTCCTTTATTCTTGGACGAGGTGTATCAATCTTCTCCCCAATGCTTCCATTCACCATCCCTGTAACTTTCTAGACTAAGATTCCTTCCCCGGCTCCCAGCTCCCCTTTCTATGTTGTCACTCCCATTGGAATATAAGCACTTTGAGGGTAGGGACTATATTTACTTTTGTATTTTTTAATTTTAGTGCTTAGCAAAATGCTGGGCATATTGTAAGTGCTTAATAAATGATTTTTCATTATTTATTCATTCGTCTACATTCCTGTCTGAGTCCAGCAGAAGCTGCTGGGGATAGTTAACTCTACTATTTATGATGTTCATGCTTTCACTGACAAAACCTTGTGTCCTTTGGTTGAGAGAAAGATGGAATTATAGTCAACACATGCTGGAGCCATGTGTTCTGAAAATGGGGAATGTTCATTTTGCAAAGTTGCCAAGAATATGACAGTTCTTTATGATAAACTGGTCCAGGGAGAAGAGGAGGCAGATGGAAGACCCATGGAGATTTTTGTCAGCATTCTCCCCATTAAGAAAGATACCACAAAACACATGGTTACATCTGGAACTCCCCCCTAGCCTCTTCTTGCATGTAATCTTGCTGTATTTACTGTATGTTTGTGATGAAAACAATGATATATGGTTTGCAATTTGCAGGAGACTGTTGGCTCTTAGCAGCCATTGCCTCTCTTACACTGAATGAAAAGACCTTGGCTAGAGTTGTGCCTCAAGACCAAAATTTTGGCCCTGGTTATGCTGGGATATTTCACTTTCAGGTAAGTGGGAAGAAAAGACTAATGAGCTTATTTCTTATGGGACCTGGGTAGCCAAAAAATATACTTAATATGCCTGATAATTTCAGACAGAATACAATTAGACCTTGCTTTTATTGAGCAATTATAGTCCTAAGATACATGCCAACTCATTTTCTGCAAATAAAATCATATTTTAAATAGATTAGATGGCCATTTGAAGATGAACCATGGTAGATCTTTTTCAACTTTTACATTATCTTTGTAATGAATCTGGATTTTCAGCATCTATACCTGTAACACCAACATGTCTAGATTACTATATAATTTCATGTAAACCAAAAGATCCTCTGCACTGAAAAAAATGGTCACATGAGGTTATTAAGAGAGAAAAGTACTGAGGGAAACAGAAAAAGCAAAAGCAAAAGAAACACACAGGGAGACTCAAAGACCTCAGTTGATGGGGCCGTATAGAAACAATGACATCACTCAAGCATATACAAAGACCAAAAATGTATGTTTCTTGCTTTCACCTCACCCCCCTTCTTCTTGCATTCTCCTCATCTTCTCTCCCACCAGAAGTCTCTTACTGCCCCAGGCCTTTCTGGAAATGGAATGATTGATTTGAGAAATTAATTCACTTTAAGGTATTAGTGACTGATAACAGAAGCAGCATGTCGTGATGGATAGGTCTTGGAGTCAGAAAGAATTACCTCTGTACATATTGGCCATGTGAACCTGGGCAAGTCACTCGCCTCTCAGTGTCCCACCTTACACCTGTGAAATCACTGCTCTGATAAAAACAAAAACAAAAAGTTTAATCTGTTAGCTCAGTTTTAACCTGATTACCAGTGTATTTGTTTTCCCATGTTAGAGATATTTTAATGAGCATTTTTTGAAACGGCAATGTTCATCTGGGTCTGGGTAGTAGTATGTGTTTGTCTTTTGTTGCCGAAGAAGACCATACCATCAGAGAAATGATGACATGACTTTCACTTGACTTTGTTTTGAGTGAGGGAGGGCTGTGCAGGTCACCAGCCTCACTTCTCCTCCAGAGCCATCTGAATCCAGAGACCAGATATTCATTAGGATAACTGGAGATGACCTAGGATGTAGAAATTGGGGTTAAGTGACTTGCCCAAGGTCACACAGCTAGTGAATGTCAAGTGTCTGAGGCGTATAGAGACACAGTGAAGGAATAGGATCAGACTGCTACATTTACACCTTACTGATGTTAATCTTGTTCCTTTCTTTCATCTCATTCTTCTTTATAAAAAAGTAGGTGAGGAGGGCAAAGGGAGGAAATATTATAATAGGATGCGATAGAAGAAAAAAAAAAACCTAACAATCATAACCATGAGTATGAAAAGTACCAACTAATCCATATAATGGATAGAAAAAAATAGATTCAATAATATGCTGTTTACCAAAACACATTTAAAACATAAATTATTCATACATACTTAAAATGAGGGGTTAGAGTAACATTTTTTATGCCTTAGTTGAATTAAAAAAAACAAGACTGGTAATAGTGATGTCAGACAAAGCAACTGTAAAAATAGACAGCGCTAAATGAAATAAACAGGAAAACTATGTTGTGCTTAAAGCACTATGGTTAATAAAGCAATATCAATACTAACTATGCATTGAATGGCACAGTCATGAGAATTTAAAAAGCTAACCAAACTATATGAGTAAATAGAATGAAGCAATAATTGCTGGGATCTTCAACAGCCCCGTTTAGAGTGGGACATATCTATTTTAAAAAAAAGAAAACAAGATTTACTAACAGTTACTTAAAGTTATTGGCAAGGGTTAGTAAACTGAATAGCATTTCATAAAAAATAGATTGACCTCTAGCAATGACTAAATGGGAATTATGAGAAGTCAACATATTTCTTGGCTTTACGTGGCACACTTACAAAACTTGATCATGTGCTAGAGAATAACAAACTTATAAACAAATGTCAAAAAACATAAATATACACATTTTACTAAACACAACACAATAAAAAATTATAGTTAAGAAGGAGGAATTTGAAGAAAAGATTCAAACCTAAATAGAGACTAAATAATATAATCCTAAGGGATGATTGGATCAAAGAACAAACATAGAAACAATAAATTTCTATGAAAGAAAATAATGAGACTAATTTGATCAAAAAGGCAATGTTTGATGTAAAGATATATATCTCTAATGATAGTATTTCCAGTACTTTGGCACCTAGGTAAAGGAGATATTTGAAGACTAGAGGTATCTTCCTGGTTCTCTCATATCACATCATAGAATTAGAAACATCCCTCACTACATAATGAGCGCTCACATTTCTCTCAAATTTCAAGATTTTGCCAAGCACTCTCTTCACAAAAAACCTATAAAATAAGTAGTATGAATATCATCATTCCCATTTTACATAAAGAAACCAAGACGATGGCAACAGGTTAAGTGACATACACAGCTTTTAAATGTCTGAGGCAAGCTCTGAACCCAGGTCCCCTGATTATAAGTCCAGCATTACATCCTCTATACACAAAAACAGCCCCTGTGCCAAGATGACAATGCCTCCTTCCCTTGCCCACAGAACTGGAGTTTTTTTAATCTTCTGTCTTCTGCATACTATCTTTCCTGAGTTTTCCCTCATAGAAACTTTCTCTCCCACCCTCAAGTTTCCTCTGCCACTGCCAGAGTTTTTTCTGAATCACACTAGAGGCTGGCAGTCATGGCAGATGCCAACAGATCTTCTCTCAACACACTGGTGTTTTCTTAACTCAACAGCTTTGGAACTGATGGGATAGACTGGAGCCAGTAAGCTAGAAGATTTCTCTGCTTCAAGCCTCCCCAGTTCCCCATTAATTTTTGTTGTTAAGCTGTTTTTCAGTCATATCTGAGTCTTTGTGATCCCATTTAAGGTTTGCCTGGCAGAGACACTGAAGTGGTTTGCCATTTCCTTCTCCAGCTCATTTTACAGATGAGAAAACTGAGGTAAACACAATTAAGTAACTTGCCCAGGGTCATAGAACTAGTAAGCATCTGAGGCCAGATTTGAATTTAGGAAGAGATGTCTTCCTGACTTTATGCCTGGCATTCTATCCACAGTGCCATCCAGCTGCCCCTATATTAAAGTACAGTTATCAAAATATTTTTAAAAAACAAGTTCAGGGTCCCCAGGTTAAGAACCCTTACTCTAGTTCCTATTCTACATCACCTCATAAGAGGGGCAGTATAGCTTTGTGGATGGAGTTTAAGTCAGGAAGACCTGGGTTCAAATTCTACTTCTGACCCTTAATTAGCTGTGTGATCTTAGGCAAGTCATTTACCTTCTCTGAGCCTTTGTTTCCTTATTAGTAAAATGAAGGGGTTCAACTAAATTGCCTTTAAAGTCCCTTCCAGCTCTAGACCTATGATCCTAAGTACAATGTCATTTCCTTTTCTTTTCTTTTAAGTAAATGCTAGTACAAAATAGGAAGATGCAGGTGCATGGGTGCTATATGGCCAGTTAGGTCATTTGGGCCATCCTGAGTCACTTGTCCCTCCCATCTGAATGCCAGTCATTAGAATACCTTAATGGGAAGACATTATCCCCAACCGTTTGCTGCTGTAGGGAGCATAGGCCCCTGATCGCTCATTACACATCTGTCCAAATCTTATCTACCCCATGTGTGAAGCTCCTAACAGCAGGAAAGAATGTCCATGAATTTAACAATAGCAGGCAGTTCCACGAACATCTGTCAAGAGGTGTGAGATTCCCTTCACAAAGAACAGAAATCTGAATTTATCCTCTGGCAGGCAGCTTGCTGCTGTGCTCACCATTTAGGATTCCATAACAGAACTCTGGAGAAATGAAAACAAAAAAATAGCCCGCTAGCCTGACCCAGAGTAATTAATTGATGCAGAGAAATGGTCAATGTCCAACAGCATAGCTATAAAGACACAGCTGCTGCTGCCACTGTATTTACCATCTCCTTCCATTATCCTCCGCCCCTTGCTGAAGCCTCAGGATTTTCATTCTGCTAACATAATAAGGAGTGTCAGATGGGGAAAGAAGGAAGGGAAAAGGAGGAAGATTGAATTTTAAAAGGAGAAGCTCTAAGATCATTGCATGACCCCCTGTCCTCATCTGGCCCTGGGCTACCATTCTCAAGGGTGAGCACACGAACCCTCCCAGCTCTCTTTTCCCCAGGGTATAAGTTGGCCATGGAATATTAATTTAATACAGCATTTCTTGTGTGAATGGAAAAACCAAACAGACAGGAAGACAGACAGACAGAAAACAGGGTAACTCTGGTCTAGGTGGAACCACGTATGCTGAGGATACTGATGAGCATTAAGGATATAGTCTGAAGGCTGTTGATCAGCTGGAACAGGGGTAGGAAAGTGGGCAGCAAAGGGGATGCCATAATAGGTGAGAGGAGGTACTACACGAAGCCACTTAGAGCGTCAGAGACTGTGAGACCAATTTCACCTGCTCCCCAGCCCCAACTGATGTTTAACTTGTTGTATTTGGATTTGGATGAGGGGCAGGACCATTGCACTGAGTCAAATGTACAAAAACAAGGCTCAATTAATTCAAGATTCCTTGAGCATTGGACCTGACTGTGCTTTCTGTAAAGTTTCAAACTCAGGGCGGTCAATATCTTTCCTTCCCTTCCCCTCACCTCCAACTCCCTCTCAAAAGACCATTGGCATTTTGCAGTGGGCCTTAGGAGCAAAGAATTATAGATTCAATGCTGGAAGACCTTAGAGGTCAACTAGTATAAACCCTAATTTTATAGCAGGGGAAACTAAGGCTTAAATACATGAAGTGACTTATTTAAGGAAAAGGGGGGTAAGTGATGCAACAGATAGAGCACTGAAGACAAGAAGACCTGAGTTCAAATCCAGGCTCAGACACTTATGAGCTTATGTGATTCTGGGCAAGTCATTTATCTTCTATCTGCCTCCGTTTCCTCTTTTCATAGATGGAAATCATACTTCCATTCCAGGATCCATTAAGGATTAAGTGAGGTAGTAATTATAAAGAGATTAGCATAATGCCTGGCATATAGTAATATTAATATTAGCTATTATCCATATTCATACCTATGTTCAGGTAGATTGGCAGAGAAATTGTCAGGGAAAGAAATGAAACTCAGTCACTCTAATTTCAAATTCCACTCTCTTTCTACTAGACTATGCTTGAGATCAGTAGTTCTCAAACTTTTTGGTTTCAAGACCCCTTTATACTCTTGTAAATTATCAAGAACCATGCAAAGAGCTGTGCATTATATAACTATGGATGTCTACTATATTAGAAATTAAAACATTTTAGCATTATTGTGAAAATAGTTTTCACCTTACAAGATCCCTAAAAGGTGTAGGCAAGTCTTAGGAGTCCCCAGATCACACCTGGACAACCACTGCTTCAGATCATGCATCTACAGATTTGGAGTCAGAAGGGACCTTACAGGTCATCTAATTCTCTCTCTCTCCCTCTTTCTCTTTCTCTCTCTACGTCCCTCCCCCCTCCCCTCCCCCTTCCTCCTTCCTTCCTCTCCCCCCTCCCTCCCTTCCCTCTCCCTTCCTCCCTCCCTCTCCTTTAGAGATTAGGAAGCTGCTGTCCCAGTTAAAGACTTGCAAAAGATCCCACAGGTAGTAAGATGAATGAGGCAGAAGTAACATTTGAACCCAGATCTTCTGACCCCGGCCCTTTTAATCTTTCTGCCATTAATACATTGCCTCTCAGCTGTTACTCATGAAGTACTGTGGCTAACAAACTTCACCTAGCACCCATCTTCTGGCGATAAATTCTTCTGAATTTAACTGGCTGGTTCTCAAAAATCAGACGTGAAGTACCGTGACTGAGGGAAACTCCCATCCTTCCCAGCTTGATGGGACCTCCCCAGTCTCTTTTCCACTTAGGCCTTTCACGATGAGGCATAAGTGAAGGCCATTCATGGAATTGTCAATCTATTTCGTGATTTACCCATTCATCTTTCATCATGTCTCTGGTAACAGATCTGGCAGCACAGCGAGTGGCTGGATGTGGTCATTGATGACCGACTCCCGACCTTCCGAGATCGTTTGGTTTTCCTTCACTCGGCTGATAACAATGAATTCTGGAGTGCCCTGCTGGAAAAGGCGTACGCCAAGTGAGTGTCCACCTGCACTTGATTGACAAGAATTTCACTCTCACTAAAAAGTGTACAAATCCCTCAAGAGACTGTTTCATGGTTATTATTTTTGAATAACCTAGGTGGTAGGGGAAGCTTAGACGTTAGGGAGGAGGAAATGAGAAAGAGTTGTGGATTCACAATGCTGAATAGCATGCAGCTTGTCCCTAAATGATCTAATCCCGTTTTGATGTGGACCAACAAAGGACCAGATGGTTCCTCGGCTACTCTCCAGCCTTTTCCCAGTCCTTAGACCTAACAATACCCCTTCTCTGCTCCCTTTCACCACTTTGGGTTTGGAAAGCAAGAGAGAGGAAGGTGGAAACACGGGAGGGCAGGAAGGGCACTCCAGAATAGTTGAAATGACACAAAGAAAGAACATCACCCACAAAAAAAACTACAGTGCAAATTTATTAATTAATCATGTATCAGTATTGTATATTTCTAACCATCACATACATGGATGTATGTGGGTGTTATTAAGCAGTGTCTATGTATAATGTCAACTCTGAATCTTCAGTTGCATGGATCATGTACTCCTAGCACTCCAGACTTTGCCACCATGCCCCTGCATGGCACCTTCAATCACTCTTCCTTCAACCCCTTTCTCCTTTCAGCTTCCTTTTTTTAATGTGTTGCCTTCCCCCCATTAAAATCTAGACTCCTCAAGGTCAGGGACTATCTTTCTTTTCTACTTCTATTTATATCTCCAGCGTTCCCTATACTTGGAATGCCCTTTCTTCCTCTCTTTGCTTATGGAATTCCTAGCTCAAATGCCACCTCCTTCCTGAAGTCTGTCATGATCCTTTCTGTTGCAGTGAAGATCCCCTCAAAGTAATACTTTGCATATCTCTAATTTACATATATTATTGTGTATTGTGGTTATCTGTGTATATGTCTTATACACATGTATTGTGTGTATGTCTTATCTGTATATGTCTTATACACATGTATTATACACATTGTGTATATGTGTTTTTATCTGTATATGTCTTATACACATATATTGTGTATATGTCTTATACATATGTATATGTATATATACTCATGTAAGCTCCATGAGGGCAAGGATTATGACTTCACATTTTTATCTCATCTAGTGTCCAGAAGAGTGTTCTCTATATAGTAAGTGCTTTTTTGTTGCTGTCCAATCATGTCTGACACTTCATGACCCTATTTGGGGTTTTCTTGGTAAAGATACTGTAATGGTTTTGCCATTTCCTTTTCCAGATCATTTTACAGATGTGGAAATTGAGGCAGCCAGGGTTAAGTGACTTACCCAGGATCATACAGTTAGTAAGTGTCTGAGGCTGGATTTGAACTCAGGTCTACCTGACTCCAGGTACTCTATCCACTGCACCACCTAGCTTTCCAGTAAGTGTTTAGTAAATGTTTATCAGGCTGAATTGAATTGAAATTGAATTGAAGTCTTCCCCCAGCACATATCCTTGCCTGGTTATTTCTATTCGTAAAGGCTCAAAAAGAGGCTGGCAGTTCCCTGAGTCAAGCATGTCCCATAAAGATATTTTATTATCTAACAAATGACTGCGTTCAAGGCCTGTATTAGCTCTAACTTCACTGAGTTACAGATGACTTTGGATTATTTGATTATGGACTGATTTACCCATATGCTCTACAAGCCATTTCCTGCCAGCCAGACGCCAGGAGCTGTACCATGGAAGTGAGATTTAACTTGTCCTACTTGCCCCAAGACAGAAGAACTGCTGAATGAGTCAGAGGTGAGGGAGGAGGGGATCATTATAAAGAAAACCTTCCTAACAGAGACAGCCCCAAAGTATATTGGGATACCTTGATTAGTAGTAGCTGAATTACCTTACTTGATAGGTATATTGTAGATTCAGGTTCAGATACAGATTTGACTAGATGGTCTGTGATGTTCCTTCCAATTCTGATATTTTGTGGCTCCCCTAGCTGGTCCAGACCTGTTTCCACACTACTCAAAGTCACCTCAAAAATTAAGGATACCATCCATCCTGGCTGAAGGATGAGGATCCCTGCTGCTCCTGGGAACAGTGTATTCTAGGTAGTCTGACTGAGCTGGTGGGAAAATAAAAATTCTTGTTTTCTCTTAAGTTTTCATAACTCTCCCCAATATAGTGGGAGGAAGGCAGCATCAGACTGAGAGTCAGGAGTCCTCAGTTCTAGTATTCCAGCAACTTGCTGTGCAACTGTGGTAAGTTACTTGCTCTCTCTAGACCTCAGTTCCTTATCTGCAAAATGGTGCTGGCAAAAAAACTTCAGTACTGTGAAATTATAATGAACATTCTTGTCCCTAAATAAAAAATGAAAAACAACTCTCTTATTTGCAGACACGGGGTATTATGGGTATGTAACACTGCATATTCTGTTGGGACCCATTATTGTGCTGGTGAGTTTTGCTGAACTGTTTTTTTCCCTTTCCTCCTGCCCTCTCTTCCCCTTCTTCCCTTTGTTCCTTCCTTCCCCCTTCTATTTCCTTTTCCCCTTTTTCCTTCTCTTCTTTCTTTCTTTCTTTCTTTCTTTCTTTCTTTCTTTCTTTCTTTCTTTCTTTCTTTCTTTCTTTCTTTCTTTCTCCCCTCCTTTCTTTTTTCTTCCTTCTTCCTCCTCTCCCCTTCTGTCTATTTTTCCCTCTCTGTCTCTCCCTGTCTCTCTGTCTCGGTCTCTCTCATTGTTGTTGCAAGAGATAGTCCACTGAGTAGAGAAGGGAGGAAAGATATATTCAGAAATAAAAGCATTCTAAAAGCAGAAAATATTAAGTAAAATTTAAAAACAATACACTAAAGACAAATTGTTTAAAGTTAGATTAGTAGTAGACAGTTTCTCAGTTTCCTTGTTATCTCTAAGATCCTGTGATTCTTGACTCATCCCCTTCCCTGAGGACTGCCTGCTCCTTTCTTTGGCAGATGCCTGTTTTCCTACTCTCTCCTAGCAGCCTTGATGTCTTCCTTCTCTTGTTTTCAGACTGAATGGAAGTTATGAAGCCCTGAAGGGCGGAAGCACAATTGAAGCTATGGAAGACTTCACAGGAGGAGTAGCAGAGACTTTTGAAGTTAAAAAGGCTCCAGAAAACTTCTATGAGATCCTAGAGAAAGCCTTGAAGAGAAGCTCTATGGTGGGGTGCTCCATAGATGTAAGTCACACACATAAGGACCATGGAGGCATCTATAGAATAGGAATGAGCAAAGAACAGGCACATTTTTTATCACTGTGACCTATGGCAATTCATTTAATATCACTGCACTTTAATTTCTGTATCCAGAGACAGATCTAAGCAAAATTGGAAAGGGGAGTGGGTTTATCCCCTCACTTTACCTTTCCTTACTCCTTTTTTCGGTTAGGGACCCTACCCAACTCAGCATCCCAGGGATTTCCTATTCTTCCTTATCCAAAACCTAGAAAAGGTTTTTGTCAATTCTTGCATACTAAGGTAGAAATAATTGGTAAAAGTATTAAGTTTCAGAAGTATCACAGAATCAGATGATTTTAGAGTTGGGAGAGCCCTGAAGTGGCCATTTAGTCCAGTGACTGAGAAAAAAGAATCTCAGTTACAATATAATTGAAAAGTGGTCAGGAAGCCCATTCTTGATGACCTCTAATGAGGATTAATCATCTGCTTCACAAGGTGGCCAATGCAGTTTGGGACAACTCTAATAATTACAAAGTTTTTCTAGATACTGCCTTAATTTCACTCCTGGTTGTGTCCTTTAGTGCCAAACAGAACAAGCCTAATCCCTCTACCACTTGACAGTCCTTCAGAAACTTGAAAATAGCTATTATATCCCCTCTTTCATACTTCATATCCCCCTATAACTCTTCTCCAATTTCTTCTCCACTTTTTCAATGGATACTCAAATGGCATGGATTCAAGTCATTCTGATTGGCTTCTTCCAGACATCTTGGAGAGTTTTCTTTGATGTCCACAAAGGGCTTGGTTTTCCAGAATCATGTCATTGTGGTTTATGATATGAATTAAGCAAGTATTTATTAAATACCTGCTATGTGTCAGACACTATATGTACATATACACATGTAAGTACATACAAAACACATAGAAAGTAAATGCAAAGTAACTAAAGAGTAAATGGTCCAACTATTCAAATGGTTACAAATACAACTTACTATACTACTGCCTAACCCACACAGATCTGTTTTTCCCATAGGAATAGCATGCTGACCTTTATTCAATACACCAAATTAAAACAACAAGGAGAAAGGGAACAACATTTATTTACCACCTACTATGTACCAGGCACTATGTTAATGATTTTAATTAGATTAAGTAAATATTTATTAATTTTTATTTATTAACATTTATTAAACACCTACTATATACCATGCACTGTGTTAAGGACCAAGGATACAGAGAAGAAAAAGACAGTCTCTGCCTTTAAGGAACTGACAACCTAATGGGGAGGGGGATTTAGGGCTATGATGTTCTATGGAGTCAAAACCAATAATAGCTGCTGATGGAAAATGGAGAATTAGCATTGTACTTACAATTAGGTATTAGGTACTGGCAATATAAATAAATATATATATAGGTATATGACAAATATACATACATAGATGTATATTTGACCATTTATACACATATACATGTATACATAAATATACATATATGTGTAATATGAAGTGGAGGCACTAGCAACTTGAGGGGATCAGCAAAGAACTCTTAAATAAAGTGGCAATTGAACTGAGTCTTGAATGAAGCTAGGGATTTTAAGGGGTGAGGAGAAAGAACATTGTAGGCACAGGGGCAAGCCAGTATAATCTTCACTAAGGAAGTAGAAGCATTTTGTTATATTTCTAACGGATGTGATCGGTTTAATGACTATGCAAGCTACTGCAGTGGGCAGAGGGGTAGTAAGAAAGAAAGAATAGTGACTTTGTTGTTTTGTGCCCAACCAGAATTTAATTTTGAAAAGATGAATTCCCTTTAAAACCATAAATTTCAAGCTAAAAGAAAAGGTTGGGGGTGGATGGGGGAAATATTGATTCCTCCTATCTACTCTGCTTAATAAATATTTGCCGATTGATGGAGCTCCACCATTTGTTGTAACAAACATTACAATAAAAAGTAGGGGAACACTTAAGAAATGATCAGACAAACTCCCTGGAGAAATGAGAATGGGGTAAACTACTTGGAAATAAAAGAGTGGAAGTTCTTGTCAGTAACATTCCCAGATGTGCCAAGCACTATTATTTAAATGAGAAAGCTAATGCTGCACTTAGATTGTATACAAAGGTCCAAATTCCCCCCCATGCTGTCCTCATAGCATAGGGGAGCACAGAGAAACAAAAAGAGAAGGATTTTCTGGAACATTCATGGACCTGCACACACTGGGTTGGCAGGTATGAAGGGGTGGCAGAAGGTGGCAGTGTATGGAATGGTTATTGGAAGGAATGAGTTGTGCCTCGTCAATGTGTCTACTGCCAATGAGAATTTAAAGGAATAACATTTCAATGAACTGCAAAGCTCTACTGTAACGAGTCCACTCTCTGCTTTCCTTCAGATCAGAAATGCTTCAGAGACAGAAGCACGGACACCTTTTGGCCTCATTAAGGGTCATGCATATACTTTGACTGGAATTGACCAGGTGGGTAAAAGAAGTATCTGTTATCAAGACACAGGAGAGGAAAGAAAAGTGAACTGGTCCAGAGAGAATGGGATATTAAAACCAAACCAAAAAGTGCAGCGACCTCCTGGAGGCCCAGTGACTGGCCAACATGGTATCACATTCCAGACACTTGGTATTATATTCCAAGCTCTCAGAATGGATTTCAGATATTTTAAATGGTGGGTGTGGAGTGGGGGGAGAGGGGAATCCCAGACAAGGGTTGCTTCAAAATTTTTCTTTCTTTACCCCATTCTTCTCAACTGTACATCTATAGACCTTGTCATTAGACAAAGTACTAATCCCAAAGGGCCAAAGAATAAAGAAACGTCACTCCTTCCATAAGCACCTCCAAAGGGACATGAGTGTTTTGTGTGCTTGGGGAAGGAGAGAATAAGCACCTGCAGGACATTTGAGAAAGAAAAAGACCAAGAGAAGGGAGATAAGAAAGGAGGGAAAGGAGCCCAACAACAGTGCCTGTCTCTTCTTCATTTCCAGCATTTGAAGATCAGATATACACCTTTCCTCATCTGAAACCTCTTACCTGGCCAATTCAATTATTCAGGGGCTAATTATCCAGTCTGCATAATGCAGACCTTTTATTCTTCTGTTACCCATGATGTTGGCAGGATATTCTGAACTGGCACTTCTACTTCTGAGTGGAGAAAGAAAGAGCGGAGAGCGAGGAAAGAACAAGAGATAGGGAAGAAGGGAGGGAAGAAAAAAGCTTTGATTAATAAGTACCTGCTAGGTGCCAGGCTTTACCCTAAGCACTTTACAAATAGTATCTCATTTGATCTTCCGCTAATATCCCCATTTTACAGTTGAGGAAATCAAGGCAGACAGAAGTGAAGTGACTTGCTCAGGATCACACAGCTAGTGTATCTGAACCCAAATTTGAACTCAGGAAAAAGACTCTTCCTCACTCCAGCTCTGCCCCTCTATCCACTGCACCACCTAGCTACCCAGTAGTTGTGTTCATTTCTTCCTTCCTTCCTTTCTTTCTTCCTTCTTTTCTTTTTACCTTTTGTTCTCTCTCTCTTTCTTTCTTTCTTCCTTCCTTTCTTTCAACTGAACCTATTATTTCATCTGAACTAGGAGTTCCCAATGGGGAACTTTACTTTATCAATTCAGATTAGCACCTGTGCGGAAATAGAGAGCTACCAAGGTCATTGAGAGATTTAAGGAGCAGCCTGTTCATACAGTCAAGGCCAATTTGTGTCAGAGGTAGGAACTGAATCCAGATCTTCCTGACTTGGAGGCTATATTTGGGTATCTCTCAATAGATAGATAGATGGATGATAGATATATAGATAGATAGATAGATAGATAGATAGATAGATAGATAGATAGACAGACAGACAGAGGGAAGGAGAGAGAGAGGGAGAGAGAGAGAGACAGAGAGAGAGACAGAGAGAGAGAGGGAGAGAGAGAGGAAGAGAGAGAGAGAGAGAGAGAGAGAGAGAGAGAGAGATGATAGATAGCAGCTAGATGGTGCAGTGGATAAGAGTGCCAGACCTGGAGGCAGGAAGATACCTCTTCCTAAGTTCAAATCTGGTCTAATAAACTCACTAGCTGTGTGACCCTGGGCAAGTCACTTAACTCTGTTTGCCTGGGTTTCCTCATGTGTAAAATGAGCTGGAGAAGGAAACGGCAAACCACTCTAGTATCTTTGCCAAGAAAACCCCAAATGGGGTCATAAAGAGCCAGACACAACTGAAAATGGCTGAACAACAACAAATATACATACACATATGCGTGTATAATATATATACATACATATATGTGTGTGTGCATATATATGTGTGCATATATTTATATTATATGTATATATTGTCAGAAGCACTGAGGCATGTTGATAGCCAACTTAGTGTGTGTATGTGTATGCATGTGCGTGCGTGTGTACATGGGTAGGTAGATTCCCATATTAGAGCTTTAAAAATCTCACTCCAAAGAGCGCACTTCCCTGATCTTGTCGCTGTCCTCTTTGCTGGCTAAGTCGCTCTTTCTCCCCACCTCTATGAAGCTCACCATTACATGGGTCATGGCCCTCGCCACATGCTGCTTCACATTAGGAATGGCGGGGAGGGAAAAGTACTGTGAGCCTGCGTCAGCGGAGCTCCTAAGGGCAATGGGAGGAGACATTAGGATAGAAGGTATGGACCGGGAAGGGGTGCTGAGGGGAGAGATGCAAGCCAGTATGTGTCACAAGTCCAAGGCCATTGATTCCATAGGGATGCTGCCTGTTCAGAGTCAGGTGGGAACATGCGGGTGAGTGGGAGGATAAAACCAGAGGCTTCTGCACAGAGCTACTGCAGTCATATGGAGCAGCAGCAGCAGAGAAAATGGGCACTGGGGATTGAGCTGAGTCTATTTGCTTTTTGTCACACTTAGGCAGTGCTGAGGAGCCATGACTAACACTGATTGTGTTTCCCTAAACTGTTTATATTAAACTCTGGGATGATGAATTTCTAGGTACAGAGGGCACTCCGTAGTGATTATAGTCTTTATAATTCTGAAGACCCAGTAAATATATACAGTTAAGTAGAACAGTACATTAGAGTGCTCAACGTCACAGCGGCTAGAGTGTTACACTTAGAGTTTAGAAGAACTGAGTTCAAATCCTGCTTCGGATACTCACTATCTCTGTGATGCTGGACAAGCCTTCTAACTTCTCTCAGCCTCAATTTTGTCATCTGTAAAATGGGGATAATAATAGCACCTAGAGCTCTGTAAACTTTAAAGTACTCTCTAAAAGCCACCTCTGATTACAGTGAATCTCAATAAAATTGGACCATTTGGGAAATGGCATGTTCTGATCAATTGAATCATCCACCTACAGCTAGCTCATAAAACCCTTTTTCTTTCCACACATTGTTGAAAATCTTTCAAGATGTCCATATTTCTGCATTATAGAATGGAGAATGCAATTGGATATTTCTTTAATAATTCAGGACCTTGAAATGCTTCAGTGTTATTATCTTAAATATCAGTAGTCATGGTACCAATAACAGAGATGTAGCTCTAGAAAGTATGAGATGTTGGCCTGAATTTGCGTTGAACCAACGCATCTCCTAGAAGCTAGATTTAAAATGAATACTGCATAACAACTTGTTCATTTGCCATTTGCCATCATTCTCCTAAGAGCAATTCTACCCTTGCTAAAGGAAAAAAAAACTGAGGCAAAGATTGAGGGTTTCAGTTAGTTGGCTTTTAGTTAATAGAGGTTGTATTATAGTTCCCAATTGCCACTCTGGAATGATTAAAACAATATTATTCAAAATGTGAATCAACCCCTCAACTAGGGGATAGAAGATTTCAAGGGTTATTTAGCATTTGATGAGTTTTTCAGTGACTTAGCTTTGGTGCCCAAAGGGGTTGAGTGATTATAAATGTTCTTGTTGGGAGTTAAGTGGGAGATTCACAAACTTAGTGGCAAAGCTAAGGAGTTTTTAATCTAGGCCTTGTTCATGGAGGCAAACGGCCTTTATGCCTATACACACTGAACTACTAGGGAACACGGTTAACCACTAACCTAATTCTGTTTACAGTAAGACCCAGGTGCTAAACAGTCCCACCACTCAATGCTGAAGTGAGTTCCCAGAAAGTTCCAATAGTGGAGATTCCATCTCTGCCAGGGAATTGAGGATGTTTAGCCCTTATCTCAGCTCCTTCTCTTCTAGACGGAAGTTTGTTCATTTTGCTAGTCTAAGGGACATGTTCAGAACACATTTAAACAATCAAAACAGCTCTCAAACCCCCTTTCTACAAGGAAGCCCTCCCCTCTTCCTCCCTAAGTCTACTGACTTCATCAAAAAGTGAGCAGATGCTGCCACCCAAGAGACCATATAAATATGCTAACTCAATACAGTTTCTATACTTAAAAGTAAAAAAATCAACAAAAGGAATTATATGAAAATATATTCATGCACTAATGTTCAGCTGCTACGCCCATAGCTTCTCTCAGCCTCTGGCCACTCAGGAATTTTGCAAAGGCACATTCCCATTGTTCAGTCCCTCTTCCCCACATGTACATGGACCCTGAGAGCAGTTACCAAATGCTATTTTGCTCACTACCTTATGGAGGGATTGTTGTCCATTGAGGGATCTTAAGATCTGGAGCAAATGAAGTCTTCTTCATGGTGTGGGGAAGTAGACTTGGACAAAGTCCCAACTTTGAATGAAGTTTCTCCGCTCTTTTTCTTTTCTATCTGCTGCTCGTCTTGGGTCAGGCCCCCAGCTTCTGGTCCTTCCCCACAAACCTAATGAATCAGCTCTTGCCCAAGAGTCCTACGGTCACATAATGTGGAAAGGCCAAAGCAGACCCTCTCCTCTCAGGCTGATAGTATGACTATTCTTCTCCCCATTGTTGAAAACCCTTTGGCACCTTCCTCCCCCCCCCACCCCCGCCGTCAACATCATTTCCACCTGCAGTCTTTCTTTGAGTCATTTCATGATATCTGTGGTGGCTCATGCTCAGAGGGCAGTGATTGGGGGAATCTATCCCTTCCTCCCCGCTCAGTATGGTTATAGCAATGGGAAGGAAGGAAGATTTGGGCACTCACTACATATGAACACATCCAAACTTTCAAACTGTTTTAAAATTTCATTTCTCTCTACTACTTCTCTTTTAGGTGAATTACCGAGGCCAGAAGGTTGAGCTCATGAGGGTCCGGAATCCTTGGGGGCAGGTAGAATGGAACGGTCCTTGGAGCGACAAGTCAGTATCCTCTCCTTCATCTTGAGCTTCTAACAATGCTTGGGTTGCCAGACAAGGGAGCAGTTACATATGTGGGATCAATGGAAGAGGAATTCCCTATATGAAACTGTGATGTAGATAATGCCTGCAGACTCCCATTTGACTTTTTCTCTTATGTGGTTTCCTCTCCTCTGCCACGTTAAAGGCCTATTTCTCTTTCCACTATCAATGCTGATCTCAGGAAATAATCAAATAATAATCTTTTACTTAGCATTTAGCATGAATTTGCTTAAATCAGCATTATCACCTCTCCCAAAGACATTTGCTTTTAAAATCTTCCCTCTTATTAATATCAACACAACCAAACCAGCCTCTAACCAGTGGGTGGCAGGCATTGAACAGAGCAGGTTTGAGACAGGAGAGTCAAGAATCAAACAGAAGTTTAATTTCAAAGTGAGGGGATCTAGACACATATACTGAGGTCCCACCCTTGGTGGGGGGACTCGAGGCAGTGGGCAGAGATCTCAATACTTATACTAATGGTGTTAGAAACATGCTTGACACCAAAAGGTATCAAGAAAAATTTATTACAGCAGAGTTCAGAGGAACTGAATGCCTTGGCCAAAGTGGACTCCAACAGCCTTTTCAGGAAGAGGGAGTGATGGATACAGAAGAAAAAGCATTCTTATACTGCTAGTTCAGGACAGATCCTCCTATCAGGAAACGATTGGTCCATTCTCCATGAGGTCATCACCTTCTCTACATGCCCAGTACATAATCACCCTTGGTGTGATACCCCTCCCAAACATGCTTTAACATAGGACCCATGATCAGAAAATGGAGGGATAATTTTATGCAGGGTATATTTGTTTATATGCATGAGGTTCATTAAATTAAATTAATTTATTATTTATTATAATATGTTATATATCATTATAATTGTATAACATATATATATATATACACCATAATAAATCAATTTAAATATTCAAGCGCAGTGAAGAAAAGCTTTCCTCTGGTTATTCTAAGTCATTTTCCCTGACTAGTTTTAGCTAGTTTTAGATTTGGTCCCCTTTATCAAGAACTTCATCATTTTCTGAAGGCCGTTTCCTGTCTCCTGGCTGGTTGAGTTCACCTGCAGTCTGCTAGCTTTCTTATTATCTGACACATTCTCAGTGACTTCATCAACTAGTAACTCTGTGGAAACTTAACTTTTTGCCGTCTTTCACAGAGAACCATAACCCCGACAATGAGGGGTATCAGCAACAGATAGGTTTGATTCACAGCAGAGCTTCATGATGGGAACATACATATTTGTCTCAGCTTGTCCGTGTTTCTCTGAGATCCGAGAACACCTGGTGTGGTCAAAGCAATACAATAATTATGTGACTTTGCCGGAGGGTGAGATCATCTAGAGGGTGAGAGCAAAGGATCGTTGTTACACCAGGCTCAGGGCACAGCTTGCTTGCTGGGCCTCAGCTCTGGAAAACAGGATATCTCCTAATATCTTGACATTATAACGGCTGGAACCAAAGTCTTTTTGCAAATGTCCTTGGCTTTCCTTCAACATTTTTAAGGCAAAGTAAATGACTGTCAGTGATGACCTCTAATTCTTTTTTTTTTTTCAAACAATTTGGTATATCTATGTTTTTGGCAAATTTCCCATTTATCTATGCTTTTCCATGACCGTTGCCTCCTCCAGTATCTAAGTGATAAATTAAGAATCTAGTTTAGTTCAGGAAGTGAGAGAAGTCATCTTTGTTGGGCGAAATTCAAAAAGTTTAAAAAGAAAATAAACTCAGATCATTACAAATAAAAATGTAATTGCCCAGAGTCACACAGCTGGTAAATATCTGAGACTGAATCCAGGCCTAACTCTGTCCATGGTTCTCTACCATTTTAGCCTGACAGTCTGACTGGCTCACGTTCAGATTACTAGGACAAATAACTAGTAGGCATTTTCTTTCTTTTCTTTCTTTCTTTCTTTCTTTCTTTCAGCTTTGGAGGTAAATGGGGTTAAGTGACATGGCAAGGATCACACAGCTAAGGTCTGAGGTCAAATTTCAACTCTGGTCCTCCTGAACCTAGGGCTAATACTCTATCCACTGTGCCACCTGGCTGCCCATAATAATAGTAACATTAATAATAACTCCTTAATAGGCACTTTTCAAGATCAATCTCATAGAAAGCAGTACAGTGAGGCACTTGGGTTAATGACCTGCTCAGTTATTCTTGAATGTTAAATGAAGGATAAGAAAGACTCTTTTTCCTGATCTGACCCCACCTCTTCTACTTTAAACAGGCAACCGGTAGGTTTCTGAGTAAGAACTTGAACTTGTCTTCCTGCGTCTGAGCCTGGCTGTCTAACCAATACATTGGGCTACTTGTCTGGATAGCCATAATGTCTACTTTCTATCTTTTGGCGTTTGATGAAGGCAATTCAAATGGTTCCAAAGTGCTTTCCTTCATCAACTTCTTGGGGTTCTCTGAGGTTTTCCCCTCTGACCAACCAGCTAGTGAGTACATGGGTGGTCTCTGAAGAATGTGGTGCATTATTGGGGTTTACTGAAGTCAACCTATAGTAACACTAATTGTAAACTCAGTCCCTGCATAATCATCACACTATTTACTTCCAGAAAGGATTTTCCTCACTGTAGATCCAGGCTGCCAGGTTATTTTTGTAAGTTGTATTGCCTTGAACAAATCATAGATTCGAGGGTCTCAGTTTTCTCCTATGTCAAATAGGGTAGGTAGACCAGATGATAGACCAGATGATCCTCTTCAACTCTAACATTATATGATCTTATTTTAGGTTTTGGTGAGGGTGCTCTTCTTAAAAAATAACTTTATTTTCTCATAGTTCTCGTGAATGGAATTCTATCAACTCATCTGAACAAAAACGTCTATGCCATTCTGCTCTTGATGATGGAGAATTCTGGTATAGTACCTGTGTCTAATACTATTAAATAATTCCAATTTTCTTTAAGAAAGGTGGTATTATTTACACATCTCCTCTGTATTTGCCATAATTTCATTCATATCATTCATTCAACAACCATTTATATTAGCCACTTGTATACATGTCTTTCTAGGAGACAAGAAATAAGCTTACTTAAGTGCTTACTAGATACTGTTAAATACTTACAAATATTATCTCATTTTATCCTCACAACAATGCTAGGAGGTAGGCTCTATCACTGTCCCCATTTTACAGTTGAGGAAACTGAGGCATATAGATGTTAAATGACTTTTCCCTGGGTCACACAGTTAGAACCTGTCTGAGGCTGGATCTGAACTCAGGTTTGCTGAATCTAAGCCTACCAGTCTATCTATCCACTGAGACACCTAGTTGCCCCTAAAATTACTAGACAATAGTCCCCTTGAAGATAGTTATCTTAGAGATTTTCTGGCCTAGTTCATTTAATAAATGAGGAAATTAGAGCTTAGAGAATTTTAGTGACTTCTCCAAGGTCACATGGATGAGTTACAGCACTGGGATTCAGAGCCATGTTCTCTGCTTCCAAATTCAGGGCTCTTCCTGCTGCATGATGTTGCATTGTTCCTTGCACACAGTAGGCACTTAATTGTTGTCATTGATCACTTCTAAGGTCTCTTCCATCTCTTACCTTGTATAACTCTGTTTTTTTAGTTCCTGCTTTGGTTTTCTTGTCAAACAAAAAGAAAAAAAAGGGCTTTATTTTCTTCTGAGTAGCATTCTTCTGATTCAACTTGAGCAAAAAATCCAAAGATCATCCTCCTCTGAATTTTGTGGAGTTTGGAGCAAATATCAAGAGAAACTTCTGGACTGTCCCAAAACCAGACCAAAAAAATGGTTGTTTCTTTCCTTGTGGAAATTTCCTTATTAATTCATTACAGTAGGATCTTGACACCTAGGTATTCCACTTGGGTTAATACTCACTAGCAATTAGAGTGAAGGATGTGGATTCATTACTTGAATAATCCAATTACTATTTCACAAGGAAATGTTTAATTCCATGAATATGCCCTCCCCCCCATTCTGTCTAATCTTCTGGCAAAGGCAGATCATGTGTAACAAGGAGGTTTGTTGAGAGAGTGTGGATTGATCAAAGTATATCCATCACCACTATTACACAAATAACTGTCTTGCCACTAGGGGTCAGGTCATTATAATTTTCATATTTTAAGGACAGCATTATTCCTGCAGGAATCATTCCTCCAAAATGATCCAGGAGTCCGACTAAGAGCTTATAGGTGTGGCCAGAGATGTGAATTTCAGAAAGTTGAAAACAGTAAGAAAATAAATAGAATGAGACACATGAATCAAGAAAAATAGGACCTTTTTACCAATAACTCTCCTTCTCTATGGTAACTTGTGAGTCTAAGGTATTTACAACAAGTTCCACTGGTTTATATTGTTGCGACACCTCCTGTTTCTATTGTCTCCTTTCCACTTAAGTGGTTGCAAAACCCCCAATAGGGCACCCATCTGTTCACTCCCTTGGGTGTCACTGCTTGTGAAAGGTCAGTTTGAAGTTCCCATTACATGACGCCTGGTGCCTTGCATAATTGTTCTTGGTGGGTACAGTGAATGCTAGGGGTCCTTGATGATACAGAAAGACTAAAAGGAGGGTAACATAGATGGATTGTCATTGTCTAGGAGCTTTGCCACTGACAATGCTCCTCTTCTTTTCAGGATGACTTTTAAGGATTTCAAAATTCATTTTGACAAAGTAGAGATCTGCAACCTCACTCCCGATGCCCTGGAGGAAGATGCCCTTCACAAATGGGAAGTGACTATCCATCAAGGGAGCTGGGTCCGAGGTTCCACTGCTGGAGGATGCCGTAATTTCCTGGGTCAGTTGTCTGCCTGCCCCCTCTCCTTCCTTGTCCTTTGGAGGTTCAGCCCTTCAATACATTGTCAGAGTCACAGGCATTGGAGAAACATAAGGGAACATCCGTAAGGCAGGACTGAGGCCAGTATCATGGGGAAGACCATTAGCAAGAAGTCGGAGAACATGGATTTATGATTAAGTGAGAAGAATCTGAGACCGGGTGGGTAATTAAGGAAGAGTTGTACACAGAAGCTTCCATACAAAAGGAGATTCTTTCATCCATCTTTTTCTTTCCATTAACACCACAATCACTTTAGCTGACTTAATCACCTCTCACCAGGACTATTGCAATGGACACCTAATTGGTCTCCTGCCTCTAATATGTCCCCTTTCCAAAGCACAGCTGCCAAACTGATATTCCCAGATCACTAGTCTAACCATGTTACTTTCTCATCCTTCCTCTCCCTGCACCTCCAATTGCAGCAATTCCCTGTTACCTATAAGCCAAAGAATAAAATGCACATTCCTTTATTCAGCATTTAAAGTTCTTCACAATCTGATTCTGTTGTGCCTTAGTAGGCTTATTACCCATTATTCTCCATCACACACTAGATTATGTGCTTTTCCTTATATATGGCATTCTATCTCCTGTCTCCATCTCTTTGCAATGGCTGTCCCTCATTGTTGGAACGAAGTATTTGCTTGTCACTGTCTTACCAGTCCATGCTGTTGTTCCATTGTGTCCAACTGTCTATGACTCCATTTGGGGTTGCATTGGCAAAGCTTTTGGAGTACTTTACCATTTCCCTGTTCAGATAACTCTACAGATGAGGAAATGGAGGCAAATAGTGTTAAGTGACCAGCCCAGGGTCACACTATTAGGAAGTATCTGAGACTAGATTTGAACTCAGAAAGAGGTATCTTCCTGCTTCCAGGCCCCCAGCACTCTATGTATTCTATCTACCTAGCTGCCCTTTAGAATCCCTCATTCCCAGAAAATCGCAGCTTAATTGTTTACCACCTATATAGGACTTTTTTCTAATTCTTCTCTTTTATGTCAGTACCTTCCCTCCTTCTTCCCAAATATTTTGCTTTAATTTTGCATTTTCTGATACATAAACCATTGTTTCCCTGATAGAATATACTCTTCTCAAGGACAGGGACATTATCATTTTTGTCTGCATCCCTAGTAACTAGGTTAGGAACTGGCACATTGCTTAATAAAGCCTTGTTGATTCTTAGAGGGGCCTGAAAAATGAGAGAAGAAGAGGGTGTTTAGCACACTAGAGCTGGAAGATATTTGGAACTTAGAATAATGCTCAGAAAGTGGTCACCAGGAGGAAGCAGAAATGAAAGGACCAACAAAATGCAGTGTTGGAGGAGAGCACAGGAAACAGGCCAAGAGGGCAGAATTGAGGGCACTAAAAACAGTGAGACAGAGATGAAGTGGAGTGGAGATGGAGTCAGATCTGGGACAAATACTATTAGGACTTTTGTTTTGCTTGACGAGAAAACAATTTTTCTGTCTTTCAAATGGCAGACACCTTCTGGACCAACCCCCAGATCAAATTGTCTCTGACTGAGAAAGATGATGATGGGCAAGAGGAATGCACTTTTATTGTAGCCCTTATGCAAAAGGACAGAAGGAAACTCAAGAAATCTGGAGCTGATTTGCTGACTATTGGATACGCTATTTACCAGGCATGTTCTGCCCAGGTTCCAAAGGTGGACCAGTGGGAATGATTTATTGTAGTTGTTATGGCAGCTCATAACACTATCTCCTGGGGCTTGGAGGGTATGATCAATCTGCAACAGTGGAGAATATGTTCACATAGGAAATCAAGGTTCTTTTGAAAAACTGAAGTTTTATCCTAACAGCTCTTCACAAATGACTATCCATTTTCTAAGTACAAATTGTTCAAAAACAGGTCTATGAACTAAATGTGGCATTGGGCAATGGGCAGACAGAGAAGACTTGACAAAATTGCCTTGAGTTCCTTAGAGGAAAAATTTAACCCAAATTTACTTCATTACTTCCTCTTGTAGGTCCCAAAAGACACTGTTTTCTTTGCTTTCCCAAATCTTACTTGTACAAATCCTAGGAGGGGCCAATAATCTCTGTCTTATACCATAGCTTTTTCTCAATCTTTCCCTAATGTATAAACCAAAGCTGCTAACTGCAAAGTACTATCAACTGGCATTTCATTATTGGAGAAAGCATCTCATGAAAGATAAATGAAGCTTTTACATACTTATAAATTTAATTTGTTTTTTTTTACACGTTGAATCTGAGCATACCAACATGTTTTTTCCTTTAAAATATAGATCAATTTGGGGACTGCATACTATAATTTAGGGTAAACCATATTTGGACCAATACAACGATTGACCAAGGAAATGAAGTAAGGTGGCAGTAATATGTCTCTAGATATAAAATGAGATAGAATAACTTTTGGAGCTGTGGTTCTCAAAGAGAAAGCATCAGGTTGCCATTTACTCAACAAGGGCTTTATTGTAGGCTCATTGGAATATCCATGATTCTTATTTGTCAGTGACTCTGATTTTATTTCTGATGAAGACGACTAACCTAGGATATTTCACAAAAGCCAGACATCACCTCACTGCTGTTTCATCGGAGGCAGAACCCACCCATTCTCATTAAATCTGACAAGTTCATGAGAATGTGAATTCTTTGAGCAGGGACCATTTTTTTACCTTTTTTTGAACCCCAAGCACTTTACACAATGCCTGGCACAAAGTAAGAGTTTTGTGGATTGTTGACTGATTGACCAAATGACAGACAAGATTTAGAAGATAAATAAGAGAAACGTGAGGGGATCTTTTGCTCCAATAAAATGGAAATAATGAAAAAGGACAAGAAATCATAATCTGTGATGTGGAAATAGTCCTGAGCAGGATGGAGCTGATATGTGGGGAATATGAGTGGAGTAAGGTTCCAAAGCACTCTAAATGGAGTTTTGAGGGGTTATTTGGGTAGGGGAGAATTTGGAAGTATACATCCTCAAATCAGTCATGTGAGCATCCCAAAAGTTAAACCCATCCTATCCTACGCTATCCTTTAAGTAAACTCGTCTTTCTGACTTTCATTTTAGAGCCCTGAGAAAGATGAGCATCTCACCAAGGATTTTTTCAAGTATCATGCTTCTCAGGCCAGGAGCAAAACATACATTAACCTAAGAGAAGTCTCTGAGAGATTCAAGCTGCCCCCCGGGGAATACATTCTGATTCCTACAACTTTTGAACCACACCAGGAAGCCAATTTCTGCCTTCGAATATTTTCGGAGAAGAAGGCCATTACCCAGTGAGTAACAAATTATTGCTATAGTAATAATGATAATATGAGCAGTTAAGTGATACAGTGGACAGAGCACTGGGCTTGGAATCAGGAAGACTCCTCCTCATGAGTTCAAATCCAGCATCAGACACTTATTATGGGTGATCGTGGATAAGTTACTTAACCCTGTGTGCCTCAGTTGTTCTGTAAAATGAGTTAGAGAAGTAAATGGCAAATCACTCCAGTATCTTTGCCAAGAAAACCCCAGATCTGGTCTGACACAAAGAGTCTGACACAACGAAAAACGACTAAACAGCGACAATGATGATAACAATGATTATTAAATTAACAGCTTACGCACTACAAGCAGGAAGTACAAAATATGCCTGGGGTAGGCAACAGGGAAGAGGCCCTTGAATCAAATTTTCAAGATAATCCATTTGAAGGGTGGATAAATAGCTTTCTTGTAGCTCCCTATTTGAACTAATTATTGAGAATCAGCCTCTATAATGGATAGAGAGCTGGCCTTGGAGTTAGGAAGTGCCAGGGTTCAGAGCCTTCTCTGATACAAACGGGATTACATCAGATAATATAACTACAGTATTATATAAATGATAGCTATTACTATATGTTGTGCTTTATGAACCTTAGAGTGCCATGTAATTGCTAGATATTATAAACGCTAGGTATTATTATATTGGCCATGTGATGATGGATCATTTAGTCCAATACCCTCATTTTACAGATGAGGAAATTGATACCCAAGTGACTTGCCCAGAGTAAATATAAGAGGTAGGATTTGAAGCCAGGTCCACTGAGTTCAGAGTCAACACTCTTTCTGCTGTACTGGGAGTTATACCAGTGAGCACTGGTCTTGGAATTAGGAAGACTCATCTTCCTGAGTTCAAATCCAGCCTCAGATACTTACTAGCTGTGTGACCCTGGGCAAGTCACTTAACCCTGTTTGCCTTAGTTCTTCATCTGTAGAATGAGATGGAGAAGGAAATGGCAAAGCACTCCACTCTCTTTGCCAAGAAAACCCTAAAATGGGAGCCCAAAAAGCATCATCATTTAATTAGGTGCTAAATTTGGTTGTTCCTAACAATTGAAGGGAAAAAAATGTATTGTCAGTCCTCTGAGTGTTGGGGTTCTGGGACAAAGACTTTGTGCTGCCTAAAAAGAAAGGTAGTATATATAAAGCTTGGTAAGATTTACTAATCCCTTTATTAGCTCAGTTTGCCCTGACAGCAACTCCATGGCTAGTTGGCAACAGGGTGAGCCCCAGAACCAAGAACTTCTGTGTGTATATGTGTGTGTGTGTGTGTGTGAGAGAGAGAGAGAAAGAGAGAGAGAGAGAGAGAGAGAGAGAGAGAGAGAGAGTCCTCTACTCAGACATTAGCTTATTCTCCGTTGCCTTTTATGCTTTCTCCAAGCAGACTGGAAGCAAATAAGTAGTTAGACCTCAATAAATAAGGTAAAATAAGTTATAAGCATAGATTTAAAGCCAGAAAAGCCCACAGAGATTATGTCATCCAGCCTTTTCATTTACAAATAAGCAAACTGAAACAGATGAAGTGACTTACCAAGGGTCATACAGGTGATAAATAGCTAAATTCTCCCTTCCTTCTAACCCTCCCACCCCAACCTTGTCCCAATAAACTTTATCGAGGGTCTCCAATACACCACATCAAAAAAGACTTCCACCAAATACCCTGAGGAGGGAGAGTTTCTTCTTAGCAACAGCAGCAAAGCCCTATGGGAACTGGCTTAATGATTTGTGCTACCTAATAATGGAGTTAGAAAGTCCCAGAGGAATACTCCTGTGGGTTCTCCCTGAAACTTCCATCAGACCATTTAGGTGACAACCAAAGTCCAAGTGATACTTGATACTTCACATCCATAATATATCATCATCTCTTTCAATTGGTGGTTATGGAGGAACTTCTTGTTTTGATCACTCACCCCTGTGATTTGGACCGATAATGACAGTAACTGACATTTGTAATTTATAAGGCACTTGTCATATTTTATCTCATTTGATCCTCACAAACAACCCCTGTGGCAGGCTGGGACTTGAGTTTCATAGAAGAGAAATGACTTGTCCACAATCACACTTTTAATAAGTTTTAGAATTAGTGCTCAAACATAGGACTTCTATACCCTGTGTGACCTTGAGGGAAGCCTAGTTCTCAGTTTCCTCACCTGTACCATGAGTTATATTGTAGTGTGATGACTAGGGGTCAGACCTCAGAGTAGGGGAAGACCTAGGTTTGAATACTGCCTCCAACATATATTGGCTAAGCAATAGAGAGAAGCTGGATCTGTGATTTCAGTGGTAGGGGGAACTCCAAGACACAAAATTATCAATGCAGGTCAGTGCTTTCTTGGAAATGCCTAGAGTCTTACAACCATTACATATGAGGCAGGGTTTGAAGCCAGGTCATCCTTACTCCAAGGTCAGCTTTCCATTATCCCCTACCCCATGCTGCCTCTCAGTGACTGAGTGTTCATGGATAAAGCATTAAATTTCTCTGAACCTCAGTTTCCTCACCTGTAAAGTAGACATAATCATACCTAAATAGCTACAACATAGATTAATTTGAAAGACCCAGCTGGGTAATGTATGCTAATTGTTATATAAATTTCAGATTTCATTATCTGCAAGACCATTTCCAGTGCTAAATTCTATGATTCTAAACCCACAACTGTTATTCCAACACTATAAGCAAGGACACAACCTAGTATAGAGGAGTCTGTCCCATTCACAGTTGGCTTACATTCCAGAGTTCCATGAGTACAACACAATGTTCACAAGCATCTGGTTATTGGAGTCTCTTATGAATAGTCAAAACTGACACTCGAGGGTTTCCTATACTGTGTATTAAAGTTATGGTTATTTATGAATTTAATAGAGAACCTACATGCCCTCACTTCAAAAATCCTTTATAATGGTTAAAAAATATCTAATGAATTACAATCTATTCCCCTCCCCTCTATTATGGCTGATGAATATGACAGTTTTAGGTTACATTCATAAAGAAGTACCAGATTTACGCAAGGACTTCACAGCTTACTTTGATCCTGTATCTGGAGTGAGGTCAGCAAGTCCTTGGGTATGTAAAGAGCAGAGTCCCATTGCTCACTGTTCTTCAGTTCTTGAGATACTTATATTTGGCGAATCTAACTCCATCTTTACTCTTAGAACTGACTAACTAAGCTTAGTCTATTGTAAGATCTGACCTCAGAATCTGTTCCATAGCCTAGGGATAATACATCCGAATTACTATCTGCCTCCAGTGGCTTAGCTAGAAATTTGAAAGCACTAAGTAAACATTTTGGAAAGGCTCTCCTAAGTTTATTAATTGAAAAATAAACTTATCTCCAGTCTTCTGTCCTCATATTTTCTCCAGCAGTGAAGAGATTGATATTTTATCTCTATGGAATGGTGAGAGACAGATAGCATCAGGAAGAGACAGAAAAAGAAATGCAGAGAGAGAAGACAAAGACACAGAGAGAGACAGACAGAAACAGAGGCAAAGACAGAGGAAAAGACAGAGAGACAGACACAGAAAGGGATAGAGACAGAGACAAAGTAACAGAGGATAGATATAGAGAAAGAAAAAGTTGCGTGTGTATGAATGTATATTCTCTGCTCAGACTTTAGCTTATTCTTACATTTTCCCCAAGCAGACTGGAAGCACACCGGTAGTTAACCCTCAACAAATAAGGTAAAGTTAAGTTAATAGGGATAGATTTTAAGCCATAAGAGATCTCAAAGATTATGCAATCCATTCCTTCCATTTACAAACAAGGAAACTGAAGCAGATAAAGTAATTTACCAAAGGTCATACAAGGGGTAAATGATAGGGATAGAATTTAAACCCAAGTCCTTGGATTCCAGGATCATTGCTCTTTCTATTGTACTATGCTGCCTTCAGGATGTGAATAATCATGACATACATATCCCTTTACATTTTGCAAAGATTTTTTTAAAAGATGACTCTTTGAAGGTAGACATACACATAGTATGCCCATTTTGACAGATGAAGACAATTGAGGCTCATAGAAATACTGATAGTCACCTGGCCACTAAGACTCATAGAAGGGCTCCAGGTCTTTCAACCCAAGCTCAATGCCCATTCCACTATCTCATACAGAGGTTCTTATGAAACCTTGATAGTTTAATGTAACAGATAACATTCCTCATGTATCCCTTCTTGAAGCAGCAGAACCCTCAAATAGGAAGGACATGATGTTCTGGTTAATTCATTGACTGGTCTCTAGACTCCAAAGATTGTTTGGGTTATAGCCATGCCCATGATTGTGGTATAGTGGAAAGGTCACTGAAGAAGAAACTCATTGACCTAGGGATTTGTTCTACTTGACCTAGCTGTGTAACTATAAGCAAATGACTTCATCTCTTCAGACCTATTTCCTCATTAAAAAAATGGAGATCATTAGACCTGTTCTGATAACTTCACAACTGCTACAAAGATCAGTTGAGATCACGGATATAAAAGAGCTTTGTAAATTGTAAAGAATTATCCAAATGAAAGGCATTGATACAAGCAAGAGCTTGTTGGCCCAAAGTCAGTCTATGGAACTCTTACTTTCTCTTCCCAGAGTATCCAAAGACTTTGAATAATGTGGCAAATGTCTGAAAGGAAGAAAGACCTTCTCAGTGGGTCACAAAGTTGAAGGGAGTATGATGGGGCAGAGATAACTATTGCAATGGGTTATAATTGAATCAAGTGCTTTCTAATCCCACAGGGAAATTGATGGAAATGTGGATATTGCCCTCCCGGAGGTAAGTCTTTAAAGTAATATGTGTTTTTAAGGAGTTCTAGAATGTTAATGATTCTCTTACTAATAATAGGCATTATTAATAATAGATACATATTATAGATAATACATATTATATATAGATAATACATAATAGATAATAACAGATATTAATAACAGATAATTTTAGAGTGTTAACAATAATAATCTAGTTAATAATGGGGTGGGGGATTAATCATGTGACTTTTAATTATGTGACTAACATTTTAATGTTAATGTAGTGTCATGGATAGAGCCCTAGATGTGGAACCAGAAAGGCTTGGATTTCAATCTCTCAACTGACATTTATTTATTAGTTGTGTATCCACTAGCAATTCACATAATCACTTTGAGACTCATTTCTGCATCTATCTCTCCTCCTTTTTTAAAAATTTCATCATGCTGCTTCCTCCTTTCTACCTTTATTCACAGTTCCTTTAATGTTTTCAAGAGCCTTCTTGGGGTTGAAGGAAAGACATGCCAGGTCTCCATTGCTCTCACTTTTTGTGCTTCTTCTAAACCCAGTGAATTTAATAGCCAGGCCCATGAGAGAGATCACTGTGGCATGTCAAAGAAGTCGTATCACCCCATTCTGAAACCATCCCTGCAATATTTTCCATTTGTCCTAACAGTACACCTAACACCCCCATCACCCCACACCATGGGTACATCTGGAAATAGCTGGAATGTATTAAAACATCAGCAGGTTCATTCAATAGCCACATTCTATACCAGCAGCCTACACTGGGCAACTCAGAATAAATTCTTTCTATGCAAAGCATTTCAAAAATATTTTTCCTAAGTCTCAGAATATACTTTTGTTGGGTTTTTTTTTCTAGCCATCTAAACCAACTTCACCTAGTCAAGAAACCGAAGAAGATAAACAGTTCCGTGCATTGTTTGAACAGATTGCCGGAGAGGTAAAAGAGAACAAATATATTTGAATTCAAGCAAAAATAACACATCTGTAGACCTTTAACCTGAGAAAAGAGAGTCATGGGACTGGATCACTTTTATTTCTTGCCTACTTTTAACATGGAAAGATTTGAAGGAGAAGGACATTTTGCCTTTCTTTTCCATTCTTCTCAGAAACTTCAGTGGTAATAATGCAATTTATTAGCCTAAACCTTGATAGGAAGATTGTGAAATGTAATGACTCTTATAAAAGCAGGCACTGAGATAGATGACCAGGTGACCACATTTATGGTGCTATAATTTGAGAGGCATTTTAGGGTGGTGTCAAACTGAAATAGAAATGGGGGCCACTAATTTGTACATAGGATTCCCATAGACCTTTAACATACTTTTAAAATGTAATGTTATCTACATTTTACTATTTTTTATTTACCTTGACTCTAACATAGTGATGTAATTTTGATCCTCTTCAAGAACAAAGGACAGCAACCAACCAATCTCTTATTTTATTAAATATTTCCCAGTTACATTTTAATCTGGTTTGGGCTGCACTCTGGAGCATTGGTGGCCACATGTAGGCTATGGGCTGAATATTGGACACCTCTGCTCTAAAAGATTCATCTAAAAGTTTAAAATTATCCCTTATAATTATTTAATACCAAAATTTGTGCTGGCATTCCCATCCTAAGTATCATTTCTTTGGGCTAAGACATTGTTTCTTCAGGAGGCATTTGAAAAGGATATAATTCATTATTCTATTTCTGTCTAGTAATACATTAGTATGACTTAATCAGTCAACTACAAAAAGAAAAGCCCTACGGTATTGCCAAGTTTCTGAGAATTAACAAAACAATGAAAATATTTGATATTCAAATGTACTCAGTAAACTTTAGTTTTTTGGTTTTTTGTTTTGGTTTTTGGTTTTTTTTTAAGCACAGGAAGTGCTTCAGAATCTTGTAGAGGCTGTCAGGTCATTAAAGTGAAGGGTAGCTATTATTTACTCTTTTATCTCCCTTTCTGCATCCTGCTTTTCCCCATTCTGTTGTCACTCTCCCCCAGTGTACTTGTGCCCTCATAGTGGGCACTGACTGCTCGTACCCTCCCCATATGCACAGATATTACTTTCATGAAAAATCTAGACCTCAAGGTGTAATGCCTCAAGCTCTGACCTCCCGCCACACCTCCTCCCCAATCTTAACTGCTCTCTTCCAGTCTTTCAGTTCAAGATTTCTTCTCAATCAGCTGTGATCTCAGTGTTAGTGACTGACTAAACAATTGATATTAGATGTTAATGACTAGTAACTCCTTAATATGGTATCTCCCAAGGAAGATTGGTATTTTAAAATACAGAAGTAGCTGTGTTATAACAGAAAGGACAATGAAATTAGAGTCAAAAGACCTAGATTCTAATCCCAGTTTTAGTTAAGGCCCTTAACCTGTTTCTCCATCTACAAAATGGGGGAAATAATATCAGCATTGTCTATTTCACAGAGTTGTCATAAAAATCAAATGAGATAAGTATGTAGAAGCACTTCAAAAATTGTAAAGCGCTCTAAAAATGGAAGCTATACCTGGAGAGGGCAATGCCTTAACCCAAAGGAATGAATTGCAAATAGTGGAACTGTAGATACCAGTGGGGCAGGCAGGTGAGAATGGATTTTTGTTTCTGTTTATTTAATTTTGTTTTGGGGAGGGGGTTAGAAATAAGCTAGGACTTCTTAACTTCCCTTAAATAAATTTCCATTAAATCAAAAGTTCTTAGATTTTCTGTACCTTTGACCAACTTGATAGTCTAATGTAGCCAATGGCTCCCTTCCCAGAATAATGTTTTTAAATGCATAAAATAAAATATGTAGAATTACAAAGGAAATATTATCATCATTTTTAAAAAATCCCTGGCCAAAATTTACCTTTAGTGAATCCCTTAATTTCTCTAGGCCTATGTTTCCTCCTTGAAAAAATGAGGGGGTTGACTCAGATGACCCCCTGAGGTCCCTATGAATTCTAACATTTTCTACTTAATTTTGCCTTGAGCTGGTCCTCTTTTAAAGAGTTTTAATGTTTCACAAAATGATGAGGCTAGGAAAGTACAAAGTGCTGAAGGGCCTAATCCTTCCAAGGGGAATAAATAGGACTTGATCAGGTAATTCGACATCCTTGGGCCAAAAACATCTGAAATCTCTTTCCTTTAAACAAAGAAGATGGTAAGGGCTGGGAAAAGCAATTGTCCCTATTTTCAACAGGACATGGAGGTAACAGCAGAGGAACTGGAATATATTTTGAATGCTGTGCTACAAAAAAGTAAGTGTCCAAACCAATCTTTTCGGTTCCAGGATGAATTAACAGAGGAATATTTATCACTGTGCCATGTTTTCTATTGTATCTTTCTTCAGTTTCACCTTTGCTCTCACTGTGTCCTTAGCTGTTTTCCCTTTTATCAAGGGTTGAGATTTTACCAATTTTTGAGATGCCCTCATGTATACTTTCTCTTTTGTGATCTCAGGGCTGTGTGTGGGATTCTCTTGTTATTTTTGTTTTGTGTGTGTTTTCAGAAAGAAATATTAAATTCAAGAAGCTAAGCCTCATTTCCTGCAAAAACATCATTTCTCTAATGGATGTATCCTTTCAAATGCATGGGTAGAAATCAGCTTTCTTGTCCATAAGCCTTCCTAGTTCTATAGGTACAAAGAGGAATGAGAACAATGGTAGGTAATGGGAAAATTAGTGGGTTTGGGTCCAGAGGATCTTGGTTAGAATCCTGGACCTGATATTTACTATCCATCTGAGCATAGGAAATCTACTTGACCTCTCTAGAACACAGTTTCCTCATCTGTAGTGACTAAATAATCTCTAGAGTCTATTTCAACTCCAGATAGTATGAGAACTTTCTTTTTCCTATTCTGAACTCTAAGAGATAAAACAAACAAAACCCTCCTACCATCCACTAGAGGTCATGTTTCAACAGGGCCACATGTAAGAATTTTGTACCAATGGGTCACCAGAAATATTTATGGGGTATATAAAAATACAAGTAGCTTGATGAGGCATCCCAGTTGGGGCCTGAGTCCCTAAATTAAGTCATATCAAACATATGACCCAATATGGTTATTTTCCTGTTCTTAAAGAATAATAAAAAAAATACCTGGAAGAAGACAGAAAGAGCATAGACATGTACAGGGAGAAAGGATAAGTTTTAAAATATAATTTTAATGACATCCTTTTTTTATATTACCCATTTTTTTTCTGGCTGTGTATCTCTGATAAGGATGACTTTAAAAGAACAAAGTGTTCTTTTTCCTATTTGAGAATACTGATAACAGGATCAGAGGGCTTTTAAAAGATTGTGGTTTTTTTATGAAACTCTTCTCCTATTTCCTCTTTTCTGATATGAAGTGTTTAAATGATAAGATCAAGGACTCTTAATTTTCTTCACCCTGGGTTTCCATAGAGGAATGTTCTTCCTCCCCATCACACCGTCCTTTCCAAAAAGACTCCAGACCTGAAATTCCACAAGAACTCTCTTGTCTCTTGACCTCTGCTAATATTCTTTCTTGACACATGCTGTCACATCCAGACCAATGGCAATGGAAAACTGGAGTTCAACGAATTCAAAGTATTCTGGGGCAAGCTGAAGACATGGATAGTATGTAACTCCCATTGTTGTGTGGTTGTGTGGGACCTCTCTATCTACCCCTGGTCTGGTGTTTTGCTTCCCCACTGTAAGTTGAAAGGGACCAGGAAGCCCCTCTGGATAGTTGTAGTGAAGAAATTATAACAAAATTCAATTACTGTGAAGAAATTCTAATTATAGTACTCTACCAGTGTGCCAGTTCCTTATAAGAGTAGGGGTGAAGGGAATCTTCTCCTAAAGAAAATTGTTCAGTTATTAATTATTTGAGGACATCAACATACCCTTACAGAAAATTTTCTCTTCCTGACCCTTACCTAAAGTTGCACCTACATCAAGTGAGAGGAAGAGCTAACAATCACCTGGATAATATGATGAATGGTACCAGTTGAAGGTCATCTTTGAAAGAAATGAAAGTTAGCTTCTGTTGTAGAGAGGAGGTTCAATGTAAACAAATGGCTCAGGACACCTGGTGGCACAGTGGATAGGGTACCAGGTCTAGAGTTGGGAAGACTCATCTTCCCAAGTTCAAATCTGGCCTCAGACACTTATTAGCTGTGTGGCTCTGGGCAAGTTACTTAACTCTGCTTGCCTCATTTTCCTCATCTGTAAAATGAAAGCGTTAGACTAAATGGACTATGAGGTCTCTTCACCCTACAGAATCATGATCCTATGATCCCTTCTGAGTCTGATATTCTGCAATTCCTTCCTGAATAGAATATCTTCCTTCAGTTCGATGCTGACAGATCTGGAACCATGTCCTCCTATGAACTGAGGCTAGCCTTAAAAGCTGCAGGTAAATTAGAAGCATTTTGGCTTTTTAATGAAGGGTACCAAGGGAAGATGATGGGTTGGCAGGAATTGGAGTGGTATTGAGCAAAACAATAATGCAACAAGAATAAGCTCTTCCAAACCAAAGAGGGTGTCATATCCCCATTTCTGACTGTTGCTCTCACTCTGCATGGAGCTCAAGAGGTTGCAATGCAGCCTGCGACTCCTCTAATTTTCATATTAGGATGTCAACATTTGTTATTCTAGACTCTAGAGCATCCCATGGTCATGTGATCCTTTGGGTTTGGTTAATGGTAATCATAAAGGTAGCTGCTATATAACACAACTATGTGTGACTGTTATCATTGAGACCATCCCACCATCTTTGACATCAGAAGAATGTGAATTCTATGACTCTTCACTGAACAGGTAGTAGAATTTGGGACAAGTCATTTTATCCCTTCATGTTTTACTTTTCCCATATGGTACAATGGCAATAGTACTAGCTCTGGAGTCAGAGTACCTTGGGTTAGATACTGAAATTCTATGGGCTTCAGTTTCTTTATCTTTAAAATGAAGGAATTGAAGTAGATGATTTCTGGGGTCCCTTCAGCTCTAATTCTACGCTCTTAAGGTATTAGTCAAATAAAATTTGTAAAGCTCTTAACACAGTGGCGTATGATAGGAACTATATCTATGTAGTAGGAGCTATATTATATTATGGTGCAGTGGAGAGAGCACCTGGTCTGGAGTCAAGAAACCTTGAGTTTAAATCTGCCTTCAGATGCTTACTAGTTATGTGACCCTGGGCAAGTCACTTAACCTTGTTTGCCTCAGTTTCCTCATCTGTTAAATGAGTTGGAGAAAGAAATGACAAATCATTATAATATCTTTGCCAAGAAAACCCCAAATGGGATGACAGAATTGGACATGACTGAAACAACCAAACACCAAATATTATATTATTAGTGGATTTCAGATACCAAGGCAGGTATCTGAGATGTTTTGAGTTTGGGGGTGGTGATGTAGAAATAGACTAAGCCTTCTTAACTTTCCTTAAATAAGATTCCATTAAATCAGGAATGCTTAACCTTTTCTGTACCTTTGATCCCCTTGGCAGTTTAGAGAAGACTTCTCAGAATAATAGTTTTAAATGCATAAAACTCTGTTTCTTATATGTTATCATTATAGAAGTATAATAATAATATTATAATATAGATTATTATTATTAACGAAGGTGGTCATTGAGCATCCTCTGCTCTAAGGCATTTCTTAAGCATCATCTGGGTAGAGTACTAATCTGGATGTTTGACAGACATGATCTCTGAGATCTTTAAGAGTTTAAAACTTACCTTTCTTGTAGTATACCTATAAGGTGACAATAAAGGAAGGTAGAAAGCCTCAGGAACTTGATCTGCAATTTTTGCCTATAGGTAGAGGAGAGGTTTAGACATCCCAAGGTCTCATTACCCTTTTTATCCCTGTGAATTCCCTTCCAGGGGCAGTAGGCTGGAGATGGCAAGCCTTTGCAGAGGATAAAGTTAGAGAAACCTGAGTCTTGAATCTGGCAGAAAGGAAGTTGCAAAACGGTGTTGCTTATGGCCAGGACTCCCAGACTTGAACTTTATAAAAATGTATACATCTCTTCCTCCCTTCCTCCTTAACAATAACTGAGGAGGCAAAAAGATCCCAGTGATTAGTTGTATACAATATTCTTGTTTATCCATTTGTGACCTTTCCAACTATTTGCTGAAAGCTGAGAAAGCAGGCAGAAATAAAAGGAGACAAACAACCCACTGTAGCATACATTAATGTGCATTACTCATTTCTGAAAGTTTGTAAAATGTGTGCCAGTAAAGATTCTCCCTAAGAAATGTCTAGTTTTCAGAAGCTTCTGACAGCGTCTGACTCCAGTGTCCATGGGAAACATCTGCCTATGCTGTAAGTGCCCACAGCTGGAGTACCAGAGATGTTGGTGAAGTCTGTATGTTGCCTAGCAACCCTGAAATGGGAGCTGGGACATAACCAGGGATAGCTAACCGGGAACACTCCCTGGATGTCAGGAGTCAGGATCTTTGTTAAGAGTGGACTTGACTTAGATATGGCCACCCACTTGGATGATACTTCCTAGAAAGTCAAGAGGTCGTAAGGGTGGGTGCTGGTGTCATGATCTTACCATGACAGTACCAAATTCATGAGAGTAGTGGAAAATGCACTGAACCTGAAGTCAGAGGAGGCCTGCACTTGAACTGCACCTCTGGCTCTTAACTAGCAGTGCAACCATGGACAAGTCATTTAATCCCACTGAGCCTCAGCTTCCTTATCTAAGAAATGATAATTGTACCAATCCTGCAGGGTTGTTGTGAGGATCAAAAGAGAAAATATGTATAAAATGCTTTGCAAACTTTAAATAACCATAAGAATGCCAATAATATTATAATGAAAAGCAGAGACCTGGCCCCAAAACTGGGAGAACCTGGATTCGAATCTTACCTCTGACAAATACTGTCAATGTGACCTGGCCAAGTCTTACAACCTCTCAGTAGTCTAGGTAGCTCTCTTCATATAAAGTGTTAGACAAGCCTAAGTGCCGCTGAGCCAGAATAAAATGAAATCAGAAAAATACAAGAGAGCATAGAAAATGTTAATATATGGTTTTCTAAGCCAATAAGAAGCAGCTGGGATCCTCATGTTGGGTTTGGGGACCCCCATTTTATAGGAATTTGACATCAACATTGTAGAAGACATGTTGGTAACTGTGTTGATAGAGGGGGTCCCCCATCTCAATGAATACAGAGAACTAGTCCCTACCCCTGTAATTATGATATCCTTGGAAGTCTTATGTGCTGGGCCAGGCAATGAGCTGCCCAAAGGCTGAAACATAGAAGAAGCTAAAGGATCATGGGGTCCCCCTAGCACAAGCTAAGTTAACATATAGTATCATTCTGGACAGCACCTTCTAAGTTGCCACTATTTTCTCCTGTATTCCTGTATCAGAGGCCACACTTTAATCCCCTTTGTCACTTACCAGTTCTTCATTTTTTTTTTCAGGCTTCCAGCTGAACAATTATCTCTTGCAGCTAATTGTCCTAAGGTATGCTGATGAGCAGTATCAACTAGACTTTGATGATTTCCTCATCTGTATAATCCGGTTAGAGAATGCAAGCCGTGAGTATCCTTTTTGGCCAATGTCAACATCACACAGAGCACAATCCAATCTAGGTTGTATCCAACTCCAGTTTCCCCTGATGAGACAAACTGGTAAAATAAGTGGTGACAATTATACCACCACAAGAGCTGGCTGTTCATATTTTTTAATAGATGTCATTTAGTGGTTATATGGTACAGATGAAAGCAGAGCTGGATTTGAAATTAGAGGATTTGAGTTCAAATTTCACCTTATATCTCATATGACCTTGGGGATGTTTGGGGGCCTCTGGATGTTCAACTATAAAAATAAAGGAATTTATCTAGATGACCTTTGATGTCCCTTCTAGCTCTAAATCTATAATCCTAATTAGTGACTCAAAGTAATGGATGAAAATGCTTATTCATCTATAGTGATGTGACTGAATTTGAAAGATTTAGGGGCAGTTATGTAGAAGAGTAGAGCATTGGCCCTGGACTCAGGAGATCCTGAGTTCAAATCTGATCTCAGACATTATCTAGCTATGTGACCCGAGGCAAGTCATTTAATTCTAATTTCCAAGTATGGAAGGAGGGAAGGAAGGAAGGAAGGAAGGAAGGAAGGAAGGAAGGAAGGAAGGAAGGAAGGAAGGAAGGAAGGAAGGAAGGAAGGAAGGAAGGAAGGAAGGAAGGAAGGAAGGTGTTAATTTGTGCAAACTGTGCAAATCTTTGTAGATTGTCATGTTTTAGGTGAATGTTCATTAGAACTAATACCATTATGACAAAAATTTATTTTAATAAAATGATTGCTAAACCCCATTGATGACCTACTTGTCTTGTGATGTTACATATACAGTATGTTCCTGACAAATATTCATTGCTTATAATTAGATATTTCCTTACAGCAAAGGCTAGAATGTTATCTCTCATAATCAGAGAGTTGGAAGGAACCTTATAGGTAATCTAGTTCAACCTCCTTATTTTGCAGAAAAGGAAACTAAAACCCAGAGTACTGAAGTCACTTGATCAAGTTCTCATGGCTAGTTAGTGGCAGAGCTGGAACCTGAACAAACATCTTGTAACTAAAAAGTTACTTCCTTTCTACCCCACCACATGTTCTATATTTTACTTTCTCCATCATTGTCATAAAAAGCATTAGCTGTGTTTGGAGTCTAATTAATGCTACATAATTTGTCATGACCTAGGAAAAGGCTCCAGGAGTCATGAATTGTACCCCAGAAATCTTGGCCCAAGGACCTATAGCCAAGAAGGGCCAACAAAATACTGGACATAATTAGGAAGGGTGTTGGAAATAAGCAGAAGAGGTCTTCCTGCCCTAGGAAAAACCCATTAACATGTGCACATAGAACACTGCAAAAAGTTCTGATTATATCACTTCAAGAAAGATACAGCAGAGCTTGAGACAGTCCAAAGAAAGACAACTAAAATGATGAAAGTAATGGAGTGTCTATTCTGTTAGAAAAGGATTCTCTCCTCTGCATAACAAAAGCTGAAGACATATAAAATAATACAGGATGTGGTTAAAAGGAATACAATGTAATTTTTTTAGCAAGTCTTCAAACAAGTGAATAGGGGCATATTGCTTATAGTTTCAGAGTTTTAAGACAACAGGAAGAAATAGAACTTTCCCTAATTTATGTCAAACTTAGAGAACTCATTTTCTCAACCTATTCAAGAAAATAAATTACTGAGAAGCAGCTGGTGAGCATAAAACTTGTTCTTCAAGTATATATCCATCTACCTACAGTATTGCCCTTTTCCATTCTAGGTTTATTTCAGCCTAAAGAATTAAAAAGATTCAAGAAATTTTTTAAAAATAAAAAGGGGGTTTTTTTAGTTTAAAATACATAGCTGACAGATCCATAATGTCTTATTAAGGGAAACAAGGATGTTTGGAAATGTCTTCTCACCTCCAAGACTGACGTGAAACAGGGCAACCCTGCCCTCCAACAACATGTTCCTTTGAGATCATATAGATTTCTGGCTTAAAAAGAATATGATTCTGACTTAGAGATATAAAGATCTAAGGAAAGGGAAGGGAAGCATAAAATTTCAAAAAAAAAAACAAAAACAGAAATTTCTCCAATGACTTCTTGGAACTATTTTCCCAGCTGAGGAAAAAAAAGTTAAATTATTTTCTAAAGTTTACAAAATATGTATTTTTCTGAACAAACCAAGTCTTAATGCATTTTCATGTTCCTAACTAAGGTGACTTTAATTTGTAAATGATACTACATCAATCCAATAAGCAATATCACATGTATTTTAACTTTATCCAAAATTTACATTAAATATTTTCTTTTATGGCCTTAAAAATTTGGAATATTTTATAGTTTTCATAGGATCATAGATTTAAAGTTGGAAGGAGACATCAAGGCTGTCTAGTTCAAATATCTTTTTACAAATGAGGAAATGAGGTCAAAATAGGTTAAATGACTCATCCAAGGTTAAATAGGCAATAAGGGATATTGATATGAATCAGGATTTGAACCCAGGTGTGTCCTGTGACTCCAAATCCAGCATACACTTTCCACTATGCCATGTTCTTCCATTCTTATTCTACTCCCCTGGGGAAAGTAGCTTCATTTTTAGTTATCTGGTGATCTCTGATTTGGACTAATAAAATCTTATGAGGACCAGTCCAATGGACAAATCTGTTATTATCTTCATGGTTCTTCAAGGAACAGTAACATTTCCTATTAATGAAACTTTCTTGATCTTCATGTTTTCTTGCTCTGAATTGTTAGCTGTCATCTGGGTGACTTCCAAAACCAAAATGAATTTATCTCCACTTTACAATATAAACATTTTGTTGGAAGAAAGTAGGAAGAAACTGGGTCATTGTTTTTCATGTTCTCCCCTCAGCCCCAGTTACTTCAAATGGAAAGTTTCTCCAAAGCCAAGATCTGGAGTTCCACCACTTGGTGTGGTGCAATTTTCTAAGAATTGGACAAAAATATGGATCTCTATGATCAAGTAAATGGAATAAAATAACATTCCAAGTAAGGTGGTATCAAGTAATGTTAAGAGGGTTATTTTTAAAGAGGCCTCAAAGGTACTAAGGTGGGGTCATCTCCACTCTCAACTTTAATCATGAATCTTGGGTTGATTAGAATCTAGTGAATGTATTCATAACCACTAGCCTTAATCAATAAATGGATGTTGCCTCAGTCATACTTAGACCTGTTAAAGACCTTAGCTTAAAAAGGTCAAGGTCTCCCACTATATCCAAGGTCATCTCCAATTGCCCTGATCTATATCTCGCCAGTGGACTCAGATGGGCTCCTGAAGACAAACTGAGGCTGAGGACTTTGCACAGCTCTCCCTCATTTAAATCCAATTCATTTGCATGTCAAGGCATCATCTTCCTGATGTCATGGTCCTCTTCAAAATCAAAGGATAAACAACGACAACATGACCCCCAACCTCACAAGAGATATTGGATTTGTAAACCAAAATGCTAGGTAATCTCTTAATGAGATACATTCCTGGCCCAAGGACTAAACCTATTCAAGAAACCAAGTCATTGAACAGAAGAGTCCTTGGTGAGCATGAAATCAAAGAACGAGAACTGAATGTCCTTAAAGTATATTTCCATCTACCAGCAGTATTTCTCTTCTCTGCTCTAGGCAGGTGTATTTCAGCCTAAATAATTATTATTGGTCATCTTAAATTCAGAGCGCCATCATTATAGGTCTATCTTGGAAATATTGCACAAATTCTGAATTGGACATACTCTCCTTTTGATAGGTTTCATATGGACCCAGATTTTGTGATTTCCACATTTCTCTCATTGGAAGACCTTTAAAATAACTCTCTATCTCAATGCAGTTTCCCTTTGTGTACCTTGCCAATGACCTGGTTCCTATTTGTATTCCCAGCCATCAGCTGATCCCTGCCTGCAAGGCATCCAAGGTTATCTACAGTAGGGGTGCTCCGATTGGCCACAGATATGGGGACCTCTTTCTATCCTTTATGTGATTTACCCTTCACCTAATTCCTGATGTGCATGCTAATGTCTGGGGTCCCCTGAAGGTCACTTGTGACATTTCTACTAATGAATTAAACGATCTTACCTCCAGGGAATGGAAATAGTTGACTATAGATCCAGTTGTCTACCAGGCAGCAAGTTTATCCTGAAAAGCTGCCAAATTTATGTTAGGTGTCAATGTTATTATGATAAGCTATTCCCTGCTCCCTGTTTTCCCATCCCCACTCTTTCAATTCCTTTATGTTCTCATAATTTCTTTCCAAAAGAAACAAAGGAAAAGTTACACATTTACACAGTGCAAAGATAAATATGACCCATTTTGTTTATTATGTGATCAGATCTTGACCACAGAAAAATTGAGAAACAAAGCTTTACTTGGGCAGCCTGCCATCTTCCCTTTCAGTACCCCTTTTCTTCTCCCTGTCTTTGAGTGCTTGTCTTGTCTCCCATTTCAGTCAGTCAGTCAACAATCATTTATTAAGCACTTATTATTTGCCTGGAACTGTGCACTGGGAAAGCAGAGAGAGAGAGAGAGAAAAGAAGAAGAAGAAGAAGAAGAAGAAGAAGAAGAAGAAGAAGAAGAAGAAGAAGAAGAAGAAGAAGAAGAAGAAGAAGAGAAAGAAGAAGAGGAAGAGGAAGAAGAAGAGGAAGAAGAAGAGGAAGAAGAAGAGAAAGAAGAAGAAGAAGAAGAAGAAGAAGAAGAGATTGAGAAACAGCCCCTGTTCTCAAGTTGCTCAGTGTCATGGAGAACACAATGTGCAAACAACTATGAACAAACAAGATATTGTTCGTTGTTCACTCATTTCTGACTCTTAGCGACACCATGTGGAATTTTCTTGGCAAAGATATTGGAGTGGTTTGTCATTTCCCTCTCCACTTCATTTTACAAATGAGGGAATTGGGACAGAGGTAAGTGACTTGCCCAGGGTCACACAGCTATTTGAACTCAGGAAGATAAGACTTCCTGACTTTCTGTACTCTACCCACCATGCCACCTAGCTGACCCAAACAAGAAATATATAGGATAAACTGGAGATAGGCAACATATTATTTTATTATTATTACTTTCAGGAAGCTATCACAATTCTGGAAGTAATGTCAGCTGATGATGGCTGAAGACCCTCCCTATGGTATTTGCCTTTTCACTGGGACAACTTGAAGGCTGAAAACCTTTGAGAAATAAAGGAATGAGTCTCAAGCAGTGGGTTTTCAAGCCTTGCCCCAGGCAATGGGCGAGATATTTTGGAGTATAACAAATCTGTCCTGCATGCCTCAACTCCTACCACATAGGTGACCACCTAGTCCATTTCCTTGTAAGGCTGCTCCATATGGTGCTAGCTTTGAGATTCAATGGGATTTCACTGGTTCAAAAGCATACCCAAGCACTGTTCTAAATCCTTCTGAAATTTGTGGTTCTGTTTGGAGCATTTGACAGTCTGTCACTAGATGGTGCAATTCTCACAGGGTCTACTTGGGACATAGTATAGATGATTTTTGCATTTGAAAATGATGAGGAACTTTGAAAAATTGTCTGTAATCAAGCTTTTCTAATGTCTCTCACTTTAGGGGTGTTCCAGATTCTCAGGGCAAAGGACAAAGAGTGTATTCAGCTCAATATAAATGAGGTATGACTATAGCCAAAATGTCCATGCAGAAATCTGTTTTCTGGTCCCTTTTTCCTTCACCTTTTATTGTTCTTTTTTCCCCCTGTCATCTATGAGTCTCCTGTTTATCCCCATTATAATTTCTCATTCTTTCTCTTATTTATTCTCTTACATCTGATGTCCAAAGCCACCCCGTGAAACATAGAGTGAACCAAGGAAGGTTGGTTTCTTATCCCAGTGACATAGTGATAAAAATCAGGGATATTCCCATGACTGGCAGAAAAGTTGGAGTAAAGCACAAACCCTTCTAATTCTGTGTCTTTCCTTTTATTTTCAGTTCATCAGTTTGGCAATGAATATATGAAGCAGTCCCTGGTCTGGATGTGGGCTTTCACCATGTCATGCCTTTTGGTCCATGAACTGAACAGCTTTTCCTAGGTTGTGCCTATGTCTCAGAACTGTGAATGAAGCTTCCTCCTTTCATAATCCCACTTTCGCACCTGATGCTTCTTCTTAGCTTAATCAAAAATGAATGTCATGGGCTCAGATATGTTTCTTGTGTAAAGATGAAAGCTTATCAAAGGGAATTTGTGGTGGTGGAGGGAGCTAACTTGCCTATAGAGTAAGTCATCACTTTGTTAAGGATGATTCAGAACTCTCAGATAACCCTTGACTTCACCAAGTTCTTAATTATTTCCCCCATCCCCACCAACCCTGACACTTTGTCATTTCCCAAAAGTGATTGAAAATCATCTGACAATAATTCTAAAGATGTATGTGTGCTCATAATTAAGTATGCCCTTAAAAACATGCTTCATTCATGACATGAAATATTAGGGCATTTATAACTGCCCATTTCTATCAAATGGTAATAGATGTATGCCCAATAGCTTAGAACCACAGCTCTGGGAACACAAAGATTGGGCTCAATCTTCACAGTTTCTTAATAATAACTCAGTAATTTATATGGCTTATTTTATATCTATTCCTGGAAACACTTGAATTTGGCTTTTTACTAGGGAGCTTTAGTTCCCTTCTAAAGCGTCAAGCTAATAAGCCCTTAACCATGCAATAGGTTTACTCAAAGGTATACAAATCAGGCAAGGTATTTGCACCCAGGTCATGCTTTTTCCTTTCTCCCTAGTCCCTACAAACTCACAGAACAGACTACTCAAGTCCCTGCCTCCTACAATGTTATTGAAGCCCCTTCTGCCAGTTGCTCTCCTCCAAACAACTTCCCTCCTTCTCCCTGCGGTATGTGCTTACTTACTAAGCTTTCTATTGACTGTATCCTAATTCCAAGCCACTGATTTCATTTTCTATTGTCCAGGCTGTCTCTTACCCAATCCCATAATTGTTTTAAGTTGTACAGCTCCTAGTCAGTTCCAAGAACTCGTTCAGCACCCATTAAGTAGCTATTGCCTTCGCTAGTACCTTGATCCGTGATGTGTATGGGGTGTTCAGGGAGACCTGCGGGGGAGAGTTTGCTGAGCCCTTTTCAGGGCTGTTCATTTGCCTTTGGTGTCCACCTTTCACTGTTTCATCTGTGGTTCCAAGAAGCTTCAGTATGCATGGTGGCCATACCCTAGCAAAACTATCTCTGCAAATGGCTTAAACCAAGTTGACAAGCCTCAAATTCATCAGCAAGTTAGGGGATATCTACCCCAAACATGTGAAGACTTCCCCGACAGGAATGAATGGATGAGAACAGTTTGTTCCAATGGCCATGAGGGCAGTTGAAGCAGGCAATGTGGACTGCTTAGAGCTTGGTCAGACATCAAAGATCATCTACTGGATCCTGGGCCATTGCTGTCATCTTGACTTTTGTCTTGCCACTGAGCTTCAATGATACTGGAAGAGTGAGGCTGATGACTGTGTGACTCTGCCTCACTTAAACCAATTCACATGGAAGTCAAAACATCACCCATCATTCGTTGATCCTCTTCTAAAATAAAGGACAAACACCTTGATCCAGATACATTGTTTATCTCATGTATGACTTTTCCATCCGGAATCCCCTGCTCAGAGCTCTTCATGTATATGAGCCATATCCATGAAAGGATAGGTATCATTTTGGATGAAACCTCAAAACAAAGATTTGGGCTGCTAATTAAAGACACAGATTTTTTCTTAGTGATTTCCCTAACCCAGTTATCTTATTCCCTAACCTAAGCCATATATTATGTGACCCACTAAAGCTAGCAGCCTCAAACCACCCTGGATCCAGGATGGGAGAAAATAGATCTAGTGAGTACAGCTCAAGGCTGAGGCTGCCAGGCAGAGCTGGGGACAAAGATCCAAACTACTTAGTCACTTTCTTCTGAAGAAGCTTCTCTGGAGTGCTCTTAACCCTTCATCCTTCACCAAAACCCAGTTCTGGAGTACCTGAGATGCTATGAGATGATGAGAGTTATGAGATGCTATGACTATGACCATATCATTTTTTTCCTTCCTAGAAGAAAAGGGATTTCTGAAGTCCTTCTCAAAGAACTGATAACAAGTGCTTTGTAGTAATTTCTTTATTCTTTAAATGATAGGATATAAATTGGAAAGAACTAGTTATACTGTGTCCTCCAGAGGGAACATTTTATGTAGTGGAAAAGGCACTAAGCTTGGGTTCAAATCTTAACTTGACACATATTAGCAGTAAGACCCCAGAGAAGTCACTTAACTTCTCTGTGCTGCAAAATGAGGGGATTGGATTAGATGATCCACTAGGTTCTTTCCAGCTCTAAATCTATGACCTTTGGCACAGCACTGATTCCATTTGGATTATGAAACTGGAACCAAACAATGTCCTGGCAATATCCTCTTTAAAGTTTATCCTCAACCTGAATTTCTTTCCCAATGCTGACATCCAGAGGCCAAAGATGGTTTTTCATCTGTGTCAATACAGTGGAATTTATTTACCCATGTAGCAGCAAGCATCCTGACACATCCAAGAGGCCTGCTAGCACAGGTTCTTAGATCTGCTTTTCTAAAAGGAAATCAACTGTTGAGGGATCAACAACTTACTTTAATTACACTTACCAAGAGAAATATGCAAGCAGAGAAATAAAGACCAATAGACAGGGCTTCTAACTATCTGACCATAACAATACATACATCACAGATCAACAGACAGATGCAACTGTCTAATCATTACATACATACATAGTTACTAGAGAGAAAAGCACCAACATCTGGATGTTCAAAGCCAGGGGGCTCCTTAATGGCTACCCAGAGTCCCATCTGGCACACAAACCTTCTTCCAAAGAGTAAAGCAAAACCTCACCTCAGAGTATACATACACTTTTCAGAGCTGGAGGGCATCATGACCCTTATGAACAAGTGCCTCATTAGAAATTAACAAAAGATGTGGGCCTTCCTACACATCAAGCCCCCCCTAATCAAGCTTCCCTTGATGGGCTCCATATGAGGTCTATTAATGAGCGGGAAAGATCTTTAATTCTCATTGCCTGTGGTTGTTTATATTACAACCTGCCACAGTGTAATATCCTATGTGTTAGGATGTGGAACCTGAAGGTATACATGCTCTGCTACTTTTAAATAACAAATGAAATGTCACACTACCCTAATGTTTTTCACTGTGTCATATGAACATGAGATAGCATACCCCATATACAAACACTATCTACACATGTGTATATGCATATATGTGTATGTATACATATATACATACACACATATATGTATATACAGCACTAGATTATACATATATCTTCCCCTATATCATGTAACACTAGAGAAGGAAATGGCTAACCACTCCAGTATCTTTGCCAAGAAAACCCCGTGGACGGCTGGTGTGATATGTCCATGGGGTCACAAAGAGTCAGATATACCTGGACAAGTGAGTCAAGAACAAGGAGCATATGAGCTCTTTCAGGGCAGGGACTATTCAATTTCTTAACCCCTCCATTCATGTGTTGCTTAGCCTCTATTAATACAAAATTCCTACAGATGGTTTGGGAATGAAGGGAGCTTTCCTATATGGCTAGATTTCATCCACTGACATTGTTACTGCACTGTGTAACTAAGCCCACTATTGTCCTTTTGGGGAGGGCAAAAGAACTATCATTTATTCATCCATTTACCACATAAAAATTTATTAAGCACTCACTTTGTATAGAGCCCTAAAGAATGTGGTATAAGAAGCCATAGTGAACAAGGGAACACTAGTCTAGTAGCAGCATATATGAGAAATACACATATGAAATGACTAAAGATTTGTTACAAAACAATAGATGAGCTTCAGCATAATATAATTTAAACCACCCACCAAATTGCATAAGGATTGTGTAGCAAAGGAATATTCAGAGGGGAATGTATTATGTATGTGTCTTTTTCCCTTCCACAAATTCAAGTGGGGAGGAAACTCCCAGACAGCAGTAAAAGCATGGTTAGCACTCCGGAAATTGAAGCCATAACTTTAACATGAAAGTTTATGTTGAGAAAGCCCTTTAAGGTTAGCAGATGGTTCTACATGTGTTATCTAATGAGATCCTCTCAACCCTGTAGGGTAAGTGCTCTTATCATCGTCCCCCTTTTGAAAGAGGAGAAAATGGAGGTTCTAAGAAATGTGATTGACCCAGGACCAAGTGGTCAGAAGGTATCTGAAGCAGAATTTCAAACCAGGGCTTCCTAAATCCAAGTCCAGTACCATTCATATGCCTCTCAATGAGGTGAGCTTTAGGACTAGACCCTGGTCACAATGGAGGTGATGAAAATGGGTTGATAAAGAGGTGAGGGAAGCTCATTTGAGGTAGGAAGAATGTTGTGCTTAAAAGCACAGAGATGGGGGTGAGGAAACTGTGCCTGCATGAAAGGAAGAAGTCTAGTTTGGCTGAAACAAATCATGCCAGGCTGGAGAATATAACAGGATTGTAAAATCTCAGAATTGGAAGACACATACCTGAACAAGAACCCTGTCTAACAGCACTTTAACATTTGCAAAACACTTTACAAATATCATCTCATTTTATCTTCACAACAACCCTGCGAGGTAAGTGTCTGTCATTTTTAAAAATGAGGTAACTGAGGTAGACATATGTTAAGTGATTTGCCCAAGGTCACATAGTAAGAGCCTGGATTTGAACTGTAGTCAGGAAGACCTGAATTCAAATCTGGCCTCAGGCACTTACTAGCTGTGTGACCTTGGGCAAGTCACACAGCACTGTTTGCCTCAGTTTTCTCATCTACACAATAAGCTGGAGAAGGAAATGGCACTCCAGTATCTTTGCCAAGAAAACCCCAAATAGGATCACGAAGAATTGGACAGGACTGAGAAACATCTAAAAGAAAAACTTCCTTGCTTTATTCATGACACCACCAAGCTGTCTACAATATTCCTGACAATGATCACCAAGCCTATGCTGAATGACCTTTAGTGAAGGGAAGTCCACTAATGTCAAAGGGAGGACATTTCTCTTTTGGACAGCTCTTAATCATGGTGTCTCAAAGGTCTCATTTCAGGAAGCCTAACTCTCTTATTGCAACTTTCCATCTTTTGCTTATAGTTCTAGGTCCAAAGAGAACAAGTATGGTCCCTCCTGCACAAGACAGTCCTTTAAATACTTAAAAACAGCAATCATGTTTCCCATCAAAGTCTTCTCTTCTCAGGCTGAGCCCTGCCAGAGCCTGGAGCCAATCCTCACATGGCATAGCATCGAGGCCTTTTGCCACCCTGACCCCTTTCCTCAGGATGCTCTTCAACATGTCAGTGCTCTCCTCATAACTGAACAGACAATCTGGTTATGATCTGAGGAGGGAAGTGGTGTTTTAGAGTGGACCTCTGGGAAAAGATTGGGGCTGAAGATAAAGAGTTAGGGTTCATCTGCAGCGAGGTAATAACTAAATCCATGGGAGTAAGTGAAGTCTTCAAGGAAAAGAAGAGAGGAGAAAAGAGGAAAGGAGGGGAAAGAAAGGGAGGAAAAAGGAATGTGTATTTAAGCATGTAGTCCAGTCTCGTATAGTCTAATATGGTATAGCGTGGTGTGGTATGGTATGGTGTATGGTATGATATGGTATGGTATGGTATGGTATGGTATGGTATGGTATGGTATGGTATGGTATGGTATGGTGTGGTATGGTGTATGGTATGGTATGGTGTGGTATGGTATGGTATGGTATGGTATGGTATGGTATGGTATGGTATGGTATGGTATGGTATGGTATGGTATGGTATGGTATGGTGTGGTATGGTATGGTATGGTATGGCGTGGTATGGTATGGTATGGTGTGGTATGGTATGGTGTATGGTATGGTATGGTATGGTATGGTATGCTATGCTATGCTATGCTATGCTATGGTGTGGTATGGTGTATGGTATGGTATGGTATATGGTGTGGTATGGTATGGTATGGTATGGTATGGTATGGTATGGTATGGTATGGTGTATGGTATGGTATAATATGGTATGATTATGGCACAGTATGGTATAGTATAGAAAAATCCCTAGCTCTGGAATCAGAAGATCTGAGTTCCATTCTTGCCTCTAACACTACCTTTGTGATCTCAGATAAGTCATTTAGCTTCCCTGGGTCTGTCTCCTCATCTCTAAAATAAGGGGCCTTTGAAGTCCCCTCCAGATACAAATCTAGCTGAATATGTGAATCAGCAGTAAACAGGAGAGGAGTGGAGAGGATGAGGGGAGAAAAAATACTGTGAGAATGCAACATCGCAGACACTGAGAGAGCAGAGCATCAAAGAGAAAGTGTTTGATTGAATCAGAAGCTACAGAAGGTTGAGGTCAGGAAAAAAAGTCAAGATGTTTGGTGATAAGAAGTTCATTAGTTACCTTAGAGAGAGCTGTTTCAGTAGAATAATGCAGACAGAAGTCACATCTCAAAGGCTGACAATTAAGTAGGTAGCAAGGAGACAGAGTATGGACTGCACTATCTAAAAGTTTAGTCCTAAAATGGAAGAATAGGATGATTGTAGAAGAAAGGACAGAATATTAATCTATTCAAAATTCAAGAAACCATTGACCAAGGCGCCACTATATAAAAGAAATATTTATCTATCAGATGGAGATAATCCAAAAGGACTGTGTGGTTTAGCAATGGGTAGCCAAATTCTGTCCTTCATAATTCCTTGAGCCATGCATATTTCTCAGGTTGCTGAAGAACACCAAGATCTCATTGGATGTAAATGGACTCCAGATTTATCTTTACTTGCCAGTTCTGATTTTACTTTCTTGTCTCTATAGGGCTTTGTCTTGTAGGGAGGGATGGCTGGCAGAGTGGCAGATGCCAAAGAGGGATTTAGCTTGAGCATGTGACCAGAGGCTTTATGTGGTTCCAAGCCCTGTGTCAGCTCAACAGGGGGACTGAGGGCTTGATCACTGGAGAAAACAAAGCTGCCTTCTGCCTGAGAGCTGATCCCTGTGAGCTGGAGCTGAGAGCCACTGGCAAAGGACAGTGTGAAAGTTGTTGGCAGCTTCACTGTCTAGGCGGCTGTGGCTGAGTTGTGAATAAACAGCAGACAAAGTAGGCTTGCTATTGATAGCTGTCTGGTCCCTTTCCTCAACTCCAGAATTCCTCGCTAAAACAAAACAGTGATGAAAAAAGTCAAAACTGTTTTCTCCTTGATAGCATGATGGAATGGGCTAAAATTGTGCCAGTGATGGTACCTGTGATCCAAAAGTCTTACTAACAGTGGGAAAGAAGAATTTACTTGCCCAGGGAAAGGCTTCCCCAACCAGGACACATGCGTCAAAAATGGGGAGGTTGTAGTGGAAAGAAGTTAGTTCTGGTTTGGCCACTACTAGAATTGTGCAAGCAGATATATGTCAACTCATTTCTCAGGGTCTCTCTCACCCCTCTGTAAAAACATGTATCTAGGCATCATAGCTCTTAGGGCTCTTCCAGCTCCAACATTCTATGCAATTTTTTCTAACCCTCCATTGTAGGAGGCCAGTCCTGACTCCACCTAAGGCCAGCATATTTTCTTATTCCCCTTTTTTTTGAGGGATTTTTAAAATTATTTTATTTGTTTTCATTGTTCTACAATCACTTCCATATAGCTTAGATTTTTCCCTCTCCTAATCCCCTTCCCCTCTACTTAACCACACCCTCCCTGAGATGGTATAGGGTTTTATATAGATTCTACACATACATGCCTATTAAATACATTTTCACCTTAGTCATGTTGTGTAGAAGAATTAAAATGAATGGGAGAAATCATAAAACAAACCAAAAAAGAATACAAAAGAAAATGATCTGCTTCATTCTGTGATCAAATTCCATAGTTCTTTCCCTGGATGTGGAAGATATTTTGCCTTAAGAGACCATTGGGAATTATTTAAGTCCTTGCATTGCAATGAAGTACTAAGTCTACTAGAAAAATTCCTCACACACTGTGGCTGTTGTTGTGTACAAAGTTCTCCTAGTTCTGCTCCTTTCACTCAGCATCAGTTCATATAAGTCTTTCCAGGCCTCTCTGAAGTCTTCCTGTTCATAATTTGTTATAGCACAATAGTATTCCATTATATTCATATACCACAATTTATTCAGCCATTCCCTAATTGTTGGACATCCCCTTGATTTTCAGTTTTGGTCCACCACAAAGAGAGCTGCTATAAATATTTTTGTACATGTGGGACCCTTTCCCATTTTTATGACCTCTTGAGGATACAGTCCTAGAAGTGGTATTGCTGGGTCAAAGGGTGTGCACATTTTTGTAGCCCTTTGGAGATAGTTCCAAATTGCTTCCCAGTTATTCAGCCTTTTCAAGCCCTAAATCTGAGGGATTAGTTTATGGCAGCCCTAGCTGGTCTGGATGGTTCCTGGGAAATCAGCTTATTCCTTGACCAAGATCAAGGTTGCTCTAGGATTGGACCAGAAGAATTAGAGTCCCATTTGGGTGATGTCTAAACCTGACCTAGTTTCTAGGGAATGCTTTGTCCAAAGGGAAAACCTGCAGTCAGGACAGAAAGACTAGAATAGTCCAGAACCAGATTAATCTTCTGGTTTGGGAGTAGGCTTAGGAGGGAATGGGCAATGGGTCACTCACCAGACACATGACTGATAGTGTCTGACATTTTGTCAGTTACTGCTCAGCATTCTGCTACAGAGGACGTGCCTTTCAGAGTACCATAAATTTCAGGCATACAGAAGAGGCCTTGCTGAGCCAACACACACTGTGGTAAAAGCCCTTGATAGAAAACAGACAGGTGCATGACTCATCTTCTGAACAAAAGGGTTATAGTACAGTTCACAGACACCCTACGTGGAATTTAGCAAATGCAAAAAAATTAAGGATTATAATAACAATTTCAAAGCAACATTCAGGCAACATAGAAACCTGGAAAAGCCAGAAAACTTGGTGAGATTACCTCAGGAGCACTGTCATCATATTTGTTGATGGGTACTATTTATTTCTTATTTTATTATTTAAAATTCCAGAATCTTTTTTTTTAAATCAGACAGCATTAAATATTGCACATAGCTGATATTTCTTATGAAAGCATTAGGTCACTGGATATAGAGAAATGGACTTCTTTTAGAATAAGTCAGAGAAATAAATCTGAACTACAATATTCCATGCTGTGGCTATGATCAAAGAATTTCAAGTTGGAAAATAATTTATTTTTAGTCCAGTCTTTTCATTTGGAAGCAAACTTAATGATCCTAATGTGGGGTGGAAAGAGCACTAGAGTTGGAATCAGAGGTCTTATGTTCATATCTAGGCTCCATTACTTTTTGATCATAAGGGTATAACCTTGGGCAAGTCACAAACTCTGTCAGTCTCAATTTCTTATTGCTAAAATGAATGCTAAAATGAAAACTAGATGACTTCTAAGATTACCATGGGCTCTGTGATCACTAGTTTCCACCATATCTGAACTACTTACAATAAGAGTTTAGTCTGGGATTTGTGAGCATTTTTTTAAAAATATTTTTAAAATTGTATTTCAATATAATTGACTTCCTTCATAATCCTATATATTCTATTTTATGCTTTTTAAAACTTTTTTTATCTGCCCAAGGGATCCTTTGTGATTGGTGAAAAATAAAATAACTGAGGAAACAAAGGTTCAAACTTCGGAACATATCAATTTATTAAACAATGCATGGCAATTGCCCAATAATCAAGATCAATTGCCATCTTCAACTTTGTCATTGAACCCCAATACAAGGGGAGACAGACTTTTTATACATTAAAAACAATCATATAAGAGCAATTAATTAAAAGGAAGCATTACAACTTTAGATAATCTAATTTCTAATTGGAGGAAAGATTAGGGACCTTCCAAGTTGGGAGGGGAAAGTAAACAGGTGAAATTCCCTGAAATCAAAAAAAGAGATGTCCCCTTTCCCGCAATTGTCTGTATACAGTCAAAGGACATGAAAACAATAAATGATTGAGTGTAGGGCTGGTTTTCAGGTAAGACATGTAGGTTATTTGAGATGTACAATTGTGAGAAAGCCTCACATTATTCTTCTGACTGAGTTTCTGATCAGTATAACCAAGGTTTTTAGTTAAGAGTCTCCAAGCAATGAGTAGAGGTGGTCTAGCTACCCAGTCATGCAGGGCTAGGTTTAAATAATGCAGTGAAATTGTCTCCTAATTCTCAGTTAAATGAAGTTTTATCACAAGACAGAAGTTGGGCTAGACCCATAATTGAATAGGAAGGGAACCTGAACTATCTGCAGAACCGGGTCACAAGATGGGATCAGGATGCTTCCTTCTATTCTCACAATTAACTACTCGCTTTCCTAATCTCCTCAATTCCCTCACCATTATACAAAAAAAAAGTTAATAACCCCTTCTCCATAACAATCTCTTGGTTCTATTTGATGACCTCCAATGATGGCTAACCACTGCTTCCTATGGCAAGTTTCACTTTTGCACAGCTGAAGGAAGTTTGTTAGGGAAGTTTGCCTGTTTGTTTTTTCTTGTACCGAAATGAAATTCCCCTCTTTGCAAATTCTACCCAATTCTCCTTGCTTCGTACTCTGAGGCCAAACAGGACAATTCTAGCTCCTCTTCCACATTAAAGCCTTTCAAAAACTTGAAAACAACTATAATTTCCCTCTTTCCTCTTTCCCTACTCACCCCTGCAGGGCAACTAGATTGTGCAGTGAATAGAGCACCAGTGCAGGAGTCAGAAGGACCTTAGTTCAAATCTCACCTCAGATACTTGACACTTGCTAGCTGTGTGACCTTGGGCAAGTCACTTTACCCCAACTGCCTCATCCTGATAAATATCTGGTCACTGGATTCAGATGGCTCTGGAGGAGAAGTGAGGCTGGTGACCTGTACAGCCTTCCCTCACTCAAAACAAAGTCAAGTGCAAGTCATGTCATTATTTCTCTGATGGCATGGTTTTCTTTGGCAACGAAGGAGGAACACCCACACTCCAGCCCTGACACAACTAAGTTTCTCCCAGACCTAATGTCTTAGGACCTAGATTCTTTCCATCATGCCAGGTACAGCATAGTCTCCATTTCCTTTATCCTTTTGGCCATCTTTCTCTCTACTTGTTCTAACTTCTCAAAATCCTTCCAAAATGGGGTGTCCAGAACAGAACAAAATACTCCAGATGTGGCTTAATAAAAAGTATAGTGATATCCTCCCCTCTGATGTCCTGGATACAAGGCATCTATTCATTTATCCTAAGATCATGTCAACCTTGCTCAGATGACCATGTCTCATTGTTGACCTAGAGAAATTTTGTCCATCATTCTAGTCTCTTGGTCTTTTAGGATATTGAATTTTCATTTGTTAGGCTAGCGCTACCTCACAACTTCAAGTTCTTTCAATTCAACAAATGTTTATTAAGTACTCACTATGTTCTGGTCTGAAGACCAAAATGAAGACAAGAAGTACCCTGTCCTTAGTCAGTCAACTAACATTTATTAAACACCTACTATGTGCCAGGCACTGCAATAAGCACCGAAGATACAAAGAATAGCAAAAAACTAAACAAAAAACAGTCTCCCCTCTCAGGAAGTTCAAGTCTGGTGAAAGAAACCACATGCAAACAACCATGTACAAACAAGATATATATGAGATAAATTGGAAGCAGCCTCAGAGGAAAGACACTAAGATTTAGGAATACTCAGAAAGGCTTCTTGTAGGTGGGATTTGAAGAAATCCAGAGAAGCTAGGATGCAGAAATGAGGAGAGACAGAGACAGACAGAGACAGAGAGACAGAGACAGAGAGATCAAGTTACAGCCAGTGAAAATATTTGAATGTTGGGTTCAAGACAAAGCACAAAGGCCAGGGTCACTAGATCACAGAGTACACAGAGGGGAATAAGGGGGTAGGGAGACTGAAAAGGTAGGAAGGAGGTGGTTTGTTGTTAAGTCATTATTAACTCTTTGTGTGACCCCATTTCTTGGCAGAAATACAGGAATAGTTTGTCATTTCCTTCTCCAGTACATTTTCCCAATGAAGACACTGAGGCAGACAAGGTTAAATGATTTGCCCAGGGCCACATAGCTAGGAAGTGTTTGAATCAGCTCCTTTTGACTGCAGGGCCAGTGCTCCATCCAATGTACCACCTAGCTGCTCCTGTGAAATGTTTTAAGTGCCAAATGAAAGAGTTTGTATTTTGTCTTAGAAGCCAGAGGGAGCCGCTGAAGCCTGAGTGAACCAAAAAAAAGATCTTTGAATACAATCAAAACTGTGATTTAAGAATGTCAATTGGTGCTTGTATGGAGGATAGATTGGAGAAGGTAAAGGCTGGATCCAGGAAGAAGGATTTTGTCTATTATGAGGTAATGAGGGCCTAAACTAGAAGAGCTGTCGTGTGTGTTCGTTCTTCATTATCGAAGACCATGCCATCAGAAAAATGATGACATGACTTGCACTTGACTTGGTTTTGAGTGAGGGAGGGCTGTGCATGTCACCAGCCTCACTTCTCCTCCAGAGCCATCTGAATCCAGTGACCATATGTTCATCAGGATGACTGAAGATGACCCGGGATGAGGTAACTGGGGTTAAGTGACTTGCCCAAGGTCACACAACAAGTATCTGAGGTGAGATTTGAACTCAGGTCCTCCTGACTCCCGTACTGGTGCTGTATCCACTGTACCACCTAGCTGCCCCCAGAGGGATTGTAGCGTGGAAAGGGAGAAGGGAAGGTAAAATGTACAAGACAGCAGTTGATTGAATGTGATGGCATGAGAGTGAAATGCTAATCTGGGCTTCTGAAAGAATGATATCACCCTCTACAGAAACAGAGAAGTTGGGAGGAGGGGTCAATTAAGGGAGAAAGCTTAGTTTAACCTTAGTTTTGTACATATTGATTTTGAGACACCTAGGAGGTATTCATGTAGAAATTTGGGACTGGAGCTCATGAGACAGAAGAGGCTGGGTGGCACAGTGGATAGAGTGCTGAAGCTATTCTCCAGCTCATTTCCGTGAGTTCAAATCTGGCTTCAGACACATACTAGCTATTTGACCCTGGGCAAGTCATTTAATGCTGTTTGCCTCAGTTTCCTCATCTGTAAAATGAGCTGGAGAAGAAAATAGTAAACCATTCCAGTATCTTTACCAAGAAAACCTCAAATGGGTTCACAAAGAATCAGATATCAATGAAATGACTAATAAGCATAGTGGAAACAAAGGGTACTGATGAGATGACTAAGAGAGTGTAAGGGACAAAAGAAGGCAGATTCCAGAAGCACGCCCACACATAGAGGAGGGGAGAGTGATGAAAGGAATAGTGTAGGCTCTGAAGAATTGAAATTGAGGATCATTCAAACGGTATTACAACCGCGAGAGGATATAGTGAGAGCGAGCAATCAGCAACACTTTATCAACAAAGAATTACCCAGGAGAAACAGTGTCAAGGATGTTATCAAGTTAATGTATGATTGTAAAAAAAAAAAAAAAAAAAAAAAAAAAAGTGGATTGGTCATGTTGTGAGAGAAAGGGAAAAATCTACATTCTCCTTTGGTATCTTCATGATTTCAAGAGATCTCAAGGAAAGTCCTCAGCACGTTGGGTGAACTCCCTGTAGTAAACTTATGGGAGGCCCTGAATAAGAATTGCATGTGATAGAGAGGCACAGTTGGATTGTATCATTGGAATAAATGCACATATTGGAGAACCCACAGATGCATGAGAGTATTAGTGTACTAGGATACATTTATGCTACATTACCATTTCAAGTAAATCCCAAATCTTTTTTTCAACTCATTGAAATTATAATGAGTCCTAAACCCTCCCTCAGCTCTTTTGACACACACTAGAGTCACAATGAAGATGTACAGTGGGCAGTGACTGATAGTTACCATTGAAAGGACACAGATGCACCTTATTTTATACAACACAAGCATTTCTTGCACTTAGGATGAGCTACATTTTGGAAAGGAAGACACCTAAGAAAAAACTATCTCAATGTATTCTTATTTTCTAATAAAATTATCATTATAATAGAATTCCCATTCTCTTTTTTGTCAATATTTCCAAGGAAGAAATGGTTCTTCATTCCAAACTTAACTTTCATACTTTGGCCCTTAAGCCCCATCTCCTTCCAAATCTCTGAGAAATCTAATCCCTTAGTCATTTTCTTCTTGTCTAGGTCATTTTCATTTTCTCCTTATCCACTGTTTCCTTCTGTGTTGCCTAAAACCATACCCATATTGTCTTAATCTTTAAACATTCTTCTCTTGACCCTACCACCTCCTAAAATAATAACTATTTATCTTCTCTCACCCATAGTCAAACTCCTAGAAAAAAGTTTTCTACATGTAAGCTAGTGACTCTTTCATATGGGGATATTTTGATCACTAAAAGAGGCAGAAAAAATTAACGTAAGGAATACTGATAAGATCAACTTGAGAAGAAACTCAGATAAAATGACGAGAAGACAGACTCTTCTGAGGTAGAGACAGACAACTACTCCTCAGAAAATATACAGAGAGAAACTATTTGAAGGCAGAGCAACGACTGAGGTACCCACGGCTACAACACTTTGTGTGCCATCATCTGTGATGGTTGTCAGAATTTTGCAGGTTAGAACTAAGAAGTTTTAAAACAAATAACTATTCGGGAATTATGGGAAGATTATTTAAGAACTGCTGGGGTTATGCCTGACAGAAAGACAGATCTGAGTTTACATTGTAAGTTAGAGATAGGTCACTGTTCTCTCTGATTTGAGACATCAAAAGTCAGGAAGAGGAGAAGGAATGAGAAAGAGAAGAGAATGGGGAAGAGAAAGAAGAACCAAGGAATATGAGGAGAAAAAAGGAGGATGAGAAAGAAAAAGAGGAGGGAAGAGAAAGAGGAAGGAAAAGGACAAAGAAGGATGAAGAGGAAAAGAATGAAAAGGAAGAGGAGAAGGGTGGAGAAAGAGAAAGAGGGAGTGAAAATGCTGCATTATGTCAGATATTGTGTCTGGGCTACATACCTTTTATGTATCCCTCCATTACCCTACCGCCCCCTCACTTCTCAGTCTCTTTAGATCTAGCTTCTGACACCACTACTTGGCCAAAATTGCTTCCTTCAAGGTTAATAATCGTCTATTGAATGTCAAATCCAATAGTTCTGTCTCAGTCCTCATTCTACCAGATTTATTGGAAGTTTATTGGAAGCTTTCTATATTGTTGACCTCCTCCGTGTCTCCTGCTTTCTTTTGATTTTACTCCTACGTATAGTACTGTTCCTTCTCAATCTCCTTTGCTAGGTCATCATTCATATCCTGTCCCCTATGTGTAGCTATCCCAGACCTCCTTTTCTTCTCTATCATTTTGGATTTTAGCCATGTTGAATTTGAGGAGTGGGAAATCCATATTAATATAATAGACATGGGACTGAGTCTTCAAACATCATCTAATCTGACTCCTCCATTTTGTAGATGAGGAAACTAAAGCCCATAGAGATAGATAACATGAGAAGAGACTTGCTTAAAGTCATACAAAGGCTAGGTGGCAGAGCCAAGATTTAAACCAAAATTTGAGTACTGCTTCCAAAGTCAACATTCTTTGCATTGTACCACTGTGTGCTGTTAGACATATGGAACTTGAGCTTGGGTGAGAATTTGTGACTGGAGGGATAGACTCAGTAGCTATTAGTATAAATAAACTCTGAAAAAGAATATTTTTTTTTCTGAGAGAGTAAGTCAGAAAGAAAAGCAAGTAAGAAAAAAGGTCAAGAAACATTTAGAGATAAGGGAAAATGGAAGAAGAACTAGTGAAATGAGAATCGTGAGAGAGATAGAGAGTGTACAACATCACAGAAGTTTAGTAAGGAATGAAAATGTCTTTTGTGGTTGCAAAGTCAAAAAGATGAGGAGTTTCAAAAACATATTTAGGAAGGAAGGAGAACACTAGGGAGCTTTGAAATTATAATTGTAGTAAAAGGAAGGAATAAAAGACATATGCTAAGAGGTTAGGAAAGAAATGGATAATAAAGGGATAGGAAGCAGTGAGGGTTGTTTGACAGTAGAGGTAATGAGGAAATTATTTTTTTTTGAAACAGGAGCCAAGAGGCATAACAACTTCAGATGAAAATTTTGCTTATAAAAAATAGTTAAGATTGAAGTATATCTAATAGAGTGGAAGAATTCTATTGATAGGGAGTGATTGAATGTGCTGGAGCGGGAAAGAAGGTACCTTAGGAAATAGGAAGGGCTGAGTTTCAGAATGTAAGTGAGGAGTTAATTTTGGTAGGACACTTCTTTCTCTGAGACTATGTGCGTGTGTTCGTCCTTCGTTGCCAAAGAAGACCATACCATCATAGAAATGATGACATGACTTGCACTTGACTTTTTTTTGAGTGAGGGAGGGCTGTGCAGGTCACCAGCCTCACTTCTCCTCCAGAGCCATCTGAAACCAGTGACCAGATATTCTGAGACTATAGGGAAGGAATAGAGGAAGGATGTGAGGAAGAGAAGAAATACATCGAGAAGAAGATGACTGACAAGCAGTATTTGACAAGATTTCCTTGGTCTAATTTGCCAAGCAGAGCATGGGTCTGGGAATGGACCATATGTTGGATTGGGGGTGCGATGGAATTGGAAAGTTGGAAAAGTTGAGGATGGAGAAAATCTGAAACAGTTGCTATGGAGAGTGAGCCTGTGAGTGCACAAGAAACAAATATAGGGATTGCTGAGCATGGAAGAGGCCAAGCTGAAGATAGAATAGACAGCATTAATTTATAATTGGCCAAGTCTATGTGGCTCTGCATTTTCTTCCAGCAGGGCTCAGCAGCTAGGGAACAGGAGCAAAGAAAGCAAAGAGGAGGAGGAGGAGGGAAAAGATGTAAATCCAGAGTTCATGGTTTACACAGTAAATTCAACAGAAGATAAAAAAGACTAAGGAGTTTAAGTTAGATGGAAAGTTAGAAAATAAAATGAATGACCTAGGCCATTCAGTCCAACTACCTAATATCCATAAATGACTTTTTTTTGCCAAGGGTCACACAGTCACTCATTAGCAGAACTGGAACTAGAATCCAAGTCTACCAACTTCCACTTCAAGGGTCCTTTCACTACCTTGTGCTTCCTCTTCTAAGCAATCACAGAATAACTTCTATTAAGAATCTCAGAACTAGAATGGAGCCCTCCTGCCCCAATACCCCAGACCATCTAGTTCAACCTATAGCTGACCATGAATTCTCTCTGCAAGATCTTCAACAAGTAATTGTCTAGTATCTGCTCAAAGTCCTCCAATGAAGGTGAGCCCAGTCTCCAGTGTGACCCATCCCATTTATGTTGCTTGTTGAGGATGAGTCGTTTCAATCATGTACAAGTTTCCATGATCCCATTTGGGGTTTCCTTGGAAAAATAGCTAGAGTGGCTTGCCATTTCCTACTCCAGCTCATTTTACAGATGAAGAAACTAAAGCAAATAGAGTTAAGTGACTTGCTCAGGGTCACCTGGCAAGCAAGTATCTGAGATTAGATTTGAACTCATGAAGAAGAGTCTTCCTGACTCTATGCATGGCACTCTATCCCCTTCACTGTCTCGCTACCCCCTTTCCATTTATAGACAGCTTTAATTTTTATGAAATATTTCCATATGTTCCAACTAAATAGGATTCTGCAACTTTTACCCATTGCTTCTCATATTCCCTTCTGGGGCCAACCAGGACACATTTAACCCCTCCTCTACATACCAGCACTTCAAATATTTGAACATAATTATCATGGCCAAGTCTTCTCATCTTCAGACTAAACATCTCCAAGTCCTTCAACAAATCCTTTCATCATCTTAGATCTTAGTTGCCCTCTCTTGGACATACTCCAATTCCTCTATGTCCTTCTTAAAATGTGGAAACACAGCATGCTAGATATAGTCAAATCAGGGTAGAATTCAGAATAACTGTTAACTTCCTCACTCTAGACACTTTATTTCTCAATGTAACCTAGGATAGCATCAGCTTTTGGGATTGCTATATCAAGATGCTGACTCCTAAAAAGCTTATAATTCACTAAAAAAAGCCCAAATATTTTCACAAGCTGCATTCTATCATTTCTTGTGCTTATTAAGCTAATCAGTGGAGTTAAATCAAGGAATATCAACCTTAAGAGATATCCTATAGATTTCTCACTGAGCTAGATAATTTCAAAAATCACAAATTAGTTCAATGTCTTTAAAAAGTATGAAAAAAATGTGAGGAAGGAGTGAAACACATGAAGATTAATCCAATTACATATCATGAGGAAGGATTAACTCTACCTGTTTCCTCTAAAGGATTATCCTTCATCAGTTTTCTGGTCCTTTGCCAAACAATGGTCAATAGGAATGGCAGTATCAGAGATGGGGAACTGGGGGAAGGATTGGGGGAAAGGAATGGTTTTATTTATGCACCATGCTCTGAGGCTCTGATTTCACTGGAAAAGTACTTTTGGTTATTTTGTCCAGTGAAAATATTGACTCTGTTCACAGTGAGAGCTGCGCTCACCATTGGCCAATAAGACCACCCGGGTTGGGTATTAACTGTTCCAGCATGGTGCCTGATGAGACACTCGTGGGGGGAGATAAAATTTCCCGTTTCTCCTGCCAAAAGGATTCTTAACTTGACACAGGCCTGCTTGGAAAAAGGAGAAAGAACAGGGGTAAAAGATATATGGTGAGTGCTTGTTAGGAACACAGATCCTGAGAAAGTTATTTGTTCTACAGTACAAACTGGCCACCCTTTCCTAACCATGTAAAAGAAGACTGGACTCTAAGAAGCACCTTTCAGTAATGAGACCTCTTCTTTTGATGAGGAAATATCCACCGAAGGAAAAACTGAAGACACTGCACCTCTTCCTGCCATACCACTGAACCCTCCCAAATAGATTTCTACTTCAATAATGGACCACGGGGATTGGTGAGAGCTCAGTATATCTTGCTGGAGCCACCTGACTTCACCATCTTCCTGTCTAGCCATATACCACAAGTAGACCATGAATGCAGATGGGCACTTCTCTATTACATTCTCCTGGAGAGTTGCCTGGATGATAGATATTAAGTGACCTGCCCATAGTTAGAGAGTCAGTAGGGGCAGGTAGGTGGCATAGCAGATAGAGCGTTGGGCTTGAAATCAGGAAGACTCATCTTCCTAAATTCAAATTTGCCTTCAGAAACTTACTAGCTGTGTGACCCTGGACAAGTCACTTAACCCTATTTGCCTCAGTTTCCTCATCTATAAAATGACCTGTAGAAGGAAATGGTAAAACACTCCAGTATCTTTGCCAAAAAAAACCCTAAATGGGGTCATGAAGAGTTAGACATGACTAAAATGATTGGACAGTAACAAAGGTATTAGAGGTAAGATTTGAATCCAGGTCTTTTCCCCTCCTTCTAGAATTATAATAATTAGACCTAGGCTTAGTCAAACAGTGGTAGATCTAGGGGAGGAAGGAGCTGCCTGGAGTGGGAGTAGACAGAATTTTCTCACTAAAGACTTTCCCCAGCAGCTGACTTAAGTGTGTAGGCACATACACATAAACATGTCTATATGTCTCCTCTCCTTGACAGGCTGGCCAGACTCAGACATATCAATACAAAGGCATGCAAAAGGTTGGACTTGTGCCAGAGAGATCATTACAATGGGGAGTGAAACAGGAAGTAGCATTAAAGAAAGCCAGCCAAAGGCAAAAAGCTTCTATCAGTTTGGTAATGAGGCTTGCTTTTTTTGCATAGAATGGTTTTTTGTTTCCCCCAGATACCTCTGTCCCTAATATACCATAACCCATTTAAGTCTCTAAAATTTTTTTCTTATTTTTATTGCTACCTTTCATTTTTATTTAATAGCTAGCATGTAAATAGTGATTTGAGATTTACAAAGCACTTCACAAATACTATTTCATTTTATCCTTGTAACAATCCTGGGAAGTAGGTGCTATTACTATTCTCATTTTGCAGAGGAGGAAACTGAGGCAGACAGAGGTGAAATGATTTTCCCAGGGTCCAGTAAGTTTATGACACTGGATTTGAACTCAGAGCTTCCTAAATCCATGTCCAACACTCTGTCCACTACATCATCTAGTTTCTTCAACATCATATCATTTTGCCTTATACCATACTCATTTTTCAATATATTTCTACTTTCTCCTTTAATCAGCAACATTCTGTGTAACAAATATGAAAAAGAAATATTAAAAAAAGCAGTAGAGGAAGATTAATTTTAAAGCATTCATTTTTCTTCCTCTCATCCATTGAAAGAAATTACAGAGCCCCTGTTATCACATAAGCAGAGTTAAGCAAAATGAATTCCCACACTGATCACATCTAAAAATTCATTTCTTATCCTGCTTATTAGTCTATAACCCCTCAATCATGAAGTGAGTTGCACTCTTTTTTTTTTTTTAAATCCATCCTCAGGAATGTGACTGATCGTTCAGACAACCCGAGTTCTTAAGTCTTTTGAAATTGCTCGGTTTTACAATATTGATACTGAATTGGAAATTGTTCTTTGGGTTCTGCTCACTTTACATCATTTCAATACATTCTCCCCATGTCTCTTTGAAATCATTTTTTTTCTTATTTCTTACAGCACAATAGTATTCTATTATATTTATATATCACAATTTGCTCAACCATTCCCCAGAATCCCCTTAGCTTCCAGTTTTTTCCATCACAAAAAGAACTATTATAAATATTAAGTCTCACATTAGGCTCTCTTGAAAAGGAAGAAAATTGAGGTCCCCAAAAGTATAGGAGCTGCCTCATAAACTTCAGGGAGGAGGGAAGGGAAGTTAGGAAAGGATTAGGCCTAGTAATCCCTGATTTGGGGCTTTGTGAGCACAAAGTCTTGTCTGTTTATGAATCTACAACTTGTTTCATGAGTAATGGTGATAAATAATCCAACTGGAGAAAATGCACAAATCTTCACAGAAGCTGGACATTGTTCTGAGGAAGTCTGTGAGTCACATCTCAAATGTGGACTATCAGGTCTTTCTAAACAGGAGCAGGCAAAATATTTAGTACAGCAAATATTAGGCACTAATGTACTAGATAGAGGCAGCTATGTGGTGTGGTGGGCAGAGTACTGGACTTGGAGTCAAGAGTATCTGAGTTCAAATCCGGCCCTAGACATTTACTAGCTGTGCGACCTTGGGCAAGTCACTTAACTCCTATTTGTCTCAATTTCTCATCTGTAAAATGGGGACATGCTGGAGAGAGAAATGGCAAACTAGTAGTATTTTTGCCAAAAAAAACCCAACCCTAGGCACTCTGCTAAGCACCAAGAAAAAAAAGAAATAAAATAAAAAGAAAAGCAAAAATTAAACCCTGTCTTCCAGGAGTCTAATGCTGGGAGTGTTACATCTACATAAGTAAATACAAAATTATATTTTGATGTGGAAAATAATTGCAAGGAGGGATTGGGGAAATCAGAAAAGGCCTAATAAATGATACAGTGCTTGAACTAAGTCTTAAAAAGTGGTAGGAGGAAGTTGAGGACATGGGAACATTCCAGGAATGGGGGGACAGTCTGTTCAAAGACTCAGACATCAGTAAAGGAGTATCATGAATAAGGAATGGAAAATAAGCTGATTCACCAGTTAGTCAATCGACTAGAACACAGAGTATATGAAAGGAAATAATGTATAACTACCTTAGAAAGATCTACTGGAACCAGACTAGTGAGGGCTTTAAATAGCATAAGAGAAATTTGCATTCTATATGGAGGATATAGGGAGCCTCTAGAACTTCATGAGGAGGGGAGTGACCTGATTATACTGATGCTTTAGGAATAACCCTTTGGCAGCTGTGTGGAGGATGAACTGGAAATGGGAGAGACTGGATGCTAGTTAGGAATCTTTCTTTATAGATGTATAGATCAGAATTAAGGTGTGATTGTTATGTGAATTGAGAGATGTGGGCAGATGTTTGCACGAGCTTTTGTAGAGATAAAATTGCTTGGATCTGTAAACCATCCAAAAGCAGGCTGATAGAGAGAGAACTGTAGCCCTAGGAACAGTAACCTTTGTCACTGGATTCAGATGGCTCTGGAGGAGAAGTAAGGCTGGTGACCTGCACAGCCCTCCCTCACTCAAAGTCAAGTGCAAGTCATGTCATTATTTCTCTGATGGCATGGTCTTCTTTGGCAACAAAGGAGGAATACACACAACCTTGCTAGATGGCCTTTCAGGACGATAACGCTTTCATTAAGTTATTGGGGTCACTCAGCAAATATTTCTCATTGTTGGAGAATTACCTCTTTCTGGCCCCAGGGATCCAAATGTAATATAGGTAGCAATCTAGTTCTTGTCAACAGTCAGTACCCTAGGGCATATGACTTTCAAATAACCAGCTATCTGTCCCCACTATCATGTCACTGTAATATGCTGGGCTGTCATCTAGCCAAATCATTTATGCAGTCTCTGGACCAGCCCCTTCATTTAACTGTCCCCTCTTGTTCTTTTATTTTTATACTTTTATTCAGGGTCATAATTTAAACACACAATTAAATTACTTTAGTAAATATATAGTAAAAAGCAGAATTAGTTGTATGAGATATAAACTACATATTCTTTGAACTATCTGGATTTGACCCCAAAACCTCTTTTTAGGTTATAGCTCATCTCATCCCAAGTAGCTACAACACAAGGGGAAGAGAGAGACTGAGAGTCAGAGGGACAGAGACAGGAAATGGACACAGCTAACTGTCTAACTGAACTGCAGTGCCCTGTGGAAACTTCTGTGATTCTTTTGTTCAAAGCTATATGGACAAACAAAAAGGAATCCAGAACTAGGGACCACTCATCCAGAATTACATGAACTCTACTCTGCTTGGGGTCCTAGAACTCCATTCCAGGTCCTTTTCAAACCCCTGTGTGCCTCTCCAGTCTCTTAGATTGTTCAAACGCTCCCTTCATCTCTATCTTTTGAAATGTCTAGCTCTTTCAAAGTTCAACGCAAGCTGAAATGAGATGTTCTTCCACAGGCAAACATCTCGTGATGCCTCTTGACTAACACAAAGTTAACACTGGCAGCAGGAGGCACAGAGACTTCAGTTATAATTGGATCTCTCTTGAGCCCTTCATTCTTTCACCTTTAAAGTTGTATGTCCCTGTCTACCTTCTTTCCAAATCAGTCCTGGAGGCCTAACAGGTAGGTGACACTATATCAGAATGTCAGGAAGCGGCAAAGGAGTTAAGATGTCCGTGTTGCATAAAAGAATCACAAGATCCATTTAATGAATCCACCCCCAGGTCCAACTCACCCCAATGCCTGAACTGGGTCTACAGTCAAAAGAAAAAAAATCAGAGCTGGAAGGAATCTTTGTTGTTGTTATCCAATTGTATCTCTCTCATTGTGACCCATATTTGGAGTTTTCTCAGCAAAGATACCCCAATGGTTTACCATTTCATTCTCCAGCTCATTTTACAGATGAGGAAACTGAGGCAAACAGGGTTTAGTGACTTGCCCAGGGTCACACAGCTGGCAAGTGTCCAGATATAAACTCAGAAAGATGAGTCTTCCTGACTCCAAGCCCAGTGATCTATCCACTGCGTCAGCTGCTCTTAGGAAAACATCTTAGGAATTATCTAATCAAACCTCTCGCTGCATAAATGAAAACTCTGAGTACCAAAAAGATCCAACAATTTATCTTAGGTCACTCAGCCAGTTAGTAAAAGAACAGGGCTTCAGAACAGATGTACTGATTCCCACCAAAACACTCTTCACTACCTTCTATTGTGTTTCACAGGAATCCTGTCAAATGCTACAGTGTGCAGGTTGAAAATACATATATCCATATACATGCCCTATGAATAATAATGTGTTCTATATAAACACTACGTCAGATGGAACAATAAGTGTAAGGAAACTCAGCCTTGAAGAGGAAGGAGCTATGCAAAGAACAATAGATTTGGAGGAAGGGGACCTGGTCCCATTCTGTCTGTTACTATTCGTGTACTGTTGGCAGCTAGGTGTCACCATAGTGCACAGAGCACCTGGTCTAGAGTCAGGAAGACGTTTGAACAAAGTTCCAATTAGTCATCTTTCTCAACCGACTCCCCCTGTCAAACTGGTTTGCTCATTGTCTCCTGAATGTATCGCATACTTCTAAGGCCTAAGTCTTCTCTGTTTAATGAATCTTTTTCCTTTGTCTTGTTTCCTGCATCTGGAAAACCCTCCCTGCCCCAACTTAATGAAATCCTATTTGTCGCTAAAGGCTCAGCCCAAAAGTCACTTCTATAAGGCCTTTCTTGACCCTTACCCCATTGCCCAATCAGAAGTTACAAAGCATAAAAAATATTAGAATCATAAGATTTTGAGCTGAAATGTAGAGATCATATCGTCCAATTTTACAGCTAAAGAAATTAAGAACCAGGAAAGTGACATGAGTTGTCCAAATAACCATTTTAGACTTCTCCTTCGTACACAAGACATTCTATTTTGTATTATAAGTACTTGTTTACCCATAAATCCTCCACTAGTAGTGGATCTACCCAGTGTACTGGTGGCTTCCCTCTCGGTCACTTGACATTTTGTGGGTACTAATGAAACATATTGGCTGCCCATCTGTTATCCTTCAATATGGCTATGTGATTAAGTCACCTACCCTTCTGGTCATTCATCTTCTTAATGATATATTTCATGCTACTTTCGGTAAGTCTTCCTTGGTAATCTTCATTTGCCCCTTGGGTGACCCATAAAGTTCACAGACTATGATATTCCATGAGTTACATAGCTGCAGAAGAATATTAGTATTTAAAAATGGGCATTTGTCCCAGGAAGAAGCTTGAAGTCATTAAAAATACTGCTTAATTTTCCAAATGTAATCCAGCCTAATCTTTTCCCCCTCTTCAGATCCTTTTCCATCAGCAATGTCTGTCCATATATGGACAGATATATGGACCGATGGACCAGTTCTAGGAGCTGTTCATCCAACTGAATTTCATAGATTAGACAATAGACATTCCTCATTCATTTGGTTTTTCTTGTGTGTCTGGTTGGGCCAAACTCTTTTGATTGATTATGGATCTTGTTTAGTAGTTCTGCAATGTTTCGGGGCTTAATGGAATTAGCACAGTGTTATCCACAAACAGGAGCATCTGGAAAATTTCAGCATCTAGAGGGCCTCCCTCTTCCATTTGGACTCTGTACTGGACAGCCTCCTTGACAATGAAAACCACCTTTGGAAAGCATACATTTCTGCATTTTCAGTGCCTTAATATGCCTTATTTTTGATAATCAGAAAGTCATTAGAAGGGAGCAAGAAGGAGCCTTAGACCTTGTCATCAAGTATAATTCTCTTGTTTTATAGATGAGGAAATTGAGGCACAAGATTCAGTGAATTGTCAAGTTTCCCTCAGTCTGTAATCTATATAAGCCAATTTGGAGTGGAATCTGAACCCAGGTCTTCTTGACTCCAAGGAGAGTACTCATTCCACTATACTATGATGCTACATCTTTCAAAGAATCTTGTAAGATTTTAACATATGTATATAAAATACTTTGCTGAAAAAAAATCATTTTAAGGAAGCCTTTGCTCAATTAAAATTTCATTGCTTTTTTTTAATCAATGAACATTTAGTCAGACCTTGTATCCTATGCACCTTTCAGTCATTTATGTAGTGGTCTGCTGTAGAATATTGTTAGCAAAAGCTTCTTTTCCCTTTCTCATATTTTCATCAAGGATACTTTCAATCTGTGTATAAATTAATCTCATAAATATTTTGTAGCAGTGGAAAAGTAGTTACATAGGTGAATAGTTCCTGGTATTTCCTTGATTGCTTCTTTTTTCAGTAGTCCTAATACCTATGATTTTTCCAGGCATTTGTTAAGCTCTACTCTTTCATATATCTTCAGAAACAATCCTCAATACCCTTAAAGTTATACCACTTCCAAAATAAACCATTTCTGTATATACTTGATCTAGTCAAGCTGCCATTGCTGCTGTTGTTTAGTCATATTTGCTTCTTTGTGATCCCATTTGGGTTTTCTTGGCAAAGGTACTAGAGTGGTTTGCCACTCTTTTCTCCAGCTCATTTTACAGATGACAAAACTGCAACAAAGTTAAGTGACTTTTCCACGGTCACACAGCTAGTAAGTTTCTGAGGCTGAATTTCAACTCAGGAAAATGATCTTCCTGACTCCAGACCTGGCAGTCTATCCACTGCACCACCTAGCTGCTGTACTTAGTTTTATTTTCTTTAGCGCATTTTATCATAATATATCAAGAACTATAATGTTAGAATCTGAATCAATCAGTCAATAAACATTTATTAAGCACCTACTATGTGCCAGGCTTTGTGCTAAGTGCCAGGAACGCTAAGAAAGGGCAAAACAACCCCTGCTCCCAGGAGTTCACGATCTAATGGAAAGAGACAACATACATATAACCATGTTCAAATAAGCTATCTAGGATAAATTGGACATAAAAAAACAGAAGGAAAGCACTAGAATTATGAGGGATTGAGAAAGGCTTCCTGTAGAAGGTGGAATTTTAGCTGGGATTTGAAGGAAGCCAGTAAAGCCTGGAGGCACACATGAGGAAAGAGTGTTCTAGACATGAAGATAGCCAGTGAAAATACCCAGTCGGAGTGTCTTGTTCAAGAAACACCAAGGAGGCTTGGATCAAAGAATATGTGGAAAGGGAGGTCATATTATGAAGGACTTTGAATGCCAAACAGAAGATTTTATATTTGATTCCGGAGGTAATAGGGAGTCACTGAAGGAAAGGGTAACATGGCTAGAACTTCACTTCAGGAAGATCACTTTGACAGCTCAGATGCAAGATGGGCTAAAATGGGGAGAAACTCATAGCAGGGAGACCTATTGCAATAGTCCAGGTTTGAGGTAATGAGGGCCTATACCAAGATAGTGGCAGTGTCAGAAGAGTAGTGGGGGCATATGAAAGAGATATTACAAAGGTAAAATTGACAAGCCTTGGCAATCCATTGTGGGGTGGCGGAGTAGAGAGAATGGCGAGTCAAGTATGACACCTAGGTTGAGAGCTTGGGATACTGGGAGTTCCAATCACAACAGTATAGATGGAGAAGAGAAGTCTCAGGACTGAATCCAGGGTTCATCTGTATGACCTGGATAAAACTCCAGCAAAGGAGACTAAGGAATAGTCAGAGGAGAACTGGGAGACAATTGTTACATGGAAGCCTAGAGAAAAATAAGTACCAAGGAGAATAAGGTGATTGACAGTGTCAAAGTCTATAGAGAGTTCAAGAAGGATGAGTGTTGAAAAAAGGTCACTAGATTTGGTAACTTAGAGATCTTTAGAAACTTGAGAGAGTAGTTTTCTCTAAATGGTGAAGTCAGGGGCCAAACTATACAGAGTTAAGAAGAGAGTGAGAGGCAAGGAAGAGGAAGCAACTATTGTAGATGGCCTTCGCAAGGATTTTAGCCACACAAGTTAGAAAAGATATGTAGCAATATTTAGTGGGGATGGGTGGATCAAGTGAAGTTTTTTTGAGGGTGGTAGAAAGAAGGGCATTATTTTAGGCAGTAGGGAAACAACCAGTAGACAGAGGTTGAAGAAAAATGATTAAATGGAGATGATAGAGGAAGCAATCTGTTGGAGGAAACAGGAAGGAATCAGATCACTTGAGCAGGTAGAGGTGATAGCTTTGATAAGAGAAAGACTACCTCTTCATGGACAAGACTGAGAAGGAGATAGAGGCAAAAGGCATTTGGGTGATACGAGAAGAGGAGGAGGGGAGAAGAAGGAGTTCTTGGCAAATGGCTTCAATTTTTTAAAGTAAAACATGAAGTAAAGTTCTTGACTGAGAGTCATGAGTGGGGAGAAGAGTCATGTGAGATTTACGGAGGTAGAAAGAGGTTTGGAATAGCCACTGTAGTGAATGGAATAGTGAGCTAGTTGGGGAGATGTAGTGAGGGCCCAGCTGAGGTTTATGTAACATAAATTTGTAATGAACTACAGATGCATGGAATCATGGTTTCCCCACCTTTGTTCAGCACTAAATGTGTAGGAGTAAAGGCAGTGATCCAAGGTTGAGGTTTGGTTGGATGATTGACAAGATGAGTCAAGGGACTCCAGAGAAGGAAATAGTGTTGAACTAAGGGGTCAAGAGGGGACAGGAGAAGAGCATGGCTAGTGCAGGGGTGATGACCTGGGAGAAAATTTGAAGGGTCATAGTGTGAATGAAGAACAGGGTCAGGTGTTGCAAGGTAAAGGGAGAGGTGGAATGACAATAGATTGTGATCAAACAAAGGAATTTTAGAGTTCATGAACATGGAAGTGATGTATTTGTGAGTGATGGCAAAATCAAGGGCACAACCAGATTGGTGTATGGCTGGGGTGGAGTGGAGGAATAGGTCATATGAAATGAGTAATTCAAGGAATGAAAAAGTAAGAGTGTTTTAGGAAGTATCAATAAATATATTGAAATGTCCTAGTGTGAGAGCAGGAGTTGAAGAGGAGGGAAAGATTGTGAGCCAGGCACTGTTTTCACTGAGGAGAGAAGAGCAGTGTCCTGGAGGTCAATGGACGTCAACTACTAGAATTTTGATTGAGTGATAGACGCGGATTGAGGAAACCTCAAGGGTGGAAAAGTTACTGTGCACTGTGGTAGAGAAAGAATCTGGAGGTTGCAATGGGGAGCGTGAAATATTCCAACTCCCCCAGCTTAGGTGATAATATGGAGGGGAGGAATGGCAGGGAATGAATGAAAGTGCAGTAATTACTGGAAAAGGTGGCCTAAGCAGTTGTATTATCAGAAAGGAGCCAACTCTCAGTGAGATCCAGAAGATGGAAGGAGAGGGAAAGGAAAAGATTCAAGATGAAATCACCTCTATTGCTAATGGAGCAGATATTCCAAAGAAAAAGGGTAGGTAGCTTTGGGGTGAGACATAGGGAGGGGGGATTGAGGAGAATTAGAAATACGGGATGGGCAGTAAGGGATAGAGAATTGAGTTTGAGTAATGATCACTGGAATGTGGAAAGGAAGACCAGAGGGGAGTTTGTTCATTATTAAGGGAAAACTTTAGATAAATTTTCAATGTCCACAGAGCTTTGATCTCAGGGTAGAGTCCTTTCAGGACCTTAAGCAATTCAGGTAAGGAATCAGATACTTGGCGATGAAGGAATGACTGCTTCACTCTGGAGCTTGAAGGACCTCTCCTTCCTCTGAGTAGCATACCAGGCTGGAATCTTGCTGGAATGGAATTTCTCTTCTTCCAAGAAAAGAAAAAGTCTGGTACCCTATGGAATGGTGTTTTTCCTCTTCCAAAAGGAGGCTGGAGATCAGGAAAGAGATGTGACTCAATGATAGGATTCCCTCTCCCCTTACCATAGGAGGAGACTGCTGCTAGATCAAGAGAATGTAGAAATTGTAACTCCCTTCAGCTAGTTGTTGGGAGAAGGAAAAGTTGCTGACATCACTTTGGTGTCACCTAGGATATTATTAAAGTAAATTAAGACAAATTATCTGAAAGCCCTCCACTAGCAGGGTAATTTGATTGTGGGAGAATTAATAGCTTGCCTTTACTGGAATGAAACCATGAGCAATTATGAAGGCTATGGATTCTATAAAATTTATGGGACTTTGACTTATTCTTGCTCTAATATAAGTCCTATGTGGTTTCCTAGTTGATTACAGACTTTAAGCCTGCTTGCTAGGGACAAATTGAATGAGTTATGATTACTCTGTAGGCAGGTGAAATACAGGATAGGCAGGAGAAGGTTATCCAATACAAAGTTAGGAGGGAACTTATTTCATTCTTTCATCTTCCTCTAAATTGAGGGTTACAAAAGTTAGCGTCAGGAAGCCACAGAGATTGCAGTTGACCACAGGAGAAGAATGACCTGTGTCTCTGAGACTATAGTGTAATGTCCTGATGATGCTATTATTTTAGCCAGGGTTATCTCTCAAATTTAAACGCCACTTTTTCATCTATTTAAGATTTACAGAAGCAAATGAAACACCATAGTAGGAAGTCAGCTACCCAGCTCTTCTTCTCAAGGAATTGGCCTATGGCTTTCCTAACTGGAGCCAGGATCTTAGTAGTAATGTGGCAAAGTATGGACATTTCTAGGAACAATTGTGGGTCAGGGCTCCAGAGGTGGAGGGCTAACTGAAAGAGCCAGTTTGATGCGGTAGAAGGGGTTTGGAGTCAGAGGACCTGGTTTGAATCCTAATAGCTAGGCAAATGAGTGAATCACTTAGTTTCTCTGATACCTAGTTTCCTTATCTGTAAAATGGAGGTGGGGGGAGGGGCAGAAGTGGATGACCTCTAAATTTTTCTCTAATTTGAAGGAATCAACAAATGAATAAAAAATCATCTATTAAGCACCTACTATGTACTAAGCATTGGGAATATAAACATAAAAGTGACTGCCCTTACCACCAAGCCCCAGTGGATGGTGATAAATAGGATAGTGGTAGCCAGGGAAGATAGTTTCAGTCCTGGGAGTCACAAGGATTGTGAGTGGACCAAAGAGAAACTGACTGTCATGTGGTTTTCAGAAACAATTACAGCACTGATTCTATCCCTGTTCCCAGAGCTAGAGGGAGAAAGGGGTTGGAATATGGGGAGGGATGGAAATAGCAGTGAGGAGTTAGGACTGGGAAGGCACTAAGATACATTGGTTTCTTGATATATGGATAAATAGGATGTGAAACTTGGTTTGGAGCCAATTAAGTATAAAGGGTTGTGAGTCTGCACTCACTCATTTACCAACCAGAACAATTCAGTTTTAGCAAGGAGTTGCAAAGTTGAGTTCTTTACCCCAGGGAGGGGGCAGGGAAGTCATCCTCTTTGCTGGTCAAGTCCAAAGGATTACAAGTGAGGAGGGGAGTAGCAGTATGGCAGATGATAAGATGGTAGACTGGTGGATGGTTATGATCCCATAAAGAGTCAGAACACAAGCCACATACCATTTATGCCTCTTGGGAGCAAATCATGGGAGCTCTCATCCTCTAAGGACTCTTTTCCTCAACTGGGAAGAGTGCATACCCAACATTCTTCATTCTCTTTTTTCTATTACTGGAACCTTGCTGAGGCATTATTCCTCATTTACTTTGACAGATCTGTTATCTCATTGCTGGGGGTTTTCATTAAGAGTAGGACATGACAGAATAGCAACATTGTTATTGAACCAAATCAGATTTGTCAAGTAGGACAAGAGAGTATGGCAATGAAACACATTCTGGGTTCCATTATCAGGAGAACTGATGGACCATAGCTATTTCAAAGTTTTCAGTTTTTCCATATTCATAATGCTGATCAACTAAGCACTTTAGTTCTTAACATTATTTCTGTCTTTTGCTTTTAAAATTCCATTGATTTCTGGCGGAGCCAAGATGGCGGAGTAGAAAGACACACATACAGTAGCTCTTCCCCCACAGCCCATAAAATACCTGTAAAGAAAGACTCTCAACAAATTCTAGAGCAGCAGAAGTCACAGAACAACAGAGTGGAGATTTCCAGCCCAAAAAATCCTCCTCCCTCCAATCCATAGCACTATGCCATGTAACAAAGATTAAAAAATAAATAAATAAACCAAGCCATCAGATCTGACAGCATCTTCAACATTTCATACCCATAGTCCCCCATCTCTCCAATGAATGAGGAGAGGTACATTTTCTCATCTCTTTTTCAGAGGTCATCCCTGGGGACACACAAACTAGGAGTCAAGGAAAATCATACTGTTTCTCTTCAGCTACCCTAAACATTTTATACAAGTGAAAACTGAGTTAAAATACAATAAAAACATACTACCTAGAATGGGGGAGGCAATTACCCTTATGTGACATCTGAAGCCCCGTGTTCAGTTCTGAGTACCATGTTTTAGTAGTGATATTAACACGCTGGAGTATATTTCTAGGATCAGGACAGTGGGAGTGGAAGACCTGAAGGCCATGTCATTCAAGGGGCATATAAAAGAAATGAGGATATTCGGCCTGAAGTTTGTGGAAAGGGGTAGAAATGGTCACCATTTTGAAATATTTGAAAGATTACTTGGCTCCAGAGTATAGAAATAGGACCAAAGAGAAGAAGCTACAAGGCAGATTTTAGACTCAAGACTCCTGACAGTCAGAACTGTGTAACAGTGAAATGGGCTGCTTGGGGTGTAGAAGTTGCCAGTCATAGGAGGTCTTCAAGGAGAGGCTGGATGTTGGTAGTGAGAGAGAGGGAGTTGCTGGGGATGCTGATTTAGGTCAGGGATGGACTAAATGACCAATTCTAAGTCTGCCAAAATCAAGGGCAGCCTTGAAGAGAAAACAAGCAACAAAAAGGTAATTGGCAGTTGAAGTACTATATGCAAAAGAAGGGAGGGGCAGTCCAAGACGCTTTACCTTGGTGACACCAGGAAACAATGAGTTGATTTTACATGTGTGAACCTCAGGTATTTTTAGGACCAGTTGAAGGAGCTCCCATCTCTGGCTTGCCCCTTTATGTTGCCTTTCTGAATCACTATACAGTTTCTTTTTTTGGAAGGAAGTAAGGGGGAGGACAGGGAGGAACTAAGGCAAGAAGGGGGTATATCCATTTTAATTTGTTATCTTGTGGATGGCCTGGAGTCAGGAAGACTCATCTTTCTGAATTCAAACCTGAGTGTCCCTGAGCAAGTCACTTAACCCTGTTTGCCTCAATTTCCTCATCTGTCAAAGAGAAACACATTCAAATGGGGTCATGGAGAGTCAGACACAACTGAAATGATTCAACAATGACAACAAGGGGCTACAAATGTGGATACATCTGTGAGATGTGTCAGCTGTTGCTATTCGAGCATAAAAGGAAAATCAAGCATCTAGAGGTGATGTCACTTGCCCAAGGTCTCAGGGACACAATTCTAAAATTCAAGGTGCATAGAGATCCTGGCATAATTTAGTCCATCATGCTGGGCAGATTGTCCTTTAACTTTCTTTATTTTCCCCACAGCCATCAACACTGATCTTACACTGGCTCTTTTTAGTTGTATTTTTATGACTTATTTATTGCTCCCTTTTCATTGTCACCCAATGAAAAGAGAGTGGACAGAATTCTCTAGTATTCAGACAAAGCCCAGGGAGCATCAGGGTAAGTTGATGGGTGTTGTGAGCCTGCATCTGTCATGGCTCATGAGTCCAACATGCCACAAGAAATGATTTACAACCTGGAAAAGACATTTAAAATGCACTCATGGGTGACACTCTCATTAAATTCAGTTGAAGAATGAGTATAAAATGAAGCCTAGAAACAAATGTACCAAGACACTAAACAGCAATCTTACCTTTGCCTAGATACAAAGCCCATCTGACTTCTCAGGAGAAGGGCCAGTTTACAATGGATTTATTTTTAAAATATAAATTCCTCTCAGAAGAAGAAAGTCAATGACAACTATGGAAAAGTGTTTCTGTTGAGATGTTCTAGAGATCTGAGTATCCAACCTGATCCATGTTCCTGTACCTCATAGGTTATATGAGGTAGGGCTACTCATTTTTCTTTACCATCCTTTCTCTCATCTTGACCCTCTGTCCCAGCCCATCAAGCCCCTAGTCAGGAGACCTGGAAGTTGTCCCTGGCTTTGTCACTGATCAGCTGGCTCATTTGGGACAAGACATTCAACCTCTGTGTTCCTCAGTGCCTTCAAATGGAAAACAGAGGGAATAACAGTTACAACATTCTTTGTGGGGTGGACAGGATTGTTATGAAAAATGATGTGGTAAAAATTTAAAACACATTGAGCATTTGGAAGAAAAATGCTATATAAACATAGCTCATGCTTGAAAAATTCTTTATGGTCATTTTTATTCATGTTCACTACTGACAATCCTGAAAGGTTTGGGCCAGAATGCAAACCTTCACTCTGCTGAGGGCTTTCCAAATTAAGTCAACAGCCTTGTGGAATGCAGAAGGCTCACATGAGATGGGTGAAGGAAGGTAGCATGGTAAGTAGGAAATAGCAATGAACCTGTAAAGATGAATTCTAGAACAGTCTATTGTTAATTAACTGTGTAATCATGAGCAAAAAGAGATTTCATCTCTTTGGGCCAATTTCCCAGTCTACAAAATGGAAGTTATAATAACATTGCTAGTGTAACCAGGGGCTCTGATTCCATTTGACCAAGATCCTCCTCATTAGTGGAGATTGACTATTCAAAGTTGTGTTTCTGCATGAGAGATGGACTTGTTGAGGGCTTTGGAGAAGAGAGCTGCTGGTTTCCTGCTGTCTAGATTCTTGAGAGAAGACACATGGTTCCAGATTCTCTTCAGAGACAGGTCCCTAAAGGCAGAGCAAGACTCTAGGAAGAAGCCATATATGGATTAGCTGTCACCTCAATTATGTCCCTTTCCTCAGCTTACCATACAAGAGACTTCAGAAAATTTCTCCTTGAGTGACATGTAGAATTTTCACTCTTAGATGAGCTGAGACTTAGTTCTCAATGGTATTTCTCATTTACTCTGTATATCGTCATGTATATTCTCATTTGTATAACTTATCTGATTCTCTATTTGCTATTGGCTTGGATAAATTAGTTTATTTCAGGAGATGTGAGAAAACTGGAACACTACTGCGCTGTTGGTCAAATTACGAATTGATCCAAGCATTCTTGACAGCAATTTGGAACTATGCCCAATGGGCTATGAAACTGCGTATACCTTTTGATCCAGTCATACCACTGCCAGGTCTATATCCCAAAGAAATCCAAAAAAAGGGGGAAGTAGGGGGAAAAGGACCTATTTATACAAAAATATTTATAGCAACTTTTTGTGGTGGTTAAGAACTGGAAATCAAAGGGATGGCCATAGATTGGGGAATGGCTAAAAAGCAGTGGTATATGATTGTAATGGAATACTATTGTTCTGTAAGAAAAGACAAGCAGGATGATTTCAGAAAAACCTGGAAAGATTTATCTGAACTGATGCAAAGTGAAGTGAACAGAATCAGAAGAACACAGCAATATTGTTGATGAAGAACTGTGAATGAGTTAGCTATTCTCGAAAATAAAATGATCTAAGACAATCCCAAAGGACTAATGATGAAGAATGCTATCCACTTCCAGAGAAAGAACTAATATTGTTTGAAAACAGAGGGAGGCATGTTATCATCACTTTCTTTCTTTCATTCTTTTTCTTTTATTCAAGTCTTCTTGTACAAAATATCTAATAAGGAAATATTTTACATGGTTCCACATATATTACCTATATCTGATTGCTTGTCATGTCAGGGAGGAGAGAGGAAAGGGAGGGATAGAATTTGGAATTCAAAACTTAAAAAAAAGAACAAATGTTAAAACATTGCTTTAACATGTAATTCAGGGGAAATTATATATATATATGTATATATTTATGAAATAAGTTAATGTTCTACATGCCATGTGGTCTTTTTTATAACTATAATTTGGTGAGAAGATGTCAAGTTTTAGCTATATGTATACCTTGGGGCACCCCTCCCCCATTAAGGGAAAACAATCAGGAGCTCAGCTTGAGGGGAGATATATATATATATATATATATAATTCTAGCCTGGTATCCTGCCTCTGAAGAGAATAGAGTGGCCATTCAAATCTACTTCCCCTCCTCTCACCTCTGATCACACTGCTATTGTATATGAAAGTCAATTTCATATCTGGATCTCTGGGCTCAATGTCCAATGCTTTTTTCTCTACATCACATTTGTAATGCCTGCTTTATAGAGTTGTTGTAAAGAAACTATTTTGTTAATCTTAAAAGTACGATTTAAATGTGGGTTATTCTCCTTATTTTATCATGTGATTCTCAACAACCTTGCAAAGAAGGTAGAAACACCTCCTGTCACCTAAATGTGTGCTACCTACTACTATTGTGAAGATAAAATGAGATAATTACTTTTGGTAAAAGCGCTTTGAAGCAGAATCAATATTAAAAACGTAAGCTATTATTTTAAGTTACTCAGTCCAGGTCACTTTCAATTCATTGGCCAAGGGAAATCTAGTTGACAGCTCCTGAGCTGCCATTTGGCTGCTTAAGTTAGCAATGAAAATAAACCCATGCCCAGGAATTAAGGAGAAACAAAAGAGCCCTGGAGAAGAAAGTCAATTTTGTCAGTACAGCAGAGCTTCATTAAGAGGCACAGGATTTTGGAATCAGACGATACTGTTGTGTTTCCCACCTTTGCTCTTTACAAGTTGAACGACCGTTGGGCAACTCTGTCTTTCTGAGCATCAGTTTCCCTATCTGTAAAAATCCTCATTTTACAGATAAGGAAACTGATGATCAGAAAGAGGGGCAGTTAGGTGGTGCAGTGGATAGAGACCTCTGGAGTCTGGAAGACCTAAGTTTGAATCTAGTCTCAGATATTCAGATACCAGCTGTGTGACCCTGTGCAAGTCACTTAGCCCTGCTGGCCTCACTTTCCTTATCTATAAAATGAGTTGGAGAAGGAAATGGCAAACCACTCTGATATCTTTGCCAAGAAAACCTCAATGGGGTCACAAAGAGTTAGAAATGGTTGAGTAATTATAACAAAATGGGGACAGTGATAATTGTACTACTACTCGCTTCACAGAGACGTTGGAAGGATCAAATGAGATAACATAATAATGTATGGAAGAGATAAAGTTAGCCCCAAAATAAGCCTCCCCAAAAGTGGAGCCTCAATCAATTAAAAAGCATCTATTGAGTACGAAATATGTGTCAGATACTGTCCTAGACTCTGAGGATAAAGATGTAAAGAAAAAAATCTCTAATCTCAAAGAAGTGACATTTCTTATGGTCAAAATCTACCAATTAGGAGATACTAATAAGACAGAAGCAGACTGTTTCTTTCAGATAAATTACTGGAATTATTTAAGCATGTCACAGTTTAAAAGAGTAGGGGTAGAATAGTTTAGAAGGCTCAATGGGACTAAATGCTTTTTTTCTTAAAAAAAATAAAGAACATCAGATATATGAAATGAACCAAAGTCAATTTTATAGCTTAGCAATTAAATAATATATTAAAAAGCACTTGGTGTGCAGGGCAAAAAATAACCCAAATAATTCATTTCTTTTATACACCAAAAGAGGGAGAAATGAAAGAATTTAAAGGCTTATATGTATCATATACCAGTGAGCTTATTTTCAATAATTGGAAAAAATGAAGATATTTTAGAATCAATTAGCTTATCTCTGCAAGAAAGAAATCAACCAAAGAAAGGAAAAAAAAGAAATCAACCCAAAGATAGGAAAAAGCCAATCAAGAGAAAGTTCAAGTCAAAGGAGCTCTACAAACAGGCCAGGCAAATCCCATGGTGCCACACTATTCATAGTCAGAGGATCTGGGACTAAATCTTGGCTCTGTTACTTACTAGTTGTGTGAGCTTAGACAAGTCACTTAACTTCTCCGGGCCTCAGTTTCCTCATCTGAAAAGTGAAGCAGTTGGTTTAGATGACTTCAAATAAAAATAAAGAGGTCCCTTCTCACTCTAAAGCCAATGAACATGGGATCTTGTGATACAGGCAAAGTTTCCAGGGGAGGCAGAGGCTCTCTCTCCTTCACCGGTAAACAAAAAATTGCATTATAGGTCAGAAATTGTTCATTTATTTTAGTCGTATCATGACTCCATTTCGGGTTTTCTTGGCAAAGTTATTGGAGTGGTTTTGTCATTTCCATCTTCAGCTTATTTGACAGGTGAGAAACTGAGGCAAACAGGGTTAAGTGACTTGCCCAGGGTCACACAGCTAGCCCTCTGTCTGAGGCCAGATTTGAACTTAGGAAGATGAGTCTTCCTGATTTTAGGCCTGGCACTCTATCCACTGCACCACCAAGATGCACTAAACAACAAAACAAAGGATAAAACGAAAACAAAACAGAGGACAAATGGCCAATTATCTTCCGAGCGTAGCACCCATGGGGATATTTATGTATTAAAGAGAGAAAAACAGCTAAAACAAGAAAAAATAAAACTTCAAGCAAGAACTAAGGTGAGAATATTTCAAAGACAAAAAGGCCAGACAAGCTTTGTCTACAGTAAATGTAGGAAAAAGAAAAAAGTTGCTTATAAAACTGGACAAAAAATTTAAAAGGAGAGTGAAGTGTACAATAAACAACATGAGAGAAGATGTGGCATTGCAAGTCATATGTTTCCTCCAGTACCTGAAATGGTACTAAATGCCATGGGCAATGCCCAGCAAACAAAACTCATCTAGTTCAGCTTGGGATTAATCTCAGACCAAGATAGATTCCCAGCCACCCTGCATTCCTTCTGTCCTAGCTGTGACATGCTCCAAAGCAGTTCTCATTCTCCCTGGGTGCATCCCCAGAATCAATCATCCTTGGGCCTGAAGGATCTAGCAGATATGGTTACTATGCCACTGCCAGTCACATTTGAAAGACTGTGGAAAACAGGAGAGAAACCACAAAGTTAGAGAAGGCCAGATGTCTTAATTTACCAAAAAAAAAAAAAAAAAAAAAGGAAGAGAACAGTGTGCAAACTGTAAGCCAGTGAGTTTGACTTCTGTTCCTGGGAAAATTCTAGAAGAGATCATTAAAGAAATGGTTGGTGGAACATTTGATAAGGGACATGGTGATTACACATGGGAAGCATGACTGCTTTAAGAACAGGTCATGTCAGACTAACCTGATTTCCTTTGTTGACAGTGTTACCAAACCAGCAATTGAGGGATAGTTCACTATGGATAGAGTTTACCTAGATTTTGGCAAATGTTTTGATAGTGTATGTAAAGAAAATGGAGAGCTATTGATTGGATGATAATACAGTTAGATGGATTCAGACCTGGTTGGATGGCCAGAATCAAAGAATAGCTAACAATTCAGTGTCAATATGTCCAGAGTTCTCCTGTGGAGAACTCCATGAATTTGTGTTTGACTGTGCACTGTTTAACATTTTTATCAGTGATGTGGAGAAAGGTGTAGATTGCAGCATCAAATCTGCCTATTACAGTGGACACTGAGAAAAGATCCAAAAGGATCTTGACAGGCTAAAGAACAGGGCTGAGTCTAAGAAGGAATTCAATTGGGATAAATGAAAGTCTTGCTTATATTGGGGTCCAAAAAAATCAACACAACAAGTACAAGACTGGTGGAGGAAGGTGATGAGATGGCAAGTGTTCTGAAAAGAGTTTGGGGGTCTTTAGTGGATGGCAAGCTCAATACGAGTTAGCAGAGTGACATGGCAATGGCTGCATTTAGTCTGGTGTAAATTCCAGAAATAAGGAGACGGTATTATCAAATGTGCTCTGTCTTCATCAGACTGTTATCTGAAGTATCATGCTCAGGTCTAGATGCTTTAGATTAAGAACATTGATCAGTTGGAGAATGTCCAAAGAGAGCAGTCAAAATGGTGAAGAGTCTTGAGTCCATGTAATTTAAGGCTTGATTGGAGGAACTGGGCATGGTTAGCTAGTAGAAAAGAAGGCTGGGGGAAGGAGGGTCATGGTAGCAGGGCTCAAGTATTTGTCATATGAAGGAGGGATTAGACTTGTTCTATTTGGTCTCAAAGGGCCTTAAAGGGCACCAGGGGAAATGGTAGAGGTGGCAAAGAAGCCAATTGAAGCCAACACAATATGTTGTATATATGTAGTACATACACATATGTGTTCATCCTTTTTTGCAATATAAATGTATATACACATATTGTACATATAAATATATATATAAATTCATTTGTATGTAAAAGAGAAAGTGGAAAGACAGAGACAGAGAGACTTAGACATAGACAGACAGAAAAACCGAGACAGAGAGCCTGTAGCATCAGGATGAGGAGCAACATTGCAAAAGCTGCCTGAAGAAATAATGTCCCCATTATCTATCCCTACCTTATCTGCCCAGTGTTTATCTGCCCCCACTCTCCAGTACACACCCTTAGTTGCAGTCAGTCTGGTCTCTGCACTATCTGGCACACATGCCATGCTCAACCACAAACTGTTGCCTTCATTTGCACGTGTACTCAGCCAGGAATGACCTCCCTTTTTTCTGCTTGTAGAAAACTGATGCTTGCTTCCCACTACGCAAGCCCAAATTGACCTCTCCCTTCTCTGAATTCCTGTTATACTTGTAATTCATGACTCATTACTAAAGTTCTATGCTCATACAAACTAGGTTCAATTTGGATGCATTTTGATCATTAACATTCTCATTAACTTATTTTGCTCGTTCCCTTCCTCCCACAGGAGTTTCTCCTGGTAACACCCACATTTAGTAGGCTTAGTCCCTTTGCAAGCAACAAAGCAACAAGGTAAGGAACATAGAATGGTGTTTACTAACACAACAAAGAATACAGAAAAGATTTGTGCTTGAGACCAAGAAAATATTTTTCTTTGGCAGGCCCCACCTGCCCCTGGGACTTAGCCAATTGCTCGAGACTTAAGGTGTTATGCTGTTGATAAGGTCTGTCCATGCTCATAAGAAGTTGAAGGTGTGAGGAATCCAGTAACCTACCTTTTTTATGAGTTCTATATTCCTTAAGGCCCAACCTGTCCCTGGATTCTTAGCAACAGCTGGGGGCTGAACATTCCTAACAACTAAGCAGAGAAAGAACTTAGGGTCACTGTGGAGTCAAGCTGTCACCCTTGGACTTGAACAGCGCACATGACTCAGCTCCTGTGAAAAGTAAGGTTCAGCTTTGTTCTTCCATATCATAGCGTTACATTTGCGCATCAATTGAAGCTTCCATAGCTCCAAGAATTATCCAAGAGGGCTTGTCCAAGAATTCATCTGTTATCCTTCAGCTCATTTCATTCACCACTATCTTCGGTGTGTTGCCAGATCTTATCTTTTCTACCTTTACAACATTTATCCTATATGAGCCCTTCTCTCTACTCACAGAGCCACGACCCTGGTGCCGGCCAGAATTATTACAATAGCTCTGTCTCCAGTCTCTCCCTCTCTCAGTTGTCAAAATGATCTTCCTAGAGGATAGTTCTGACCAAATCTATTTACTCAATAAATTTCAGTGATTCCTGATCACCTCCAGAACCAACTATAAAACCTTCTGTTTGGCATTTAAAGTCCTTCATCACCTGGTCTCTTCCCACTTTTCCAGTTTTCTTTCATTTTCTTTATCTTTGTTGTTCAGTTGTTTCAGTTGTGTCCATCTCTTCATGATCCCATTTGGGGTTTTCTTAGCAAAAGACACTGGAGTGGTTTGCCATTTCCTTCTCCACTTTATTTTACAGCTGAGGAAACTGAGGTAAACAGGATTAAGTGTCTTGCTCTGGGTCACAAAGCTGGTAAGTGTCTGAGGACAGATTTGACAGAGGAGTCTTTCTAAATCCATGGCCAGCATTCTCTCCATTGTACTACCTAGCTGCCCTTACTTCCTCATACTCTATATTTAAATGACATTGATGTTCTTGAAGTCCTTAACACAAGTTATTCCATATCCCAACTTCATGCATTTTCACTGACTTTCTCTCCTGCCTGGAGTTTTCTCCCACTTCATCTCTGCATTCCGGCTTTCCTGGCTTTCTTCAAGTCCCAGTAAAAATCTCACTTTCTACAAAAAGACCTTCCCAATCCCACTTTTCCTTCTGTGATTATTTCCCATTTATTATGTGTATGTCTCTTTGATGCATACTTTTTTGAGTGTTTTCTGCCCCATTAACTGTGAGCTCCTTTAGAACAGGGACTACTTTTTGCCTTTCTCTGTCTCCCCAGCACTTAGCATATCCCCATGCGTGGCACATAGTAGATGATAACACATGTGTTTTGATTTGCCTTTTACAGCTCTTCACACCTGGGCCCTTCCGACCTTCCCAAGTCTTCTACTTTACTCCCTTTCTCATGCTCCATGACTAAGTAACATTAGCTTTTTGCTGTTCGTCAGACATGACATTCCTTCTTCTAACTCCAGTTCTTCTCAGTGGATGCCCCCTACTATCACTCCCCTACTCTATCTTCTTGCTTCCATGAGTTCCTTCAAGATTGAATTCAAATCGCATCTTCTGCAAGAGACCTTTCTGCCCTCTGTCCCTCCTCCTACACTCCCATACACACAGACACAAGTACACACACACACACACACACAAATTCCTATGAGTGTACTTATTTGCATGCTGTCTCTCCCATTTGAATATGAGCGCAAGAAGGTGTGATGGGAGAAATATCTCCTTTCTGAATTCATGAAGCTGGTAACTTCTGCTGAAATTTATGTGTCACAACATTGCAGTTACAGAACTAAAAACCTAGGGTTTTTTATTCTTAAGTTTAGGTTCAGATCTCAAACAAAAAACATAAATCTGAACAAGATTAGGATTCTAACAAATCTTCTTATAGATAAAATTATATCACAGTGATGGAGAGATAACTCTTTTATATATTGAATCTTGTACATTCTTCTTAGGCCATAAAAGTTAAAGAAAAGGTAGATTCATAATCCCTTGCTTCCTTCAATATCGTAAAAGTTGAATAAATTTAGTTAAGCAAAAACATAATCTCATATAGCCTCTAAAGAAACAAATCCAGTTAAACAGACTCCATAGGTAAACTAAATCAGGTTACAGATTAAATTACATTTAGAGGGTTCACAATAGATTGGATGGGGAGGTCAAGTTCACAAATGTAGTAAGTGTCTGAGATTAAATCTGAGCTCAAATTTTTCCAGTTCCAAACCCAGTACTCTACCCACTTTACCACCTAGCTTCCTTGAGAATGCATCATTTCAATAATAATCTGGTCCAGTCTTAGAAAGGATGTGAGAGGCTCACTCTATTTCAATTAATCAAATCAGTCAAGTATGTGAACTTGACCTGTCTGCCTCAGTTTCCTTACCTGTTAAATGAGAGGGTATAAATAATACCTGCCTCCCAGGATCATTTATAGGGTTAAGTAAAATATTTATAAGTTTTAATAAATGCTTGTTTTCTTCCTTATTATTTACATCCTAAACTTCCAAAATTTTAAACTGTTTTTAATCTCATTTTTAATAATGGAAAATTTTAATCCATAAGTCAATTATTCAGTAGATACTCACTGAATGTCTACCAAGTATAAAGCCTTTGAGACTTGGTTCCACCCTACTTTATAAACTGTCTCCTTCCCAAAATGGGTTCAGGATGGTCAGCCATCTTATAGTCACAGATGAATATCCTTGAGTAAGCCATCCCCAAGATAATCATCCATGTTGGTATGGTTCAATTCCATCTAAGAAAATTAATTTATTAAGAGTGGTATCTTAGGAATTAGGGGAGATACAAAGATGAGTAAGCTGAAAATCTCTAGCTCAAGGAACTTGTCTCAAGAGCAGTAAGATACAAATGCAAATAGCTACAAAATAGAAAATTTCCCTTGTGGTAGAAGAGAGGGTCAAACCAAAGGTTTTGTAAGGATAAAGGAAGAAAAGATTATTTCCCAGTGGGGAATGGGGAGGGCTTCATGGAAGAGGTGGAATCCAACTAGGTCTTGAAAGGTACACAGGACTCCAGATGAGATGGAGATGACTGGGAGGGGCAGGATTCCAGTATGAACAAAGAGGTAGGAAAGCACTTGATATGTTTAGAGAACAGTGAACAATACAGTTTGGCTGGAGCATCAAATACAAATTAAGCTGGAAAACTAAGTCGGCGCCAGATTGTAGAGAGTCCAGAATGGCAAGAGTCTGAAATTTATTTGATTGGCAACAGATAGAAACCATTGCTGTTGAGCAAAGGAGTGACATGATTGCGTGTTCCATACTGAAGGCACATTAACCAAACAGCGTGATTCTGTAGCTGTTGGAAAAAGTTCAGTTAGTCTCTTTTTTTGTAAGTGCCTTAGCAAAATCTTTTCCCTCCATTTAATAGTGACTTGATTTAGGGTTCAAATAGGAATGTAATTTGCTTCTAATACCAGCTGCCATTTATGAATGCAGAATATGTGGCTTCTAATATTGTATCCATTCCTCTGTCCCATAGTCATTGTAGAATATTATGGATCCAGAATATTAGGCATGGGCACAAGGCAGGTGGTACAGAAGGCATAAACAGATCCCTCTTTCCACTGGGTGGAAAAGAGTTTTTATTAAAAACTTCTGTTGTAGAATTGATCTTTTTGGTAGATCAAGTTAAACAAAGAGGAGCTGCTCTTGATGTTAGGAAGATATCTGTATCTAATATCTAGCCCACTGAAATATTAGAAGCATATAATTAAAGGCTACTAGATTGTAAACTTCATGAAGGCAGGGGTCATGTTATATCTGATCTTTGTACCCCTACCTCAAATAATTACAGAAGGTCCTTGACTTCTCAACTGAATTAATCAGAGATATGAACTAGGTGTGAACAAGGCGTAGACAGCTCTGTTGAATCAATCATTCAGCACTAGATCAATCAATGGCAATAGACTAGGTTAGAGAAGTCTTGGTTAATTTGGAAGGAGGGAAAGCTATTGCAAGAAGAGTGATGCTATGCTGGAAGAATATTGGAATCAGTTGAAGAGACCCAGTCAAATCCTATCAAATCCTATGGGTCTTATACATATATGTGTAAAAATATATAGATATACATATAATATGTGTCATATATATGGGTCTTATACATACATATATACATACATCAATATGTGTGTTAGATATGGGTCTTATATATGTGTGGGTCTTATATATGTGGGTCTTGTATATGTGGGTCTTGTATATACATATGGGTTTTACATATATGGGTTTATATATATATATGGGTCTAATATACATGAGTCATATATGGGTCTTACATATGTGTGTGGGTTTATATATGGGTCTTATATATGTGTGAGTCATATATTTGTGGGCCTTATATATGTGGGGTTTTTATATATGGGCCTATATATAGGTCTTACGTATATGAGTCTTATATATGTGGTCCACATGTGTGCAGGCCATATATTTATGGGTTATGTGTGTCATATATGGGTCATATATGGCAGATTCTGACATTCAATAGTTTAGGAAGGAGCAATTCTAGCAAAGACCCTGATGGGACTCACTGTCACTTAGGAGGGAGATCAGAGGGAAGAGAAAAAAACCTCTGCCTCTTCCCCACCCTTGACCAGAGGATGACCTCTTGAACTGTCAGGCTAAGGGAGGTCAATGTTTCATGGGCCCTTTATCAGTGTCCCCAGAGCTGGGGCACCTGACAGCAGAGTCTGCTTCAGGAGTCAAGACAATTCTAGACCCACTAAAGAAAGGTGCTCTATGAGGAGCCCAGTAGAAGAGCTACCTCATACCTAAGAAGATGAACTTCGTGAGGGCCCTACAAAGAAGGGGAAAGGACTCCCAGCAAAAGTATTTCCAGGAGCTGGGACCCTCTTTGTTACATTATGTAGTCTACAGTTTGAGCTGGCTTTCCCCTGGACTCTCGCTGTCCCAATGGAAGAGTTCACCCTTCATTTAGGAGTCAATGTCTAGTAACAATGGTTCTTATTATACTGACCTCAGTAAATTTTGTTGTTATTCAGGCTTTTCAGTTGTGTCTGACTCTTTCTGACCCTATTTGGGATTTTATGGGCAATAATGCTGTAGTGGCTTGTCATTTCCTGCTCCAGCTCATTTTACAGATGAGGAAACTAAGGTAAACAAGGTTAAGTGATTTACCCAAGATCACCCAGTTAGTAAGTGTCTGGGGCCAAATTTGAACTCAAGAAGAAGAGTTTTCTTGATTCCAGCCCAGCACCCTATCCACTGTGCTACCTAGCTGCCCCATTTCTAAAAGTAAATTAAGTTTGGCTGGCTGATTGTGTTGCCTAAAATTCTTAAAAGCCATTTATATCCTCATTTGCTTTTGACTTCTCCATCTCAGTTTCCTTTGCTAGCTCTTTATCCAGGTTACAACTACTCTTTGTAGGTATCCCCAAGGCTTTCTTCTGGGTTTTATTTTCTTTTTACTCCATGCCATCTCACTTGGTGATCTTATCGGTTCCCAAGGATTCAGCAATCACTTTATGCGGATGATTCCGGATCTGTGTGTCAAAGCCTTAGTCTTTTTCCTGAGTTTCAAAGTCAGCCTGATGTCTTTCTTTTCTATGCCTCATTAAAGAGGCCATGCCCTGGCTTCTTCTTAAACAGGCCTATTCAATGAATGGGCATTACCCTAACCCTAAGTAAGTACCTAAATAGACCTTGACCTAAAGGGGTCAAGGTCTCCCAGTGCATCCTGAGTCATCTCCAGTCATCCTGATGAATATCTGGTCACTGGATTCAGAAGGCTTTGGAGGAGAAGTGAGGCTGGTGACCTGCACAGCCCTCCCTCACTCAAAACAAAGTCAAGTGCAAGTCATGTCATCATTTCTCTGATGGCGTGGTCTTCTTGGGAGATGAAGGACCAACACAATCCAGCACCAACAACAATGTCAAGCATAGCCACTTGCCTTTCACGCACCTTGTTCTAGATGTCCCACAAGTATACCAAACTCAACTTGTCTAAAACAAAACTCATTATGTTTTCCCCATGTCCCCCTCTCACCTGAACTATTGCAATAATCTTCTAATTGAGCTTCCTAACTTAAGTATTTTCCTACTCCAATCCATTCTCCATTCAATGGCAAAGGTGATTTTTCAAAAGTTTGATGAAAATCACATCACATACATACATACCCTGCCCTGCTTAACGAGCTGAGTTGACTCTTTATTACCTCCAGGATCAAATATCAACTCCTTTGCCTGGCGTTTAAAGATCTTCATAATTGAGTTCCTTCCTACCTTTCCAATCATTTCCACTTATTCTACGTTCTAGCAACACTGACCTGCTTACAGTTCCTCTAGCATGACAATGCCATCTCCTGTCTCAGTGCCTGGGTACTATCAGTACTAACTGTCCTTGATACTTTGAATGTTCAATCTCTTTCCTCCAGCTCTTATTTTCCATAGCTTCCTTTAAGAATCAGTTCAAATACCACCTACTACAGGTTTTGAGGAAGACTTTTCCAATACCAACACCCACCCTCAGCTGCTAATGCCTTTCCCTTTCAGAATACCTTCCAACTCTGCTGTATATGTTTTATATCTCCCTTATTGTTTTTATTCTGTTTCTTTATAATAAAAGCTCCTAGAAGACAGGGATTGTGTTTTTGCCTTGCATTATATCCCCAGCACTTAGCATTAATGTCTGGTATGTAGAAAATGGTAATGCTTATTCAATAACTGATAATCAATTGATAATCATTAGAGGAAAACACATTGGTAGGGACTCAT